>CALYLW010000153.1:5000-1232628 GCA_944989445.1 Ampullaceana balthica | reverse complement strand
GTTGTATTCGGAGTTGATATTTTGTCATCAAAGAGGAGTTGAGGTGGGGGGCTGCGCATACACGGCACAGCACATGTTACGTACATTTTCTTGTTCACGGGTACGGCGCACACACGTTGCATTTTTCTGCTTGTTTGGTGTACACTTCCACATTCCGTTTTCTATCCTCGCCCCTGGCCAGATAGTTTCCTGCTTTCTTTACGATCCCAACTCTTACTATACGTTATACAAACACTTCACTGTTAGCAAGTAGCCACTACTACTGCACTCCATCCCTTATTCTATCCCCAACTTAGTCTATGACGTAACAATAGGACATTAATCATTTGCCTGTTTCCCTAATTAAACTTATTTAACCGTCCTTTTCCTTTTACTCACCTTATACGTATATTCCTTTTCCTCTCTGTTCCCCCATAAACTACGACTGCCAATTAACCTACCTATCATCCACTCATACTTTTACCGTTTGTCTTTCGCCGGTGTCTTTTAACTACCACCTTATCTATTCACACTCCCTGGCCATGTAGTTTGTTTGTTCGTAATTTTCATTAATGTATGTTTCTGTGGTTAAGTTTAAATGAGACGTCGCATATGTAGACCGAACTCACGCACTAGTAAGTTCTCATTACATACAATGCCCTTCTGTATACGCATTATTGTTATTGTCTCCTCCGCGTTGACGCCCCACTATCATTCCCTCCACATTATATTCTATTCACACACTCCCGCGTATAACTATAGATTCAATCGGCTGCAGTTTAAGGTATCCTATGAGCCACACGTTTACTAAGGGGATGACGGGACACTTAACACATCGTTGGCGATTTTGACCACCACACTACATTTAGTATCACGTTCCAAATTCCATTACTCCTAATATTGCCTTCCCACGCACCATAACTCCTTGTTAACAGGTACCACATGGGACACAACCCCCTCGCTTAACAACTTTATTGGAGACACAATGGGAATTGAGAGTACTCCTAACCTCACAACACAAACCACAATCCGTGACATTCTTATTAAGGAATATGCGCCATCCTCACGTTCTGGCGAAAAAAAAAGGTAATACTTTACCTGTGCTTCCATTTGTATTGGCTTTCTACCCCCTAGGGTATATGTGGTAGCATTATATTAGTACGTCTTGCCCTGTCACCATTGGGTGTCCACGCACTTCTTTAACACACACATCTTCCTCTAAAGATCGGGTCGATTTTGGTTGCACGTGGGACATCAGTCACACACACTATGCTTTATTCACCTGCTTATATGCTCACGAATAGCTAATATTGTGACACACACATTGCACACGGGAAATTAGCCACTCCTCATAATCTGCAGGTATTAGCAGCGTCCTGACCTTCAAGTTCTTAATTTTTTATTCCTTTAACTATCGTGTTTCTTTCGAATTTAACACACCCCCCACAACTTTATGTTAATACTCGGTTTGTAGGTCTCCCATGTGTACATCAATTATTTTGACAAAATTCCGAACAATTTCTAACACCATTTGGGGTTCGTAGTCGCGGGCACGCCTTTTTTCATGGTCCTTCCGTCGTTCCCCTCCTCCTTTTCCGCAACCCCCCTCCATTCCACCGATAGCTATTACGGAATGGCACACTTTTTGGCCTAAACTTACACCTCTTTAGGGAAAACAGTCATCACTGCGCTGTGTACGCCCGTTCTTACTTTCCTTCTACACCTCTATTTACCCTACTCTTACTCCCCCCCCTTTAATCACATGTAACATTCCGGCGCTTGGTGTAGTGTGTGTATCTTCTAGCACGTGCCCATCCCCGTTTAAGGTAAGGTATGGCATGTGTGCGGTATTCTACACACACACGCCCTGTTTCTTTTTATTTCTCCTTATAAATGGACACACATATGTCTGATGGACAACCTTTTTCGCCCATCTTGGTCTCCCCTCCTTGAAAGAACCCCCGTCCGCTAAATACACACAGGTCACCACGTACGCCTATTCCTGTTTCCAACATCCACACGCACCACGAGGCACCCCCCCACACACCATGCACACCTACCACTGCTCTATTGTGTTGAATTATTCATGTTTTGTTATCTTTCGCCGAACCCTTTTACTATTACTTCACCTGTACCTCCAAACACTTATTTTTTCCTAATACGCCAACTTCCTTTCTCACGCCATCCTTTCCTCCCCTTTGATTCAACCACATTTAAAGTCCCCCCCAACCCTTTACCCCCTAACCCTTCCCAATCTCCACACCCCCCCACCCACCCCCCCCCCCCCCCCCCCCCCCCCCCCCCCCCCCCCCCCCCCCCCCAACCCCAACAACTAAACAACACCCACAAACCCCCCCCCCCCCCACAACCCCCACATACCCCATCTTTTCCACCTACCACCGCTTCCCCCCCCCCCCCCCCCCCCCCCCTACCCCCCCCCCATCCCCCATCCCGACCACACCTTGTCAACCATCTATCATCCCCTCCCCCCCCCACCCCCCCCCCCCCCCCCCCCCCCACCCACCCCCCCCTACCCTTGTCACAAAATAATATTGGTCCCCCACCCCTAAAGTACGTCACACTTTCGAACGAAAATAATATTTTTATTAACAAAATTTAATATAAAACACCGTGACGTCACACTTGGCCGGACACCCCCCTCCACCTTGTCACAAACTGTCACACTTTCTTACACCCCCCCCCCTCTTGAGCGTGACGTACTTTATGGACGGCCCTATAAGAATTTTGAGTTTTGTAAAAACGATTTAAAAATAATAATCTATTAATTAATAATTCATGAATGTGTTGTGTTTCTGTTGTTTGTTCCCCCCACCCCCCTCTACATTTTAAATGTTACTCTCAACGACAACGACGACTTATCTTTACTTAAATATCACTGCGCTTTTCCATTTTCGTACATACTTAAGTATATGCTGATCTGCGGAAAAACTTTAAATAGGGCAAGACTAAAATTTGGGGAAACATTGGTTGAATTCCCTCCTAATGTTGCGTGTCATATTTCCGAACCTATATATATATATATATATATATATATATATATATATATATATATATATATATATATATATATATATATATATACATATAGAGCTTTCAACTGGTATGAGGACGCCCCTGCTTGCGATTCAAGGATGTCTGTAAGAAAGACATGACTCTGGCGCAGATTGACAATAAAACGTGGGAGACCATTGCTGTGGAGCGCACCTCCTGGCGGGCGAAAGTGCGCGAGGGCATTCAAGTCGCGGAAGCTTCCCTTACAGCCAGGAGCGAGGAGAAAAGGGCCAGGAGAAAGGGGAAGGGGGTAGAGGAGCAGGAGGAAACGCCATCATCCCATGAGGATGGACGGATGCCATAGTAGTAGTAGTAGTATCTCTATACATATAAGACGCATTTGTTGTCTGTCTGTCTGTCTGTTCCCTAATAACTCAAGATCCAGACAACCAAATAACGTGAAATTTGGTACACGTACACAAAATTATACCAGAAAGGTTATTAAACAGGTTTCGTTCCATATATATAAGATACTGGGGGCCGGGGGCCCAAAATGTAGTTTTTCCTTATATGAGCTATATAAAATAAAAATTATTGAAAATTAAGACGTAAAATAATGACGCAAAATAATAAACATTTTGGTGTCGAGATTAACAAGAAGGCACTATCGCCATAAAATAATTGTTTTGTTTTTTGTTGCTTTGTTGTTGCTTTTGTTGTTGTAGTTGTTGTTTTTTGTTGTTGCTGTTGTTGTTTTTGTGTTGTTTTTGCTGTTGTTGTTGTTGTTGTTGTCCACATCCCTTGCCCTGCGACGACAATGTCCTTCAAGTTGTTGTTGCTTTGTTGTTGTTGCTGTTGTTGTAGTTGTTGTTTTGTTGTTGTTGCTTTGTTATTGTTGTTGTAGTTGTTGTTTTGTTTTTGTTGTTCTGTTGTTGTTTTTGTTGTTGTTTTGTTTTTGTTGTTTTTGTTGCTGTTGTTGTTAAACCCGGGAATGCCGGGTACTTGCCCCTAGTATTATACATGTAAGACGCATTTGTTGTCTGTCTGTCGTCTGTCTGTTCCCTTATAACTCAAGATCCAGACAACCAAATAAAGTGAAATTGTGTACACGTACACAAAATTACACCGGAAAGGTTATTAAACAGGTTTCGTTCCATATATATAATTTAAAGATACTGGGGGCCGGGGGCCCAAAATGTAGTTTTTCCTTATATGAGCTATATAAAATAAAAAATTATTGAAAATTAAGACGTAAAATAATAAACATTTTGGTGTCGAGATTAACAAGATGGCGTTTATTGCCATAAAATAATGTGATGTGACGTCATAGTTTGAGTTCATATTAATTTGTAAATAGGAAACAAAGTAAAAAGAGCAGTGGTTATTTTAATGTAATTTTTTTAATGTTAATATCCCGCTATGTGTGTGTTTAAGTAGAATGTGTGTTCACGTGTGTGAATCAGTGAGTGTGTGTGTTTTTGTTGTGAACTAATTGTTATGAAACGGTTTATTTTTATGTTTGTTAATGTTGCGCCTCTAACAAGATAACGTATATATTTTTTAAAAATGTGTTTGCGAATTACATCTTTTTTACTTTACACTGTTTCTTTTTATGTATTTTCTAGATGTAAGCTATCCAGTCGTTCGATCAAGCTTTCTCCTTTATTGGTGAGGGTAGGAGTCAATAATATCGTCTATCCCTGGGTGGCATAAACCAGTGGCGTAGCTAGGGTCATGAACGCCCGGGGACATGACACAAAAGCTGCGCCCCTTGTCGGACCGAACGATTCTTGGGGCTCACTGAGCCCACAAAAAAAAATTTAAAAAATAAATAAATTGAAAATTTACGGTTTATATGGTTCATTTTCGAAGCATTTGGTATTTTAATGAAATAGAATACAGACTAATATTTCTCTATACGGTTTTAAACAATGTATTTGAAAAAAAACTATATTAATTATACATGACTCGAATAGACATAGTCTACAAAAAATTGATCCTCCTTGATTTGAATGGCGCAAACTCGTTAATCACGTTGTCAAAATTAATATTCTCAAGTGTTTCTCTTTCGATGCAAAGGAGTGCAAGATCACTCATACGATCTTGTCCCATTCAAGCACGTAAATAAGACAAAATAAGCTCCAGTTTGCTGAAGGACCGCTCACAGTTTCAGTTGAAACAGCAATTGTTAGAAGTATTTGAAGTGAAATGCGCAAATTCGGAACTACGTCATCTCCATATGAAACAATAAAACCAAGAAGATCCAAAGGAGTTTCCGGTAGAACTTGAGCCCGGTTACTGAGCAGCATTTTTCAGTCTCCGGTTTCTGTGCACAATTCGTGACCATTGACGTTAGTGATCTAAGCAATTTTAACGAAGTGTATCGACTTTTGTCTCAGCAAGAAGAGTTTTTACGTCTAGTAAAAATCAAAATTTGTTGTTTAGGTTTTTTAGACGTAAAAACCGTGTAAATATCATCTACGCTGTTCATATCACGTGAAATTCCTTCTTCTGTGAAAGTCCTGCATCTCTTGTTAATTCTCCAGGCATCCTCCGATGTCGTTTAATCCTTCTGTCAACCTCGATTCCCAAAGTTGTGTATCTTCTTTTCCATTGTCTTCCGCAACCTGGCTCAAATTATCACGAATGTTGACAATTTCTGACTCAAGCGATTCAAGATCAGATGCTGCTTCCTTGAAATTCACAGTAGGATTCTGCAACCGTTTCTTGACACAATCAATTTCCCCAAGTATGATGTACCAGAAATGTAACAAAAATAGGAAGTTAAAGTTTAATATACCTACCAGCAAAGCTTCTGCATAATATCTAGTGACAGGCGTCATATTTGTATGTTCTAATAATTTTTCCAAGCTCCCTACCAGTTAATCTAGTCCTCATAAATAGCTTTAACAGCTTCTGATTGTGCACTCCAACGTGTTTCAGACTCCCTCTTCATTGTGATTGGCACAACTCTTTTTAATTCTTCCCAACGAGTTGTTGAAGGAGAGAAAACAAATATTTATACTTTCAAATGTTCCAAAAAAACGTGATAGTAACTGGATCCTGTTTAGCTGAGTGTACTCTTACTAAGTTTAAGCTGTGGTTGTCACAGTTGATGCACAATGCTCTGTGATTTCTGGGCACATATTCGATGTTGAAGGCCGGATATATGCCCAGTCATTACAATTGCATTGTCATAACATTGGGACTGACAGTCGGTTAGTGGTATGCTATTAGATTCCAGTTTTTCTACGATAACTCTTTCAAGCAGGTTTGCTGCGTATTTTGAATGTATCTGTACAAAACCTAAAAATGATTCTTTGATGGTTACTTTTTTAGTTTGAAAATCAACATCCACAAATCTGATGACTTGAGAAAACTGTTCCCAGTGTTCTAGATCGAATGTTGAGTCAAGTAAGATACCGTAGTACTTTTTTTTCTGATTTCACTCAACAGCTGATTCCTTAAAGTTGATGTAAGTAGGTGGATAAATTCATTTTGGATTTCCGGTAATAAATAAGATACTGAACCTGGATTATCTCGAGCATGTTATAGGTGTTTTTCTAAGAGCGGATCATATTGAGCAACAAGTTTGATCACAAAGGAACAGGAAAGAGAGGCGGTGTCTGCTGTTTCATATGAAAGGAATCCAACTTGCTTTGACATACCGACGGAAGCCCGTGAGAGGAGAGACCTTCCCTCCTATCCCCCACTTTACTCCCTCCACAGAGGGATTGGGGAAGTAATTTTTTTAAAGAGTCACAGCATGCAGCAAAGGGACGCGAATTAACCATTCTGTAAGCCAGGGGTTCTCAACCTTTTGAGATACAATAACCACTTGAAAAATGTGTGTCTTAGCTACGGACCACTACTAAAAATCGTGCTACTGCCGTGCTGGAAAGTTAAATATAATTATACTGTGTATATAGCTAGCTATAAGTAATATACATGTTAGTTAGTAAAACTATACTAATATGCTACGATTTGAGTGCTCCAAAAACAATATTGTAATGGCTTTCTTTTGTAACGAACAAATGTCATTTATATTAGTCTCATAGTCTTCTTATTTAATTCTAATTGCTTAATATAAAAAAAATTAAGTCATAAACATTAGTTTGTATTAAAAAGACTGCCATGTTAGTTTATTTAGTACGAACGATGTTTTGTTTTTATTGTAAGCAATGCAGAAAATCCACTTTCACAAAGTTGCAAAGGGTAAATGTATTTTAAAAGCTAGCTGAGACAGTTAGGAGTACTCAAAATTTAATTCAGCCCACTTTCTGATGCAACATATTCAAAGTGGTATCGCTAGTTAGTTCAATGAATCGGTTTAATTACGATATTGGTCATTATTTTTATTTGATGAGTGAATGTGAGCGTGATTAAGTCTAGACATCCACGAAAAACCATTGAACGTTAAAAATCACAAGAGTAGAATATAAATTGGTTCTGCATTGATTGAATATGACCAGAAATCAAATTTATCAACAGTTTGTTTATTTATTTCAGCATTTACTGGTTACTCGGTGGTTTCGTACAATTGATCAAACATCTCAAAGGTAACTTGAAATAATCTTCTTTTCCTAAGATCAAGATTTTTTGTAAAAGCAGACACTTTGTCACTGAGAGTAATTAAATGTGTCTGCTTTCCTTGCCGAGTTGAATTAAGTTTATTGAGTTCTTCAAAAATATCAGCCAAATACGCCAGAACAGCAACCCATAAGCTGTGGTTCAAATGATCAACAAGCTTTGAGTTTTTTCTACAAAAAACTCTCTTACGTCATCACGTAATTCAAACAGTCTTAAAACCATCGAATTTCAGTATACATCAGTAACTGTTAATGTTCAAGATTCATATTCGAACATAAGAAATCAAAGAGACAGAATTTAATAGACGAGCCTTGATAAAATTTAATAAAATAATGTAAAAAAATCTTTTTTTTAAAAACGACACGCTTTTATTTACATACAGAAAGTGCACAAAAATAAGAAAATAAATTTTTTCTATGAAAACAGGTGAAATCGGTGAACCTATCTAATGCACATAAAAGCGTGGGGCGTTCATTACAACTCTCTATCGTGTACAAGGCTGCGAAACATAAAAACAAATTTAGAAATATTTATCTATATGTAAGAGAATAGTTGCAATGAGAAATTATTTGTCAAAATTTCAAATCGATCGAATAATTGAAATTATTGCATTTGTAGTTTATCTATAGTCTATATATAAGCATCGGTACCCGTCTGCTTTGTTGACATCCATGAGTTCACCACGTGAACACAACACCGTGGTATAAAACGTTGGGCTGTCGCTTATGAGGTGTTTGGTATAAAAAAAATAGTGGTAAAAAAGATGTGTGGGCTTCAGACGTGAATTTTAAAGAGTTTTTATCATAAGTTTTAAAAAATTGCTGTAAAAAAAAAGTTTTTGACTATAAATCCCTTATATATGAGACATAACTAAATATGTGACATTCTCATTGGAGGGCTGAGTCACTTAGACTCTTATAGCCCGGCCTACAATACCAACGGCGAGCCTCAACAAAAGGGCGTCGCCATGGAGATATTCTTCCACAGTGTGTGGGCTGTCTGATCCGTCCGTGTCCCCAATCGCCACAGAGCATCGGGTCAGCAGATGTGCCACTGTCTCCTCGGCCATACCACATAAACGGCAGCCGGGTTCCCTGTTCCTATCGAGCCTGTTCAAGTAGCCGTTTGTTGGACAGTGTCCAGTCCGCATTTGCGTAATGAGGGACTGGCAGCTACGAGGAAGCTCCCACCAGGGATCTCGCTTGCGCGGTCGCGGCATTTCTTTGTATAGCACCCTTGCTGTGTCACAATTTTCCCAGCCCGCAAGCCATCTTTCCATAAAGCAGGCTTTTAACCACGATTTGACTCCCAGCTGAGTCATTGGGCGATTGATTTGGGGCTGGGCAGCGCCCTGTTGCGCCAGCAGGTTTGCCCTTTCCTGCTGTGGTGTTCCTGCGTGCCCTGTAATGTACTGCAGGACAACCATGCCGCCGCGAGATCTAATGTTGTCCACGATCTCCAGTACAGCATTGACAGTTTTCGTCTCCAATGAGCTCCGACCCAAGGCTTCCAGGGAGGATCTTGAGTCGGTGAAGACTACGACTGTTGGAAATCCTTTCTTCTACATAGGCGTAGGCGCACTTCTTTCACACCCCTGTGAATTGCTTCTAGCTCGGCATCCCCGCCCGAGGCTATCATTCCACATGGTCCAGACAGCTCAGCTGCTGCTGGTCCCCCCGCGGGGTATTCAATCAGAGACATAACTAAAAGTAGTGATTAGGTTAAAAGCCTGTCCTTTTTAAAAAAAGATTTTGTAAATATTTAATTATTAGAATGTATAGTCGTCTGCTAGAGTTGACCTCCACGGCTCACTGGTTTCACTCCAGCCCAAATTCCCGTGTTTACATCAAGGACAGGGGAGATCAGCGCGTTTCAGTCTGTAAATGTTTGTAAATAAAAGCGTGTCCTTTTTTTAAAAAAAAGATTTTTTTTACATTTTACTTATTAATATTACTAATTCTTTTTATACGATTTTATTTAACTCACACTGTTTGTATGTTGTATTTTCCATCCATCTTTCCATCAAATCTTGTAACGTAAAATTAAACCACTTCTGGTGGTCCTAGAGATCTCAAAATTTGACAACAGATAGATCGTGGATGACAATGCATTGTATCAAAATTTCAGATCGATCGAATGTACCGTAATTTAATTAATGCATTTTTAGATTTTATGTTATTTCTATATTTATGTGAACCATAACTCAATTCGCCCTAGAGGGATACAATTAATTTCAATGTGTTGACGCAAGAAGTTGATTATAAATAGTTTTATTATAACTTTAATAAGTAAAATGTAAAAAAATCTTTTTTTAAAAAGGACACGCTTTTATTTACAAACATTTACAGACTGAAACGCGCTGATCTCCCCTTCCCTTGATGTAAACACGGGAATTTGGGCTGGCGTGAAACCAGTGAGCCGTGGAGGTCAACTGTTGATCCTACATGTGGAAGAAAATCAGAAGCCCCGAGCCTAGTGCTCTTCATGGGTCTTCCTGGAAGACCCTCCCAGCTATCTGGCCCCCTCCCCCAGAAAAGGACGTTGACAGCTGGGAAAACCCCCCCGGAGCGGTCGCTTCTGAAGCGGCCACCTGGGCATCTAAGACAGAAAGTCGAGGATGCCTCCCACTAAGTTGACCTCACAAGGAGGGGTGGAATTGCCTTACTACGACCCGCTACCACTTCGGCGCCACCCCGGCAAAGCATACGAGTCTCAATGGTTAGGATCGCCGCAATGCGGGGGATCATCAATGACCTACCTAGGGTGCAACCCCCACTGGAAGGTTTCCTCAGAGCTGGCGTCCGCTGCGTTCTTCGTGGTACCTTTTGCTAATCCGTGCTGGCGCTCCTGGCCCTAAACCGGCACAGCTAAATGGCGTTGCTAGTAAAATTGAGGGGGACGAAACGGTCGCTTCGGATTTACCCGACCCTCAACGGGTACTTTGGAGGTCAACTCTAGCAGACGACTATACATTCTATAATTAAATATTTAAAAAATCTTTTTTTAAAAAGGACACGCTTTTAACATAATCACTACTTTTAATTATTTCTCATATATAAGGGATTTATTGTCAAAAACTTTTTTTTTACAGCTATTTTTTAAAACTTATAATAAAAACTCTTTAAAATTCACGTCTGAAGCCCACACATCTTTTTTACCACTATTTTTCTTTATACCAAACACCTCATAAGCGTCCCGCCCAACGTTTTATACCACGGTGTTCTGTTCACGTGGTGAACTCAAGGATGTCAACAAAGCAGACGGGTACCGATGCTTATATATAAACTATAGATAAACTAAAAATGCAATAATTTCAATACGGTACATTCGATCGATCTGACATTTTGATATAATGCATCGTCATCCAAGATCTATCTGTGGTAAAAAAAATTTAGATCTCTAGGACCATCAAAAGTGGTATAATTTTACGTTTCAAGTTTTGAAGGAAGAATGGATGGATGGAAGGATGGATGGATGGATACAACATACAAACATTGTGACTTAAATAAAAGCGTGTAAAAACTAGTTAGGCCAGATCAAAAATATATTTTAAGTCTGCGTTTTAATTGCTAGTCTTTCGTATTTGAATCATAAAGAGCTTAAATTTCATGCTTTGCTCGCGGACCACCAGGCACATCTTCGCGGACCACTAGTGCTCCGCAGACCACAGGTTGAGAACCACTGCTTTAAGCCACTCCTTTTTCTTGTCTTGGTCATTTTGGTTGCTTTTAGTGTCGTCTCTGTCTGTTCTATTAATAGAATCGCCTTTGCCTCTTACTGCTCCCCTAGTCTCACTCCCAGCTAGGCCTGTCAACGGGTACCCGGGACCCGGGTACCCGTTGCCGTGTGATTACCCGGGTAGTAAAATTCCGCCCGGGTACCCGTGAAAATGTGGCTTCTATGTCTATATTAACCGTAGGCCAAACTTCGGCTCCCATGCGGCTTTTTGTGTTTACATTGTGGCTTGCGAAACAATTTATCAAATGAAAACTTTTGTTTCAAATATATGCTGTGAAGTACTTCTAAGGAGAAATATCTGTCAACGGGAAATATCTGTCAACGGGAAATAAAATACGGTCCCAATAAATACAATGTATTTTGATATATATTTTTTTTCTCTCAACCTGAAACAGAAATCGCACAACACACTAAAAAAATGGTTCTTTAAAAGAATCGTATAACGAAAACAAAAGTCCTCTGCCAAAAAAAAATATGATGGACTGCTTAGAGATGAAAGACGCTGTGTTTGTTAATAAAAAAACCACTCTTGCTTTGACTAACTTTGCTTTGAAATACGCCGATTGATACTAGCTAATATTGTTTATTTACCCCCTCTCCTCCCTTCACTCCTATAACCCACACCCCTTACATCCGCCTTACTTCTTGTGTTCATTAACACGTGGTGACCTAGAAAAACTGATGCTAATAATTCGTACAAGGTCGTCAGTATTTAAATTTAATAAATTGAATAGTTACTAACAGTGTAGGATGGGCAGACGTCGGCTGTGAGGATGGACTGCACAGAGATGAAAGATGCCGTGTTTGTTTTTTGTTCATTCAAATACCCTTGCGTTGAAACTAACTTTGCTTTGAAATAGCCGATAGTAGGTCACCGATTGATACTATCTATCTAATGGCGTTTTTCTACTCTCTCCCCCCCCTCCTCTCTTCCCTCCTATAACCCAGTGCTTCTCAAAATTTTTGTATTGCGGACCGGCAGGAATGTTTTCCATTGCATCTGGAACCGGTGCACTATTTTCCCTGTACTTACATGGTAGCGAAATGAATTATATTTCCTTTTATTTTATTTCTTTTATTTCTTTGCTTATTGTCAAAAATGACAAACTCTATAGGGTTGGTATTATTGATAGCAATTGGAGGATTATAATTATATTTTTTCTCTCCTTTCTTAATAACTTCCGTGGACCCCCACTTTGAGAAGCACTGCTATAACCCACACCCTTGCATTCGCTTGTTTCTTGTGTTCATTGACACGTGTTTGCCTAGCCCCAAAATTGATATTAATAATACACCCAAAGTTAACAAGATGGGTTAGACGTCGTGTGGAATCAGGCTAATGAAGTTGACAGCGACACGGCAAAATGCAACCATTGTGATTAAATTGTGTCTGTGAAGGTTGGCAACCCAACGCGATAAAACGCCATGTGAACGTTATTCATAAAATTGATATTGATAAACAAAACGCCGATCCACCCAATATCAGAAATATTTGGGTGTCAAAAAAAGCAGTACCACTGACCAAAGCACGATCACTTAAGATTTATCGCAGTATAGCATACGTCATCGCCCTTAGCATCGACTACCGACGCCAAGTGGATATTAACATTAAAGGTATGACACGGAATGTTACGTCATTGCCGTAGACATTTTGTTTGCATGTTCAGTTTATTGTCATTTATGAGTATGACGAATGCATTTACAGCAGGAATTGAATAAAAGTTTTTAGTGCATTATAGTTAATTATAGTGCATTAGTAATAGTATATTACTGTAACTGGAAGCAAGCCGTTGGCTACTACTACTGTGTGAAATGAGGTGCATGGATGGTGGCTAGGTTGCATTGTATTGACATGACGGGGAAAATTATGCGACGTTTAAGTTTAGAACGGGTAACCCGGGTACCCGTTCGAAATTTTCACGGGTACCCGGGCAGCTTTTTTCAACAAAATTGACAGCCCTACTCCCAGCAACACAGAATTTTGGTTTTTTTAAACGCCATCAGCAATTCTTCATTGTGGATGTGTCATTTATTTATGAGTAGAATGGCGCCCCTTAACGCTCAATGGGGGGCGCTTAAATCATGCTTGCCAACTGGTTTGTAATGCAGATATTTTCGGAGCTCCAAAATTCAATCTTGCAAACGTATTTGGGATACAATAGTTTACATCAAAATAGAATTAAGTAATGAGTTTTAATACTCATTTTGGCGCCCCCTAACGTCGCGCCCGGGGACATATGTCCACCCCTGCCACCCCCTCGCTACGCCTCTGGCATAAACACTATAGCTTAGCAACTGTGTTTATTCTTTTTGCAAACTTTAACTAAACCAGCAGGGTAAATCTTAAGCTCAAACCTTGCGTTTCGAAATGTTTCTTTAAAAAAAAACCCCATACACACCTGACATAAACATTAATCTCTATATATTAAATGGGAAAGGTTTCGTTCCATATATATAAGATACTGGGGCCGGGGCCAGAAATGTAGTTTTTTCTTTATATGAGCTATATAAAAATAAAAAAATTATCCTTATTCCCGTGTAGGTAGAAGCATGAAACTTTCGGTGGTTGTTAAATAACATTCGGCGATGGTGACAGGTAAAAAATTATATAAATTATTTGGGCCCAAATGTAGTTTTTTTTCTTATATTTAAAACTGACTCAACACTAATTCTCCAACTTCCGTGAAGGTAGAAGCATGAAACTTTGGGAACTTGCTCAATACACTATTATGACGATAATTGGTGAAAAAGAATGTAAACATTTCCACTCACGGGTGGCCGGGGGCCCCAAAACCGTTTTTTCCTTATATAGGATATATTTCTTAAATGAACTATTTAAATCAGGCTCATAATTAATTTTCTGTGTAGGTAGAAGCATGAAACTTTGGGAAGTTATTATGTACCCTCCCAAAATGGTAACTGGCGAAACATTAATAAAAAATTATCACTCACTGGGCGGTCAGAGGCCTGAATGTAGTTTTCTTTTTCATATATAAAACTGACTCATCAATAATTCTCCAACTTACCGTGTAAGTAGAAGTATGAAACTTTGGGAAGTTTTTGAGTACCCTCGCGCGAAGGTAACATGCGAAAAAAAATTATCACTCACAATGGGGCCTTGGGCCCAAATTTAGGTTTTTTCCTAATATGAGCTATATAAAACAGACTCATCATTGAATATCCAATTTCCCGTGTACGTAGGAGCATGAAACTTAGGGAATTTATTGAGTACTCTCCCGCAATGATGAAATAAGAAAAAAATAAATTAAATTATCAGCTCGATAGGATGCAAATAAACAGTTTTGTACGCTTCTACAGAAAACCTTATTTTAAACCCGGAAAAGCCGGGTACTTGCCACTAGTATATATATATATATATATATATATATATATATATATATATATAATATATATATCATTTGTTAATGTATAGCGTGGTTTGCCTTCTGTGACGCGGCTTCCTATCTTCCTTCATGCCTCAACCAGGCGTACTCCTTTTAAGGTCATGTACGGGCAGACTGCCAAGCTACCCGTGGATCTCAGGCCTGTAGAAGATGGAATCGTGCCCCCAATAACGTATTTCGACAATGTCAACCCGATGTTGACACTGACAGACATTCAGAAAAAGCTTCATCTAACCGTGAATATAACTCTGCTCTGGAACTTCAAAGGTGTAACTTTGATAGCAGAAACATCAGCAACAAAGTAAAAACTGATTGCTCCATAGTTTGTTCTTTTTTTATCAAGAATCAGCTACCCCTTCGTCACGTGGATTCAAATTTTGCAGATAGTCTCTTATAAACGAAGGCCCTTTTTAACAGGAGGTTTAGTTGTCCAATGAGTTAAAACGGCTAAGCGTCCTTGCACTGCTCTGATTTTAAACTTTATATGACATTATCAAAAAATATCCTGTCGCAGTCATTTTTAAAAATCTGTTTTGTTTAGCCAACATGGTTATGTGCATTAATCTCTAATTAAAGTTTTAAAATCCAAAAGAATGAGGATGTTGAAATACAGACAGCCAAAAGAACATGTAGCAAGTCTTCCATTACAAAAAAAAACCAAATATTCAGATTGACAGGCAATGGCAGCTAAATACATGTATTATTAATAGATATCAGTCATATTATAACAATCAATTAGCCTGATAGATAGCTTGATATTTTTACACTTAAAAAATATCTACATGTTATTATCAGCGATCCAGATTTTAATTTAAAATTTAAATTGTCCCTCACACACACACACACACTTTTTCAGAAAAGAAAAATAGAAGAAAAAAATCTTTGACTTGGAGAAATATATAAAAATATCGAAGTTTGCGTTGCCTTTCCACTGCTTGAATCCTCTCACTCTCATGATTCTCTCATTTTCTTCAAGTAACGCGGAAATAAAGCGGAGAGTAGTGGCAGTCTTGCGTTAGTGCGGGTTCGTCTCTCACACACCTGCCTCCCTTGTTTTGGCTGGCTCGCTGTTGCAGCGTGGTTTATTTCTTCGATCACTGCAGGCTGTATGCTGTACGACTGTACGGGAACATTTCACTAGTGCTGCAATCATGGCCGAGTCTTACGACGAAATCAAAAAAAGGTTCGCCAAAACGAAAATTCTATACGAGGATAATGCGTTTCCTGCCAACTCGACCGTGTTGTATAGAAGTGGGCCCAGATTCGGCGTCAGGTGGTTGCGACCAAAGGTAAATGACTTCGTTCTTTAATATGAGCTTGGTTTTTTGTAAAATTTGCTATAGTTTGAGGTGCGCGTGAAAACTGTGCGGAGACCAATTCTCATATTCTTATAACATTTGGGCTTCAGAAAGGGAGTTGAGAAAAATACATCACGCTAATGCCCTTTAAATGGTATATCAAAGGTCTCTCTCTCTCTCTCTCTCTCTCTCTCTCTCTCCTCTCTATATATATATATATATATATATATATATATATATATATATCAGAAGGGACCGTCCATAAATGACGTCACGTTGTTTTGGCCGCTATTTTCACCCCCCTCCCCCTCGTCACAAAAACTTAGACCCCCCCCTCCAATATGACGTCACAAAACTTTAGACCCCCACCCCCCAAAATAAAAAACATATTTCAAATCACCTTTTTATCATTTAATTTTGTATTTAGTGTAAGGCTACACTCCAATATCGAAACGCGCTTGAAGCCATGTTAAAACGTTATAAAATTAATGGTAAGAAATCAAATATTTCAGATGAACTTTTACTGAAAGGTGCGAGTTTTGATTTGACGTCACATTTCTTAAACCCCCCTCCCCCTCGTCACACATCGTCACAAATGTGTGGACCCTCCCCTCCCCCCTAGGTGCGTGACGTCATTTATGGACGGCCCCTAAGTCTGTATATATACGTCTGTATGAAGTGCATGTATCATAAGTCTATATCTTTATTCTTTAATGACAAGGTTAATTAAAGATAGACACAAATGTGTTGGCCATGGCTGCCACCCACCCCCCCCCACATATCAAATGTAAGTTATAAAAATTAAGTGAGGAGAATTAGGAGGTTTTTTTGGGGATACTTCAAAGGTGTCAGAGATGCATAGCTATAAATAAACATTTTCTTTTGGAGGACACCTTTAACGTAGCCTCCCGCTTTCACTACACTCACACATTCAAAAACTTTTCTGGGGGAAAAATCCAACAAAACAATAACAATAAAACAAATTTCGTGCTTAATTATGGAGTTCTTTTGAACTGACTATACGCAGGGATAAAAATTAAAATTTTTATTTATACGTTTACAGCTACACCAGGTTACACATACACATTCCTTTTAAATGTCGACAAAGTTTTCTGCATGTAATAAACCGTTACCTTAATGCTTGTTGTTTATGGCGACCAAGTAAGTGTGTCAAGGCAGGGAACTTCAATCATCTGAAAATAGGCAGTAGGCTTATTCTTTAATAACACAATTGTTAGTATTGTTCGAAAAGGTAGGGGGTGGGGGGGGGGTTATTGTTTGAAGTTTAGACGAAGTAGGTGTCCTTTTCCTTCCTCGCAGAATAGTACGCATGAGGTTGCTCTCTAAATGTCGTTTATTTTATTATTTTTTTTTCTACAGTTGTCAGTGATGTGGTTATGGAACACAATTTTGCCCCCCCCCCACTCCCCCACCTGAAACGCATTGCAGTTTGCCATTAGATATAAAAAAAACCACCCCCCCCACCGCCACAGGCTCTTTCACCAGCTATGCCCCTACCTTATTCTTATTCACTCGGTCCCAACTTCCTGTAAATGAAATAGGGCCTGCAGATTACATTGACATTTTTTACACCTTGGTTCAGTAGGCATGACAATGACATCATGGCATAAGGTCAATGCAGGGCAATGGTTTATTGTATCGATTCGTAGACTAAAGTGTGGTCGGTGGTACAGGGCCACCCAAGTCTGAAATAACACACCAGTCACATTTGGGTCAGCTCAGGTAACGCTATAACATCGGCTAGGGGGAAGAACAAAAAAAATCATTATCATAATTTAAAAAGAAAATAATTTAGTAAAAATAAAAAATCGGTGGGGTGGTAAGAACTTGGAGGACTGAATATAAAAAATTAGTGTAATTCATAGACGGATTATGTCCCCTACGTAATTTCAATGAGTTCATTTAACCAGCAGTATAATATTTATATTTATAGTATAGCAACTGCTCACTTTGCTCTATCACCGTGCTGTAAATGACTCTACACGTGTGTAGTTGACATTCCATAGACACACGAGTATGTGAATTTCATTGAGGTTGAAATGAGATAATGCTGAAATGTTATGTTGCAAGAACACATCTAGTTCATCTAGGGCAACATGATGACCTAGAAACGAGGAACCTACATCTAACAATTGGCGAGTCTCAAGCTATTCTCCGCCAGTAACAATGATAAATATGAGAATGACACGGATTGTCACATGAAACAATTTAGTAACTTTAAAATGCCACTTAATTTTTTTCTCTCCATTTTCGCTGTTTTGTGGAATCTTTTTCAAGCTCACTAACAACCTTATACAATTACCATTTTTTGCTACCCAGGCTTTATTTTAGTCCCAACCCAATTACAAATAATATGTCGAGTTCCTCGGTGATGATTTAAAATATCGATGGTAGAATTTCATTAATCTTTATTATGGAACATTTGACAGATATTAAATATTAGAAGGTTTTAAGACCATATTTGTAAATAGTTAAAATGACGGTTGCAGAAATGTCAAAATAAGATTGTTCGGAGTTTTACGGAAGATTGAATCGAGGGTTTAAGTTGGATTGACGAAGACAAAACCTACAGTGAATCTTTAAAGATGCATGCGCGGGATGGCGACATATTTATGGGGAAGGGTTGAGTGAATTATCATATTGAATTATTTAAATGGATATTAGTCAATCAGAACAAGGCGACGTGTTGTGTTTAAATATGCCCGACTGCATGTAATTACCGAGGCGATCATTATTCAAACCTAATTATTGTCTATATCTCCATTCTCTACAAAAACTGTTCAATAAAGTCTCAAACTATAATTAGCAGAAATTACAATAAATTGAATTTCTTATTAGTTGTGTTACTGGAAGGAATATAATTCCAAGTAAATTCTCTTTCTTGAGTGTATGTATGTCAAGCTAAGAATGTATGTTATGTTATTGTCATGTTAAGTATAGTTTGAAGCAAGGAATGTAACGCCCTTCAGCAAGTATTGTTTACATGTTTGGTAAATTATATCTTGTGTCAAAGCGTTGTCAAGTAACAATCCTGTTTAACTATAGCAAGCACAGATTCGCTGACATAAAGAGTATTGCAAAGTTTGATGCTAATTTCTGGATGGTCATTCATGCACGTGGCGTGACCATACCGGTATCAACACGTGACTCTTCCTGCACTTCTCCTGTTATTTAGATCAGTGCTTCTCAAACTTTTTAGTATGGCGGACCGGCAGGAATTTTTTCCATTGCACCAGGGACCGGTGCACTATTTTCCCTGCACTGACAATTTTTTCTGTCCTTTTTTTGAGAACATCTACGGACCGGAAGCGGATGGCCCACGGACCGGCACCGGTCCGCGGACCACCACTTTGAGAAGCACTGATTTAGATGATATATTGGATCATACGTCATTGCGCTGTAGTAGTTGTATGTCCACAAGTGCCAATATCAGGGCGTTTCATTCAAAAATTCTAAAAACTTGATTTGAATCGACAGAAAGTATCTCTTTCCCGGAATATCATCGATCTAATATGTTCGTTCTCTTGTGTGTTCCTATTTTACCCCATTTATCATTAGCTTTTCTTTTTCTGATTTCTGTAGTCTACGGACAAACATAGTGTTGATCTAAAGACATGTAAAACCCCAGTGACCAACAAAAGTTAAACTATAGTTAAATGTTAATTTCTATTTTTAATCTCCCCTTAAATTTAAACCTTTAAATAACACTCTACAATACACCAGCGTAAACTAAAACGTTACATAATTAGCTGTTTTTTCCCCCACACAGGAAACCGTTCGTTACGCATCGTTACCTGTGCGCGCACCAAAAGTGTTCCCAAAAATATCTCTCTTTCACCTAACTTAATGTGGACCCGAACGAAGCGTGAACTAATCAGTTTGTTTTTCGTACGACCGTAAAATTTCCAGCTTTCAGGCAAAGTGGGGCTAATTAAAACTGGCTAATTATAGGAACCATTAAGATTGCAGGAAAACTTCACACAAGTTTCTGCTTTGTAACACCTGTTCTAGAACTTTAAAAGAAACAAAAATTACTTCCCTTCAACTTAAAAACATAAACAAATAGAAGTTGCAACGGGAAAAAACTCTTTGCCGATTTTTAAGCAAAATACTAAAGCAAAAAATTAGAAGCTCACAGATAAAAAAAAATTTCACCGCTTTAATGCTGTGTAATCATCTTTAAAGTTTTGCACTTTTAATTCAAAGATTCTCGAACTTTTTACCTCTAGATACCAAATGAAACCAAAGATTATTATTTTCTTTTCATTTTATTTAAAATTTACTGCATTCGATGCCCAATAATATCTCTTATATTTCCTTAAATTACTTCAGTACATCGTCTATGGTCAACCACACAGAACAAACAAGCAAGCAAGCAAAAAGCAAAAATCAACATTCATGGCAACAGTTCACACTCATTGTCCATTGAGTGAAGTATTCTTTACATTTTCTAATTAAAACTCAGCCTTCTCGTTTCAAAATGTTTATTACATCTGAAGCTCGATACCAAAATATTCTAATTTAGAAATACAACACAAAGATAACTTAATACAACCCTCAGATAGACATAAGGATAAAAAACATCTTTCTTATTCCATATGCAAAAACAAACACATAGAAATTCTCGTTCTTCCAGTCCGGAATTCGGGCGTGGAATGGGTTTCCTGAATAAACCAGGAAAACCAACACCTTATCAACATTTAAATCTCTAATAAGAATGCAAGACTAAACACAAACCATAGATCAGCGTAGGGCGCAATAATCTTCTGCATAGAAGGAGCGTCTGTAACAGATAAAATAAGATAAAATATACCCATCACCACCATGTTAAAACTGCTTAAACATACGAATGGGATGCATATATTTTATAACATATTTTGGGGAAAATTCTATCCTTACATTAATTTTTACCAATATATAAAATATATATTACAAAACAACAACATTAAAAAAATGTTTTATTTATATATATTATATTTTTTTAAAGATCTTTCTTAAAAACCACTACTACAGCTTTTTCCACCCTAAAACTGTTATTTTTCAGCGAATTCGGAATATTTTTTCCCTACATTGTCTGCAGTCAAAACATGTCTTGCTAGATCAAGTTTCATTCTCACGACGAAGAAAGCTGTACACGTCGTTTTTGAAGAAAATCCCGCTTGCTACAATCATAAATTGAGTTAATAACATTTGGCATGATTATCAAGAGACAGTGCTTTTAATCGAATACGTTTACTCTAAAAATCACATTTAACATTCATTATAGGTTCCACAAACACTAAATTTAGTCAAATTAAGAGGAACCATTATGCCGGGGCTGAAGTTTTCATACTAGTACTAGCGTATGCGCCTCGTCCACAGAACTTATTTACTGCATGCTTCTGTATAATATCACATTTATTTCGAGTATTAATTTAATAGACGTCACCTAGTTAAATTCAATACTGAAACAGAAAGTGAATTCAATTCACATCGCGTAAGATTTTGTTGAATATGTTTAGCTAGAACGTCGGATTACTTATCGGAAGCAGAAAATTATTGTAGTTGTCACCAGGTAATGGAGCCGAAAATCATTTATCGTTTATGCTCGTTCTAAAGCCGACCTTTTTTGGACAAAATCTAGGGGAAAAGGTGGGGGGAGGGGCGGGGGTCAGCATACGAGCGGGTCATAGGTGATTTCTGCGTGCACATTGAATATCGGTGTTGTTATTGTAGTGTAGATCATCAAGGTCCTTTTCTACATTCTACAAGATTCGACTGCTCTACCAGAAGCTATAAAATACTATTAAATATCTGCACTTACCTTAATTATTAATTTTATTTATTTTTGTGAATGTTTTAATTAATTGTTTTTTAAATTTGTTTTCAACAACGAATTTTAATGTACGCGCTACCGGCAACTGTTTACCAAAAACACACACACACAAACAAAAAAACAAACAAACAAACTAACTCTTGCCTAACAAAGAGCACAAAGATAAAGACAGGTAGTACAAAGTAAACAATCATAATGACCGATTTAGCTTGCAGTTTTACAAAAATGTGTACCATTTTGTTTACGCTTTCCTATTATTTTTGGGGTCGGCTTACGAGCAGGTTACTACACACTTTTAATACTAGTCTCTTCCAAAAGAAAGGGGGGGGCTGGTCGGCTAATGAAAGTACGGGCTATAGAACGAGTATGAACGTTAAATTAGAAAATAAATATTTTTCTTATTTAGTAATGTTGTTGTTGTGCAGCTTTATAAATACAGGAAAACACAACACGTTTCAAACGTCAGTTTTACTTAACTTAACACTAATTAAAGAAAAGAAATGTCTGCTGTTGAATTGGGGAATTTGTTTTTCATATGTCATATGGGGCCGTCCATAAAAGACGTCACGCGATTTTAGCCCATTTTTTACCCACTTCCTCCTCCCCCCCCCCGTCGTCACAAAAACTTAGACCCCCCTCCAATATGACGTCACAAAGCTTTGAAACCCTCCCCCCATAAAAGCCGTATTTTCTATTTGCATATGACCATGTCTCAAATCACTTTTTTGTCCTTTAAGTATGTTTTTAGTGTAAGGCTTCACTCTTATATAGTAACACGCGTGAAGCCATGTAAAACGTCATTGAATAAATTTTAAGCAATCAAATATTTACATGGAACTTTTATTCAAAGTTGTGCCTTTTGATGTGACGTCACATTTCTTTAACTCTCCCCTCCCCTCGTCACACATTGTCATAAATGTGTTACCCCACTCACCCCTATTCGCATCTCAAAACATAAAATGTTTATTTGCGTTACACGATTTTTTAAATTTTAAATTAAATGAGTTTTTAAAGATATCTTAGGTAAGCTAAAAATAATATATTAGCAGGGATCCAAACATTAAAAGTATTAATTAAAATATAATTTTAAAATTTGTAAATACAAATACTGTGATCGAGTGGCATGCGCGCTCAACTGGCGTACCGATGGTCAAGGGCTCGAATCAACGTGAAGGCAATGATTTGTTCCCGGGGCCCGGGGCCTAGGACGTCCCTGAGTCTACCCAGCTCCGAATGGGTACCTAACACTAGTTAAGGAAATAAAGGCGGCTGGGTAATGAGTGGAAACCTTATAGCCGTGGCCTGTGAACGTTGCATCACTTGCCAACAGACCAGCATGGTCTGTGGACGTATTAATCTTCTGTATAGAAGGAGTGTATGTATAGATAAGACAGAATTATTTTCAAGAAAAGAGTATCTACTGAGGGTTAAATCGTTTAGCTGTTTTTTCGGAGGTAAATATCAAGTGATCCATGATAAAGTAGTGAGTAGGTCATCAATAGCTACTCAGAAAAATGACTTGAACGCAAGGTGTCTCAAAGTAAAATACTAATCAAAGAAGAAAATAAAATATAGATTTAATTTTTTAGCCTTTGGAATTTAATAGGATTTGAATCGATATAAATTACAGATGTAGGTTTCGTGGGGAATGTTTTTAATATTGAGATGATTAGTTATTTGAGAAAACATCAAAAACGACAACAATCATCGTAGTCAGAGCCGTATTTACACCATTTTGGGCCCCTGGGTAACGAAATAGTGTTGGGCCCCTAAGCAAAGAAATAGTGTTGGGCCCCTGGCAAAGAAAGTGTGCGGCCCCCCCCCCGCATGAATAAAAAATTAATATACATAATATATATAAATAAACATATTCCCATGGGGCTCCTATGCTCGTGGGCCTCCGGGCAAATGTCCAACGGGCCTATGCGTTAAGACGGCACTGATCGTAGTGTGTGTATGTATCAAGCAAATTTTAAAATATATAAATATAATGTGTAGGCCATGACAGTTAATTTCATTTACCTTATTGTCTAGAATTTTCGTAAATGTAATATATACAATAAGTAAATGATAAAACCCCAGAAGAATGTTCAATATAAACTAAATAACTTTACAGTTGTATGCAAGCCTCTTATCAAGAGGAATGCAACGAAACATAATATGATGAGCAACGGAAATTAATGATATGATGATACAATTAAGAATTTTACTGTAAAATCGACCTACTGACTCATCCTTGCCCAGTTAATGACAGCAAATTTTAACCATACCATCATGAAAGGGCAAAATGTTAATTGTCTATTTTTTAATGGTTAGCTATACTGCAGCGAAACAGATGTATAGCTATAGTAAATGCCACCTGGTTGGATCAATACTTTTACTGTACCCCATCAAACATGACATAAGCTGAAAATGTCTTCATTATATGTATTTGTTTCCATTATAATTACAGTATTAATTATTTATTATATTTGTTTTGGATGAGATTATGCACCAAATCTTTTACGACTTAATACGAGGCACATCTGCAGCCAGTGATCGATAAAGTCGAATATCTTTTTTTTTAATTTTTTACTGGTAAGTGTAAATGATTGTGTTGTGATTACAACAGACTAAATATATGCCTTTTTTTATTGATTAATATTAATTGTAGCTGTAGCGAATTAATGCTGACATAAATAAAGCATATTGCTGGAATGGGTCATGGGTGTTTGTGATACGGAATTGTCATGTCTTTATTTTAATGATTGTAATGAGCAAAGAAATGAAGTGCTTAAGGGCTGTAAGTCAATTTATTAATTATTTTTTTTGTGTGTGTCCTCTTTTCGCTACAGTAGTTGTTTGGATTAGCCCAGAGGCGTGAAAATTGCGACTTGTGGGGCATAGGCGGCTTCCCTACGGGGCTATGAGCGACCCACGGAAGCCTGAAGCAAATTCGATTTTAAAAATGTTGAACTTGACAAGGTTGTTCTTGAACTGAGGCTGACATTTTCTAGGTGCGGCGGGAGGGGGGGAGGGGTGGCCTTTGACTTTTCATGACCCACTGATGCCGCCCATGCCCTAAAATGTTTTCCCACTACTGGTTTAGCCGAATGAAATTATTATGACACAAAATCACGTCAGTAAGGGCGTACAATTACACATACGATAGGTTATTACGTTTCTGTTGCGTTATCGAGCTAGTCGTTGGGAAAAACACTAAACAGCCGTTTCACCACAATAAAGAAACAAAAGGAAATTGATAAAATCAACTTAAAAGTAAAATATTTGAAAAACATATGCTGTTAGATTTTGATGGCTCTGTTAGATATATAAAAATATATGCTTTGACCAAGTCCATAACCATAATCCTTTAAGGACACAAGACTTATAAAACTAATACCATAACCCCTCCTGCCACGCGTGGGAATTAAATGGAATGCCACATAGGGGCCATCCATATATTACGTACGCACTAAAAGTCATATTTTCGTACCCCACTCCCCCATGTTGCACCACGTACATTTTCGTGATCCGCATCCCCTATGCCTACGTACAAATTAGCCCCCCCCCAAACCGTTTGAAAAAAATCATTTTAAGCCACAGTCACAAGATATTAGTTTTACTTACTCTTTATATTTTTTTGTAATATCGTGTTTTTCATGTTGAAATTTTAAAGAAATAATAGAAATTTCAAATTTTATTGCCTTGAGCACTGGGTCGAAATAACTAATAAAATAGAACAATATAAGCAGTGAAATCCCCGCCCCGTTATGTATATATAACGGCCGAGGCACCGATGGGCGAAAGAGAAACTTCTGCTAATTTCGAGATATGGAAATATGGGGCCGTCCATAAATGACGTCTCGCACCTAGGAAAAAAAAGGGGGGGGGGTCACACATTTTGTGACGATGTGTGACAGGGCAGGGGGGAGTTTAAGAATTGTGACGTCACGTCAAAACATGCAACTTTAAATAAAAGTTCCACTTAAATATTCTATTGCTTACAATTTATTCAATGACGTTTTAAAAGGATCCACGCGTATTACGATAATTGAATGCAGGCCTACACTAAATAAATACTTAAATGACAAGTGATTTAATGTATGCTCATTTTCAAATAGAAAATACAACTTTTATGTGGGGGAGGGGGTTCAAAAGTTTGTGACTTAATATTGGAGGGGGGTGAAAAATGGGCTAAAATCGCGTGACGTCATTTATGGATATATTTTAGTATTGATTTTAGTAGGGGTCTACCGATATGCCTTTTTGCCGATATTGCCGATACCGATATTACCGATATTTTTTTTGCCGATATGAGTGCCGATATGAGTATTTGTTATGACAAAAACCAGCGGTCATATTTGATGACGTCATTCTTAAATTTATCACTCGTAATTATTTATCTTTAATATTAGGGGACTACCGATACGCATTTTTGCCGATATTACCGATATTTTTTTCCGATATGAGTGCCGATAGGGTATTTGTTAGGACAAAAACCAGCGGTCATATTTGATGACGTCATTCTTAAATCTATCACTCGTAATTATTTATCTTTAATATTAGGGGACTACCGATAGGCATTTTCGCCGATATTACCGATATTTTTTTTTCCGATATGAATATTTGTTAGGACAAAAACCAGCGGTCTTATTTGATGACATCGATCATTCTTAAATTCATCACTCCTAATTATTTATATTTTATATTAGGGGTCTACCGATAAGTATTTTTGCCGATATTACCGATATTTTTTCTCCGATATGAGTGCCGATATGAGTATTTGTTAGGACAAAAATAACAGCGGTCATATTTGATGACGCCATTCTTAAATTTATCACTCGTAATTATTTATATTTTATAATTAAGGGGTCTACCGATATCCAGTTTTGCCGAAATACCGATTTTTTTTCCCGAAACGAAGTTTCCGATGTGTTTACAAGTTCCAGTTCATGACCTACATAGGACTCATAACAAAACGAACCGTCCTTTATAAAAATGTACAAGCATATTAGGTACTCCTTTTGAAACTTCAACCTTGACTCATAATTATTAATTCTAACCAATAGTTTAATGGCTTTTGCACACGGCCACCTTTTATGAATGAAACAATGAGAACAAAGTACAATAGTAATATAGTGAAAATGAGGCTGAAGCTTGAATGGTTGCCAATGACAACACGTCTTCACACGGTACATTTTGTTATTCCATACGAAACGAAATGTTTTAGACATCTGCGATTCTGCGTGCATCTTTGCTATTAGAGCAATTACGTGAACATAATGTTTACATGTTATCCATTTATTAGAGCAATTACGGTATACTTGGCATCGGCACTATTTACACAGTATTTCTGAGTATACGAAAATCGGCCGATACCTAAACAATATCAAAGCACATGGCACACTGTATCGTGGCTGCACATATTAATACTAGGACTCTTTTGACTATTTCAATACTGGTATCGGGGTCGATATATTAATTTGTCGAGATATTGTAAACCTAAATGATAGTTTTTTTGTTTCCGTTTTTTTTTGGGGTCAAAATGTCACTTATTATGAAATATCGGTGACGTCAATATCGGGACCTTTACAGGCTACCGATACCGATATTGCCGATATCCAGATATCGGTGCCGATATATCGGCCAGCCGATATATCGGTAGACCCCTAGATTTTAGTAATGTGTGAACGTTTGGTCTGAATCAAATGTTAATTACTTCCATGTAATTAAAAGTTCAGAATTAAAAGTTCGTTTGCATTAAATTATAAAACATTATTGCATATAAAACTTGACTCAGTCCCGAATGCCGTTTACAGCCTGAGTGGTTTAAGTTACTAGGCTTAGTATTATGCAAATTAAATTTGTTGTGCGTCCGTACACCACATTCAGTCGAGACCCCCCTTACCTCCCCTACGCATCCGTACTTAAAATTCAGTTAATTTAACACCCCCCCCTATCATTGCGTTCGTATTATATGAATGGCCCCTAAAGGGAGTAATAATAACATGAACTGAAACAGAATTTATGACCATCTGGCGATTACAGCGTGTTCGAAATGGCTGGCAGGATTGGACAGCAATATTTGGGGTTGTGTTGCCTTGTATTTTCTTTTATTGTATGCCTTTGACTGTGAAGCATTAAAAAAAAACCAAGATTTTTGTTAGTTGTATTGCTGAGATTATAAAGCATGGGGGAAAACATTTAGGGCCGTGTTAAATATTTAAATGCTTGAATACGGAAATCCTTATTTCGTCTACTTCCTTACACATTCGGTAATGAAAGTTTAATGTGTGTTGTTAATGTTGCACAAAAAGGAAATATTTTCCCTGTACGGCTGTGTTCACCACATCTGAGACTTGAAGTTAATTGATCAGCACTGCAGTGTTTGAACGAATTAACTTAAAGTCATATGATATCTCTTTTGGGGCTGCGTTCTTCTACTCAGTTCCTTCTGACATTCACAGAGTGGGTGGATAAAGGAAGAAGTAATTTGACGAGCATTATAAAAAACAAAATCAGCCGCATCAAAGAAATGGAACAGTATTCCAAAATTATTTAGAAAGTTTGACAACAGAGAAACATTTAATAAAAATGTGAAGACTTTTTATTTGATTTTAGCGAGTTTTTGAAGACTTGAGCACAATGAACAAGTTGCACTAACATGGACAGTAATGGCTGTAAAATAAATCCCCCATTATCATCAACATCATAAAAAAGCATCGGTATAGATTATAGATGAACTGAGAATAACATTCGCTATTCATTATGAAAATGATAAATTCTCAATTAAATTACATCTATGAAGGATGAAACCAATAAATCCAAATGAAAATCCTAGGTAAGGTAATTTTTCTTTATACCATCAAGAATTTGTCAGATACCTTACAATGTATCCCATTCAAACATTGAATAAGACAACCTGACATGGGGCGCGAAGATGTCAACCTAACACCAGGTCGTCTATAATGAACTCAACGCAAAGAATTTACAAATTCAATCTCTCAGTAACATTATAAAATGAATACATTTTTTTGTTGACTTTTGAAAGAGAATGTAAAGCTAAAGTTTATATGAACAGATTTTAAAAAATAATATTAAATTTTAATTTTAAAAAAAATTACAAATCCGTTATTGAATCCACACTATCCAGTCACCCCGAACCTTTATTAGCCAAATGTGTCTTTCTTTTACATCGTGTCAGCTCGTAGCTTTGTCGACATCTAAAATGTCTACATTTTTTGTTAGCAAGACGCGGCTCTAGGCAAACTGAAAATCCGCAGGCAAATACTTGCCCCTCCATGTTTGTTCACTGTCGACACATAAGACAACAGACTCTCCCAATTATGTACCTGTCTTCACGTATTCGATGGTTCCCACGAGTTCTAATAATTATTTGATTTATTCTCAAAGAAATGATGAAAGGGATCTTATTTGGATAAAAGAAAAAATACTTTTTTAAATTATTGCTAATGTTTTAGTGTTTACCGGAGCCTTAATGGGACAAATTAACTACCTAGTGTATAAAATTACACTGAGTTTGTTGATCTGTGATACGGAGAAATTGTGCTTTATTACTTTGTTGTTGTTTTATGTTTGTATTGTATCACTTGTCAGGTTTTCCGTTTCCTATATTTAAATGTATTTTTTAAAAATCTCCACATTATTAAGAACTTAATGAGCTTATTGTTTAAACAATTATTTTGTATTTTGTTTCAATATAGTTGTGATTTGGAAAATAAAAGCACAAATTTAAAATTATTAATTATTTCTTCACTACAGGAGGAGCTAAACTTTAATTTTAAAAGATTTTTTAAAATGGCCATAAATGTCAACTTGAAGTAAAATACAATAATAAGATATCTAGGCCTACGAAGCTAACAATGAGAACCTCTATTATGTGTCAACCAGTCCTACATGTTTTGTCCTTGACTAGTAAAGGAACACGGGCGTGACAAATGAGACATTTGTTTTAATTCTTCAGCTTCAGACAATTAATTTGTAAACCCCCACTCCCCGTGTTAAGGAAGGGATGATCCATTCAGCAACCTCTGACTTTGTGACACGTAACTAGGCATGGGGACATCTAGGCATGTGCACATCTAGGCATGGAGACATCTAGGCATGGGGACATCTAGGCATGGGCACATCTAGGCATGGTCACATTTAGGCATGTGCACATCTACGCATGGGCACATGTAGGCATGGGCACATCTAGTCATAGGCACATCTAGGAATGGGCACATCTAGGCATGGTAACATCTAGCAATGGGCACATGTAGGCATGGGCACATCTACTCATAGGCACATCTAGTAATGGGCACATCTAGGCATGTGCACATCTACGCATGGGCACATGTAGGCATGGGCACATCTACTCATAGGCACATCTAGGAATGGGTACATCTAGGCATGGGGACATCTAGGCATGGGTACATCTAGGCATGGGCACATCTAGGCATGGGCACATCTAGGCATGGGGACATCTAGGCATGGGTACATCTAGGCATGGGCACATCTAGGCATGGGCACATCTAGGAATGGGCACATCTAGGAATGGGCACATCTAGGAATGGGCACATTTAGGAATGGGCACATCTAGGAATGGGTACATCTAGGCATGGGCACATCTAGGCATGGGGACATCTAGGCATGGGTACATCTAGGCATGGGCACATCTAGGAATGGGTACATCTAGGCATGGGCACATCTACTCATAGGCACATCTAGTAATGGGCACATCTAGGCATGTGCACATCTACGCATGGGCACATGTAGGCATGGGCACATCTACTCATAGGCACATCTAGGAATGGGTACATCTAGGCATGGGGACATCTAGGCATGGGTACATCTAGGCATGGGCACATCTAGGAATGGGCACATCTAGGAATGGGCACATCTAGGAATGGGCACATCTAGGAATGGGCACATCTAGGCATGGGCACATCTAGGCATGGGGCACATCTAGGCATGGGGTACATCTAGGCATGGGCACATCTAGGAATGGGCACATCTAGGAATGGGCACATCTAGGCATTGGCACATCTAGGAATGGGCACATCTAGGCATGGGGACATCTAGTCATAGGCACATCTAGGAATGGACCCATCTAGGCATGGTGACATCTAGGCATGGGCACATCTAGGCATGGGCACATCTAGTAATGGGCATATCTAGGCATGGGACATCTAGGCATGGGCACATCTAGGCACGGGGACATCTAGGCATGTTCACATCTAGGCATGGGGACATCTAGGCATGGGGACATCTAGGCATGGGCACATCTAGGCATGGGCACATCTAGGCATGTGCACATCTACGCATGGGCACATGTAGGCATGGGCACATCTAGTCATAGACACATCTAGGAATGGGCACATCTAGGCATGGGCACATCTAGGCATGGGCACATCTAGGCATGGTCACATTTAGGCATGTGCACATCTACGCATGGGCACATGTAGGCATGGGAACATCTAGTCATAGGCACATCTAGGAATGGGCACTTCTAGGCATGGTAACATCTAGGCATGGGCACATCTATGCATGGGCACATCTAGGAATGGGCACATTTAGGCATGGGCACATCTAGGTATGGGCACATCTAGGCATGGTAACATCTAGGAATGGGCACATCTAGGAATGAGCACATCTAGGCATGGGCACATCTAGGCATGGGCACATCTAGAAATGGGCACATCTAGGCATGGGGACATCTAGTCATAGGCACATCTAGGAATGGGCACATCTAGGCATGGTGACATCTAGGCATGGGCACATCTAGGCATGGGCACATCTAGGCATGGGCACATCTAGGCATGGTAACAACTAGGAATGGGCACATCTAGGCATGGGCACATCTAGGCATGGGCACATCTAGGCATGGGCACATCTATGCATGGTAACATCCAGGTATGGTCACATCTAGGCATGGGCACATCTAGGCATGGGCACATCTAGTAATGGGCACATCTAGGCATGGGGACATCTAGGCATGGGCACATCTAGGCATGGGGACATCTAGGAATGGGCACATGTAGGCATGGGCACATCTACTCATAGGCACATCTAGTAATGGGCACATCTAGTCATGGACACATCTAGGCATGGGCACATCTAGGCATGGGCACATTTAGGCATGGGCACATCTAGACTCTGTCCTCATATGGACAGGCATGGTGGGAATGAAGAAGTTCGTTATTTTCCCCAGTCATAAATAAAATAACCGAGGAGGGAACTTCTGCTATTGACATGAATGTGACAATGCAAGTCATATACAATTTAAAAATAATAAGGTTATGTGATTTTCAATTATGGTATATATCGTCTCACATTTAGAATAATTAGGCCAAATTATAACGACTTCCCGAATCAAAAGTATCTAACTTTAGAAATAATATTATATCTTTCTACTATTCCTCACAAATGTTAATGATATTACTGATATGTAAAATGCTTTGTAAATCCTTGCTTTAGTTTGTGTTTGTGAGTATGTGTGTGAAACAGAGAGATAGAGAGAAAGAAACAGAAAAAGAGAAACAGAGAGAGAGAAAGAAAGAGAGAGAGAGAGAGAGAGAGAGTCAGACAGAGAGAGATGTAAGATATGAGAGAGAGAGAAAGTAGGAAAGGCGGAAGGGTGTCACAGTAGACAGAGTGAATGGTGAGTATATTGATAGCATTTGAAAGGACCATGTACTAAATCATAATTCTACTAGGCAGCAATTAAGCAACGGTGAATTATATTGGACGCGTTTTCATTCAATACGTAGGAGTCGTTTTGTGAAGTGTGCAAAGCGGTTTTTTTTTGTTTGTTTGTTGAGTTGGGCCGAGATATTGAGGGATGAAGTTTGTATACTGTAGATAGAATAAGTATCAAACGCTATAGTAGTTTATTGAGGTGAATTTGTGTTCTTGGCATTTGCCTATTCGTATATGTCTTTGAAGGTGATGGGTTATCATACCCAACTATACACATCGAAACAAGTGGTTAATGCTATATTTGTGTTCTTGGCATTTGCCTATTCGTATATCTCTTTGAAGGTGATGGGTTATCATACCCAACTATACACATCGAAACAAGTGGTTAATGCTATATTTGTGTTCTTGGCATTTGCCTATTCGTATATCTCTTTGAAGGTGATGGGTTATCATACCCAACTATACACATCGAAACAAGTGGTTAATGCTATATTTGTGTTCTTGGCATTTGCCTATTCGTATATCTCTTTGAAGGTGATTGGTAATCATACCCAACTATACACATCGAAACAAGTGGTTAATGCTATATTTGTGTTCGCGTGAGTTTTGATTTTAAAAGAAAAATTAATGCTATGTCCTAAACATGAAAAACAAAGTTCTGTTGAAGCTAGTTTAGATAACTTTTTTTTTCGCCTAATATAACTTCCTTGTCATTTGATTTATTTATGAGCATGTCATGGTTACATTTTATTTCGTTGAAATTCACACAATTCATTTCCTCTTACCCATTTTTATCCCTCCATTCAGTATTACGTGTTCAATCCATTAGTTTAAAGAAAGGTGCGTGCTAATGACTGTATCAAACTGTTTAATGTTTAATGCGATCATAAAAAGTTCTATAGATGATTTGTTTTTTGAAGTGTATTTTTCAGTTTCACGCTGGGTTTGATGGGGCAAATCGCAGACCTCCCCCCAAAAAGGTGGTTTTATAAAATTGTGGAAAACTTTTCTATCACATATCAGTTTTCAACAATTGTTCAATCAGAACCATTACCTATGTTAGGGTATAGATAACAAACTAAAAAAGGTATCTTAAGTCGAGGGCATACGCGCACATTTATTGTTCTGTGTGGGTGGGCTTTAGCTGGAACATTATTTATTTACACTGGTCGCCAGGGAAACGGTGCACTCAGGCTGGCTAATGTATTCCTCAACTTGCTTTTAAAAGTAGCAAACATGTTCCTATCTCACTCTTGGCTGTAAATAGAATACTTTATTGTGCTAGCTATGGTTAAATAAAAACATGTTTAACACTGTTTAGGACAAGACGTTGGCTATTTCATTGCAATGTATTTTATAATTAAATATTGTAGTCAGATGATCTTCATGCTGAATAATAAAGTAACAGCATTGTTCATAACTCATCTTTGATAAATATTATATTGACAATCACGGTTTTATTACCAATTTCCTAAAAAGCAAGCTATGAATCTAATGTAAAGCAGTTTGGACACATTATATCATTTTTATTTATTTATTTATTAATTTTTTAAATATTTTTTTTTGAGTGGCAATGTTATTTAATAATCTGGAGGGACTTGAAGATTTTAATAACTCAATTTATTCACGAAGACCGCCTGTTTGTTAAAGTCTTATGTATATTTTACTATCTGCTACGTATGTAGAATATACCCTACTGCAGTGGCGTAGCTAGAGATTTGTAGGGATTTGGTGGACCCGGGGGGGGGCTTGGCCTCTTGGGGGGGGCCTGCATACATGGTGGTAGGGTAATATTTAATGTAAAACTAATTTTCGATGGAGGCCCGGGGGACCTTTGAATTTAGACCCCCTCCCCTAGCTACGCCACTGCCCTACTGCTTCCCAGGTGTAGATTAGAAGTAGAATTGATATATTGTGTTCATATAGTGAGCCACAGATCTCTATGAAAAAAATTTAACTCGAAGGTTACGTTTTATTTATTTGTTTATTTTACTTGTTCTTATCCAAAAGTCTCCAATTCTTATCTGCTCTCTCTGTGAAAGAATCATAAATAACATTACGTATCAGAAAATTTTATTGTTCCTTGTAAACGTTTTATCAAAATTATTAAACAGTGCATACTTTGGTACACATACTTCTTAATACTTCTTCATATTGATGTGGAGACCCAAAATAAATATCAGCTGACCAATACTAAAAGCTTGTTTTAATTATTGGGATATTTATCTCCATGTCATTGTAATGACTTATTGTGTTATATAATGGTATAAACATGTTTCCAATAAAACTTCAAAGTAAAAAAGATAAAGGTAAAATGTAAGGAAGGATCCTACAAGCACCCTCCTTCACCCCCAGCTTTCATTTTATTTACAGTTTAGTATATCTTGAGGTAAAGTTCTGGGGATTAAATACTCGGGGAGAAGGATTAAGTACTGGGTGAGGGGGAATTAAGTGGATTAGTCCAAGACAGCACCCCCATCCCAAAAAAGAGGTATCAACTTATTTGCCAAATAATTAACATTTTAGAAGGAGCCGAATACAACACCATCCTGCAGTAATCAAACCCTGCTTGAGATAAAAAGCTAATTTCTTTTAAAAATAGCTCAAGTCGGCTGTGGCTAAAAAATTACCAGATTGAAGTAGAGAGGCATATATATTGGCTTCTTTTACCTTATCTTATCTTATCTTATCTTATCTTATCTTATCTATTACAGACCATCCTTTTATACTGAAGATTATTGCCTCCTATGCTGTACACTAATCCATGGTTTATTTCTTTACTTAAATTTTATAAGATTTATAAATGTTGATAGTGTGTTGGTTTTCCTGGTTTGTTAAGACAACCAATTCCTTACCCAAATTACAGATGAGAAAAAAAAAGTTTTTTTATCCCAATATCTATCTGAGGGTTCTATTAGATTATCTTTGTGTTGCATTTCCAAGCTAGAATTTGATGTCTTAAGTATTAAGTATTATTATTACTTTTCTCTTTTCTTTTCAATCCTCTAGTGTATTTATGTTGAATGATTTTTGAATTTGTTTTATCTTTCGTTGTTGAATGGGTCCTATACAGAATATTCATATTTTAATACAGTTGTCAGCATAGTTTTTATATTATATTCTTCTTATATTTTTTAAAGTTTCTTTTCTAAAAGCTTATGGTTTGTTGGATTTTTTAAATTACGTTATTGACATGGGGAATACATGATAATTTTTCATTTATTATTTTTCCTAAGTAATTTTCGTATTTTATTTTCATTAGTTATTTCCATGATGGAAATATTTTGCATTTATTTGTTTCTTTTTCTTTGATACTCTTAACTGTTGAAACTTTACAGAATGGGAAGACATACTCCGATTAGTTCCCCATTGTTGTAATTCATCTAGTTCCTTTTGTAAGATTTTCTATCTCAGTCACAATTTTATGACACAAAGACACAAAGCAATCTAAGATGGCAAATGAACAATTTCAGATAGCTAATTTTGGATTTTCACTTTATATTTTTGTTTATTTGCAGGAACTCTCAAAATCTCCACAATTTATAGTCGATGGCGTAGTCTATTATGATTTTGATCAAGGCAGTTTGGGTGAGAAAAATTATTGATATCTAGATGTTTTTAGTGCAGAGATGACAAAACTATCGTTTGGCTTACTCTAAGACTAGGCATTTTAGATCACTATTTCAAATGGTAAAAGGGAGGATGGGTCTGATTGTTAGTATTCAAATTTTTAATAATCATTTTGCTATCTGTAGACATAATATTTATGACAGTTTATATTAATAAACAATATATATCTTTGGGTCCTCACATGCAGGAGACTGCTGGTTCATTGCATCTGTGGCCTGTCTGGCAACATCACAACACAAAGAACTCCTGACAAGAGTTATCCCTCATAATCAGAATTTTGATTCTGACTATTGTGGTAAGCTCACAGCCATTATAGAAAAATAATCATTATTTGCATTCTTCATTGAAAAAAAAATGTTAGTAGCATTTTTTTTACTTATTTAAATAAAAGTACATATATATGTATGTATCAAAGGCAAAACTGACTCTTGAAATGATTTCATTTTTAGGATGTCTTCTCCCCTTCTGTTAAGTATTTGAATAAATGATTAAGTAAATGCTGATATATAGGTTTTGTTTTTAATAAGTCATATAATAAAACAATAAAATGATAATTTATACATTTTATACATAAGCTTACCTTTATTTCAAATGCTCATGTGTTTAGGTGCCTTTAGATTTTCCTTCTGGCAGTATGGGAAGTGGGTTGAAATAGTTGTTGATGACAGACTTCCAACTTACAATGGTAAACTCATATATGGCAGCAACAATAAAAATCCTAATGAGTTTTGGTGCCCTCTCTTGGAGAAAGCTTTTGCGAAGTAAGTGGTGTATGTTTTAAATTGAGATCTTTATATTCTTTTCCTATATTCATCTTGAGAACCCTATAAATTTTAACCTAAATTTAAAAGGTATTCTAAATATAACTTAATATAAGGAAATAATTTAGTTCAATAAACTTTTGCAGACTTCATGGCAACTATGATATTATTGATGGAGGTAGGATTCATTCTTCAATGGTGGACATGACTGGAGGTATTGGAGAAATGCTGCCTTTGAGAGATAAAATATCTGATAAAGAACTTAGGAATATTCTATTAAGTTGCTCCAGGATGAACAGCATTATGGGAGCAGCTATTTTTGTAAGCGGAAATCCTTTTGCTGAAATATAATTAATATACATAAATAATTAGTCATATAACTTCAATTCTTTTGTTATTTTGCTAAAAACATATATTTATTCAAAATGTATAGTAAAGATTGGGTATTTAAAAAAATTTTTTAATACTTTTTTAAAACTATGTACTCATTAATCAATTGTCAAGCCTGCCCTCCCACCACTTTTTTAAATACATTTAAACATTTCCATGTTGACAGCTGAGATGATAAATTATCTTGGCAGATAGTGTCCCTTTGAAACAAGCATAAACACATTTTAAAAATCAAATTAACTAAATTAATTTTATTAAAAATAATTATAAATATATTTAAGACAAAAATTGCTTTCTACTTAATTTCATTTAATAAAACTACAATTTTTATATATTTGTGTACACGTAGTATTATCCAAATATTATTTTTCATGCTTCAGAATCACGCAGTTGTACCTGGGGAGAGGGAATTGAAACGTGACAATGGTCTGTACGAAGGTCATGCCTACACCATAGTAAATATTAAGGAGGTCAGTTCAAGATCTGTTAGAAATAATTCCGATTTGATAAGATTTTAAGATGCTAATCAGATGTTTATTTTGTTTTGGCAAGCTTGCTCACTTCCCACTTTTAAACCATATTACATTAGTTATGTTTATAGTAGCGGTGTATCGGATTCAAATTTTTGAAATCCGGTCGTAGCCTGATTTGGCCGGATTTATAAAGGGAAATCCGGCCGAAGACAGAGACGGATTTGTAAAAATGGCCGGATTTGCCAGAGCCGGAGCTGAAATCCGGTACACCCCTAGATTATAGCATGTCAATCTTAATGTCTAATTATAAAAATATATAATATCTGTAATCCATTGATGAGAAGCATTTATAAGCCTTAAATAATGGAATAGGTCAGCATTATCATTCAACAGTAATGAGCTTAATAGAAATTATTAAATTATCTTTCACTGCAATAATAACCACACATCCACATCAATGTTCCCTCTAAGTTTCATTGAATAATGTGCTAAAAAATATACCTGTGTAGCTATTATCCATTTTTTCTGCAAAATTTTACATTTCATTAACACATATATTATCATAATTGAAATTTTCTGTGTGGCAACTCTAAATCTAAATTGCTGAATGATAGTTGCATGGCCACACAGCTTAGAGGGAACATTGATCTACATGAGTCTCCAAAAGATATTATCAAATCAGCAATAGGCTATGGGCAATCATTTATAAACTATAATAATATTTGAGAAATATTCCTTTTTACACATTACATGTAGAATGTTTTAACAATAATATAAGCGATTTTCTTTTTATTTTGACATTTAAAAAAAAATTCAGGTCTCCACAAAAATTGGTCAAACAACTTTATTACATATCCGAAATCCATGGGGTCGTGGTGAATGGACTGGTCCATGGAGTGACAAGTAAGGGATCTAAATTTTAATAATTTAACCATGAAATGAAACATTTATATTAAATATACAAATTTTATTTGAAACAAATTTTTTCATCGTTTACATAATTAAAAAATATTATGTTTTAAAACGGAGGTTTAGATTTGACCTTTAATTTCTTTATTTATGCGTGGCGTTTTCTTCCATGCTTAAATTAAAAATTTATCAAACAATTCTTTTATAAAAATAGAAATAAGGAATACTTTAAAGATTCTTGTGTATATTTACTTTTATAAAAATTCAACAAACAGAATCGTTTAATATTTGACTACGGTTCCAAATAAATTTTAAACTGTTATTTTAAAAGATCTGCAGAGTGGAATACATTAAGCAAAGAGGACAAAAACTCTACCTTTAAAAAAAATGATGATGGTGAATTCTGGTAAGCATGATGATATGTTAAAAGCATTTTCCATTTCATAGTTATAAAATTTATTTCTATTCATAAGAGACTTTTAAAAACCTACCAAGGTTAACAAATACTGAATAAAACAATGTTTTTAAGAACATCTTTATTTCTTTTATTCCTTACAATTCATCTGTTCTTTCTTTAGTTAGTTTTTTAAATATATATATCTATTGATTTTAATGATAGTTTTAAAAGTAAATAATTTTAACTCTAATTATTTTTATTTTAAAATTAGGATAAGTTTAACAGATTTTAGAATAAACTTTGATGAGCTGGAGCTATGCCATCTTACACCCGATGGCTTCTCTGAAGAGATTTCTCATAATCTGGTATGATAATTTTAATCAAGAGATTTTTTGATCCACACAAATTTAATTTTGTATTCATGTTAAGTGTTTTAATTATTTGTCCAATACAAATACATTTATTTTTTTGTAATTTATATTATTTATGATTTAAGAACAAGTTTACTTGGCTAATTAACATTGTCAAGGCCAGATTAAAATATTCCAATAGCATAAAAAATATTATGTTGTGTTACCATTTTTTGTGCTTTTTCATTGTGTTTAGTATTGTCATTTTAATATATGAAAAAAGAAGCATATTAATATAAAGACTTAGTATGACCTTTTTCTACTGCTGTTAGTGCCTTAAATATTTGGAAATTGATATTATCTAACAAACAATATAATTCACAAGGACCGCTCCCAGTGGCAAATGACTGAACACTATGGCTCCTGGGTTGCTGGCATCTCTGCTGGTGGACCACCTGTTAGCTTCACCTCAAAGAAATTTTGGTTGAACCCCCAGTTTGAACTCAGCTTGACTAAAGCTACAAAACCAATAACAGTTATTATCTCTCTCTTTGAAGTTGACACCTTATTGAAGAGAGCTGCTCAGGACATAAGCATTGGTTTTGCTATCTTTAAGGTAAAGATATGAATGTTTAAAAAAATCTTTAAAAAAAACATTAAAGCATGTAAAAAAAATGTATAATAAAATAACAAGTAATATTATCTTGATCAACTCAATTAATATCTTGATAATTTCTAATCTATGGCTGGATCCTTGATTTTTCTTTTTAATAGTATCAATCCTCAAAAAAACCTAGCAGAATCACTGCAGAGAATTTTTATGAATTCACCCCTAGCCTTGTTGAAACATCAGGACCATACTGGCCTTATAGGTAAAGCTCTGCAATTGTTGTAAAAAGTGTAAATAATTTCTGTAAAAGTAGTTTCATTTATTTATTTATTTTTTTGTCTGTTAATATTTTAAAAAATAGATTTAAAGTAATGTCAATTTTTAACAGAGAGAGAACAAAGCGATATGAGTTATCTCCAGGGGAACATGTCATTGTCCCTTGCACTTTCAAGGCTGGGCTTGAAGCAGAATTCTATATGAGAGTTTTTGCAGAGGGAAAATTGCAGTCAGAGTGAGTGGATGATTATGATAAATTTTCTTTTTTACTACTTTGTACATATCTTTCTAGTTATTTAGAACATATCGCTTCGGGTAGATGAGGCTCGTTAGCCTTAGCTGGTAGTTCATCTAGGAGAAGAAAACTCTGACTTCAAACCTCCACTGCCTTGCGGCTACACTCGCTACCTGGGAAAGGCTAAGGGAGTAAACCCTGACAGAAAAACAGGAACTGGAGCATCTACAGATGGTCTATACATAAAAATGATGTACATTCCGGCAGCTCCTGCGACGCAAATGGCGCCAAGCTGCATCGACGCCAGTCGTTCCCTTGGTTACACCATTGACGTGGAGAAGGAGGATATGCTGTATGGGCAGCAGCTAATTCTCCATAATACCCGCTCAGGGTTGCATCACCTCTGGAGAGGACACTCCAGCGTCTCAAAAAGTCCTGCACCAAGAAGTATTTTGCCAAAAAAAAATATTAAAAAAAATAAGGTGATGCACCATCGTCTCTCGAGATGAAATCATGCCGAAGATGAAGATGTATTGATTTTTATTTTTTCAGTTAAGAAAGCTTAACAAATTACTAATCCATTAAGTCTTAAAATATTCTTGCAATCTGCTTATAGCTGTATGGCTTCACCACTGTATTTTAGAAATAATATCTGTTAGCATGGGTAACATTAACATTAACTCCTAGGCTTTTATAAGTGAGTTGCGGGTTGACTCAAGTATAATTATAGGACATTTAAGACACTTGAGGAAAAGACTTCACCACAACTTAATTGCCTAAAAATATAAATGTAATCTATTTAAAACTTAAATCTATCAATTAAAGCATCTTTATCATGTTCTTGACCTTCTCTTTCTGCCATGCTTTATATCACACATCACTTTATCAAGATAACCAATGTCTACTTTGTTAAAGCTATGGTCTATGGTTTGCTTTGCAGGCCCATTGTCCAACCAACTGTTGCTGCTCATGATAAAGTGCCAATGTCACCTAAGGTGAATATTTTCAAATCTCTAAATTAATATATTAATACATCTTTTCTTACAATAATATTTTTATACAACTTTGTCATTCTTAAAACGCATACAATTTTAAAGCTTTATTTCTCATAACAATAGCACCAATATCATAAATAACAATAGATTATAATGATATTCCAATTTCAAGTGTTAAAAATTATGTTTATTTCAAATACATGTAGTTAGATTCAGTAATAAAAATGGAAACTATGATTTGGATCTTTTTTTACTGTGATCTAAATATATCTCTAAATAAAATTTTATTTTGGTAGCTTTCATATCATTATGAAATACAAAATTATAAATTTAAGATACTTTCATTTTTGAGGTTCTAAATTTTGTTGTTGTTAAGTACTCCACGTTTTTTTCTCAAATCAGAAGGACTTTTGGTTGTTTTGAAATTGCTAGGGAGTGAAAGTTCAATTAGAGTAAAAGTAAAAAAACACACAACCTTTTAAGTATGTTGCAGAGTGGTAGGTAAATTTATTTTTAAATGGTACTTTGATTACAGGACATTTCTGAAGCTATCATCATTAAGGCATTTGATGGTTTTGCAGCCAAAAATGGTCTTATTGATGCAGTAGATTTAGTATATGTTTTCAAAGCTGGGCTAGAAGCAGGTGAGCAAATTTATCTTTAAAATTTATCCATAATGTCTTGTATTCAGTTGCTACCTCTTATTGTTTGTTGCTTTATTTTACTAAAATGTGTAAAGAATAACTGTTTGGTAATTTTTAAAAAAACAACTTAATAGTAATGCTTCTTTTTCTTTAAAAGATACATTTAATTGAATTTTCATGAGAAATCCTTTAAGTATTTTTTCAATGAAAATTAATCATTGAAGATGTTCACTTAATTATTATTAATTTATTTACAGCTGAAGGAAATGACAAAGGATTCAATGTAGAAACTTGCCGTTGCCTTGTTGGATTGTCCAATGTATCCATTTAGCCTTTATCATTTAAAAATATTTCTCTTTAAGATAGACAGTTGTTCAGCTAAAGGGGTTTTGACATATTTTAATGTATATAAAGTTAATGTTTTACACAGTCGAGAAGGGCATAAAAATTAATTTGATCCTGGGAATCGAACACAAAAGCTTAAATGCTAATTAGACCAAAAGTCAACAACAAACAAAATACATTTTACTCTATTTCTATATGATAATTGGGGCAATTTTTTTATAAACAACTGTTGCAAATTATATTTATTCATTTTTTTCTTGAAATATCATTATTACGGAAAACTTATTTTCTTAATTTTTTTCTATTGTTGTAGTCAATACATCAATAAATGCAAGAATAACGAGTGTTTTTATTTAGATTGTACAATAAATTACAGGATGTTTAAAGTTAATTTCACTGAAACATATCATTATAATATCTTAACTCATTTCAAGACCAACTCTGATAAAGGTTTAATTGACAAGGAAGGTATAATCAAAATCTGGTCAGACTTACAGAACTGGCGGGTATGATTTTTTCATTCGAATTTAGAATTTACTTATTGTAGAACATTTGCCATTAAGCTTATCTGATCTAATCAATTTAAATTAAATAATACTTCCTTCTTCTAATTTTTTTTAGACTGTTAATAATTTTTTGAATATTATAAACAGAAAGCTTTCAGGGTGATAGACAAGGATAAGAATAATTTGGTTGATAGGAATGAGCTGCAAAAACTGTTTGAAATTATTGGTGAGTAGAGTTGCATAAAAAGACTACATGTATAAAACAGATTATATATTTCCACTTCCGGGTTAATGGTAATAGATGCCTAATTAATAGAAAGATGTCTTTTAAGGTTCTTTAAAAAAAAGATGTTTACACTTGAATTTTTATAAAAGGAATCAAATATTTAATTTTTGTTTAAAAATTATTTGGACAACAAAAGATTTTAATGCTGGACCTGAGGCTGTGGAAGCGATCATGAAAAGATATGGTGGCAAGGAAGGGAAAATCTCAGAGGAAGACTTTCTACAAAGCTTCTGTAAGACTTTGCAGCTCCTAAGTAAGTTTCTTCCATATTAATATACATATGAAAACCTTATCCATAATCCTTACATGTTTATTAAATATTATTGTATTAGAAGAAAACCCAATTTCAAAAGAGCTAGTTTTTAATTGTATTTTAACCCTTAAAGAAACACCTTGGTCTTTTACCTCAATGTGTGTGAACACTTTTTGGCTTCAAATACTAATGTGACTAGAAAAATTAAGACCATTATGGACAATGACTATTAGCTAATTTGAATTTGGGGAATTTTTATACAAATCAAATCTGATAAAATTAGAAAAAAAATAATTGAAATGAATGCATTAAGTTGTTTTTAAAAAGTTTACTTAGAAATTATGTAAAATCCTGTATTAACTCTGAATAATAATTTTTATTTCAATCTTTTTTGTAGGGACTTTCAAAGAGTTAGAGACAGGAAGAAAAGTAAATATGAATTTGAATGAGGTAAGAGTTAATTTATTTTACACAATCGTTTATATTTAAACTCTATTCTTTGCAATATAGATTTAAGCTTGTATGTCTCCATTTGAAGAAATTTTAGATTTTCTTAATTAACTATTTTAATTTTTAAAAATATATTGTTTCCAATAAATGTAATATGCTAATGATAGAAATTAAATCAATATTATATATGATTTTTTCTTTTCAGTGGATATCCATTGGACTTAGAATCTAGACCAATGTCTTGCAAATATGACACATTTTGTATCAAGTTTAATTTAAGTTTTATCACAGGCTCTCCCATTCTTCACAATAAACAGGTTTTGTCTTCCTTAGAATGAATTTGAATTAAAATTTTCATACATTTTTAACAATCTACTGTTAAAGACATTGCATTGCTGAAATAACGGTATGGTGCTGTTAATATACAGTAACATCTCATAATTGCTCATATCTGTTAGTAGTAAACTTTGAGTATCATAATAAATGGTATACAAGGAAATATTGTTACATTTAATTTACACAGAATGTGAAAACTGTATTCATTTTGTAATTTAATATTTCCTTATTAATTATTGTTGTCATAATTATTTGTTACTAACATGGATATTGTTTGATACATAATTTGGTGCTATTTTTTATTCTGCCTTATATGTTACAAAATTTATTCTACATATTATTTTTTGGAATTGCCAACCAAGTTTAAATAAAACTTAAACTGTTGTCTGCTAACAAGAGCTGGAATGAACTAAAATAATATTAAAAATTTTACAAGCAAGGGCAATTTTTTTTACAGATTTAATATTTTCCCAGGAAATTTTCTGAAATAAAAATAAATAAAATAACTCAAATTTATTAAATTTTTATTTCATGTACATGTCATGTATTTATGTTTTACTTTTACGTAAGTATCACTTCAAGTATTGTTTGATTTGTTTCTATTCCAGTTAACTGAGGACTGGCTTAAAATGTTTAATTTAACTATGTTTCTGTTCAAAAGTTTAAACGGTAGTTTTTCATTTATTGGTTTTAATAATATGTTATGTTACATGATTTTTTAAAAGTATTTTACTATGGGGATTGGATTGATAAAGAACCTAAATTTGTTAGTCCTATGTGTATTTATTTGCATTAAAATTTGTAAGAAAGATAATTCTGTTTTTAATAGTTGAGTAATTTACAATCATCTAATCCTTCTTAAAATTAAGTGTGAAATATTTTAAAATAGATTTTAATTATACAAATGTGCATAAAATTCATTTTATCTTCACTTTATTAGCTTTTTTCTAAAGAATTACTACCACGTGTCTACCATGTGACATGTGACACAATAGCGCAGTGGTAAATTTCATTTTATTTCTTTAAGTTTTAATTTAATCTCGTAGTTTAAGCCTTTATATATTTATTGTTCAAATTAGTAGAATCTACTAATCTGATGGATAACATGTACACAGGGTATGAGTGAGCCTGACAGGATGTAACAAAGCAGCGAACGTTTCAGCAAAGAGCCTTCTTCAACGAACAAATAATATACAGAAATAAAATGAATATCAATAAATAAATAAAAACTTAGCTGCGGTGAAATCCAAAGAGAGCAATAGTTAGAAGAGAGTAGTATGAGCTTATATAGGAAAGGAGAGAGTGGGTGTGGTAAAACATTTAGGTCTAAATGGTATCCATCTAATAATCTATAAGCCTGATGGCAGTCTCAACCCACGTTTTGTTCAAATTAAAAGGCAAACAAAATAATCGTATAATAAAGAAATGATATGAAAGTAAGTAATATTTCTTAGAATATCAGCCTATGGTCCAGCTGTATGCTCTTAATAAATGGTTTCCACTTGTCCCAAGGGTCAATTCTCATTGACTGATACTGATACGCAGTTCTGATTGATTTCATGTTCTCACTGGTTAATACAAGACTAAGTATCCATCGATTGACTCTGGTTTAATAGTTGATGACGCCGCGGGCCAGTTAAATGTTAGACGCGGGCCGGACTTTAGAAAACCCGGCTGGTAGGATTAAAAAAAGAATGATTAGATTTTCACTGATAGGCTAATGATAAATACAGACTGCTCAGTGGTTGAACCCATGACCATGATGCGATGCCCATTCTAGAAACACATACTGAAGCATATGTATAAATTAAATAGTTAAACTTGTGACAAGTTGTATTCGATTTTTATTAAAATTCCCTTCTAAAATTTTAGAAGTTGCTCATGTTCACAGTGGCGTAGATGGGTTACATAAGTGAATTAGATGTCGACCACACCCACTTGCCCGCCTTGCAACGACAGTATTTTTGTGTTTTCATTTAATAACCCCAAGCAATGTAAAAAAAAATATATAATAAGGTAAGACTTTTATGACCTAGTTTTTAACCCCATTAATTGCCGCATTCTTCAAAGGTTCAAGCGTTGTGCGCTTCGTTTAAAACAATGTTATATTGAGATAATGAAAGGAAATATCATGGTTATATGTTCAGTATCAATGACAAAAAATACTACTGCCATTGAAGAAAAACACCAGAATAAATTATTTTATGCTTCAGCTAACAACTGATGCACTTCACGCTTTAAAAAAAATATTTAAAAAAAAACAAAAAAAAACACCTAATGTTAACAAATTTAGAATCTGCTATATACGTAATTTGCTCTCATCAGTTTCTCACTCAGCCACCACCTTTTCAGCGTTAGACTGTATTTAACTTTATTGTGTGAGGAACACTAATATATTTTTACTTTAATGCATTAAATCAAACACAAAGAAATAATTTATTCATTGAAGACTGCGTACTAACACACAGTAACATTCAGAATACATGTATTTCAGTTTGTCCAATATTTTAATTTGCCTACATCTTAATTTTAAACAATTTAATTTTCTAGCTCCCAAAAAAAAATAATAATACAGTCTTACTTTGTCATATAGTTCTAAGAAAATGTTCTTCACTCAAAAGTTGTTAAAAGCTTAGTGTAATCTGATATATAACTTGAACCTGACTTATCACCAACAGCTTTCTATTGCGCATGAGAAGGAATTTCTTACGTGCAAAATATTTTAAGACTACGTTATTCCGTAATTATGTTCTCAGATTTTAGATGGAAAAAAAAAGTTTGATAAACTATTACCCACCGGAACCTGAAAAAGTTAAATAAGGTGAGGATGTAGGCCTAAGGGGAAAGATATTTATGGAGAGACAGAAGGAGAGAGAAAGGTAGCTAGATAGAGATAGGAGTGAGAGAGAGAGAGAAAAGATGAAAAGCATGTCACGTGTGAAGGTCCTCCCTTCAATTCCTTACAAACTCCTTCCTCTCAAAGAAGCTGAACAACACGAAACCGTTTAAAGAAAATATATAAGTACAAGAAATATACCTGCACTTTGTAGCGGGAGTGTGCTGACCCATTTCCCCAGTATTAGTTGCTGGTTATAGGATGGCCACCAAAAGAACTTCTAGGTCCCTGTGGGACTATGGCATCGAATTACGATGTGGAATTTGAAGCTATACACAGGGCCCTGGAAAGTGTGCACCGGACACTGCAGGGGTCGGAATTTTTTGGTTTCGACACGGTACTGTTTTGTGACTCGAGATCAGCCCTCGAAGTCCTGGCTAGTGAGAAGCGTAGTACCCACTTGGTTGACGCCATCTTGGAGGACGTGGGTAGACTCGAAAGACTTGGAGGTAAGGTAACCGTGCAGTGGATCCCGAGCCACGTGAATGTTAATGGCAATGAAAAGGCAGACTCCCTGGCCAAAGCAGGTGCAGCACTGCCCCAACCAGAGGCCCCAGTCACTTATCTTGGGGCTAAAACCTGGCTAAAGGACCACTTCCGGAGTAAGTGGTACCAGGAGTGGGCTGACAACACGACAGCCAGAGGGGTATTCGCTAACATGCCCAGGCCAAGCCGTTCAGACCAGTGGTGGAACCTGAGTCGCAAACACCAGAGTTTGGTGACTCAGATGAGAACAGAACATTGCCCAACCAACTCTTACTTTCACAGGCTAGACCACAACAGGGACTCGAACTGCCGTCATTGCAGCCAAGCCCCTGAGACAGTCGTACACCTGGTGACGTCTTGCCCGGCGCTTGATATAGCCGTGAGGGAGGCTTAAAAGAGTCCCATGTAAAGACAATGTTGTATGGCAATGCTCAACAGATGGAGCAGATTGCCCAGGTACTAGCCAAGGCCTTAAGAGATTAGTCTCAGGCCTACAGAATATGTGTTTAGTTTAGTTGCTGGTTATTACATTTTTTGCCAAGTTGGTTATCATATTTATCTATTACCAACCATTTTGATAATACTACCCGTAAAAAAGACAACTGCTTTGTACCAGTCAGCTCAATTTAAGATGCGTACACGAAAATGTGCGCACCGTAATTTGACAATAAAAGATTTTTGAAAGCGCACTGCTCAAAATAAAATATTGAAAAACAATACCGCACCAAAATGAACTCGTTTTGAATGTCCGCATAAAGCTGTTCAATATGGAAATTAGATTTTAATACTTCGCTCTTTGTCTCAACATTTTCTGATATTTTAATTGGTGGCTTACGGGCTAAAGGGACAATTAAAAAAAATATACGTAAACCATCTGCAGGTTAAAAGGAAACGTCCTGCCAAATGTGGTCCCCGTTCGTCATTTGGTTCTTCCGTGATTGTGGAACTTACAGTCGAAAGGTGAAACATACAAAGATACAAACACCAACTGAGCTTTATCTAATATAAAAAGCTCAGTTGGTGTTTGTATCTTTGTATGTTTGTATGTTTCACTTTTCAACTTTCTGTTAGACAATCACGGAAAAACCAAATGACGGATGGGGACCGAATTTGGCAGGACGGTTCCTTTTACCCTGAAGGTGGTTTTAAGTTAGTTTTTGTAATTGTCCCATTTGCCCGAATGCCGTAAAATAAATAATCAGAAAATGCAGAGACAAATAATAAAAAATTTAACCTCATTTCTGTATTGAACAAATTTATGCGGACGTTCAAATGCCGTTCAAAGCGAGTTACTTTTGGTGACGTTTTTTTCCCCCAATACTTTATTTTCAGCGGTGCGCATTCAAAAAATATTATGTCTAATTACGGTGCGCACATTTTCTTGTACGATTCATAATTTGAGCTGTGTAGTATAAAGAATTGTCATTTTCTTTACTGTTACTTTCTATATATTAGATATACACGTAAACATATTTAATTAAAACTGCCACACGATGCATTAGATTTAATTGTTTACACGTTTAAATTTAATTGCGAATTTGTTTTAATTATTTTCTGTTCCATAACTCGACATTTAATAAAAACCTATTTATGTAATAATTGTGTCAGTATTTTTTTCAATGCTTCATTTTTAGCGGTGCGCGTTCTAAAATCTTTTATCGCCTGATTACAGTGCGCACATTTTCGTGTACGCATCTTCAATTTAGCTGTGTCCTATTAATATAACATTTATATTTATGTTTGTCTTTTACATAAGCCATTGTCTTTTACATAACCTATACACTTATACTATTTAAACTTAGGCTACCGGACCTATTCACATAAGTAGATTAAACTAAATAAAGTGATCCTGAAAACGCTTAATTTTTTTGTATTGCGAATTGAATATGTTATGTTAATTCCTTTGATGATGGATTAACATAGGCCATTTTTTAAAATCAATTATTGTCATGGTTTCACATGCGTTTTTAACATAAAATTGATTTGTTTTTTTGTTTTTTTCAAATTAGGAATAGATCTATAGCCTAATTTCTTTATTTATCTTTATTATATTTATCTCATAGACGCTGTTGCAAATATTGTATTAATTACAATTGTGTTACGATGCAGTGTCGTAAATATATAAGAGCTTTTTAGTGACGACAGTGGCAGAGATCTTTTGGAAAAATGTCAAAAAAGCAGTGGCCTTTTTTTAATGGATACAAACAAACAAACATAAAAATATCAACTGAGCTTTATATATTACATATGCGTTTAAATTATTTTATTTCAATTATTTTCACGATGCATTGTATTAATATTTTACATGCAGTGAATAAAATTGGGATTTTGAAAAATTTAATTCATAACTCGACATTTAATTAAAAACCATAGATGTAGCGAGTTTATTTTATGTTGAAAGTGATGGCCTATGTCAAATAAACTTGCACTTAAAAACAGTTTACTTTAAGCTTTATATACACTATACATTATAAACTTTCGCTAACGAACGTATTAAAAAAAACTTGACTAAATGTAATGAAGTGATCCTGAAACCGCTTAATTAATATGAATTGTGAACTGAATATGTTTCTATGTTCATTCCTTTGTATTCAGAATAGCATAGGCCATTTCTAAAATTGCCTTTAAATCATTTTAAGTTGCGCTAATTAACAGACGCTTGAATCTTTTTATTTTCTTCATTTTTGGTTTTATCTTTCTATATGTTGTGTGTGTTTGCATTGAATATAATTTACAAAATATGATGCCTTATCCGAAATAGGGAACAAAAAAGAAGATTCCTTTTTGAAATTATACACATTGCTTATAAACCGTAAATATAAATCGTAAAATATAGTGATATAAAAAATGTTAAATAATATTTCCCTGTTCAGTTACTGACGAATATGTCGAAAAGAGGAGTTATTTTGGTCCAGTACATTTACTTTATAACAAGACTTTATTTTATGCGGCCAGCTTTCTATATTGTCTAAGTATGGTGTGCACATTTTTTTCGATATCATTTTAATACGACCGTTATTTTTTTTTAAAAAGTATTTTAGAAAGTACATTTATAATTTTGTTTATTTGCGCTATGATTCACTTAGCTTTTGCCTTTTAAAGGGATAGTGCCACATGTTCTTTATCTCATAGACGTGGTTACAATATTATATAACTTACAATAGTGATACGATGCAGTTTCGTAATTATATATTAAATTTTTGAGTGACGAGGGTGGTAGAGCTCTTTCGGAAAACCTATAAGTTATGTTAATTTTGTACAAGTGGGAATCAAATTGTAAATTTAGTTATTATGGTCGGCAAGAATCCTTATTTAATAAATCATATCTTTTAAATAGTAAGGTTATGTTAAAAGGCACTGCATTAAGTGAAAACAACTCACGCGGTAAAATGGCATATCTCTGTTTCTCATAAGATTTTAACTAAATAGATGAATCTGAAATTTAACTTGGCAAATAAAAATTGTAATAACCAGCAACTAATACTTGGATGAAGGGTCAGCACACTCCCGCTACGAAGTGCGGGTATTTTCTAGTATATAAATATATATATAAATCAAAGTATGTATGTATGTCCTTTATAGCTGACTAAACCATTTATCCAATCACCATGAATCTTTCGACGACTCTTTAGTACGCATCCGGGATGGTAACTGGCTAATTTATTTTTTAAATTTAACACTCTTGGGGCTCCGGGGGCCCATAATGTTGTTTTTTGCTTATATGAGTTATATAAAAATTTGTTTAAACGTTAGCGTAAATTGATGGGTCTTAACCAAACTTTGTATACAACAACTTGGTAGCCAATATTGAAATACTATAGGGCACTAATTTCCTAATGTCCATTTCTTCGGGGCTGGGGGCCCAAAATGTCTTTTTTCATAAACGTTTAAGATTTTATTCCCCATTCAATTATTAAAGATCTTGAGAAATATAGAAAAATATATCCACTATAAAATTGATTGAAATAAACAGGTGTTTTGAACTTGACATCTCACACTATGGGGCCCATAATGTCGTTTTTTGTTTATGTGAGCTATATAAAAATTAGTTTATGCGTTAGCTACTGAGTAAACGAATGAATCTTAACCAATATTTGCATACAAAAACTTGGTAGCCCATATAAAAATACTATAGGGCAAAGAAACTCAAATGTCCATTCCTTCGGGGCCGTGGGCCCCAAATGTCTTTTCTTCGTATATATTTAAGATATTTTCCCCATTAAATTTCTCACGATCTTGAGGAATATATTTTTGAGGAAACTGAATTAAAATGAACAGATTTTTGAAATTGACATCTTTCAACGAATGGGCCCAGGGGCCCGTAAATGTCAATTTTTTATATTAGCTGTATAAAAATTATTATTTGCGTAAAATACTGAGAAAATCAATGGATCTTGACCCATCTTAGTATATAAAAACTCAAGGGTCTATATTTTATTATTATAGGACACTGAACTCCTAATTTTCATTTCTTTGGGGCAGGAGGCCCAAAAAGCCTTTTTAAGTAAATGTTTCATATTTTATCGTCCATTCAATTTTTAACCTTATTGAGAAATATAAATAAATGTATGTATTTTGAAATTTATTCAAATGAACATGTGTTTCGCACTTTATTTCTTGCAATAACTGGGCCCTGGGGCCCTTAATGTCATTTTTTGATTAAACGAGCTATATAAAAATTAGTTTATGCATTAGCTACTGAGTAAATGATTGGATCTTAATCAAACTTTGTATTAAAAAATTTGGTAGCCCATATAAAAATATTAAAGGTTCCTGAACTTCAAATGTCAATTTCTTCGGGGCCGGGGGCCCCAAATGTCTTTTTTCGTATAGGCTATATTTAAGATATTTTTGCCATTCACTGTTTAACGATCTTGATAATTATATCCCTGATGAAACTGAATTAGAATGAAAAGGTTTTTGAAATTGACATCTCGCACCGAATAGGCCCGGGCCCCCTTTATGTCATTTTTTCCCCACTATATTAGCTATATTAAAATTAGTTTAAGCGTTAAATAATGAGAAAATAAGTGAATTTTGACTAAACTTAGAATATAAAAACTTAAAAACCTATATTATATTACTATAGGGCACTGAACTCCTAATGTCCATTCCCACTGCGCAGAGCGCCCCAAATGTCATTTGTATTGCACGTTAATAATTGTATTTCCCATTAAATTTTATACGATATTGAGAAATTTAGCTTGAGTACAATGGCAATTAAAAAATTAAATTATCACTCATTTTTTGGCCGGGCCCCTTATTATCGTTTTTTCTTTTTTAAGCTTTTTAATTATTAATTAATTTATCGGTTTGCTATGAAACTTGTATTTTGTTTATTAGTAAACTTCTGCGAACGTTTCTGGCATAAATGTTTTTAATACAAGCCACTCATTGGTTTCTTTAAATTTAATTATTTTTACTGAGATCGTTGCAACGCACGACGGATCTGCTAGTATGTTTATATATTTGTTATGAAATTGATTGAGATTAACAGATTTTCGAACTTCATAAGTTAAACTGATAGGCCCCGTGACCCTTAATGTAATTCCTTTTGTATCTATATGTATTCCTTTTTACTGAGATCGTTGCAACGCACGACGGGTCTGCTAGTTAGATATATATTTCTATTTTTAAATTTTATTTTGTGTTTAATACATAAACTGCATCGTCTAAACAGTTATCATACGGGGGCTGGAACCACTTAGAGGTTATATTGTACTTTACCTTAAAATGTACCCAAAGCTCAATTGTAACATTAGGGATTTGTCAATCGTAAGATTCCTAACAGCCTAGGTGCCATGATTTTCAACAACTATGCTACATTTTAAACTTCAAACCCATGCCATTAAAAGTTAGCCATAAGCAAGTAAATGTGTCATCAATTGTAGCCTGTCACTGTCATCTGACGACGTCATTTATTTAATCCGAAATTGTTTGACGGACGCACCCTGCCATTAACAGCAAGAGAGAAACAGGATTTGTGTCCTGACGTCGGGTTTTGCGGACTACACTAGGATACAATTAATGAGGTGTGTACCTAAGGCTATGAGAGAACTGCCGGGTCGCGTACTAGCTTTGGACAACAGACGAAGATATAAACGTTAATAGTAAATACCTGGACGGTTTGGTGAATCCATTCTCCGCTGCTTAAATGGAGGTAAACTGCAGTAAACGCGATGATTTTGTGTCATTAAATTGTAAAATTTGCATCTGGTAAAAAAAGAGAAGCATCTATGACATACACCACGAAATTTTGGACATTGACAGCACGTTTGTCGTCTTGGGGGCTTCTAGCAAAATGGTAAGAAGATTTTTTAGAATTTTCGCTCGTTTTAAGTCAGTGAATCTGTTAAAAATTACATCCTAAACAGTGTTTCATTCATTCGAAACAAAAAACGTTGATTTAATTAATGAAACCACAGTGTAAGATAATAGAAATAAAAAAGAGTCTCTCTTTAACTTATTTGTTAAATGTATTAAATAAATAGATATTAGGATCAGTAGAGGTGATAACAATTGACGAATTTGTGCCTATTCCCACTTAGTCCCTTACCTCCAGTATCAAATATCCCCGACGAGCAGCCATACTACAACTATACATCAACCACAAAAATGTATTGACAAAACTTCAACATTCAGTAGGGGTCATAAAGATCATAATATTTATCGTGATCCCTTTAAAAAAATAGAACACAATATCATATAATATATAAGAAAACATGGTCTTAAACCCCCCCCCCATGCCATAAATTTCAAATTAATATATCAACTCTTAAACTGTAAACAAAGAAACACTTACTAAACCAAAGAGTGGACTAGTATTAACTTATAAAGGTGTTAAAATGTCATGTCTATATGAACATAGCTTATGACAAAGAGATCTAGATTTTAAATTTCAATAGAAAATAGGTTGAAATATTCATTGTTTAATACTCTCACAGGTCACTGGTAATCGGTATTACGTTAGCCCTGGTTTATTTAACGCCAGCTTTGCTCGGCACTTCCACAAATGATCTCCCGTCTCTTTGGGCATCACGACACCTAAAGGTGCCACTCGATGACGAGAGAGTGCCAGTACAGCACGTCTACTACCTGAAGAATCACAAGACTGCTAGCACAACGATCTTCACCATTCTGGCAGAATACTGCAGGGCTCACGGTCTGACACCGCTACTTCCTGTCGGCGTGCACATCAACCGCAGGCCGCCTTTACACCCAAAGCAGTTGATGCTTCATTCTGGATTAAAATACTACGACATGGTCTTCCATCACCATGTTTACAGTGATCAAATTTTTCGCTACCTCCACAACGACACTTTCAAATTCACAACTTTGCGAGAGCCTTTCAGACATTTTGTCTCGTCATTCACTTACTTTCGGAAGTTTAACATGCCATATTTGATCAGAATAAATTCAACGACTCCTCTGAAAACCTTCCTGGAAAATCCAACAAAGTATGAGACACATGGTTACTTCTCCTATACGAACAACCGCCAATCCATGGATCTGGGATACAACTTATCACATCCGTTCAATGACAAAAGCTACATTGCATCTTTCATACAACAAACAGAAAATCGATTTGACATAGTTTTAATCACGGAGTATTTTCACGAGTCGTTGATATTACTGAAACGTAGGCTGAACTGGATGACTGGGGATATACTGTATTATAAGAAACAAGAATGCCAAGAATCTACGGAAGCTGTCTCCTCGGCAACACAACTCCAAAAAGAACAGCATAAGACTTTTTCCCAGGCTGACATTGAGCTGTACACGCATTTTCTGGCTGTCTTTAAGGGACTTGTCTCCAAAGAAGTTGACTTACAAGGTGAGGTTGATGAGTTTCAGGCTGTGCTCCAGAAAGTCTACGCCTTCTGTGACCTAGCGGATTCGCCTGATAGTCGTCTTATTGTACCAGCCGGTAGATGGACGGACCGGATAGATTTGTTGCACTCAAAGTGTAAATGGCTGAAACTGGATGAGGTCACATTTTCGCAACATTTTAAGAGACAAATCATCGCCGATATACAAGGATAGTTTTGGCTCCTGTATTGTGATAAAACACAACCTCTTGTATACCTTTAAAACTGAACTTTGAGGAGTTGTTTCTTGGCATTAAAAATGAGTGCGATCATGATATCAGTGTTAAAAGAAATGAATTTTTACAAATCCAATTCCCTATCTATTTTTTTTATATACAGTATTTTAAATACAAATTCTACATCAAACATACGATGACTATTTTGCCATGCAAAGAAAAAAATTATGAGGTATTGAGTATTGAATTTGAAATCTTCAGATGATCTGTTGAAGTTAAAATGAATAACTTGCAAACACATTTTAATTGTAAGTATTAATTATCTCTTGTAACTTTTTATTCATTAAAAATCCATTATACCCAAATTATAGTTCTCTTTTATGTACTGTGTTGTATCATCATATCTCGAAGATCTGAATTTTTTGTTGACATAAAAGAAACCGGATACTGTAGTAGAAGCGTTAATTTCCATGGATACGATCAGCCTTTATAAAATACTCAAAAGATTTTAGCTGAAGTGACGGGAATTAATGCTGCAAGTGCATATAAATTCTGAATATTTATGTTGTTAGTTCTATGTCATACTCTTTTTCATGAACATAAGCTAGAATTATTAAATTTAAAAAATCAACAACTTGCATGTAAGCTGTTAAGGTTTTATTTTAAAACTAGCGTATCACCCGTCAAAAATGACGGAAGTTTTCAGCTGAAATCTATTTATTTTGAAAAAATGCACTTTTTTTGGGGGCTCCTACGGCGCCGACCTTTTTCAAAAGCCCAACTAGCTTGTCCTTATTTGATAAATACGAAATATTGAACTTTCTGAAATGTACACAAAGTATTTTATAATAGGGGTTGTAGGGCGCCTAAGGCTCCACCTTTGTTTTTTGATTTTATAATTAACCATCATCAAATTCTCTTTTTACATTGTTCCCTTTTCAAAAATTAAAATATGAGCTAAAACAATGACGTCATATAATATTTGTTTACACCGTATCTTTAATTTGCACACTTTTTTGATGCATTGGTGCAGTAATTTGGTGCGCTGCTTTCTAAAATTAGTAGCGTCACGGACAGACACCACAGACGTGAGAGAGATTGCAAATTATGTATATTGATTATTTTTAATCAAAATTTCAAAGGCATTTTGGATGGGTTTTTTATGTTGAAAACAATAGGAGACAATATTAATACTAGCAACTTAAAAACAAATTTGACAAATGCTATCTAACTTATTTATTTACTATTTACAAATTAAATGTAAAAAGGAACGTTTTATTCATAATAATACAGGTATTATCCCATTACATAAGATACATTAAAAAAATTTTTTGAGGCTGTTATATTATGCATTAAATTTAAAGGTGCTCCATCATTTTAATGCATGTACTGTAATTAATGTTGGGCATATCTCACACACACAACTTACATTCTACATATGAAGCACATAGATAAAATACAGCATAGGGAATATGTACAAATTCTCACTGTTATACTTACAATTATTTAAGTGGGGTTTAATAATATTTACAGATTTTAGAAGCTCTTAAATAATGTTTAAATTATAAACATTTATAATGATGCATCTATTTCTCATAAAATGTATTGTTAACATTTTTTTTTATTATCTCGTAAATAACTGAGTGAAATATTATGAGTTATAAATACATTTAAATACAATTATAAGTGGTAGAATTCCTTTCATCAATTCTAATAGGTGAACATTTTACCTGGTATAAAATTAATAATTTTAGCAATCTTAGATAAATAAATAAAAAAAAACAACTGAACTTAAATTTACATATATAGAAATATATTTTACTTGTAAATAATTAGCTAACAAAATGTTAAGTGGTTAATGCAGGGCAAAAATAAATGTTATTTTTAATACACATATTAAATTATCATATTTATTCTAGACTGTAGAAAAGTTATTTTAAACACATAATTTGTCAAATGTAGTAGTTAAAATGCTGTTTAAAAGTTAAAAATAACGTGCGTTATTTTGATGTGAATTAAACTAATTGAAGTTATACAGAAGGAAGTAATAAAAGAACATTGATACACTTAAGGTTTGATGTTTTAACCAGAATTTAAACTTTTTTTTTACATACCCAGAAATTTAAAAAATCTAAATTTCACAAATCAAATTTGTATTTTCTTTGCATCAAATTTAATTTTTAAATCTTTTAAAATCAATATAAACAAGATTTTCTTTCAGTAAAGATAAAAGTCAGATTCTTGTTTAATTTAGAGCATAATATAGACTCTAAAACAGGAGACTATTTCCTTCCCAAATCTACCACACAAAAAAACAAAAACAAACTAAAACAAATGTTTATCTCAACAAAGGACCGAGCCTTGATGGAACAGTGAATGATCTTCCATATGCAGAGTCCTGTGCAAAAAAAATAATTAAAGGTATTTAGAAGAGTAAAAATAATTAGGAGAAAACATTTGTTAATTTATGAATAACATTTTAGTTTTGCTACCCTACTTGAAATTTTGAAGTTATAAAACATATTTTGTTCAAATATACTGCTTTACTAAAAGTGCTAGCGTCTATAGACTACTGACCAAAACAGGATAATCATGAAGAACCATGCCACCAGATCTACCAAATCCATGCTCAGCTTCATTCATCCGAATACTCAGGTCAGCTTTCTCCTTACCCCAACTTCGAGCATTTTCTTGAAGCTGGAAAATAACAAAAGTCACATTATATGAAACACTGTACACTATTAGTATTAGTTATAACTTTTACTTTATATTTATTTATCATTAAAAAATTCTTGTAAAATTAGTTTTTGGCACATGGATTGGAAAACTAGTTTAGATATTCTGACAATTAAATCTTTTGCTAAAACATAATTTGAATTCACACAAAAAATAAATTAATTTATCTTTAGTAGTAAAAGTTATGAAATCATTATTTATTAGGAGGTTTGCTAGAACACAAAAACTGCTGAAAAAATTGGTTAGTGCTCTGTTATTTAATTAAGCTTTTGTGGTTACATCTGAGACCATTAAGCAAATCAATTTCCTTTTTAAAAATAGAACGTGATATTTTAAAAAAAAATCAATTTTACGTTCTTGCAAATTTTCATCCCACTAGTTTAAATTTTCCTTTTTCATCAATTTACTCATCAAACATCTCTATCAAGTTTTATATATTTCAAATACAAAATGGGTTATAGGGAGTTTAACAACGTAGATAAATTCATAATTCGAACTTGCTATTTAAAAAAAAGTTTTTTTAATTAAACTATCACCTGTTTTTCAAGGGACATAATCCTTCCCTCAGCTCTCTCTAGTGCTTGATAGAGTTCAAGTTTCTCGAGATCTTCACCTCCTCCCATACCTGCCCTTGTCATCTGATCCTGTAATTAGCAAAACAACAATCTAATCTTTCTAACTTTACATTTTTTATTGAAATAAGTTTGATATAATGCAATTTATGTCTATGAATTGTAAGACATAAACTGGTTTCATGTGCATGTAAGAAAAATCAAAAAAATCTACCAACCTTCATATCCTCAATCTGCTCTCTCAGACGTTTGTTTTCATCGGCTAACGCACTATTGACATCATTCATCGCACCATCTTAAAATGAATAAATCACAAAAATTATACATTAATTTTTATCCTAAAAATTATGACTATGTTTAAATCACAACTGGCGTGGAGTGTAACAAAGACAGCACGCTAGCACTACATAATGTTTTAAACTATTTAATATTATAATAACCATAATAATTGTAATTTTAGAGAACGACACTCATAGTCCAGAGATGTAATAAATAAAATTATTTATAAATGTAGCTGAAATACAAAAGAAACATTTTAAAAAAAAAGATAATTATTGTTCTGAACAGACCACAAAAGAAGGAAGTTGTGTGTTGATCTTTTTACAATGTGTTTTGAAATACAGACACACAGGCCTCCCTCATTCGATGTACATGATGGACAGCACGTTAGCTCACCTTTATTAGATTTCCCTTTCATTCTATACAAGACCCCCTCAAGTTTCTCAATGACTTTCTCTTGTTTCCTGCATGTCTCCTCCAACTTCCTGAGCTTCTGTATCTTGTCCTGTAATCTCTGGAGCAGTTCTTGCTGTGAGGCGTGGGCGTGGGACATCTTCAAATAATCTTTTTCCTTGTCATTTTTCTGGTGATATGGCATAAGATGTTTAATTTTAAATCACCAAACAACAGTAGCTAGCAAATTTGAAAAGAAAAATATGAATTTAAAAAAATAATAAAGCTGGTTAAGAAAGTTGTTTAAATGCAAAAAATCCACATCTTTGATCTTTTTAAAATTAGGTGTGCTCATTTATTATCACAAATGTATACATAAAAAACAGTAGGAAAAGTAGTTTAAAAATAAAATATTGCATTATGTTATAAGATAATACACTATTGGTGAAACAAAAGAAAATACATAAAAAAGATGGATTTAATTTTAAAGAAAAACAAAATTCAACTCTTATAGTAAACCACAGATGATTGTGTTCGGGGTAGACTACCTTGATAAGCTCATTCTGTAACTTCTGTACTTTAGTCTTATAATCTTTCAATTCAGTAGTCTGTGCAGCTAGTTTCTGTCGCAATGAAGCTGTTATGTAGAGAAATTATTATCTCTTATTGCAGTTACACTGAATTATTTTATTATTTTTTTTCAAATGCGTAAAGGTAATTTTTAAATTTTTAATTTTATTTCCTTTTACCATAAAAATGTAAAAGCAGTTTCTAATTGAATATTTTATAAAGGACAGTTAGATTGAGAAGAAAGAGAGAGAGAGAGAGAGTGAGAAAGCAAGAGAAAGAAAGAGAGAGAGAGAAAGAGTGAAGGAGAAAGTAGATAGAAAATGGGTGACAGAACAGAGATAGTAAAATGGAGAGCTTACAGTGAGTGACAGAGAGAAAGAAATGAATGTGAAGAGAAGCAGAAAGAACGAGGGGAGAGAGCAAAATCGGAATGAGGGTTATGTGAGGAAAACTTTAGAGAGACTATATTGAGAGTAATAGAGATCAGTTATAGGATGCATCTTTATAAAAATTACAACTACACAAAGTCAACTTTATAATAATTTTATATCCACTGCTTAATCATTATATTTATATTTTCAAGAAGGGCCTTTTCAATTTTTCTTTTTTGGTTAGCCTAGCCATAGGTTTAAAAAACATCAGTCATCAATCCAAAGTCTTACCGTATCTGGCCTGGAGCTCGGGTCTTGCCAGTGAATCCAGATCTGCTGCATCAATTAGCAACTTTCGGTTGTCATCGTAGTGGTGGACATCAATTCTCAGTTTGCTGTTTTCTCCTTCCAACTGTCGGATCTGATAATGACAAAAATATAAAGATATCAAATAATAAATAACTTTTGTTTTAAATTTTAAACAATATATTGATTTACTCACAATTAAATAATTATAAATATATATTATTTCATTATTTATTACTTCATTATTTAATTACCTTTTATTATATATATATATATATATATATATATATATATATATATATAATAAAAGGTAATTAAATAATGAAGTACAATTAAATCGTCAATTAATTTACATATTATATTTATATTACAATCGTAGCTCAATTTCAACCGTTTTTTTTCTCAAATATTATATCTTAAGTTGTTTTATAGATCTTATTAAGCCAATGTTTGACTGTACACCATTCCTCTCTAATAAACATCGATTTTACCTGTGTCCTCAGTGTTAAAATGTCTTGTCCCATCCTCTGCACAGCGGTTCTGTAGTTATCAAGGTCTCTCATCTGGTAATCTAAAACATTCATATGGGTCTGATCCAAGTCATTGGGATCCCTGAGAAAGTTTATATTTACAGTTAAGCACAATGACGGTTTAAAAAAATACATAAAATTCAAAAGTTTTAATACATCTGTAAATATTTAGACTTGTATTTAAAACATTAAAACTTTCCATCCCAAGATTTGTTAACAAATTGATCTGATGTGTGAAACTGAAACCATCAATTTACACTAGGTATATTGTTGTATATATTTCAGATACTTTTATAAATTTTTATTACAGTCACACATTGCTTTTTAAGAGCTCCTCCATTGAGTCGCATTAATGAATATTTGGCTTTAAAAAGCAAAGTATAAAAACTTTATATTTTAACTTAAAACACTTAATCGTTTAAAGAAATATTGTTTTTCTATAAGGTAAAGGCAACTTTTTTATTATGGAATAAATTGTCCATACTACGAGTTAGCATTATAAAACTTTATGTAAAGTTTATTGTAGGATAAAAGAGCACTCCTTATTTAAACAAATTTGACTCAGACCTTTCTTCCTTGAGTCAAACATACAATCTTAAATTCTTGTTCTATATTCTAATAGATTTGTGAACACAACATTTGTCCAACTTTAACATGGACGTATTTCCGAAGTGTTTTGTTTCTATCAAATCATATCAAGAAGCTGCGCATGTATTTAGTTGATATTATTGATATATCACAAGAGTTTTTTGGCAAAAATTACTTATTGTCCTTAAAATACTTTTTTACTCTGTAAAATAACGTTTGAAAAACAATTCAACAAAATATGAATGTGAAACTGCACACAATGAAGCTTGTAAGTTATTTAGATTGATGACTCTATTTGTATAGTAATAGTTTACTATATTACTCATAGAAGTTATTTCCCAAGAGGTGACTGGGAAGACTGACCTAGTGGCCATTGTGGTCGTGGTGTACGGCCCTCTCTCTGGGGGTCCGACGTGTCTAGAAGGAGGCGGTGGCTTGCTCTTTGACCTGTCTGTGTTCGGGTTGGGGTCAACGAAGATGTACTGGTACTCGGGCAAGATGGACTCCACTGCGTTGTAAGGAGGCAGCTCCCCATCTTTGATGGGCTGAGAAGGATAGCAAAACATAAAGTATTATAAAAAACTTTGAGAAAATTTCACTAGTTCAAATGCACAACGGCCCATATCACTTTGGCGCGTTAAACTCTTAGATCAGTGATGGCGAACCCATGTCACGCGTGCCACAGACGGCGAGCAGAGCCTCATCAGACGGCACGCAGAGCCTCATCAGACGACACGCAACTAAAATAATACTTCCTGAATCAAACCACTTTGCTGGCACTTTGTGTTGGATTTTTGCTATATATAAGTTATATAATAGTAGGTTTTAATTAAATTTTTGGCACGCGGCCCCAAAAAGGTTCGCATCACTGTCTTAGTTGATCAACTGAGGTTTACAAATACCTTATCACTTTGACGATTTAAATATTAGTTATTAACTAAGGTTTACATATCAATTTTAAATAGTTCTCTTTTTCTCTCAATTCAAATTCAATCTCAACATGTTAATATTTATTAACACATTTTATTCTTGATCCCAGTCAAAACTCCCGGTTTCAAAAATACATCATAACTGTTATAAACGAAATAAAATAAAAAATACCCTATTCTCGAAGGCTCAGGATATTACAAAATACATTTACATATTACAATGATTTCTTCCAACAAAAAAATTGTCAAAGGAGCAAAAAACGCTTTTGTCCCCGTTGAGTGGTTGTTGATTGTGTAGGCAAACAATTATGGCACAGATTACAGCGTCGATCAACATACTTAGACCGTCGTCAAGTTAATGGCGTCTATTGATTTTCTATCATTCAATCAGGTTAAGGAAATATTTTCTGGTGGGTAAACATCGGACAAAAAAAATAATAAATGAGAGAAATGAAAATGAGATTTTAAAAAAGCAAAGAAAAATAAAAAGAAAGAAAGTTTATTTTCCTCTGGGGTATTTACTTTCCGAGTATTCAAGTACCCCGTGGAAATGACAAAATAAGAAAGTTTGTTTTTTGTTTTAGTGGAAAGGTAATTTTTTCTTTAATTCAAACCTTCTGCCTTAAGCGTTGAACGATGTGGTAATCAAATTATTATTGTTGATTTTTTAAACCAAGTTTCTTGTTACAGTAGGATTCTTTGATCCAATTACAATATCACTGTGACACTTCACTAATAGCGCGTGTTTTTCACACCACATGTCACAGTATCAAGTTTACTAGATGTAAATATCGTTCAAGTGTCTTAAGGTAACATATCTTCTCAATATATATATTTTTTAAAATTATGGTATCAGGACCAAAATGAACATAAATAAAAGCCTGTAAAAAGTTTACATCATGTCCCATTGTAAATAAATAAAATTTCTTTAAAATCTATGAACTATTAGAAAGAATAAATGATAGTGCTTTCGGACTTGTTTCTCGATAATTTGCAAACGGTTCTGATAATTTGTGTGTCCAATTTCTTTAATGTAGAAATATTAAAGTTTGCATATATTGTAAAACGAATATAAGGTGACAAAAACCCAAATGGATAATTTTGCCATTTTCATTTGTTTAATTTGATTCAAAATGAAAGTTATGATCACTCTTAGACAACAATATGAATGAAATGTAAAAAAAATATAATTTTTGCTTATGTTTTTTGTGGTTACGCTATAACAGGTCCTATAATCTATCATAAAGCAACCAGGGCACATTTATCTGTTCGAATCTTCTTTGTCACACAGCTGAAACACACCGTACAATAATTCGATGATAAATGCGTGCAATCTCTCAAAACATGCCACAACTTTGCAACATTAACAACAATAACAGAATATAAAAGGCCTCACCTCCGATGTGTAAGGGCGATAATACATTGTTGCCATGTCAGCTGGACCCGTTTACCTGCCCTCAATGAAAACTTATAAACGGTCAGAGCACTTGAAACCAAAACTGTGTAATCTCTTATCTAGGTCAGGCTTCCCTGAACTTTAAGGAAACTTTTTCTCCCCTTTTATCAAACTTTGGGGTTTATAGATTCCTTCAACACAGCTTACACGTTTGTTGTTTCAATAAAGGCACATACTTAATTGAAGATTTTGAAAAGTTCCTAACTTATTGTAAAACAATACGTTCTTTAAAACAGTATATTTTGAAATTAAAATATCCATGATATATATCTAAACTTACAATACACAGCTATTTCACTATTGAAACCACAGCTACTGACTTATGCCCCCTTATGACACGCCATATTGTTGACAGCCGTAACCACGCAACAGCGGGTCCCCTATCAAGGCGCTAATAAAACTCCGAGTTTAGCACGCAAATTTCCGCGGGGACTGGCAAGTGTGCAGCATACAAATGCCCAATTCAGGCCATTCAATGGGGAAGGTTGACACACGATCCAGTGATTTAAACACGGGGAGAGAGACGATCGCTTCTAAATCGATAACCCGTAGAATGACGGTGTTTTTACACAGGGTGCAAAGCAAGATTTGAAGATTTGAACAAGAGTATATTTTCGTTTCCCCATATAATCAGGCCATGTATCTATGATAAGTACAGTTGTTCAGATGGGGATGTAACCCATCTTATAAATGGTGTGCAAGATCAGTTGCAGTCAGATGATGTATCCAAATTTTTTATCATTGTAGGCCAAAAGAGGAAACGCCTTACTCAGACTATTAATATATATTTTCAGTCATATCGTACAAGAAAAACCTCAGCCAGCTGAGAGAAGACAAATATCAGGCAGTCAATGTTTCTTATAGTGTATCAAAAGAGTATTATGAACTTGTGTATATCTGGGTCCTTACCACTAGATATAGATATATAAGAAAGTAGCTGCTCTATTGTTATGAGTATGCTAGTTCATAGCGGAGGGCGGTGAAGTCTTGCTGAAACTATCGATATCTTATTAATTAGAGGTTTAACTGAGGCGGCGAAATTTCTCTGAGGATTTGGAGTTCGAAACGAAGTTCAGAAGTCTTGTGAGAGCTTTAAATGATGAGCATGAGCATTTTGTATATATATATTTTTTTAAAACGACTTGATATTAATATTGTGCAAATAAAAACCAAAACCAAAATGAAGTTGTATTTATTCATCACTGCTGCCTAAATACAATTCATTGCTCATATTCCCCAATAAGCTCCGTTGGCCCGTGTTGAAAATAATTGAACTCATGTGTAAAATAGATTATCATACATTTTTTGTCAAAAGTTTACACCCCACAAACAGATTATATTATCCTTATCAAAGTTTTCTGCGCGATAATGTTTAACTGTTGCGCGGCGTCGGTCAGATACCTGTGCGGCCGCGCAGCCACGCAGCTTAAAGGGAACATTGCTTATCGCGTGTAGTTTTTTGATATTGAAAATAAGTCTTTTGATGCTGATATTCAAAGACTTCTCGGAAAAAAATACAGGAATAGAATTCAATGTAGTATTTACATAAACAACACATAACAAAAATACATATGAAAATAACTAGGCAGATCCATTAGTTTAGTCCTACTATTATTGTGCTTGTCTAGCCAAGCCTATCCGCATTGAATGCAAGTCAAGAGGTATGTTAACCAACAATACAAAGTGTCGACCTGTACATAGCGACTTATTGGTTCAGTATTTGTAAAGGCCTTCAGGTTGACAAGAGTAGAGCTTTCTTTTGCGCTTGTAAGTGGTGTGATCATAAACAAACAAGCACGCCACATGTAAAAACATTTTTTTTTACCAGTTGCACGTATTAAAGTCTAACACAAGAATTAACACATTTTTAAAACTTTACTCTTTTTAAATCCCTTATATTAACTTCACCGGCGTCTCTGTCTGTCATCATCTCTCTCTGTCTTGGGTGGGCGGAAAAACAAAAGTCAAAAAATGACCCACTTCCCGTGATTCGATCGAGCTGAAATTTGGCACACGGACCTGACTCACCTAACGAGGCATCGTATCAAAATTTCAGATCGATCGAACGTACCGTAATTAAATTAATACATTTTTAGTTTATCCTAATATAACGTATGTAATTCAAATTCACGGTTTGTTATTGTTTTTTTTTCCTACGTGAGAGTTTGAGTTGACGCTTTGACGTCGACCCATCGAAGTACCGGCGTGCTTTTGTTTACATTTTACGTGTCATGCTGAACTCGCCCCCCCCTCCCTAGGGTTATGAAGCAAAGTTGAGTTAAGACAGATTCAGTCTGTAAATGCTTGTCGCGTTTGAAAAAAATCAATACTGTTAGTTATGACTCATATATAAGGGATTTATAGTCAAAAACTTTGTTTTTACAGGTTTGTTTTTTAAATCCCTTATATTAACTTCACCGTCTCTGTCTCTGTCGTCATCTCTGTCTTGGGCGGGCGGAAAAACAAAAGTAAAAATGACCCACTTTCCCGTGATCCGATCAAGCTGAAATTTGGCACATGGACCCGTCTCACCTAACAATGCATCGTATCAAAATTTCAGATCGATCGAACATACCGTAATTACATTAATGCATTTTTAGTTTATCTCTATACGAGGTATGTAATTCAATTTCACAGTTTGTTATTGGTTTTTTTTTCACGTGAGAGCTCAGTTCGCACGTTGACGCGACCCATCGAAGTACCGGCGTGCTTTTGTTTACATTTTACGTGTCACGCTGAGCTCGGTCAAGCGATCGGTGACCAGACCTTTCACCTCTCCCACACGGTTATACAATATTTGTAACGTTTCAAGATGATCAATACTTTTAATTATGACTCAGATATAAGGGATTTATATTCAAAAACTTTGTTTTTACGGGTTTGTTTTATTCAATCTTAACTTTAAACCAGCTTGTGGCTGAAGGGAGTTAACAGATCACATATCCTTCTAAGTGAGTCTTAAACAACATTTTTATAGCTCACACATACCAGGTCCGTTTTGTCAAAGTAAAGCTAAAATATTATTGTTATTTGTGGTGTGGGATTTTACTCTTAATTTGCATATGTCACCAATGTTCCATTTAAGCTGCGTGGCTGTGCAGCTGCGCAGACATCTGACTGATGGCGCGCAGCAGTTTTGAATTACCGCGCGGCAAAATTTGTAAAATATTGCACCAAAAAATTGCTGCTGTGCACACGAGTTTTTTTTTATTACTTTGCACACGGACCAACGAACCTTAGATAGAACATTGTATGTCACTATTGTTATAATAACGGTTTCTAATTTTAATTTGCAGATATTTTATTAAAAAATAATATTTCAGTTCAACTAGACATTTGAACCTACATTTGGAACAGTGCTGTTAACTCCTGGGAAATTTCGCAAATGGATGGAATTTTTTTAAAGCAAAATTTAGGCAAATTTATAGAAATGGGAATTTATGAGGATTTGGCCTTAAATATGGGAATATTTGAGATTGCTTCGCCAACAGAATTTAATGCATTTGGGAATTTTTAGTCTAATTTGGGAATTTTTTAAATCCTGCCTGGGAAAAGTTGGCACGTTGAGTTAACAGCACTGATTTGAAAGAACATCAGTAGCCCCAGCGTAGTGCTCTTTATGGGTCTTCCCGGAAGACCCCCTCAGCTATCTTGCCCCCAAGGAGACGTAACAGCTGAGAAACCCCACCGGAAGCGGTCGCTTCTGAAGCGGCCATCTTGGCATTCAGGACAGACAGTCGAAAATGCCCAACTAGACATTGAAAATGATCGATTTAATATTCACATTAGAAATAAACAATGTCCTCATAAATTATATTCGTAAAAATAAAGATTGTAAAAGCTATGAAGTTAAAACAATCGAATCTTTTAAAAAAGCAACGCATGTTTTTTTATTGCATATGTAGCCTACGAATTAATGGGGTGAAACTCATATTTTAAAGAAATTATTGCACGACATAGTTTCATAAATTTTAAAAACAACAGAATTAAAATGAATTCGGACTAAAACCTTTAGCTGAACTTTTCTTATATCGACCCAAGCTAGAACAATATGTCACGAATTCCTTTTTGATTGCAATAATTTGACGTTACACCTCATGTTAAATTACTTATTTTTGGTCTAAAACGTTTCACGATTAGTTATTTTCTCAACAAATAAATTTTAGCAAAGCTTTTGCAAATAGGCCCTTTCCCCATAACTTATTCTCATGTCAACATTTTCATTAAAAAGTGAGTACTACTATATTCACCAAATATTCAAGCCATGATGGTCTCACATTCCCTTTTCCAGACCTAAATATGTTTAACTCCACCTCAGTCCTAAACTTAAAAATAACGGTTTAACTCTATCACTCCAAACCAGGATGTTCTCACCCAAACTAGAGTTTATGAGCCCAAATGACCAGTGCTCCCAAAGACACCATTATTGCTAACCTATGTGTTCAATTCAAAGTTAAAAAAACAACAACTCATGTCTGGATGTAACAAATCTGGATTTTTAACTCTTAATAAATTCGTTATGTCTCTATAATTTTGTATAAATGTATTTAAACAGAGCGATCATTGCGGGAATTTCAAAAGTATATTTTAAACAGAAAATCGTAATACGCAGTGTTGTATAGGCAGGACGTTGTGCGATCCATGAATGACTCACCACACGATCCTTGTCTACTCTCTGCAGATACATCCCCGGTGCTATGATCTCCTCGTCCTCCTCCTCCTGGGTCTCGTCCTTGCCTTGAGGCTCCGGTGACGGTGTACGCACCTGGAGCACGTCAGCTGTGTGTGGGGCAGTGCCCGCTCCTTCTCTCAGCTCCATGGCCGGCAGGTTCTCCAAATTACTCATAGCCACCATAGAATCTGGTTGCTGGGGAGCAGGTGAAATTATTTATTTTTAAGAATAAGAATGAAGTATGAACATGATTTTGCTCATAGCTACAATTTGAGTAATAATAATTAAAGAATATAATGTTCCATAAGGGCGAAAGTCCGACAACTTACATATGTTGTAATGAGTTTTAACACCATTCCCACGAGGGGTGCTCTCCCGTCTGTCATACGGAGCTCTGAGCCCTGCACGCAAGAGAAAATTAATCAATTCAAAACTTTGTCACGCAATTTAAAAATAAATACAATTAACATAATTTATTTTATATATCATTTTTCTAATCCTTTCTGTGACATCTCACTAAATTTTTAAAAAATAATTTAATTATTAAGGTTATAGTCATTAATGATCTTCTCTATTATTTAATTTATTTTTATTAAATTCTCCAACATTGCATAAGGCATGTTTGTTAAGTATTATTAAATTTTACTCAATGTGATTATTAACGTTTCTAATGACTTACTAGAAACATTCCCAATGCTTCTAATTTTCGATGTATCTTGATTGTTTCTTTATCCTCGCCCGCACATTTGTTTACTCAAAATGACTTATAATTCTTTTAAATTTTCAGTGTGTCATGATTTGATATCGTTCTAATACTTGACTCACCATGATGGGTACCCCCTCCACCCTCATCCCCATCTTTGCCTTCTCCTGACTCAGCTGCTGGTAGACTTTTTGATCTAACAATAGAGACGAGAATCCCACGGGACTTCGAATCTTCCAGAATTCATCAGTCATGGCTGGATTGTAAGATAATTGTCTTTTCAACAGCTACACACAACTCGTTATTAGTAAAATAATGTTTTAGGGACCATGAAGCATAGAAGACATAAAATATCTAAGAAAGACGTATAATTTAAAAAACCCGGTTGGTGATATGGTGAGTTACATGCATTTTCTTTATTTTAAAATAACGATAATGATAAAGATGTTTTGTCTTCGTAAAATGCACAACAATGGTAGTTTCTAGTACCTCCAACTGGACAGTGCACCAAAACATGCAATAAATAATCACAGAGTAAATCTAGTACTACAACTACGAGTTTTATCTATTTGGGCTAAGTCTTATTCGCAGATCATGTGAAACACAATTAATAGGTTTAATAGATGAACTATCAAAAGGCTTAGACAAAAATGATCAAATAGACACAATATTACTAGACTTCTCAAAAGCATTTGACAAAGTTCACCACCTTAGTTTACTTAAAAAGCTTAACTACTTTGGAATCTCAGGTTCCTTACATCACTGGATCCAAGACTTCCTTTTGGGCAGGGAGCAAACTGTAATAATTAATGGATCTAAATCTGCACCAATAAAGGTTAACTCAGGAGTTCCACAAGGAACTGTGCTAGGTCCCTTACTCTTTTTAATTTATATAAATGATTTACCCAACAACATCTCAACAGGTACAAAAGTTAGGTTATTTGCTGATGATTGTATAATCTATAGAACAATTAAATCAGAACAAGATAGCAAAATTTTACAAAAAGACTTAGATGAATTGATAAAATGGGAAACTAACTGGAGTATGTCTTTCCACCCAGAAAAGTGTCAACTGTTAAGAGTAACAAAGAAAAAGAAACAAATAAATTCAAAATATTACATTCATGGAAAAGAACTGACCCAAACTAAAGATGCAAAATACTTAGGAGTCTTAATAAATGAGAAACTATCATGGAATCCCCATGTCAATGAAGTTATTAAAAAATCAAACAAAACCTTAGGCTTTATAAAAAGGAACTTTAACAAATGTAATAGAGATATAAAACTAAAATGCTACCTCACTTTGGTGAGACCTGCACTAGAATATGCATCTTCTGTATGGGACCCATCCACCAAAGAAAACATTGATAAACTAGAACAAATTCAAAAAAGAGCTGCCAGATTCATTACTGGAGAATATTCGAAACTGACAAGAGTAACACCATTAGTTAAATCATTAAACCTTGAAACACTAGAGGATAGAAGAACCAAGAGCAAAGTAGTAATCATACATAAAGCAATTAATTCTAATTTAGAAATACAACACAAAGATAACTTAATACAACCCTCAGATAGACATAAGGATAAAAACACCTTTCTTATTCCGTATGCAAGAACAAACACATACAAGTTTTCCTTCTTCCCGTCCGGAATTCGGGCGTGGAATGGGTTGCCTGAAGAATCCAGGAAAACCAACACTTTATCAACATTTAAATCTCTAATAAAAATGCAGGACTAAACACAAACCATAGATAAGCGTAGGACGCAATAATCTTCTGTATAGAAGGAGCGTCTGTAAACAGATAAGATAAGATAAGATAAGAGATGGTTACCCGAATTAGCCACATAGTATTCTATAACCAGGGCAGCGGTCGGTGTGAACATTGTTGCCTTGTCTTTCTCATCACAAAACAGATACGGGTGGTTCCATTTGGGTTGTTCCTCCGGTCGCCCTAAAAGACTGAGCTGTGAGAGAAATCATAACATATTATCAATCCTTTGTTTTAAATCATTGCCCCTTATCAAAATTAAACTATTAACCTTAGAAATATATTCGCCGTTTTTTAAGATATCATCTCAGTAAAGGGAATCACAATACTCTATTGTATCAACATGCTGTGAATACACGAAATAATAACTTTGTTATATCCATCTATTTTATTTACTTGGTTGAGTTACGTAGATAAACACACGCATTTTCTAAAATGATATTTTGTTTCAGCATTGTTTTGCCTTTGAGCTGTTTTTCAAAAAATGTTAACAGCCAGACACGTACTATTAAGTAAAAGAAATATTGCATGATGCCCTTCCATTGACTCACCTGTGGATAGCCATGTGAGGACCGAGCTACAACGGTAAAGGCACTCGGGTGAGGGTTGGGGAACGTTATGCTGGACATGGTCACTCCCAGCTGCCCTGGGCTGACTCAACAGGTTGTCACTCCTTGAAGCGGATAGAGAGGTAATGGATTCAAGTTGAAATTATGTATGTTTAGCTTCATTTATCATTGTGTTATATTTTTATTAAAAAATATGCTCATTTCAAGAATCCTTTGTTAATATTATTTTTTGTGCTGTAAATAAATGTATAACTGTAAAGGGAGATAAGAAACAAACCAACTTGTAGTTGTAGTAGTCAGGGACGATGCGAGCCACTGCTATCAGTGGACCAACCGGGTTCTGGAGGGGAAGTTTGACTCCTCTTAAAAACACCTGGTTGGAAGCAAGAATGAAACAACATTAATTTTAATGTTCCCTTTTAATACCTGCACTTAGTTAATAATGTTGCGAATGAATTTCTATTTGACCAGTAAAGTGTAACGTCGATTCTGGGTGACCATTAATTCTATTTTCCTTTACTTCGCTGTTGATCTTTGAAAAAGGAAACATCCAAAAGAAGCTACCAAAAAGATGACTTACCTCAAGCGCAAGGTAATTTGGAGAAGATGGATCTTTTGGTAATGAGCTGACTTTTCTCATGATCGAGGCGTACATTTTAACCCCTTCCTGCCCTGATCTAGACGGCTGTGTGTATTGAAAAAAAAGCATACACTTTTAGTTTTGGCGCAACAGATACTATTTACACTATTATTTTGTTTAAAGTCAGTCAATAAGCAAAGAGTAGAAAGTGAAACAAAAAAGACATAGTTTACACAAATTCAATGTTATTCAAATGTCTACCTACTACACACCAAGCTTTCTAAATACATAGACATTTGTGAAATGACAAGATTAAACTCTCAAAAATTAAAGCAGTGCAATCATATATAAAACTAATTATTAGGCTTTATATTTTTTTCCGTTAATTTTGAATCAAACTTTTTAATGTTCATTGTAAACTCACCAAGACAATCTCTACATGATACTGGTGGAAAGGTTGTAGCTGTGATATCGGGATGGCGTACTTGACAAGCTCTAATCTTGAGATGGCGTCGTTGGCGGACAGAATCATCGCTGGGAAAGCGAAGTCATGTTTTTTTAAAAAACATGATTTTCAAGCAAACTGTGATATATGGATACTTGATATGATATTGAGAAAAAAGGAAATATTGATAGATCTATTCCCATCTAAGGATGATATGACCTCCGAGAAATAAACGCAGACACCAAGAAGAATAAGACCTATGGTTTACTGGTACACAAAAGGGCTTCATCTACCCAGTTATAACGTATTGATACTAAGAGTAAACTAAAAGCAGTGCCGCCTATAGTGTCAGTGGTAAGTTGGTATAAATGTTAAGTTTCCCCCAATGGTTAAATCTAGAGGCCACACCTTCCTTTTCGGCTTCCTTATCTGTGACCTCCATGGTGACCAATTCCTCCCAAGATGGTGTATTTGTCGGCCGTACTACGGCGTGTGTCCGTGACCTTGCTTTGTGATTCGTCTCTATATCTTTACGAGTTTTGCTAAAACACACGAAACTTGGCTAAGGGATATTTTCTTAAACGTGAAATATTTAACACATAAATTGAACTAGAAAGTTACAAGTAGAAAAAAAAAGTTTGTTACCTGTACCTTAAAACGTTTCTTCGAGTCTCAAGATTGTTTTTAAATAAAAAGCAGATACAATTTTATGAAACATAAAAAAAACAATTTAAATTAATTTTCTTATAAAAAATGTTACTTGCGGACAGGAAAAAAAAATTGATTGGAGCCATAATGTTTAAGTTGTTTTAACCCTTGACCGCAATTGAATATTAAGAAATAAAAAAAGAAACATTTTGAGAAACTTACACAGTGGCAAATGGCTGGGGCGTCTTCCCCCCGGGCGCTGTCGGCAGATTACTCGCCCCATGGACTATGACGTCAACTTGTTCATGACCAGGTCGTGACGTGTGACGCCATGTCTGGTTGGCGCTGTATGTCGTTTTGTCGTAGTCTCTCAAAGGTGAATCTATGGTCTGTGGGAGAACAGGAGAGGCAAAGTGTAAGAAAATCACTGCTGTTTGTACACATCCCGTTACATTTGTTCTACTTGACTCAATCTTACTCAGTGCTGGCGTGGTTCAAGAATAGAGCTTCAAATTAAAATAAATTTAAAGGAAACCAATTTTGTTGTGCAACGTTCACGTTCACTTAGCGATACCAAAGAAATTAATTTACCTATCTAAGTAATAAATATGCTAAAGAACATCACATGCAAAAAATACTAGGGCTGTTAACGATTAATTTAAATTGAATCTTTAACTTTTGAATAATTAATGATTAATCGTTAATTTCGATTAAAGCTAAAAATTAAAATTTATGATGTCATATGTAACACTTATTAAATGTTGCCTTTATATGTCATATTTTAACAAACTACGCAAAAAGACAAGTGTGTGGACATTATTTGGTTCAATTAATGAGCGGGTCTAATTGACAATATAACCAGCCGAGCTGAAAAATCATTCACATGGAACTGAGGTAACTGGTATGCACAAAATGGTATTGGCAAGGAATGACATTATCGGATATTGGTGTTCATTAAGTTTCCACCATTGTAGAGGGTTAATGGATTCATGAACTTTCATCTCCATTTTGTAACGCAGTAATTCATCAGAAAAGCTGTCGCCATTTTCTAATACGCTTTTCATTTAGTTTGATAAGTAGGTGAAGTGTTAGAACCATGGTAGGCAAACTTTATCAACAGTTTGAACATTCCCGTCAGTCAATAGTTTAAAACCAAATTGTTCGTGTAATCGTCAAGAAATATATTATTTATCGGCCGCTATTATTTTATTATTATTTTTTTTACTTTTTGACTTCAAATAACTTTTAATTGATTTGTCGATTAATCGTTAAAAATAATTTAATCGTTAAAAATTGTAACGATTAATCGAGAAATTAATCGTTAATTTCCGCAGCCCTTAAACATACGATTGTAATTTATAAGCGAAAGTATCAAGTATTATTTTTAATGAAAGATTTTACTAAGATGTATCTTTATATTAACAACCAGCATGTCCTCTATATTCTGAAATAAGAAATGAGCGCAATTAATACAAATATCGCTATAACACGATATCTATGCATACAAAAATCGAATCTTTACAGTGTTGAATGCAGTTCTCAACAAGCATCTAACCCAGGGGTCGGGAAACTTTTTGTCTGACAGAGCCATAAACACCACATATTTTGAAAAGTAATTCTGTAAGAGCCATATCTATATTGTGTTTAAAACTAAAAATTCAAGCAAATGTGTGCATTTTGTGTAATTTCAAAACCGAAAGTACAATAATTATGTCTCTGAATTCTTCAATGTTATTACATTGTTATACAGTATTATATGCAAATAATATGTACCGTAGATCAAATGAGTGTGAATAAACTTCTTTTTAAATAATCGAATATTTGAGAGCCAGATGCAGCCATAAATAGAGCCATATCTGGCTCGTGAGCCATGGTTTCCCGACCCCTGATCTAACCACATTTTCTCGTCTGACATCAACTTACTTTCCTTAGATCCGCTGGTGGTGGTGATAGAGGCGGGGTGGTGCGTAGATTGACGTCCCCCCATTCGCTGATAGGTGAATGCGCCCTGACCGGAGCCAAAGGTTGTTTGGGTCGCTTATCGTGTGGTCCAGGAGTTCTCGGCACCTTGTGGCGCGTCTAGAATAAATGGATTTAGTACAGAAACCTTTCTTAAAACTTATAATTGCTAACTTGCCCTTTATTGTCTCGATGCAGAGAAAGTACTTTTTAGTGAATTCGAATAAGTCAGCTATTTGTTTCAGTATAGAAACCGAACTATAAACAAATAAAGATTAATTAGCCAATTATTCTCTCCGGGCAATTACTCTCATAGATTAAATACATCAAGAGCATAAATGAGTACAATATAAAAGAAATACGAACTTAAAGTATTGCTACAAACTAAAATTTATTGGCAATCAATAAAGAATATACAGAATTATAAATAGTCACAAAATTAATAATTTACAGAAGCCTTAAGAATTTTCGATTGTAAAATTGATGTGTTTTTTTAAACGAAATCAAATAAAAAGATTTAATGCTTTATAATCTTTTTTAAAAAAAAACAAAGTTTTTTATTTTTTTATTTTTTATTTTTTATTTTTTTAATTTACATTCACATCGCTTCAAAGCAGCCCTCTATTTTCATTTTCTTTAAAGAAATGGCGACGTACTAATTAGTAATTTTATGAATGACAAAATCACAATAATAAATCCAGATATAAACATATCTTGCTTGTTTAGAGGGTAAAAGCCGCGGTTATATAACACTTAAATTCAATGGAACCTCTAATAACGAGCACCTCTCTTAACGACTAATTAGCAGAAAGATAAAACAAAAACCAAAAAACTTTAAAATTTGCTACCTTAACGAGCGAAAATTTGTGTAACGAGTGACGCAGAAAGCGCACGTCCTTTTTTCCTGGAAATTCATTTGTAAGCCGGCATTTCCGCCATGATGCATCAGTAAGTATTTGTTTAGCACTCGTTCTGTTAGCGTATTGTTTTCGTGTGTGATCATCCATTTTTACAAATTTTGAATTCAGACAGTATTCGCAATTTTTTTATATGCAAAGTGTAATAACCTGTGTTATAATGTCTTCGAAAAAAAACAACACTAGAAAGAGAAGACAATCATAAGAGGGAGCGAAAACAAAACTGTTGAAATGAAACGTAAAATCATTGAAAAGCGACAACAAGGTGTGAGCGTGTCTAATCTAGCGCGCACATACAATAGGCCAACATCAACGATCTGCACTATTCTCAAGAACAAAAACAAAATTAAGGAGATGGTTGTTTGAAAGGGAGTGTCAAGATTGTCTACGAAACGTTTATGACACATGTTCGTCAAATTTTGATGCGTCGGAAAAATCAAATGTCTTTAGACAGTTTTCTAGTTACAAAGGATTAATTATTTGTCATATATTCAGATTTTATTTACCTTTTTTATTTAAAATCTACATTGCATTCCAAGTTGTTACACTCTTTAACAATTCATAAGTAATTTTATTTGAATAAATGATAATAAAAGTTGTTGAAAAATTGGTATTTTTTCAGCATGGAACGCATTATGGTATTTTACATTGATTTGTATGGGAACAATTGTTTCGTTTAACGAGTGTTTCGCTTAAGAGTAAGATTCTTGAACGAATTAAACTCGTTATAAGAGTTCCACTGTAATGGGTATTTAATTTTGTATGAATCATCATATGAAATTGTTTCATATAAGATGAGCCTGGACATTTATAGCGTTGCTGAAAGGCGATTACACAAGAGGAAAGCTGCCTGCAATCAGGGTAGGTAGAAAGAACCAATTAAAACAGGTGAGAGTAGGGCTAACTCCTTTCAGGCCTTGCTAAATTGATTTCTCAAAGAATTCTCACGAGCTCTAAGGCATATATATTCTTTTATACAGTGTGCTGTGCAAGTAGCGCAGTTGAAATACTAGCATTTTGACTCATGGGGAATGTTTTAAAAAAGTATTTAATGCAATGGAGTCTTATATTGAAATGAATAAGTTTAAAATTAAAATAATGGGTGACCCGTCAGAACGGCCCCGGACAAAACGACCCGGACAAAACGGCCCCGACAAAACGGCCCCGACATAACGGCCCCGGATAAATTGTTTACATTTTTAACAAAAATTAATTTTTTTTGCATTATAAGCTTTTGTCAACTTTTTTTACCATTAAAAAAAGTGTAAAAATTGTAAAATTATTTCTTGTGATGTTATTATATTATTTCTTGTCGAAAAACAACCGTGACTTGGTACCATATCGAGTAAAGGCTATTAAATTTATTCTTGTGATGTCATTATTATTGTTTCTTGTGAGCTAAACCTGGCACTGAATCGGTGAGTAGAAATACGAATATAAAATTTGATTGAACATTTTACTATTAGTCCATCTATTAGTCCTGGGCCGATTTGTCGGGGCCGTTATGTCGGAGCCCATTTGTCGGGTCCGTTTTGTCCCGAGGCCGTTTTAGTCGGTGAACCAAAATAATGTATATCTGAATCTGAATGTATATCTGAATATATATATATATATATATATATATATATATATATATATATATATATATATATATATATAAATATATATATATATATATATATATATATGGAATGGGTTTCAAGTTAAATCTTAAAGCGAATAACCTTGAAATTTACCTGAAACGGGTTTAAGAGCTCATCCATTTTAGGCTCGGGTTCCTTTTGTTTCTCTTTTTCTCTACGCTTTCTCTCTTCCTCCTCTTTTAATTTCCTTTCTTCCTCTTCTTTTTTCCTTCTCTTTTCTTCCTCTTGTCTACGCCGCTCCTCCTCCTCTCTTCGGGCAGCCTCCTCCTCTTCCCGTTTCCGCTGCGCTTCTTCCCTCTTCTTCTGTCTCTCCGCCTCGCTATCGTACTCCTTCAATGCAAAGTTACACCTCATCCTCCCACAATGCATCTCTGCCTTCCCTTGTTTCGACGATGTTCGAAGTAGGGAGACTACTTGTGTGTGCCTAGAGGAATGAATGTTCTAGTTTAGACTCGCAAATTTTGAAGTGATTTTACACTAATGAGTAGATGAAGTCATTAAATATTGTAATTTTGGGGAAACCAATTGAAAACTTGTGTTAATCATAGCTAATAAAAAATACTTATATTTTTCGATTTTGTAAGAAGCAAGTGTATAATTTTGAGGATTAAATGATATAATTGATTCATTGATACTATTGGCTATTTTGGTATTTATTTTTAAAAAAAAACTATTTCGATTATGTTAAAATAACAGGCAGATAAACGTACATGTAAAACTAGATCAAATAGATTTTTAGAAAAAAATACCGGGAATCTAAAAAGCTTTGACACGTTATTGTTTCCTCAAGAATGAATTAACCAGGGTTAAGGCTATCACAATGGGTCAAGATCTCTACAGCCCTTGTTCCACGAAATTCTGTACATCGCCCACCTGGGCTGGACCGCTCCCTCCACACCCCCTTACCTCACCCCTACCCTCACCTATACATGTCTTCTCCGGGGTTCACCGAATGATTTGTTCTGGGCGCATTGGTTCGTGGATAGATGGCGACCTTGCCCTCGCCCACCTTCTTGCCCATGTCTTTACTGTTTGTTGGGAGGTTAAACGCCTCAAAGAGAATGTACACGTCGTGGTTTCTATCATTCTTGCAAAATCCTGAAATTTCATTGAGTTAAACAGTTAAGGTGTAATGTCGTTTTTTACATTTTATATGTCTCTGTAAATACTTCGCATGGCGATGATACATACAGTATAAGTTATTATAACAAGCATGAATATAATTTAAATTTCTCTATATCAAAAACACCAAGCGCACCTGCAGGAAGTCTAAATGTGAACTTCTTGTCTTCGAACATGGTAATTTCGGGCTCGTTTTCCACACCTTTCTGATTAACGACACTTGTCACAGCCTCGTAATCTTTGCTAAAGTTTTCATCCGGCCATTTTTTGAGTAGAATCTGTCATACAAATTTAGCAAATACCATTTAAATAATGAGATTATTATTTTTAAATATGTGTTCCATCACCCACTCAATGCCGCAAGGATATTTACATCAAATTTACACAGTCTGTAAACATTTGTTTACGTTCTCGCCTAGCGGTTACCTAATTCAAATTATTACTCACATTAAAATATAATCATTAAAATTTTATTTTTGAATATTAATTATTAAATATTTAATATGATAAAAATCATTATTCTCATATTAATTATACTTATTTATTTCTTCATTTATATTTTGCGAATTGTTTGGGGGAAAATTATTTATCTTGTATTTTAATTTGTCGAAATTACAAGAAATAATGCTTTTTAAAAATATACATATGTTTTATGAATGTGTTAGAAGTGCAATCGAACCAATGTAATAAATGCAGGATATAAAAAAAAATCAATATTGACTTCGTGTATCATAGTGATAATCGCATACGAGTATTGTAGAAAAATACTTCTATAACGTGGAGAAAAAACAACAGTAATGTTTATCTCTTTTTATCAAGCGCCTAAAAGTTTTAAAAAAATATATTTTGGCAACATAAGTTTTACAAACAGTAAACTTTCCTTAATAGTTAATAGAACCATTCTTAAATGATTTATTATGACAGAATATATTAAATCATTTGAAACCTGATGTCATTTATAATTTTCCGACAATATTTTAATGTAACTAGTATCTGAGGTATTGTCAGAGAATATGACCGGAAAAGTAAAAATATAACTAATAAATTTGCGCTTATTTTTTTGATAGGGTGAAATGTTTTCATGGATAAAACCTCAACTAAAATCGTGTTGGTGATTTTCAAAATTGTAGCAAATAAGGTTTGATTATAGGGTGTAATTTTTTTGTAGAGTTAATTTTGTACTAGGTAATAGAGTTGAATATGCAAGCTTATCATATCATTTCTCCTATAATGACTACGATGCTTATATTAGCAGCAAAATATTATTTTAGGTGTGAAGTTTTTACCTTTGTGTAATCCTTTGTTGCCGAGCTTTGAATGGTCATCTTGACGAAGTATCGTCCCGGTCTGTTGAACACGGCATCAAGTATGTCGACGTCAAACTCTAAAGTTTTGTTTTCGATACTGCAAGAAACAAACAAACATCCAAATTAGACATATCGGTGGCATACATCAGAGTACAATACTCAAAGTGAGTCAATTCAGTGTAAATATACGAAAGCCCATCACATCAATGTTCTTAAAGCCCATTAATTACAAAGTTAGTCTAATTGAAAAACATGGACCGAATTTAAATATATCAGTAAACACACACCAAAGTTAATCATGTCAATGAACAGACAATTAAAAAAAAATTAAGTACATTTTAAAAAAATTCACAAAAGCATGTCATTTCAATAAATATGCACCTGTATGAAATCATATTAGTAAACGGATCAATTTTTAATTAATGTTTTTTAATCATGCACAAATGAAATGTAATGAATGGTTTATCCGATAAGAACATCTGGTTTCTTAACTCAACGCCCATTGATATACAAATTTTAGGGTGCATTTATTAAATTGATAATATGGTAACAAAACAGTAACATTGTTATAGTCAACATGTCCAGACTAAAAAAAAACTTACCCGTCCGCCATCCGACTGCTGCTCATAGCCGGTGTTGACGAGTCAGGGAGTCCCAGTCTGTTAGACTTGACTTCGGGGTATGGTAGTCTAGGGCTTGTCATTTTTGACAAATTTTTTTTGTAAAAATGAACGTGATTCCTGCTTCGATCTTTCTTTTTCGGACTTAGAGTAAATTCATTTTATGGTCTTAAAGGCATTATGAATTTAAATCTCCAGGTTAATTACTGTATCCATTGATAACTTGATTTGTCGAGTTGTTCTAAATGATGTCATTAAAACTATTTTTTTTAACTTAAAAATTGTGGTTGCATTAAACTAACAAAACAATTCATATCCATGAAGAACTTCCTGCAAAAATAAACATAATTATATGTTTACGATTTCTACTTTTCTTTATTTATAAATACAATTAAGGTAAACTTAAGAATAATCCAATTTCTTTTTACACTAGTGTTCGTGTAAGGGAAACACGTGTATTATCTTTTATCCAGGGATTTTTTTTTCAAATGTGGTTTTAATTGTATGATTGTAAATATGTTATTTATACCTGCGTTTCCATTTTGTTTTTGTTATTTTTTTTTACTCATTTAACTGTTAACAATTTTTTGTACTCCTATAGACGTGTTCACATACTCTGTCCACAACGATCAAATTGTCACGAATGACAGCGTCTGGTTCTTTTAGGGAAAGGGTGGTGAGAGAAGAACATATCTTTCATTCAAATTTATTTAACAGAGATTTTTACCTCCACTCTTGTTTGAAAGATAAAAGACTTTATATTTTTAAAACAATTCTTTACCCTCCCCTACCTTTTTTTCTGAAGTATTTTTATAACTGTTGAACAGAGAGAGATTTGCGTTGAGGTGAGGGATTTTGGGGTTGGTTATAAGAGAAAATTTAAATTTGGGGATCGGTCTAAAATCCCCATCAAATTACAGAGGAGTAAAAACCGGGATCAAGAAATGTAATTAAAATTATCCCCATGCCAGGTCGATATTGTTCTCTTCGCAATAAAAAGATGCCGTTTAAATTTTAATTATTGCCCCTCTTAAAATTAAAAATTATTTTGCTTGGAAAAATACAAAAGCTGACAAGAATAACACCATTAGTTAAATCATTAAACCTTGAAACACTAGAGGATAGAAGAACCAAGAGCAAAGTAGTAATCATACATAAAGCAATTAATTCTAATTTAGAAATACAACACAAAGATAACTTAATACAACCCTCAGATAGACATAAGGATAAAAACACCTTTCTTATTCCGTATGCAAATCAAACACATACAAGTTTTCCTTCTTCCCGTCCGGAATTCGGGCGTGGAATGGGTTGCCTGAAGAATCCAGGAAAACCAACACTTTATCAACATTTAAATCTCTAATAAAAATGCAGGACTAAACACAAACCATAGATAAGCGTAGGACGCAATAATCTTCTGTATAGAAGGAGCGTCTATAAACAGATAAGATAAGATCACCAATTACGAAGAAACCAACAAACACATTTGCCCTAATCCATCCCCAACCATGTAAATAGCCCCTGAATTAATAATCACCACCACCCAAACCAAAGAGAAAAAAAAATATTCGATCAAAACAAAATAATATATAAATTTAATATTGTCTAAAAACTATTTGTAAAAAGCAGCAAAATAATACATTAGTAAATATTATCATAAAACCTTAAGTTAAATAAATAAAGTGAAATAAAATAACAAAAACATAAACAAAAACTGAACGAAACAAATGTAAGATAATAATGGGATGTGCTGTTAAAGTTTGAAAGTTTCAAATTATTTTAAAAATCAACCTGGTTTATGAAAGTTTTTGTTTTTTTTAAAATGTATACACGAAACAAGTTTAGAAAAAAATTTGTATTGGTTATCAGAAAAAAAAATTCCAAAGAAGTCACCCAAGAGAAAAAAAAAGACAATGGATTAGCGGAAAATGCCATGCGTGTGTGTCCAAGTGTATTAATATTTGCGTGCAGCACCGTCGAAGTATTGAAGCCTTATTGTGGTAAGGTTTCACGCCATGGCACTATGCACCCGACTTCTGATTATCGATTTATCGTAAGAAACGGCCGTTGGCGGTATTAAATTTAGAGAAAGTTCGGCCCAATGAATACAACATGACGGAAAGCTAGGGCGAAGAGGCTTCAGATAAGAAATGGTAATCTGGGGTCGGGTGTGAAATATATAAACATATGTAGGGGAGGGGCTGGTGAGATTTTGGTATGCGGTTTGAAAGTAGATCAGGAGACGTGGGGAGGTGGGTAATACAATGGTGTGTTGTACACTGGGCGGAGGGGATCAGTCTTTGAGTGGAGATTTAGATTTAATGAAGACGTCAAGGACTTTAAATTACAATAATATTAAGTGAAATGAGAATATAAAAGTACATCTGATCTTATCCTATCTTATCTTATCTGTTTACAGACGCTCCTTCTATACAGAAGAATATTGCGTCCTAAGCTTATCTATGGTTTTTGCTTAGTCCTGCATTTTAATTAGATATTTAAATGTTGATAAAGTGTTGGTTTTCCTGGTTTCTTATGGTCAAGGGTGGGGAGATAGCGTGAGTATGTGTTTGTGTGTGTGTGTATGTGTGTGTTTGTTGGTTTCTGATTAAAAAGATATAGGCATAGGGGGGAGACGAGGGTATAGAGAATACAACAAAAGAAAGAAGCAGTAAGAGAAAGAGAGAGAGAGAGAGAGAGAGAGAGTGAGAGAGAGAGAGAGAGAGAGAGAGAGAGAGAGTGAGAGAGAGAGAGAAGAGAAGATAGATATAATATAGAGAGAGAGAGAGGGAGGGGCATTCGCAAAACACGTAAAGAAAGAGTGGGAGTAAGGGACGATACATTTAGAAGTAAGCACATTGCACATACATATTTGAAGAGATTAATATTAACAGTAGATATTCGTTTAGACGACATAGTGTTTAAGAGGAATAATCAAGCTATTTTATCTAATTTAACATAAATTAATATTTTAATGAATATTGCACGTTTTCTTTCTTCTTCTAATGCTTACGTTATTAGCTAAAAACTAAATGATATTTTATTTTTTAAGCACACACATTTCTGCCACATTAATTGAAATTAGAGATTTAAGTTACACGAGAAAATTCCATGTTGTTAAGCCATTTGAAGATTTCACTGCTGTACATTACTTACAATGTGTGTATGAACATTGATTAAACAGTACCAAACGTAAATAAAGACAGACTAACAGACTTTGTAATTAAATTAATATAGTTTTAATATCTAAAAACAAATTGACATTAAGAAAATTTTAGACAATACATACCAGCTCTTACCCGAATAAAGAGAACTATCACATTAAAAATCCACCAAGGTATCTTAACTTTGAAGACTTGAATTGAATCAATGCTCGATCATAGTAAGATTACGTTAACCCGTCCTCTACATTCTAAAGTAAGGTATCACCCGTGCCACTCTCTATCTTCGCCATGTTGGCTATAAATATTTACTTCTATTCCATAGACTACCTGAGAGAGTCGTCATTGTAAATAACAGATCGAAGCCAGTTACCTATCAGCCATGTCGTTTTCTCCAATCTCCTTGCTTCACTGATTTTTTACTGTAAGGCTCTAAAATTTCTCATCCGAGCAGGTTAGGATTTTAAATTTGATTTATGCTTCCCTAAAGTTTTCATGTTAGTTGTTCATGTTAGTATATAAATAAAGTTTGAATTTATGCCGTTGGATAGAAGCGTTTAAAAACTGTTAAAATGCAGGAGTGAAAGGTGTAGTTGGGAGAGAGCTGGGTAGTAGAGTCGGAGCATAGACAGATAGGGTGACAACCAATCCAAAAATACAAAATTGTAGTTGTGTCATAAAACATGTTTAATATAATGCGCACCGATCAGGAATATGTTTATAAAAAGTGTTGTCAATAAAATACGCACCTTATTGCGCGACAGGAAAGGTTGTTCAATATAACACGCACCGCGACATTCTATCTCAAAAATTTAACGTGATACATAGAGATAAATAAAATAAACTTAGAATTCAATAATTTAAATATGGTACATGCGATCAATCTGAAACTTTGAAACATTGTTTTTATCATTGGCACGAAACAGCCTGCAAAATTTCAGCTCACTAGCTTACGAGGAAGTGGGTTAAAGATCGATCCAAAGTTTTGGCGACAAGTAAGCAACCAGACACCACGAGTTAATATAAAGGATTTAATTTTTAAATAAAAACAACCCGTAAAAAACCAAGTTTTTGACTATAAATCCTTTACGTATGAGACGTAACTAAAAGAATGTTCATTATAACACGCAGCGCAAGACCATCCAAAAATACAAAATTGCAGTTGTGTCGTAAAACGTGTTTAATATAATGCGCACCGATCAGGAATAGGTTTATAAAAAGTGTTGTCAGTAAAATACGCACCTTATTGCGCGACAGAAAGGTTGTTCAATATAATACGCACCGCGACGCTCTATCTCAAAAAATAGCATGATACATAGGAATAAAAAAAATAATCTAAAAAATCAATAATTTAATTACGGTACATGCGATCGATCTGAAATTTTGATACATTGTTTTTATCATCGGTACGAAAACTGCCTGCAAAATTTCAGCTCGCTATCTTGCGAGCAAGTGGGTTAAAAATCGATCAAAAGTTTTGGCGACAAGCAAGCAAGCAAGCAAGCAAGGTCCGCCGCAGACACCACGAGTTAATATAAAGGATTTAAAAAACGTAAAAAACCAAGTTTTTCACTATAAATCCTTTATGTACTAGACGTAACTAAAAGAATGTTCATTATAATACGCACCACGATACTCTATCTCAAAAAATAACATGATACATAGAGAAAATAAGAGATACATAAAACAATCTAAAAAATTCAATAACTTAATTACATTACATGCGATCGATCTGAAATTTTGATACATCGTTTTTATCATCGGTACGAAACTGCCAACAAAATTTTAGCTCGCTAGCTTACGAGAAAGTGGATTAAAATCGATCCAAAGTTTTGGCGACAAGCAAGCAAGAGCGCAAGCAAGCAACCAGACACCACGAGTTAATATAAAGGATTTAATTTTTTTTAAAAACGTATAAAACCAAGTTTTTCACCATAAATCATTTATGTACTAGACCAGTGGTTCTCAAACTTTTTTGCCTACCACCCACTTTCCAGTAAAAATATTACTCAGCGCCCCTCCCCCCCCCGAATTTTTTTAAAACTTCTAACACAAGGATAGGCAAACTACGATTCGCGGGGAACATGCGGCCAGTCAGAGTATATTTTGCGGGCCTTGGGCATAAACATGTGGCGATCTTGTGTCATGTTAATTTTCTTTGCTTAGAATTGTTGATATATATTTGAAATTTTATTCCCAGCAATTGAATAGAATCTAGAGATATATAATCGGTTTTTGGCTTCAGAATCATTAGTATTCATTAGTCATTAAATGTTAACATAACTTTTAGAAACTACATTTCAGCTCAACCGGAATTGGCTTTTGTTTACGATTTACATTTTGAACGGATTCGAAAATTTGTGATTTAAAAGCAAATAGACGTTGTTTTAACAATGAGTGCTACCAAAGAAAGTAAGATTGAGGACGAATGTCTTTTTTAAATGACGAATTGATTGTTAAATATTGCTTAACGAGCGTTGGGAGAAAAGCAGCCTTCTTGCTGTGCCGTGAGTGTGTGAGGATCTGTAATGAGTGCGACTTAAAAAGATACCACCAAACAGAACATTTGTGTTTCGGGCACAATTTAACGAACCAAGAGAGAAAAAGGAAATGCAAGAAGTTTGTTAATAATTTAAAGTAGCAGCAAAATGTTTTCACCAAAAGTCTTAAATAAAAGATGCGGCAACCAAAGCCAGTTTGGAGATATCTCATGAGATCGTAAAACGGAACATGCCTTTTTCTGACAGTGAATTTATCAAGTAATGCTTGACATATGCTGCAAGCGTTATGTTTCCAGAACAGAAAACATAATTTGACACCATTTATTTATCAAGGGAACTTTAGTCAGACGTTTTGAAAAAAAAAGTGACAATTTGATGCACCAACTTCGAGATGCAAGCAAAGACTTTTTTTGGTACTCTCGCATTGGATTAAAGTACCAATGTATAGTAACATCACTATTGTTGGTATTTATACGGGGAATACATCCTCGTTTTGAGCTTGTAGAAGAATTACTCTGTGTTGGGGCACTCAAAGACACAACTACAGGCCAGGATTTATTCAATACTGTAGAGAACTGTGTTGAAATAACTAGGTTGGTGTGGAACAAGATGTAATAACCGATCTTTAACTGGAAAAAGTAGTATGAACAATAAAATTCTTACCTCTCCACTGTGGCAACTATCAGGAAAGTCTGTGTAAGGCTGAATTTCAAGCAGTTGTTAGTATGTTAAACTTTGTAAAAGCCAGGGAACTTAAAGGTGTTAAAAGCACTTTTTGAAGATTTGAATATTGTATTATCTACCATGGCAGTGTCCGCTGCCTGAGCCTGGGCAAGTTATTGAGGCGAGTATGAGATCTCATGGAAGAAATAGTTATGATGCTGGAGATGAAGGGATTTGTTTGTGATTTTGTTACTTACATAGTTAATGAAGAGTGGAAGTCAGACTTCATGTTTGCCATTAACATTATGAAAAAATTGAATGAACTGAATATCCAACTTCAGGGCAATGGCTTGTTTGCACATGAAGTTTATGTGTATGTTAAATCATTTCAGACAAAACTCTCCCTGATCTCCAGGCAAGCAGGTGAAAACAGGTTTTGCCATTTCCCTTTGCTAAAACAGAAAACCGTTTCTTGTAAAATGGCTGACAAGTGCAAGGCTCAGTTGGATGCCTTTCCTATGGAATTTGAAAGGAGGTTCCAAGACGACAAGAACCTAGAACCACTCTTCAATATCCTTAGTTCGCAATTTAGTGCAGAAGCTTATTATGCCCCAGAGGATATACTGTTAGAACTGCTTAACCTAAAAGCAGATTACGACCCGAAGGAGAAGTTCAAGTTAGTTTTTCTGATTGAGGTGTTTTGAGCAAGCTTTTTCTTGTATGAAAATAAATAAGTCTAAGAACAGATCGATGTTGACTGACTGCAATTTGAATACATTTATGCGAATAATAACCATTAATCTGGTTCCACAATTCAAGAATAGTTCAACACACAGACACACACAAATTCGAAATCATATAAATGAGATGATGAACCTGGTTTGCTGCTACCAATTTAGAAATCCTCGGCTTTATTTTGGTCAGCAGTTATCTTAAGTAACTTCGATTGACTATTTGCATTAAAAAAAAATTAGTTACCGCACTGAATCTACTTTCCAATAAATATGATGAATGAAATATAATTACGAAATTTTAAATTACAACCCATACTTCAGGATCTCCTTTTCCAGCCAGAATTGTTAATAGCAGCGTTTGAACTTGAAACTAAATTCATTATTTGTAGCTACTTTTTGGAATAAGTTTGCAAATATTTATCACATAATAGTTCTTAGCAAATGTGTTATTCCTTTGTGTACCGAAAGTATGGAAAAAGTAAAGCTTCATTTCCTGGCAAAGTTGACTCTTTAAGTTGAATAGAAAACAGAGATGTTTTAAATAGCTACACAATGTATCTTCCACACCTTGAGCCTTTTCATCAGTTCTGATTTGAACTGTATTATTGGTAAAAGAATTATTTTTTGGATAATATCAGATGCTTGCTTTTGTACAACAGTCAATGTTCCCTTTAAGCTGCGCGGCCGTGAAAGTTGTCTAAAAGACGCCGCGCAGCAGTTTTGAATTACCACGCAGCAAATTTTTGTAAAATACTGCACTTAAAATGGATATTGTGCAACATTGCACACGATTTTTTTTACTTTGAACATGGCCCAACGAACCTTAGAGGGAACATTGACAACAGTCCGTATTAATTCACGTATAGCCGGTATAATTTGTTCTTTACCAATAGTATGAGATATACCCGAATTGGCAATCAATAACGAAATATTGTAAGAAGCTAGCTAGCAAGTGATTGCCATCTTGTGCGGTTGCTGTTGAAAAGAGTTTAGTCAAAGTTAGTTGTTTGATAAATTTTTATTTTATTGTTTGAAAATTATATAAATCCTTATTTTTTTTATCCCCGTTAATTTTATTTCAAATGTTCTTGCAGTCTGGAAGTGCGCAGTTGCACATATTTTTAATAAGAAAAACCCGTAAAAAACCAAGTTTTTGACTATAAATCCTTTATGTACGAGAAGTAATTAAAAGAATGTTCATTATAATACGCAGCGCCAGACCATCCAGAAATACAAAATTGCACTTGTGTCGTAAAACATGTTTAATATAATGCGCACCGATCAGGAATATGTTTATAAAAAGAGCTGTCAATAAAATACGCACCTTATTGCGCGACAGAAAGGTTGTTCAATATAATACGCACCGCGACGCTCTATCTCAAAAAATAGCATGATACATAGGAATAAATAAAATAATCTAAAAAATCAGTAATTTAATTACGGCACATGCGATCGATCTGAAATTTTGATACATTGTTTTTATCATCGGTACGAAACTGCCTGCAAAATTTCAGCTCGCTATCTTGCGAGCAAGTGGGTTAAAAATCGATCAAAAGTTTTGGCGACAAGGTCGGTCGGCCGCAGACACCACGAGTTAATATAAAGGATTTAAAAAAGCAACTAAATGCAAATGCGGTAACCAAACCAATGTCCAAAAGGTTTTTTAAACTGAAAAATTGAACCTTGTGAGCAGAATATGTAAATCATATTTTTCTAAATCTTCTCTTCCTTTTTTTATGCCTTCACCGCCCCCTTACAGTTATTCACCGCCCCCCAAATTGACCCGTGGCCTTCATCGCTCCCCTGGATCGCTTCAGCGCCTACAAGGGGGCGGTAGCGCCCACTTTGAGAATCACGGTACTAGACGTAACTAAAAGAATGTTCATTATAATACGCAGCGCAAGACCATCCAAAAATACAAAATTGCCGTTGTGTCGTAAATCGTGTTTAATATAATGCGCACCGATCAGGAATATGTTTATAAAAAGTGTTGTCAATAAAAAACGCACCTTATTGCGCGACAGGAAAGGTTGTTCAATATAATACGCACCGCGACACTATCTAAAAAAATAACATGATACATAGGAATAAATAAAATAATCTAAAAAATCATTAATTTAATTACGGTACATGCGATCGATCTGAAATTTTGATACATTATTTTTATCATCGGTACAAAACTGCCTGCAAATTTTCAGCTCGCTAGCTTACGAGGACTCGTGGGAGATGCTGATCTTCTATCGAGCGCCTCCCCAGCCGGCGGATAGGGGAAAGCCCACCAGATATGGAGGGTACCGGGGAAATAAAATACCCGGGGTGGACCAAAATCAGCCCTACTGCCTTGTAGGAAGTGGAGGGATCCACAAAGGCTAGGGACCTAACCCGAACAAAGGCAGCTACCCATTGAGCTGTGAGGGGCAACCCCCCAAGTGGTTGTGCGCAAGGCCAACAACCCTGCCATGTAAAAAATCATAGTTACAAAAACACCGAAAAGAGTAACAAAAGACATTTCAGTCCTGGGAGAGAATGGATTCCTTGAGGAGGAAAATATGACGCCTAATAGTGAAAGCCAAAACCTGGAAGCTATTAGGCCGACAACCATCATTTCTACCAGGACTACCACCGTCATTGGAGCTTGGAATGTCCGCACCATGTACGAGGCTGGTAAAGCTGCACAAATAGCCGCTGAGATGAGGAACTATAAGCTCACCATTCTCGGAATTAGTGAAGCAAGATGGACTGGATGGGGACAGAAGAGATTAATCTCAGGAGAGATGGTGTTATTTTCGGGACACGAAGAAGACGATGCCCCACATACCCTGGGTGTTGCTATGATGCTATCAAGGGCAGCACAAGGAGCACTCATTGGATGGGAGGCCCATGGACCTAGAATTCTTTTAGCAACCTTTCGAACAAAGAAACGTAGCATCAACCTAGATGTTATACAATGCTACGCACCAACTAATGAAAGTGATGAAGGAGACAAAGAAGAATTCTACAATAGAGTAATGACCATAGTCCAGGGTCGCCCACGGAGGAACATCGTCGTCCTCATGGGAGACTTTAATGCCAAGATCGGCAATAGCAACACAGGGTACGAAGAGGTTATGGGACAGCAAGGGATAGGCGAGATGAACGACAATGGTGAGAGGTTTGCTGACCTATGTGCCGCAGCAGACCTGGTCATAGGGGGGAGTATTTTCCAGCACAAGAGGATTCACAAAGCTACATGGGTCTCACCGGACATGAGAACGATGAACCAAATAGACCATGTATGTATTTCTAAAAAATTCAGGCGATCTCTCCAAGACGTACGTGTTAAGAGGGGAGCTGATGTTGCCTCAGATCACCATCTTCTTGTGGCCAGGATGAAATTAAAACTAAAGAGACATTATACCGAGCAAACAGCATACAGGACTCGGTATAATACCTCCCTCCTAAAGGACCAAGCCAAAAAGGAAGAATTCAAAATCTCACTATTCAATAAGTTCCAAGTCCTACAAGAAATACTGGAAGACGAAACCACCGAAGGGAAATGGCAAAGCATGAAAGAAACAGTACAGTCAACATGCCAAGAAGTGCTAGGAAACAGGAAACAGGCACACAAAGAATGGATGACAGCAGGTACGCTGAGTAAAATAGAAGAAAGGAAAAGAAAGAAAGCAGAAGTGAATAACAGCCGCACCCGAGCACAGAAAAACAAGGCCCAGATGGAATATGCAGATGCAAATAAGGAAGTTAAGAAAAGCATCAAGAGGGACAAGAAGGAATTTGTTGATAAACTTGCTAAAGAAGCAGAGGATGCAGCTCACCAGGGGAACATGAGGGAACTGTTTGATACCATTAAGACGCTGTCAGGGAAATTTAGCAAGGTAGAGAGACCAGTAAAGGACAAAATGGGAAACACCATACCAAGTGAGGAGCAACAGAGAGGGAGATGGAAGGAGCACTTTGAAGAGCTCCTAAACAGGCCTGAACCAAGGAATCCACCAGATATTCAACCAGCCGATAATGACCTACTAATTGACTGTAATAGTCCCACCAAAGAAGAGATTAGCAGGGCCATTAAACAACTCAGAAATGGAAAGGCTGCGGGACCCGATGGCATCCCAGCCGAGGCACTGAAGGCGGACTTGGAAACCAGTGTGGAAATGCTGCACCCTCTGTTTATGAAGATATGGGAAGAGGAGCAAGTTCCTTCCGATTGGAAAGAGGGATACCTTATCAAGATCCCAAAGAAGGGAGACTTAAGCTCCTGCTCGAACTACAGAGGGATCACCCTGCTGTCCATCCCAGGAAAGGTTTTCAACCGTGTACTACTTAACAGGATGAAAAACGCTGTAGACCCTCTGTTGCGGGACGAACAAGCTGGCTTTCGCACCAACAGATCCTGCACGGACCAGATAGCGACACTGCGCATCATTCTAGAGCAGTCACTAGAGTGGAACTCACCGCTCTATGTCAACTTTGTTGACTATGAAAAAGCCTTCGACAGTGTTGACAGGCAAACCTTGTGGAGATTGCTAAGGCATTACGGGGTGCCACAGAAGATTACGGATATAATCAGAAACATGTACGAAGGGATAAACTGCCGAGTTATCCATGGCCAGCAGGTGACAGAAGCGTTCCAGGTGAAGACTGGTGTGAGACAAGGTTGCTTGCTGTCACCATTCCTCTTCCTGTTAGCCATTGACTGGGTGATGAAAACATCTACACAGCAGAAAAGGAATGGCATCCAATGGACCTTGTGGGATCAACTGGATGATCTTGACTTTGCTGATGATCTTGCCCTTCTTGCACATACCCAACAACAGATGCAGGAGAAAACAAACATTGTCGCAGCCACTTCTGCTAGCATGGGTCTCAACATTCACAAAGGGAAGAGTAAAATCCTCAAGGTTAATGCCACCAGTATATCACCCATTATGCTTGAAGGAGAAGCCCTTGAGGAGGTGGACAGTTTTGTTTACCTTGGCAGCGTGGTAGATAAGCAAGGTGGTACAGATGCGGACGTCAAAATAAGGATCGGAAAAGCAAGAGCAGCCTTCCAGCAACTCAAAAATGTTTGGGTCTCTAACAACTTAGGCAGCAAGTTAAAAGTAAGGATTTTTAAACGCTATGGTAAAACCTGTGCTGCTATATGGAGCCGAGACATGGAGAACAACGGCCGTAAACTTGACCAGAATACAGTCCTTCATCAACAACTGTTTAAGAAGGATTCTCAGAATTCACTGGCCAGACAAAATCAGCAACCAGGAACTGTGGCAGCGGACAAAACAGAAGCCCATTGAGGAAGAGATTCTCCAGAAGCGGTGCAGGTGGATTGGTCATACACTAAGGAAACCTGCTCCTAACACAACAAAGCAAGCCCTGAAATGGAACCCACAGGGTAAGCGGAAAAGAGGCCGTCCAAGAAACACTTGGCGCCGAGAATTGGAGGCAGACATCAAGAGAATTGGCCATGAATGGAAGATCCTGGAGAAGCTGGCCCAGGATAGAGATGCCTGGAGGTCTCTCGTAGGTGGCCTATGCCCTTGGAGGAATCGCAGACGCCGACGATGATCGGTAGATGCCCCTCATGGACGAGAAGGCTCAACAACAACAACAGCTTACGAGGAAGTGGGTTAAAAATTGATCAAAAGTTTTGGCGACAAGCAATGGTTCATGGGTGCACGCAAGCAGACACCACGAGTTAATATAAAGGATTTAATAAATGAAAGTTCTGTATTACATTATTTTTTATATTTATGTGTATTTTTTCAAAATAAATAGATTTCAGCTGAAATGTAGTTATTTTGAAAACTTCAGTCATTTTTGACGGGTAATACACTAGAATCATATATATATATATCATATAGTTTCATTTAACACAAGTTTGAGAATTTCCTAATTCATTTTATAGTAGCTTGTCTTGACTTTAATTATTTGCCCCACCCTTTGTGTTATTAACAGTATCTTGCTTGCCAGTTTTGATCCTCATGTGGAGGGTAAATGCGTCCTTTCCAAACTCCGATAAAATGTTGAAGTAAACACAAAGATGGTCTTAGAGCTTCAGTAAAATTTCTATTGAAATTTAATTTTGAACCATTTCGAAATATCCATTTCAATTGAAACTTTATACTACAATTTATTTTCTCAGATTTCCTTTTTTTTCCTTTTGTTCTTTAATTTTAAAAATATTTTAAAAACAAATATTTGTGACTACTGTTGTAATTTCAAAATATTTCCTGATCTCTTTCTATCCAAGATCCAAGCTTAACTGAGTAAGTTTAACACGTACTAAAGGCATCCTAATACTCAATGTCTTTTAGTTCCCAGTTTGTAGGCACAAATTTACATGTAAAATGTTTTATTTTTAATAGATAATTCTTATCTCTTCAGACGCTCCTTCTATGCAGAAGATAGTTGCGTCCACAGACCATGACAGATGATCTGTTGGCAAGTGATGCAGCATTCACAGGCCACGGCTTTGTGGGTTCCACGCATTACCCAGCCGCCTAACACTACACAAGTGTTAGGTACCCATTCGGAGCGGGGTGACTCAGGGACGCCCTAGGCCCCGGGAACAAATCCTTGCCTTCACACGGATTCGAACCCGTGACCATCGGTACGACAGTCCAGTGCGCTGCCACTCGACCACTGCGTCTCCAATAATTCACTCAGGAACACATTAAATCATTAGTAACTGAAAATATGTGTTTTTTATTATAATAAAAAGAGAAATGAAAATAAAAGCATACAATTTTACATAGCTAAAATTGTTTGTTCACGTAATTTTTGAAAATGACAGTTAATTAAAAGTAAAATATTTTATTATGAGCAAAGTTTCAACCTCCAAGGGAGTTAAGTCTTTAAAATAGTTTTGAAAGTGGTGGAACCGTATTAAATTTCTTAAATTTTCGACGTATTTACAGTGACTTAAATTTTGTAAAATTTGATTTTTGTAACTATTACTGTGAGTTAAATTTTTAACGTTTTGTTTTAGCAACTGCTGTTGCAATTTAAATATATATTAATTAACTAATTTAATGTTTAAAATCTTATTAGGTACAAATTATATAGCCAATATTTTACCTTTTTATGTTGACATGCAATAATATGTTTAGTATGCCTTCATTGAATTTTTTTTACTTTTATTTTGCTAAAAATAGATTTTTAAAATAATCTTGAAGCATCAATGTAAAAAAACAGGGAATTTTTGCCTTTGTATCTCGTTAATATGTGTAAAGTTTTCTGTGTAATATGTAATTTTGTTCTCCGTCCATCAATATTTAATTGCCTTTTAAGTAATTTTTAACGCATATCATCATGATATTTGAAATTATCAATGTTTTCTTCCAATGTTATTTAGTGCGTTATTACTAATTTGCGATTTTTCATTTTTATTTTACTAATCCTAGCTTAAAATGGGTAAATGTGTTTTTTAAATTTCTTTCATTTTTTTAAAACCTATAAATACAAATCTAGAGGCTTATATGGCTTATATTTCATTTTGGGATCTCTTAAATTTAATTCTGCTATTAATTTGGTTTGTTTCATTGATAAGTGTTAAATGCTTTGAATTTTTGATGACGTATGTATTTAAGAAAATTACGTGTATATTCTAAACATTCAATATTTCTCATCTCATAAAACAATTATTTAATCTCACCAAACAATTATATCATCTCACCAAACAATTATATCATCTCACCAAACAATTATTATCTCATCTCACCAAACAATTATTATCTCATCTCACCAAACAATTATATCATCTCACCAAACAATTATATCATCTCACCAAACAATTATTATCTTATCTCACCAAACAATTATTATTTTATCTCCCCAAACAATTATCTCACCAAACAATTATCTCACCAAACAATTATCTCATCTCACCAAACAATTATCTCATCTTACCAAACAATTATCTCATCTCACCAAACAATTACCCCATCTCCCCAAACAATTATCTTATCTCCCCAAACAATTATCTCAACAAACAATTATCTCACCAAACAATTATATCATCTCACCAAACAATTATCTCATCTTACCAAACAATCATCTCCCCAAACAATTATCTCATCTCACCAAACAATTATCTCCCCAAACAAGTATCCCATCTCCCCAAACAATTATATCATCTCACCAAACAATTATCTCATCTTACCAAACAATTATCTCACCTCACCAAACAATTATCTCACCTCACCAAACAATTATCTCATATTGGAAAAGGATCATCCAAACAAAAAAAATCTCATCTAAATACTTTCCACCTAAAAGACTAGAACTTGTATATAAAAACACACAAAGACTTGTTTCAATGAATTTTAATTATGTATATATCGATAAAGTTAATGATATGTGAACATAGCTTTAACAATATACTGTAAAAACACGTAACAAAATTTTACAGCAGATAAGCTTTTCTAAAAAAAATGGAAAACCACCCTGAGTTAAAAACTATAAGCTTCAATGTAAACTGAAGTAGCCAATATAATATATTTTTTAGCATTACTGAAAATGGTATTAAACTTAAAATAAATTTTAGCATTGGTACTTTTAAATGAAAAGTAAAGCTATCATTGCACAAACCTGGAGCTTGTTTAATTTAGATGCTACATAAAGGCGTTCACTTCCTATTATAAAACAGTTTGGCAATTTTGTAAAACGTCTTAAATTATCTGTGTTTGAGACAAATTCATTCTTGGCCTATCTGACTGTGTTCAAGTATTGTGAACCCTTTCCAACATAATGTAAGCCGTACCAAATAATTCTACACTCTTCGAGCCTGTGATCACAGCAGGCTTACAACAAATGTGAGTATTTCAAACCTGTCCCGTCCATGAAACGTTTACCTTTTAAAGTTGGGAACAGACCCCCCGGGGCGCTGGACGCATGGGTTTGGTATGACTCCCCGGTCTGCAACGAAGCCCCATCATCGTCTTCAAAATCTTTATCAGAATTCTCCGCGCCCGTGCCGTCTTCATCCGTGTCTTCAGCGATATCCTGCAGTAGCGCCTCCCTCACATATTTAATGCGCCGCGCTTCCAAATCATACGGATCCGTGTCCGGCGTGCACGTAGAGCCGTAACCTGTGTTCACGCTGTTGAAATAGTCGTCGAGCTTGAACGCTTCTCCGGTGGCGCCCCGCTGTCTGCCGGAGTCTCCAGGGAACTTGGGACTCCAGCGTCGCGCGTCACGGAGCTCTCGCCTGGCCGGGCGGCTATAGCGTTCGCAGGTGGTGTCCGTGAAGGTGTCGGTGCTGTCCGACGTGGACGGCTGGCTGCTGCGGTCGAACGGGTCGCTGGGCTTGTTGACTGAGTCGGAGAGTAAACGGTTTCTGATGTCCCTGATGGCCTCATCTATGTTGGCCGTGTCGTACCTGATAGGCCGGAGTTTAGAAGGAGTTGATACATGAGGTTTGTTAACAACGCAGTCTTTGAAAATTTTCTCAAAGTTTAACTGGTTTAACAGCAACTAAATATCATACACGACTGTTGATACCTGAAGTGTGTCTGTTTGAATAACACTCACTTACCAATGCGTTCGACTATCACACACCTACCAATGTGTTCGAATATCACACACTTACCAATGTGTTTGTCCTGTTGGGCTAGGACTCTTATTGAGGTTTGTGTTCGTTTTAAACGATGGACTTCGGTTGGAGCTCTGATCAGCGTTTATGGTACTTGCTGCACAATCCAGAGAGAGAGAGAAAGAGAGAGAGAGAGAGATAACAAACTTGTATTACCTTTTATATTTGGCACCTAATTCTGATATAAAAAAATAATCAAAACAAGTTCTAAACACTTAGTCAAATTTAAAAAAAAATATTCACAAATTTGTAGCATTGTTTCAAAGAGTATTTTGCTTCAAAGAAATTTGTTAAAATGAAAAATATTTATTTTTAATTGGATTCAATGTGTGGCGTAAGCTTGAATTCTAATTCAAACCTTTTAAAATTTAAACACATAAGCTAGCCTCAAACATTTATGATTATAACGCTTTAAAAAACGTCTTTAAATAAATACATATTTCATTCAATCGGCTGGAAGTATTTCTGGGCAGAGGTGAACAGCTCTTGAGTTGTACAATCATAATGTGAACTTTAGCACGAGCGCAATCTTTATACACCCTTGCCTCTCTAACACGTTTATGCTAATACAAACAAAGAAGACATTCTCTAGATCCGTTATTCTTGGGTCGCCTTGAGTTTCAACAACGTAAAACCAAGGTAGTACATTTTCAACACTGGGAATAAAAAAAAACAACGATCTGCTACTGGTCCCTCACACTGAGACATCCTTCTGTTGGGTGTCGAGTTCCAGCTGGACGCTGATTGACTTCGACTCTGCTGACCAAACCTCGTTGGATCCCCACAGATCTGGTTGAATTGATTCATCATCTGCAACAACATCAGTAAATAAAAATTGGGAGAGATTCCATGCAAACAACTTTTTGACGAACTCATATTGTGAATGGGAAGAGAATTTTTTTTTGAATCCTGAAAAATCATTTCATTTTATTTAATTGAAAAGAATAAGGACCACTTTTGTAGTTAATAAACCATCATTACGCATTTATACAAGAATTTACCTTTAAGTTGTGTTAATAATTGTTCTTTCAATCATTATAATGTATGTACTTCTTGATCATAGTATCATTATTGTATTTTGTATTAAAATTTTTAAAAAAATTATATAATTATAAACCAGCTAATAATGGTATCCAAAGTCATGCATATTATTGAACAAAAATACTATTTTTGTTGAGCAAAATGGTTTAAACTATTTAATTAGTGTAAAAAATCAACGTTTAGAATTACATGAATAAATTTAAAATGATTACATTCATATGAAATAAACGTTAGCTGACTTAAAATAAACTGACTCACCATACGGGTTTGTCTTTTGCTTTTTGTTCCTGCGGGTCGACGACTGTCTATGTCAAAGAATGTTGCTGGCCTGTAGAGTGGATCCATGGGATACAAGGCTTTTGGGAGTGTGGTCTGATAAGGAGCGCACTGTGGTAAAAATATAAGGTCGCTTTTATGTATAGATGTCTTAGCTACACCACTGACCCATTTGACGTAATTGTTTTTATAAAAATAACCTTAATTCAATGCTAATTTCTTAAAATTAATTAAAATAAACAACCGTACTTTAAAAAGAAAACAAAACAACTAAATTGACCGGAAAACTAAATACCTTAAAGCCTAAATGTAAAAAAATAAGTCAAACATTTACACTATAAAAATAAAATTAAGTATCATTAATTAATTAGGGCTTCTCTTAATACTTAAAATTTGAAAGTTTAGAGCTCATTGCCTCATTTATGTCTTCATCAATGTTGTTTAGATCAAATATATTATATTAGCAAAAGTTCATTACTATCACCTTTCCTTTGAAGATGACAAGCGGTGGGAGACCCTGGTCTTTGATCACCATAGGGCCCTTGTAGCGCCGTTTAGGGACGTAGTACTTTCCTAGGATTTTACTAACTGGCTTCTCCCCGGTGCCCTCCTCCTCGTCACTGTCGGGCTCGCCCCTGGCTAGTTTCTCGGCCTTCTGTTTGGCCTTGGCCTCTTCAAGCTGCTTCTCCTGTAATGGAGGTCATTGAATACACACGTTTTATAAGTAAATAACATTTACAGCTTATATATGTGCTCAAACTAACATAATAGACATTGCTAAAATTTTATGACCAGAATACGTACCCTGCGTTGTTCATAGATATGTCTTCTAACTACGTAACATGCAGTCCTCCATTTCGGCATTTTCCCGTTGTGCAGCGTAGCCAGAGACCGAGCTGAAGCGCATCTTTGGATGTCTTTAGGAATGCGAGGGAATTTTTCCCTGACGACAAATCAACAAACATACTTGACCCAGTATACAATTAAAGAAATTTAAAACTAAGCAGTGTCCCACCGGAATATCAGTCGGGCAACAAAAGGTTTTCATGGCGACTTACTCACACCATAAACTCAAATTAATGACATGACAGTCTTGCTAATACAACAGCTAATGTTTGCTTACACACAGCTATTGATTGCTTGCTTACACGACAGCCCCAACCACCGTGGGTATGGGTTTCCAGATCTCCCCGAACGTGCCGATGTAAGTGCAGTTTTTGGTCCACAAGCGAACCGTTCTGTCTAGGCTGGCGGTGATGATAATGTTCCTCTCATCGATCAGTTCTACGGACACAATCGGCTGTGTGTGACACTTGACACTGCTCAGCTGGTGGACAGAGCAGCGGTCAGATTAAAGCTGTTAAAACCCATTTCAACTTCCTAAACAAAGATACATTGATCTATACCAATAAAATAATTGTATCTTCAGTGACTGAGTTTTAAAGTCATGTTTATTTTAAAACTTTTTTTTCTTATTGCTTTTTTTTAAAATATTAAACTTGTGATGAGATAGTTTATGGTCAAATAAGATTGTTCGAGTATTTCATCGGTCACCAATTTATCAGCTGAGTTCAGCTAATGGAAAAGTCCACAAACAGTGAATCTAAATTGATGTTTATTTTATCAAAACTAGACTGTGATAGGACATTGGTACCTTCATTCCAATAAGCAGTTTTCTAAGCATTACATAATTACAATTACATTTATGTAATAGAGTACCTTTTCGTAAAACGAATATCATTTATTTCTTTTTGCCATATTACAGTTTTGGAATTATTTTTTAAATTATTAATGCCAGCAACCTTTAATATAGTCTACCTTTTTAAAACGAACCGCCACCAAAAGCAAAGAGTTAATTTCATTCTTTTTTTTTCATTGTTACAACTAAAATAAACAAAAGTCCCTCTCACCAGCCTCGGAGATTTGAGGTTTTTCCTCGGTTTGCTCGCGTCTGGTACCGAGATCCGTTTCTCTCTTAGTTTTTCCATGGTGTCTAAGATCTCCTCGGGTTTGAAGGGAAGTCGTGTGTAGACAAATGTCTTCTTTAGGCGCTTCTCTCTCTCTTCACGCTCCTCAGCGGTCAACTTATCAGCGTTACAGAATTCTTTGATGTCCCATATCTTCCCGGGAAAAAACAAAGGTGGGCATATATGCGCTTAAACGACACAGCAACAGTTGGCATCGAGTACATAACAAACTTGCGAATTCATTGTATTATTTAGTTTATTTCAAGGGTGTCGCTATGATAAAATAAAACTAGTATAAGCTTAGAAGAAAAATCATGGTGTTGACAGCAGAGAGAAAAGGGAGAGAACAGGGTGAGGAAGTGGTCCAGACAAGATGGCTGGAAAGTTTTAGTAAAGTGTGTGTAGAATAAAGTGTCTTAAATTTCTCGTTCATTTTTGTGAGATAGAAAGGTATTCTGTATTAAAGTTAAAGTTCTTCATTGCTGAAAAGAGGTGTCAGAAGAATCATTCATTTGTCTCCTGCATTTTAATTTGATTGATATAAATGACGAAAGCCTACAAACACACATGAAATAGGTGTGTGACAAATGGGTTTTTGGTGGGGTAAAACTATACTTTAGCTTACATGCACCGTAATTTCAGTTTATTTTGTATTTAGGATATTCATGTCTTACATTGAATTAAATTGATAATTACGTGTGTTACTATTTCTATGTAAAGCGCAGTGAGCCCAGTTCCTGACAAGGATACTGCGCTATATAAATTATCAAATTAGTATTATTAATAAAAATAACCCGTAAAAAACCAAGTTTTTGACTATAAATCCTTTATGTACGAGACGTAACTAAAGGAATGTTCATTATAATACGCAGCGCCAGACCATCCAGAAATACAAAATTGCAGTTGTGTCGTAAAACATATTTAATATAATGCGCACCGATCAGGAATATGTTTATAAAAAGAGTTGTCAATAAAATACGCACCTTATTGCGCGACAAAAAGGTTGTTCAAAATAATACGCACCGCAACGCTCTATCTCAAAAAATAGCATGATACATAGGAATAAATAAAATAATCTAAAAAATCAATAATTTAATTGCGGTACATGCGATCGATCTGAAATTTTAATACATTGTTTTTATTATCGGTACGAAACTGCCTGCAAAATTTCAGCTCGCTAGCTTACGAGGAAGTGGGTTAAAAATCGATCAAAAGTTTTGGCGACAAGCAATCAAGCATTCAAGCAATCAAGGGTGCAGACACCACGAGTTAATATAAAGAAATTAAAAATGGACAACTTTCGTCATCGTTACTTTTCATAGTACTTATTTTTGAATATACAAATGTCACTTGCAATATGGGAATAGGTCAACCAGATATATAAGAGTACTGGAAGCTTTGCCACGAAGAAGTAGCCAGGCTGGAGTGATAATCAAATACAATTATACAATACATTAAATTGTTATCGTTCACCTTCCAATAGATAGCGTTTTTTAAAAATATAATTGAGGACATTTTATTTTCACAAGTTCTTCTATAAATAGTGGGTAATAAAAAAAAAGAGCTCACATTGTTATGATGTTTCCCGGTATTAAGCGAGAACTTATTGTAGTAGTAGACTTTCTCAAAGAAACAAATGAGATTCCGGTCCATCTTCTGGTTTGTTGCGAGAAACACGTGACGTAAAAATGTTATCAATTAAATTAAAATGCTCCATACCCTCAGTAGTCCCATAGTATCCCCCGTTATGAGGTATTCGTTGTTCTTGTCCGTCGTCATGCAGCCGATGCTCTCTAGTTTCCGCCTGGTGCTCGTGAACTGTCCGAGGAGGCCCCCCTTGGGGTGAAGGGACCAGAATCGTAACCAACATTCGGCGCCCCTTGAAAAAAATAATTATACACTGCGATTCAGTAGATAATATTAATGATCACAGCTTAACTATGTTGTTGAATTTCAGCTGGTAATAAAAGTTTTCTTACTGAACGTGGTGCCTCTGAACATTAATGCTAAGGGAATATGTATTATTAATGTTCATTCAGTTAGAATTAAATTATATTGTGTTCATTAAAACATCCGATTTTGTAGCAGCATTGTACCAAAAAAAAACAACAACAACAACAAACAAAAACACACTGTATATTACTGTACAATTAATTATTCAGGGAACAGTGATATATTTTATTAGTTTAAGGAAAAATGAGGATCCTAGGGAAAACTTTACTTCGTTTTCCTGCCTTGCAATTCTTTTATCTATAATATTTATATTTGCTTTAGCTGAATAATGTTGCTTTTGAATTAAAATACCTGTATCAAGATTTTAATTATATATTTTTTTTTAATGAATAAACAAGAACTAAACTAAACCATACCATAGATTTGCTCAATACACTTTCTTACCCGGCGATTAATGTAGCTGTCTGTGGGTCAATCGGTCGTCTGGTCTCCAGAAACACCAGACACTCGACAGCAGATTCGTAAACTAAACTCAAGCCTTGCATGTTCATACGTTTCTTTTTCTTTTTGTACTTGGCGCTGAAATCTTTGCGTTCCAGAGCAGCTCGTCTCTGTTACATATGTGATAAAGCCAGTGGAGTAATTACGTAGCTTATGTGCACCATTATAAAACTGTATGTTTAGTTTAATCCTGTTATAAATGTTTTTAATTAAATGTAATTTTAAAGGTACGTGTTACAATTTTTATGTTAAGTGCTGTAAGCCCACTTGTTGCTTGGCTATTGCGCTGTGTAAGTTCTAAAATTATAATCTTTTAGCCATCAAGGAGACAAAGGTGGGTAATATCTTACTCCTAAACCGTAGACTCTACGGGGGTAGAGGTTGTTCATTGTGTAAAGTTAGTTACAGTATCAAGGGCAAGACAATTTAAATGGTTATCTTATTAAATTAAAGCATTTCCAAGGCGTTAAATCTGCCATTTTATAAATCAAAGTATTACAAAGTTAAACCGAAAATTTAATTTATTATTAGGTGTCAAAAATAATCTGAAACTTATGTTTTTATTACATTTTCTAATTTCGTATTTATCTTTTTTTGTAAAGGCCGGTCGAGCCCAGCCCCTGAACTGCAATGCAGTAGTTCTCATATTACTACTATTATTATTGTTTTTATTTCTACATAATAAATGTTTATTACTAGAAATAACCTGCTAATCAATATCGGTGAAAGCTCTATAGACAATGTTGAAAATATGTGAATTTTTTTTAAATTAATAGTCAAGTTACGAAACATCATCCATGTAACAGTAACACACATTATCTTGATAATAATCCGATTTAGTGATATTCCTGAGATCTAGTAGCCAACGTAAGCATTTTTTAAATTTTAAATTAAAAAAAAATGTTCCTAAAATGTAAAAGGCGGCTGGATAGCCAAGTCAATAGCGCGTTCGCATCACAGGCTGAGGGGCGTGGGATCAGCCCACGTTAAAGCCACAAAAAAATTGATGAACGACTAATGCTAAGAAAGTCCTCCGTTGACCTGGAAGGGAGATGGGCGCCCACCAAGGTCTACCAAGCGCCTAGTAAGTTCCAAGGGAAACATTAGGACACCCTACGACTATCAGTTATGGGACTTTAAAAAATCTTTTTAAAAATAATTATATATTTAATTTAACTCCTCAGATTTAGGGCACCCGCGTTTGACTTAATTTAACACTGCAGACAATATGCACGCTAAACTATTTGTAGAATTTTGAATATTCGTGTTAAGAGCAGATTTATGAAACTGTTACCTGTGTTATTTTACAATAGCAATACGGTTACCGACTTTGTGCCTAAAGAAATACCATTTTCGATCTTTACTGACACATTACCTTTTAAATACCCACCTTTTCTCTCTCAATTTGCCGTTTTTTCAGCGCACGTAGTAGCCTGTACCATCCACCTTCTTTCCTCAGGTGTCTCCCGATGGTCATGAAGGCGTCCTCACCCTGATTCTCTTCATCACCGTCGTCTGGGTCCGCTGTCTCCATGTCTGCCGCAACCTGACATAAAACAAGGAAGATTGAAGATTTAAAAAAAAATACTTTAAAAAAATTATTTATAAAAATCTGGAAAATAGCACTGAACGAGATTTTAAAAAAAATGAAATTACTGCATCGTTTCCAAAATAACCAAATTATTACACTTAATGAAATATTGATTATGTCGATTAAAAGTTCAAATATGTCCAACAGGCTAATGAACTTACAGACATAATATTATTTTTGTTTCCACCACCTCTTACAGCGGTATCTAATTCAGGTAGACTGCCAAACGAAGCGTGCATTCTGAAAATAGACCACACCAATACACAACTCTGTTTTATAAAAGTAGAAACAGTTATCTTTAATCTAAAACAGTATTAGGAATAGGAATAACTGTGACCTGACGCTGGTAGCTTAGAAAAAAAAAGGTTTTTTCGGGGGGGGGGAAGCTATCGCTAATTGATACCAGGCCAGGATTCTTCAAACAAAGACCATTGTCCACACTCATCTTCTCAGGCCAGCACCGAGAATAGAAACCGCGACTCTCTTCTACCTCGGTTCCGCTAGACCAACGCGGCCATAAATCATAAAACATAAATCGTCTCATAATCCAAACGCTGTTATTTATTTTGTTTACTTAGATCAAATTCAGTGTGTATAGAATGTGTTCGATTTTTATTAGTCAAGAATCAGATCTTGAAAACGATTCAGGTCCGTTGTTTCAAAACTTAGAAGACCCATGTGCTACACAAACAGCTTACTTGCAATACGATTCCGTTGTTTCTCGGGACCATACAATGATGCTACCGTCGTAGGCGGCAGAGGCGATGAGATTTGGTTCCAAGATGCATAATGCCAGGCAGTCATCGTTGTGTTTTACCGACCACGACTGTGAGGTTTGTTTTTTTTAAAATATTTTTTTAAGGAAGTTTTTAAAAAATATTTATTGAAATAAAAACAATGAATGTTTATTTTAAATGCCAAAAAATGTCATGTCAAGAAGCGGGCAGCGCGAAGGTGGGAAATAAGGAGCCAATAAGGGCGCGGGGCCTTACGTCATGGCAATCCTCAAATTCGTAACCGGCAGTCGGGCTGTTGATGAAGTGTCTAGTTAAAGTAAGAAGTGTGTGTGTGGGGGGGGGGAGGGAACGAAAGAGTTAGACGGGGAGAGTGTTAAAGTTATTAGGTAACAACACTCATATAATGGTTTGGAGGGTGCCATATTCATGTTCCAGAATTTAAAAATTATTCATTTCATAGGTCCTTGCTAAAGAACAATCTGATAACTGCACTGGGTTACTAGTGAAACTAATTTCATGATCATAACATTTACACAGCCTTAGAGTAGAAATAGGAATATAAATAGTTTTCCTTAGTAGCCATCAACATTGTTATTTTAACTGTATAAGGAAAGAGGAATCAATGATAAAAACAAACTATTGAGGTGAGGTCTAAAATACCCCTTGCCAAGTGATGATACTTATAAGAACAACTAAAACGCAACAAGCTTTTTTTTTCTTGTTATTTAAACTTGTCTCGCAGATGTCGCAAACATTTTAGTAGCTCCTCCTACTTTTTTGATAGCCTCCTCCCCTTTGAAGTCGCTAAACACGTTTATGTATTTACTCCAGCCGGTGACGTAGATCTGGTTCTTGGCCATGACGATGCTAGTGATCTTTTGGCAGTTGCTCATGTCTAGAACGCTGAAACATATTGACAGTCGAGGTTTCGTATTCAGGCATAAGACATTGTTTTACGACTATCATAAATTGTTACAACCCCACAATAATCCAAGACCATTACAGTCAACGATCTTAGGTATGGGGCTTACATAATGTATACTATGAATGGTTTGACTTAAGCACATTTCAATCATGCAAATTAATAGGGGAAACAAACGGATTGATTAAATGAGTGGCAAAGAGGCCTTTTAACATATAACAAAATTGATGTTTTTGTTATTAAACTGAAAATATAGCAACATTTTCTATTAAAAAAATTGTTAAAGATTTATATAAAGCCTTATAAAGTTAGTTTGTCTCCTTTTCGTACAATACCCTTCCCCATAGCCCACAGACATCATCTTTAAACCACACACCGTAGCACGACTCCAACACAAAAGTTCCAGATCTTTATGACTCCCTCAGCTGCTGTACACAGACGTTTTTTGTTCTCTGTCAATGCGATACACTCAATCTCTACTGGAATAACTCGACCCTGTGCTCCATCAAAACGATGATTGTTTTAATTTTTTTTTAAAATTTGAAATTATAGAGGCAGATAAACATTAAGGTAAGGAATGAAAAATAATTTATATTTTGAAGAATATTTGTTTCGTAGCATAGCAAATCATGTTTCTTAAATACCATAGACAAAGGTTTCTGCTTAGATGACCTTAGAATATTATTATCTTTATATTCATTCAAAAACATTTAAACAATTAAATAGCCCAAAAAGGTTTGAAAGATAAGAATTCAACAATTATATATATACAATGCTGTTTTCGTATATGAGTAAAATAATGAAATGTTCAATCTGCCGAATAGAGTGGCTGTTTGAGGAGTTTATCGTCCGCACCTGGGCTTTTTTGCTATGAGCCATTCCAAACTGCATGACCCGGGTACCTGTGATGATGTCCCATACCCTGACCATCGAGCCCTGGCACACACTAACCTGGAATGACATAAAATCTTACTTCAGTTGTTGTACAACCCTTACACATCACAGGCACATATAACATAATGCCCATTCCACGTTCAGAGATCCAAAGCCTGGTAGTACTGTCAAGTCTTTTAAAAGAGAAATCAGAAGGAGAAAAAAACTTTAAGCAACTACTCGCAGTCTTTGTTGTACTGCCCAGTTAAGAAAAAGTCTAGATGACATGGGCCCAAGCTGCTGTGGTCCAACGCGGTGATAAAAATAATGTTTGTAGTTTAAGAAAATATAAGATTGCAATATCTAAGATTGATATTTATGAAATTTAAAATTTCTTTAAAATTATATTTAAAAAGTCAACGAAATGTTAATATCTTTATTTCAATAGTCCTAACACCACATGTATACAGTAGACGTCTGAGAAAAAAACTTACCACTTGCTCAAAGACCGGGCAGTACAGAGCCCCTACGAGTTTGTGATCATGTGACCTGACGTCAACACTCAGTCCTTCCAGTGTGCATCTCTTCAACAGGCATAGGCTGGGGAACGTGTCATTGAAGATTTATGACGTTTAGTCAATAGTTAATATTGATTGTTGTGAGAATAAATAGATTTAAATGTTGATTGCTAGATTTAAGGTAAGTATGATGAAAACTTTGAATTACAAAATTAATTTTAGACACTTGGATAGGGTGAAGGAAACTGATTAAGAGAGTAAGGAGGGTAGACAATATATGATCGTATTATATATATTATAGAGTTTGATAAATGAAAAAAAAATAGGACACCATAAGTTGGGTATAGAATTAGATTGGTTTCGGAGGACTCCTCGATGCAATCCTATTTAGAAACGTTATATTGAATTGAAATTTTCATATATAATATAAAACAGGCAAATGAACTCTGAAACACAGATATTGATAGCGGTGTGTTTATTTTAAGTAGTTATCATAAATCACAGAAACATTCAATGACTAGGTCGTCAGAATTTAGTCCTCTTTATACTGTATCATATTTGAACATATTACTTAAAGTCATGGGGTTTGCGAACGGCATCACTCACCCATAAGAACCCAACAAACACATTTTTCTGTGACTGTTGAGGTAAACCGAGTAAATGAAATGATTTCCCATCCTCACGGCCTGTCCAGGAACGCGCTGGGGGTAAAAGAAGTTCAATATCAATTTTCAAACATAAAAACAAAATGAAACTAGATTTTTATTTTAAATATAAAAATTAATGTATTTAAAAAGCTTATATGCATATTTAAAAAAATCGTATTTCAAGTAGTGTTTATGTTTTATCAAACAGATTTTGTTTCTTATGTAAAATGTCCAAATAATATTGGAGACTTATGGACTATTTAATAACTTAAACGCCCTATACATCAATAGCTTCACCTGTGTCATTTTGTATATATTCCAACTTTTTAAATACCTAGGGGTCCGTAAACCAATTTTTAATAAACTCTACGGGAATCCGTCAAAATGTGTTATGGTTTCCGTCGGCTTTTCTTCTTTTGTCATTTTTATGTGCTATAAAACAAAGATAGTGAATAGTGGCGTATTCTGTCGCCGTCATTTGACGGATAACATTTTCTTGCAGCAGGCATAAAGTAAAGAAAACAAAAAAGCAGCGTAGGCTAACCAACCCACAGCTTTTGCAAACAATTTTGTTAACCCTTGTTCGCTTTCAGACAGTCGCCGTGGTCGTTTACTTACCATGATACATGCCTGGGTTGAAAGGTCAAAGATCATGATGGACTTAGACAGGTCCACACTCAAACAGTAGTTTTCCCTCTCGTTGATTTTTATGTGAGACACGGGTCTGATGTGACCTTGAACAGAAACGATCACTTCAGAATCATACACGGCGGTCGAAAACTAGCTACCATAACGATGCAGATAAAATTACAAAAAAGCTGTTGAAAAGTTAATAATTATAATAGAATTTTAAAGGCATTACATATTATATGCTTACGGATTCTATGTTTTAAAATTTATTTTACAAGCTCTGAGATTGTTATATTTTGTATAAATAAAAGATTTTCATGGAGGCAGTGATTCGCAATTGCCATAATGGCTTTACTGACAGTACGTTTGATTATTGCTGGATATGTCCGCAAAACGCTTGTCGGAATAAGAAAGGACCAAGATGAACTTAATGCTTTCAACGATAATGATCAGTTATTGATAAACCTGACATCATTGCAACCATTTGTTGTAGCACGTACTTAGCAAAATAACTTCCTTATTTGCGCTTACTCCAACCTACATCTTCTATTATGTCAACGCGTCTAGTTATATAGTTATAAATTTTATTCAGTAAATTACCCTCGATCTTGACAGATAAAAATTCGAATGTGTCTTCAGTTACATACCTGTCATCATGACCCCCACTTTTTGGGGCAAGTAGTAAATTACCTTCAATCTCAAATTTACTCAGTAAATTACCTTCAATCTCAAATTTACTCAGTAAATTACCTTCCATCAAAACAGATAAACGTTCGAATATATATCCTCAGTTGCATACCTTCCATCGGACACCACTTTCTGTGCCATGTGTAGCTTACTTTCCATCCCGAATATATATCCTCAGTTACATACCTTCCATCATGGCCACCATCTTTCTGTGCCATGTAGTAGCTTACTTTCCATCCCGATATATATCCTCAGTTACATACCTTCCATCATGGCAACCACTTTCTGTGCCATGTAGTAGCTTACTTACCATCCCGAATATATATCCTCAGTTACCATACCTTCCATCATGGCAACCTCTTTCTGTGCCTTCTTGTAGCTTACTTTCCATCCCGAATATATATCCTCAGTTACCTACCTTCTATCATGGCAACCACTTTCTGTGCCATGTAGTAGCTTACTTACCATCCCGATATATATCCTCAGTTACCAACCTTCCATCATGGCAACCTCATTCTGTGGCTGTGTAGCTTACTTTCATCCTCTATATATCCTCAGTTACCTACCTTTCATCATGGCAACCTCTTTCTGTGGCATGTGGTAGCTTACTTTCATCCTCTATATATCCTCAGTTACCAACCTTCCATCATGGCAACCTCTTTTTCTGGCATGTGGTAGCTTACTTTCTATCCTCGATATATATCCTCAGTTACCTACCTTTCATCATGGCAACCTCTTTCTGTGCATGTGGTAGCTTACTTTCATCCCGAATATATATCCTCAGTTACCAACCTTCCATCATGGCAACCTCTTTCTGTGGCATGTGGTAGCTTACTTTCCATCCCGAATATATATCCTCAGTTACCTACCTTTCCATCATGGCAACCACTTTCTGTGCCATGTAGTAGCTTACTTTCCATCCCGAATATATATCCTCAGTTACCTACCTTCTATCATGGCACCACTTTCTGTGCCATGTAGTAGCTTACTTTCCATCCCGAATATATATCCTCAGTTACCTACCTTCCATCATGGCAACCACTTTCTGTGCCATGTGGTAGCTTACTTTCCATCCCGAATATATATCCTCAGTTTCCTACCTTCTATCATTGCAACCACTTTCTGTGCCATGTAGTAGCTTACTTTCCATCCCGAATATATATCCTCAGTTACCTACCTTCCATCATGGCCACCACTTTCTGTGCCATGTAGGCCTGTCAACGGGTACCCGGGACCCGGGTACCCGTTGCCTGTTAGATTACCCGGTTAGTAAAATACCGCCCGGGTACTTGTGAAAATGTGGCTTCAATGTCTATATTACCCAAACATTGGGTTTACGATTGTCGATGTTGTTTATCTACCCCCCTCCTCCTTCCTCCATTCGATTGTTTTTCGTGTGCTCATTACAGCGTGTGAGTTGCCCAAAAACTGATTTTAATAATACACCAAAATGTGTAAGTTTTAAAAGTCAATAAATTAGTTATTAACAGTGTAATATGGATAAGGGCCCGTCCATAAATGACGTTACGCACCTAGGGGAGGAGGGGGTCACACATTTGTGACAAGGGGGAGGGATGTGTTTAAGAATAAATGTGACGTCACATCAAAACGCGAACCTTTAAATAAAAGTTTCACTGAAATATTTGATTGCTTACAATTTATTTGATGACGTTTTACATGGATTTAAGTGAGTAGCAATTTTTATAGTTCAACTTCACATTAAAAAAAAATTAAATGACAATAAAGTTATTTGACAAATGCTCATTTTCAAAAAATAAGTACGGCTTTTATGGGGGCGGGGCGCCCGCAAAGTTTTGTGACGTCATATTGGGGGGGGGGCTCTAAGTTTTTGTGACAACCAGTGATCGGGGGGTAAAAATCGGCCAAAATCACTTGATGTCATTTATGTACGCTCCCTAAGACGTCGGCCGTGTAGCTACTGTGTGAAATGAGGTGCATGGAAGTGGCTTGGTAGCATTGTATAGCGGTCATGACGGGGAAACTTATGCGAAGTTTCGATCGGGTAACCCGGGTACCCGTTCAAAATTTGGACGAGTACCCGGGCAGCATTTTTCAACAATATTGACAGCCCTAGTGCCATGTAGTAGCTTACTTTCCATTCCCTATATATCCTCAGTTACCTACCTTCCATCATGGCAACCACTTTCTGTGGCATGTAGTAGCTTACTTTCCATCCCGAATATATATCCTCAGTTACCTACATCCATCATAGCAACCACTATCTGTGCCATGTAGTAGCTTACTTTCCATCCCGAATATATATCCTACAGTTACTACCTTCTATCATGTCACCACTTTCTGTGCCATGTAGTAGCTTACTTTCAATCCCGAATATATATCCTCAGTTACCTACCTCCATCATAGCAACCACTATCTGTGCCATGTAGTTGCTTAATTTCCATCCCGAATATATATCCTCAGTTTCCTACCTTCTATCATTGTCAACCTCTTTCTGTGCCATGTAGTAGCTTACTTTCAATCCCGAATATATATCCTCAGTTTCCTACCTTCTATCATTGTCAACCACTATCTGTGCCATGTAGTAGCTTACTTTCCATCCCCTATATATCCTCAGTTACCCACCTTCCATCATGGCCACCACTTTCTGTGCATGTAGTAGCTTACTTTCCATCCCAAATATATATCCTCAGTTACCTACCTTCCATCATGGCCCTCACTTTCTGTGCCATGTAGTAGCTTACTTTCCATCCCGAATATATATCCTCAGTTACCTACCTTCCATCATGGCCACTCACTTTCTGTGCCATGTAGTAGCTTACTTTCCATCCCAAATATATATCCTCAGTTACCTACCTTCCATCATGGCCACTCACTTTCTGTGCCATGTAGTAGCTTACTTTCAATCCCGAATATATATCCTCAGTTACCTACCTTCCATCATGGCCCTCACTTTCTGTGCCATGTAGTAGCTTACTTTCCATCCCAAATATATATCCTCAGTTACCTACCTTCCATCATGGCCCTCACTTTCTGTGCCATGTAGTAGCTTACTTTCCATCCCGAATATATATCCTCAGTTACCTACCTTCCATCATGGCCACCACTTTTTGTGGCATGTACGGGTTGTATAGCCAAATGTTGCAGTCTATTCCTGCCGCTGCCAGCATGTTGAGCTCATAGCTAAATGAAAAACGTCATTATTCAGTTTATGATGGGCACGAATTGTTCATAAAAGTTATCAAACTATTGATGTTTCTTATAGTCAATTTCGAGACACGGAAGAGAACGTTTCAAAACTACGAGCTTAAAATATTTGTTCATGAGCACTTAAAATCGAATCTTAGTAATTTAATTATACTTTCTATTCATATATTTTTATATATTAAGGATATCAAAATGGGTCTTTCTAATAAAATCAATAAAATTCAATTATCATTTTGTATTCTCTAATTACTTTTCAGTATTACGTTAATTGTTATCATCTAGAGGTCAGGAATAGAAGAGATTACTCTCTTGATTGTTTTATCTTTTATTTGACAAAAAATACAAACTGTTGTAGAGACAGGTGTTACCTGAAGTCAAAGCACAGTAGGCCTCTTAGTGTGTAAAAGTAGCAAGGCTTTTTCTTGGTTGGCTCAACGTGGCTCATATAGAGAGCAGTGGAGTCGTCTTTACAGCAGGACACAAAAGAATTGGCTTCGGGAATGTACTTTACCTGGAAGAGACGTAGATTTATTTTTAGAACGATGGTGACAAGAAATTCTCTGGAATCCAGTGACTAACAATTTTTAGTTTCCCTTCCACTATTTCTTCTAGCTGTCATTTTCATCATTCACTGACAAAGGTCATTTTATTTAAACCCTCCAACCTACACTCATTACATAGATAATATATATCCACTAGCGATCTCGTTTAATTGTAAAATCCAAGCTTTCAGTTATTAATTACCTAATGAGTGTCGAATAACTTTTTGTTTAACACTGTCACTAACGACGATAGCTTGCACAGTTTTTAAATCCCTTATATTAACTTCGCGGCCGTCTCTGTCTCTCTGTCTGTCTTGGGCTCGGCGGGCGGGCGGAAAAAGAAAAGTCGAAAATGACCCACTTCCCGTGAAGCCATCGAGCTGAAATTTGGCACACGGACCCGTGTCACCTAACAATGCATCGTATCAAAATTTCAGATCGATCGATCGTACCGTAATTAAATTAATGCATGTTTAGTTTATCTATATAAACTATATGTAGAGGTCGCTATTGTTTACATTTTACGGGTCACTTGACTTCAGGCCAGCCACCTGTGAACAGATCTCGTGCTTAAACCAGGTGGTTTACACCAGGAGTTGAGTTAACGCGTTGACGCCACCCGTCCATGTCCACACCCCCTCCCCCCTTCCACCAGTTTTAAAGCCAGGGGAGATAATTTCTGTTTCAATTTGAACATAATCAATACTTTTAGTTATGTCTCATATATAAGGGATTTATAGTCAAAAACTTTGTTTTTACGGGGTTGTATTATTAAATCCCTTATATTAACTTCGCGGCCGTCTCTCTCTCTCTCTCTGTCTTGGGCTCGGTGGGCGGGCGGGCGGAAAAACAGAAGTCAAAAATGACCCACTTCCCATGATCCGATCGAACTGAAATTTGGCACACGGACCCGTCTGACCTAACAATGCATCGTATCAAAATTTTCAGATCGATCGAACGTACCGTAATTAAATTAATGCATTTTTAGTTTATCCTTATATGAGGTATGTAATTTAAATTCACGATTTGTTATTGTTTTTTTTGCCACGTGAAAGTTTGAGCATTGAGGCGACCCAACGAAACGACGGTGCGCTTTTGTTTACATTTTACGTGTCACTCTGAGCTCGGTCAAGCGAATCGGTGACCAGACTTTTCCCCTCTCCCCCTCCCACCCACCCCTCCCCCCTAGGGTTATGAAGCAAACTTGAGTTAAGACAGATTCAGTCTGTAAATGTTTGAAAATAATCAATACTGTTAGATATGTCTCATATATAAGGGATTTATAGTCAAAAACTTTGTTTTTACGGGTTTGTTTTTTATCTGCATGAAATTCCCGATAACTACAGGGATTCATAAACGTTTATAAGTGCGCTTATCGCCTAAAGAATATCTGTTTAAAGGGGGACATAGAATTATTAATTTGTTTAGGGGAGAGAGGCTAAAAGTTTTAATTGGTGCACATATAGGGGGGGGGCTCGAACTTATTTGATTTGTCGTAATAAGAGATCTACAATTAAATTTGTGTTAAAAAAGAGTCAGGCTGCAAAAGGCGATGACATGAAAACACGTTTTTTTCCCATTTAAATATTAGGCCAGAAGCTCATAAACTGTTGTTGCCATAGAAGTAGAAATAAAATGCTCGTCTATCTGAATCTTATATTCTGCTCCCCAAGAAATATATGAAAAAGTACCAATTTAAAAAAAATTTAATACATAATAAAAAAAATATAAATAATTTTTTTAAAAAAATGAAGTGCCTCTATGTTTTTCACGTCAATTCTGAACGAACTCAGTAATAAGTTGACACATCTAGGTTAATAGTTATACTTAAATGAACAACTGAACATTACTTGTCATTGAAGTGACAGAGCTATAGAAGCATTATGAACGCGTGCAACAGTTCCTGTTTGTATGAATCTCTGATAACGCAACGCCATAGGAATGCGACCACAGCACTCTTATTTCCATCCATAATTGTTCAACCCCTAACACACTTTTCAATGAAAATAGTGTACATTTAAATTGAATTGCTCAATAAATTTATTTACCAAACATACTTGCGTACTTTTTAGGAATCTCTCTAAACTAAGAAGCTTGGATTTTTACGGATTTTTAAAAGATTCTTTCTGGTGTTATATCTATTGTTAAGAAATAGAGAAAAAAATGGGTAAGTACCTCCTTAACCCAATCTTTGTGTACCGCACTAAAAACACGGTGTGTGACTCCCTCAAAGTTGTTCTTGAGTAAATCAGGATAAAATAAATCCGAACACCCTGGACGACAAAGTTAATGACATCAACAGTAATTTTAGAACTATTAAATTAAAAATAATCACTTTTAGAATAATCAATTCGAAATAATTTTACATTAATACATTTACAAATATCTTAAGTATGATACAAAATAATAATTTCGATTATTGACACGGAAATAAACATTATGACACTGGAACTAATTTCCGAGTGGGTGTCGGAAAAGTTCGAAATTGATGCATGAAATGATTGTAAAAACGTGTGCTCCCCAAAAATATGGCAATTTTAACTTGGGGTAAAACGTTTCTCAATTTAAATAAATCGACCAAATTTGGAGTTGGGAGCAACGAATAAATTTAAGATATGTTTTCGAGAACTTTAATAAAAGAAACTAGTTTGAAAGATGCTGTTCATTTTCAAATGTTAGCCACTCTAAACGTTTGTTCCCTAAGTAATATTATTATTTAAATTGTACCTTTTCCTCTTAAAATTAAAACAAAACAACAACAACAACAACAACAACAACAAATGCCAAAATGAGCCAAATAACTGTCCAACCTTCCTTGACAGGTATCCCAAACATTGGTAACCTCTGTGAGAGCTCGAATTCTATCATCCGGACACTTCCAGAGGTGTCGCCCCACATTAGGACCGCCATCTGTTCGTTGGATAATCCTGCCCAGTAGGACATACATGTCACTGAATGGCTCAACTTTTTCAGCCAATATCTGAAGAATAATTAAAATGATGGAAATAACTTTCCTCTCACGTAGGCGAACTTCTAGGCAGGTCATATATTTATTTCAGTTTTTAAATCCTTTATATTAACTCGTGGTGTCTGCGGCCGACCGACCGACCTTGCTTGCTTGTCGCCAAAACTTTTGATCGATTTTTAACCCACTTGCTCGCAAGATAGCGAGCTGAAATTTTGCAGGCAGTTTCGTACCGATGATAAAAACAATGTATCAAAATTTCAGATCGATCGCATGTACCGTAATTAAATTATTGATTTTTTAGATTATTTTATTTATTCCTATGTATCATGCTATTTTTTTGAGATAGAGCGTCGCGGTGCGTATTATATTGAACAACCTTTCTGTCGCGCAATAAGGTGCGTATTTTATTGACAGCTCTTTTTATAAACATATTCCTGATCGGTGCGCATTATATTAAACATGTTTTACGACACAACTGCAATTTTGTATTTCTGGATGGTCTGGCGCTGCGTATTATAATGAACATTCTTTTAGTTACTTCTCGTACATAAAGGATTTATAGTCAAAAACTTGGTTTTTTACGGGTTTTTCTTATTTAATGTTTTTTGTTATTTGTTATTTGCTCGTTGAAGATATAATGACACAGGAATTATTAAAAGCTTCAGAAATTATTTTTTTGTCATAGATAACAATCAAAATTGCATCTTTAATAGAAAATACTTTCATTTTGTGTATTATATATATATAACCCAATTTAAAAAATAAATTCATAAAAAACACCTTATATATTATTATCGTCTTTATGTTGGTCTTGTGATTTTCAGTTCACTGAAGTTTTTAGAACAAGTACTAAATATATTTTACACTTTCAATTTAACCAAACTCATTATTTTTTAAAAATCTCTTCGTGGAAAATAAATTTTTTACTCTGTTCAATTTTAATTCATGTCCAATTTTATATCAAGTATTTTAGTAAAGTGGACAAATACAAATACACAATAATTTTTTTTTAAAGTTACGAACCGTACTTAAAATCAGTTGCAAAGTTTTTTTATGTTATCGTATATAATACGCCGCCGCCCTTCTATGTGATTGATTCAATAATCCAGCAATTGTTGTTAGCACCGAGAGTTGCACAGTAAACTATTACAACATTAAACATCTCGGCAGTGTTTATAATTGTAATGTGTTTTTTTTTCTTATTTATTAAGATAATCTCGCAATTAAGTAAATAGCTCTATTACAAACTCTGAGATCCTAGACTACCTCACTATTTCTATGTTTGATGTTTCATTATGTCTGCTTTGGAGTAAAATTCCTGGAATCGTCCTCTCCCTATAATCTCAAGACCAATCTTTGCTTTGGTCATTTGTGACACCCAAATTGTTGTTTTTCTAAACCTCTACGATTCCAGAAATGCCCCATATCTTACTTCCGGGACCACCCAGCGCGTGTGTAGTCGTAGAAGACGATATCCCGCCCCGTGGTGGCGATACATATAAACCCGTTGTGGTACATGCACGCCATCTCTATGTACCAGCCCCCGTCAGTGCAAGTTTTAGGAACCAGGTTGTTGTAGCTCTGTAGCTTCATCTTCGTTGACCACACGGACATTAAACCTTCTCTGCTCAGCACCATGTATTTGCCTGGGAATAGAGACGTAACAGGTTAATGTGAGAATAGCCTTTTTAAATCCTTTATATTAACTCGTGGTGTCTGCGGCCGCCCGACCGACCGACCGCCCACCCTTGTCGCCAAAACTTTTGATCGATTTTTAACCCACTTTCTCGTAAGCTAGCGAGCTGAAATTTAGCAGGCAGTTTTGTGGCGATTATAAAAACAATGTATCAACATTTCAGATCGATCGCATGTACCGTAATTAAATTATCGTTTTTTTAGATTATTTTATTTATTCCTATGTATCATGCTATTTTTTGTGATAGAGCGTCGCGGTGCGTATTATATTGAACAACCTTTCTGTCGCGCAATAAGTTGCGTATTTTATTGACAACTCTTTTTATAAACATATTCCTGATCGGTGCGCATTATATTAAACATGTTTTAGGACACAACTGCAATTTTGTATTTCTGGATGGTCTGGCGCTGCGTATTATAATGAACATTCTTTTAGTTACGTCTCATACATAAAGGATTTATAGTCAAAAACTTGGTTTTTTTACGGGTTGTTTTATTAAAATCTTTTATATTAACTTGTGGTGTCTGTTTGAGCCATTGCCTGATTGTTTGATAGTTTTCTGAAAAAAAATTTTGGATCGATTTTTAACCCACTACCTCGTAAGCTAGGGAGTTGAAATTTTGCAAGCAGACTCATGCCGATGATAAAATCAATGTATCAAAATTTCAGAGCGATCGCTTTACTGTAATTAAATTATTGAATTTTTAGAATGTTTTATTTATCTTTATGTATCATGTTAATTTTTTAGAAAGAGGCGCGGTGCGTGTTATATTGAACGACCTTTTCAATACTTTCCTGTTGCGCGATTCGGTGCGTATTATATTGACAATACTTTTTAAAAATATCTTCCCGATAAGTGCACATTATATTAAACATGTTTTACGAGACATAACTAATATTTTGGATTTTTGGATTGTCTTGCACTGCGTATTACAATTAACATTCTTTTAGTTTTGTCTCCCATATAAAGGATTTAAAGTTAAAAACTTGTTTTTTACGTTTTTTTTAATTACGTCTTAAATATATGGGAAGTACCAAAAAAGAAAAACAACATTGTTATGCCTTGATCAGTATTCTTAATAGTATTCTTACTAACTTTAAAAGAAAACTATTTGTAATAATTATCTGTTCTTAAATTCAGTTCCTTTTCTTACTCAACTCCACTTACAATATTACCCTACAACTTGAACACACACAAAATTAATTGTGAGCGGAACTGTGGCTATTTTTCTTATATGACATTGAACATGGTTCCTAGAAGATCTCTAGAAATCAGGGTTATTTATCTTATAATAAACTGTATCAGCTTAAGGTCAGACTAATAGCCCAGTACAAATACGCATCATCTAAACAGCACATGTTTCTCTATAGCAGTGCTTCTCAAAGTGGTGGTCCGCGGACCGGTGCCTGTCCGAGGAATATCCGTTGCGGTCCGCAGAAGTTATCAAGAAAGGACAGAAAATATAATTATAATCCTCCATTTGCAATCATTAATACTAAACATATAGAGTATGTCTATTTTTCGACAAAAAGTGCATTAAACAACAGAATAAAATAAATTACATTTTGCTACCATCTCAGTACAGGGAATATAGGTCACCGGTCCGCGGATCAATAAAAAATTCCCCGACGGTCCACCGTACTAAAAAATTTGAGAAGCACTGCTCTGCAGCACTAGATACCGAAACTCCAGTCAACGTGTTTGGTGATGGGGTCAACTGTTGGCATGAAGGCTATCCTGACAATGGGTTCTCTGTGGCTGTGTTTGATCTGTAGTACGTCAGGCCCAAATGGCATCTCATCCATTGTAGCCATCATAGACATGCGCTTGTTGTGTTCCTGAATGAGGTTAAGACCACAGCGATAATTATATCATATAAAAACACTCGCAAGCACATGTACATAAACACGCAGATAGACTTTTACATACACATTAATACACTGAAACACATACACCTTCAAATACGACCTAATAAAAAGAAATTTAATTTTTAAGTTAATACCTATTTTGAATTTTCTTTTTAAATCCCTTATATTAACTTCACCGCCGTTTCATCGTTCGTTCGTTCGTCCGTCCCGCGGAAAAAAAAGTCGAAAATGACCCCCATTCCAGTGAAGCCATTGAGCTGAAATTTGGCACACGGGCCCGTCTCACCTAACAATGCATCGTATCAAAATTTCAGATCGATCGAACGTACCGTAATTAAATTAATGCATTTTTAGTTTATCTATATAAATCACTATTTTTAGAATTTTTATTTGTCGTCTGCTAACCTAGCACCTTTATTTAGCGGCAGGGAAGATAATTTCGGTTCGATTAAAGCTTCACTGACCTACTTTCGCCGGATGAACGTGTAGACGTTTATAGACTTTTGTCGCGTTGAAACATAATCAATACTTTTAGTTACATCTCATATATAAGGGATTTATAGTCAAAAACTTTATTTTTACGGGGTTGTTTTTTTTTAATCTGTGTACCTCTGATTACTCTTATCCTTACAAAATAGTCTGTTTTTTTAACGGTTTCTTGCTCTCCAAATAATATACTTCAGTAATGCCTACCTCAATAGCAAAATTCATAAAATCATTCCATGTTAGAGCTTCTTCATCGCAAGGGTCCATCTTGTGGAAGGTGGTCAGAATCTGGTTGAGACTGATGCCTTTAGAAATCAAAGGTTTCATTGCTTCCATGAACTCGTCAGTGTCGAGGCCTCCAATCTCTTTTCTGAACCTCATGAACTTTGCCTGCCAGAGTCACGAATTGTTTTAAATGTACAGTTTATAGTTTCCATATTTAACGAAAAGAAGCATAAACATAAAGAAAACTGCATGAAACGTATTACAGACCTTCATTAGCAGATGCTCGTGAAAAACATTGAAAATTAAAATTATACAACATTGAAAAATTAAGTTGTTTATCAAGATAAAACATTATAGAAACAAATAATGGAAAGAAAATGGTAATGGATGAAGTTCCTAAAGAGTTAAACAACCTCTAGAGTGAAATTCGCTCTATTTATAATATATTTTCTACAATTTTAAAAGTTATTATACGTAAAGGTGTTTTCTTACTTTCCATTAAATTAAAAACTTATTTTTATTTCTTTTTAAGACATCACCTAAACGATATACACTCCAATTTCTAACTTCCATAAAGACGACGAATGGCTGTAAGGGCGGGAAGGGGGTGGTGCGCTACATGACTCACCTTGAGTGCGTCCAGCTGTTCTTTGCTGTTCTCATCGAACTCCATGATGCTGAACGTTCCCCTCAAGAACTCCTTCTGCTGACCCTCCTCTATGTTGGTGTCAGACTCGCGCAACAGCGCGAACGTGCGCATGGCTTGTAGGATCTCAGCCATGTCTCAGTGTGTTTGGATGTCTTCGTTCGGTTGGCACCTCAACAACAAGTACCAAGGTGTTCAGCTTATCTGTGCAGTGAGTGTAGCCTGTTTAAAGAAACACGACAAGACGGACTCTAACTAAAATTTAAACGTTTAAGCAACAAGATGAGCTTAAAATCATTTTTACTATTGTTTTACTTTCGAGCCCCTAAATTAGACTGCATGTACAGGACACATAAAAGGATATTTTAAATTTAAGATTCTTGAGGTTAATCTTTCCATAACATCTTATTTAACATTAAAAAACAAAATTTGCGTGTATTCGTAATGCCGAATTTTTAGAGTTAAACCGAGACAATCGGTGCCATAATGCTGAAAGTGATTTTTCGACCGAGAACCTAGTCTTTTAAAACCAAATATTATATATAAAAAAACACATTTATTTATTTTCATTCAATAGCTTATTAAATGTTCATATTACACCTTTTAGATAACCCTCAGTCTATTTATGTTTACATCTTGATATTACATATTACACAAGCGAATACTAGATAATTTCGTCAGGATGACAGCTAACCATACTGTGACTTTGTTTTATCAAAGAGGAAGTTTTCTCAGAAACATATTTATATCAGTGTTCAGAGCCATCGTCGGCTCCACGGAATATCGACACGGTCCGCCAACCAGGGCTCCGCGCTTAAGGGACACACAGAATTCTCCTGAAAAAAATATGTCTTCACAATATTTTATTGACGGAAAGTTTATTTTAAAGAAAATTTGTACAGACATGTGTATGCAAATATATTTTTTGAAATTTTAGCATTTAAATACTCATTTCCGCTAGAGCAAAAATCCCATTTAATCCATTTTTACTAACGAATTTTTGATGTTCTCATATACCACTTACCATTACTTTTATATATGAGGTCTCTCGCCAGTACTATTACATATTTAATACTCTTATTATCTTGGAATGGTGCAAGGATAGTCTCAAATTTAAAAAAAAAGAAAAGAAAGCGAGAGCTATATTTAATAATTAGTTATTTTTGTTAATGAAACATACATAATTATGATTGATATTAAAACGGTTGTCCCAGAATTTCTATTTCCTCTTGTTCTTGAAATGTCATTTGTGTACCCAAGCAATGATAATCTTTTCAAATGCCCATAAGCGCATACATAATTAGGAAACAAAGTTCAAATCAAAATATTGACACGTAAACGTTAAAAAATTAATACAGAAAGGATAAGGGAAATTGAAAAAAAAATTTATACAATTTCTTCGCTTTTTCTCAATCGAACCATCTTAATAACTCAAGATGCACGAAAAAAATGAACTCTTTCTCTGTCAATTTGTTTTTAATACAAAACATTCGTGCAAGATTGAATTGTAACTGTGAAGAAGGTCTTTAATGATTAAGCAATTTTTATAAATCAAATTAATCTTATTCTACATTGTATTTACCTTATAAAAGAGGTAAAGGTAACGTTTGTATTAAAACATAGATTTATATTTGGACAGGTAAAGCATGATGAAAACCCACGAGAAAGGGGATTTTGGCAAACAGATGTCTGTGGCGGCACTGGTCAATGTAATCATCACGTCAACAAATAAACTAGTTAATATCCGTACACGACAGAGAGAGGGTGGCCGGGAGTGTTTAAATATGTGTATCAGTGACGTCAACATCCATGAACATTGAAATACAATTTAATATTACTTTTATTTTGTAATTACAATAGACTTTCTTTTTTTTTCTTTTTTCTTTCTTTAAAAAAATCTTAATCACACTTCAAATCTTAAAAGACAGTTTACAGCTTTGAAAAGTGGTGGTGTGTGTGTATAGGTATCACCAGCAATGTTCCCTCTGAGGTTGGTTGGTCCGTGTGCAAACTAAAAAAAGCTCGTTTGCAAAGTTGCTGAGTATCCATTTTTTGTGTGCAAATTTTTACAAAATTTCCTGCGCGTTAACTCCAAACTGCCGCGAGGCGTCTGTCAGATGTCTGTGCGGCGGCGCAGGCGCGCAGCTTATAGGGAACATTGATCAACAGTTTTGTGACAGACTGACCAACCGCAGCAGATTGCGCACATGGTGTGTGTTGTATTGACGTTGCCAATTCATTTGCCCAATCTAAACAGTTTTTATCAAACGAAGAAACGTTCAATCCTCGCGTGAGTTGACGACAGAAAAAAAATATAGATAAGCTTCTTTTTTTGTGTGTAATATATCAAATTATCTAATTAGTCTCATCTTAGAGGAGAAAGAAAGGGGAAGAAAAAAAGAAAGGCGCTAAACTTCATAAACATACGAACTTGTTAATGTAAAGATAGTATTGATTGTGTTCCTTACCTGTTAATCCTTTAATCTGTAAAACTTTATTTGAAGTTAATGTATTTGGTTACGCATAGCCTAAGTTTATAGTGAATTGAATATGTCTCTTTTTAAGCTTTTGAAAAAATAAAACAATCCTTTTTATTTGTTTTGTGTTTCTCTGTTTTTGCAAAGTGCTATACGGTGCCTGAGTGCGTTCGCAATTGAAAATTCGCACCAGGTGAACACATTTTTTATGTAGAAAATGTCCACTAAATGTTGAATAAAATATTATCTTTCACATTACGAGGACCATCAGAAATGGTCACGTAAGATCACCGTGACACTGAATCACCCCAGAACGGCGGTAGTTATCTGAGATAGAGATGTAACCAATGTCAGATCACCGTGACAATGAATCACCCCAGAACTGCAGTATTTATCTGAGATAGAGATGTAACCAGCGTACACATTGATGCACATTCAGGTTGCCTTGACCGTAGAATCAGTCACGGATTTAAACCAGAAAAAATGAGAGTTGATTTTTCGCAACCCTGCGAGTATGAAGTAAGATAAGATAACTAAAGCACACAAAAAATCGCTCATTTCATGGTTTAAGCACAGTGAAATTACATTTCTAACAATGGATTTGAATGTTAGCTGAATGTTATTAAGTCCTCCAGTCAGTTATATTAGGTAAAAAAAATCATTTTATAACAAATTAAATTTTGATACTTCATTAATATGACATCGCATGTAATTTTTATAATAGCTTAATCAGGACCATGAGTATAATTAAATCATAACATTTTATTGATGCTGTTACATGTAAAGACTTAATGACATATTTAATTTAGTATTATAATTCAGTAAATGGTTAAGTATTAACCCAAGGTTTCGTGCTTGGGAGCTCAAAACCTCATTAAAACGTTTTTTCTTGAATAAATCCTGGCATCAATACAATACAAATTTATTATTAAAATCATACGTTCTTAAAGTCTATCTGAGTAAGTTTTAATTTTTTTTAAATGGGGTCGGTTATTGTTAAATGTTTGCCACCCGCCGCTAACTATTGTTCCCGTAGTGGCTATTAAGCTCTCTCTAAAAAGAAAACACATCCTGTGAGGGAGATACAACATATTAACTGTAGCGTTTATCACTGGATTTTTATTTTTAACTTCTTGTTGACACCACCAAAAGCAGCCGCAGAGCCTCTAGAATGTATAAAACACTGCAGCCCAAATTTTGTGCCAATGCGGATCTGGAAGCTAGAGCATATCCACAAGCTTTTAAAGACCTTCATTATTGTCCTGTGGTTGAACAAATAAACGACACAATTCTGTTACTGGAATAGAACATGTAATGATCTGCACCGGACTATTTGATACAACTGTTTTAAAAAGATGAATCTGCGCACCTCTTCAGAATCCCTTCTGAATGTACATTGTTTATGGTCAATTCTGTTCAACTACTTGACAAAACGTAACTAAGAAGAAACATTCGGATAAAATATAAGGTTAATCCGTTTAAACACAGTTTTGAACATCAGAGCAAGTAGAGAGCCTTCGACTAGCATGAACTAAAGCCCTTCTAAAAGCCATCATCACCCTTTTCACCTGGGCTTGAATTTAGATCATCCTTCAGTTTTGAATTTTAATTTGTACATATGTTTTTTTTCTTATTATAGAAGTATTTTTTAATGTTTCAGTTTCATGTGTAAGGAAATCAAAAATGTTTATAAAACAATTAAACTATTTATGTTCATTTAGTTAATTTTGAAATAATGGATATTTAAAGCATACAAATTCAACGTATTGGTCAAGCTACAATGATAATTTCAGCAGCAGCTTCTTTGGGTCGACTTCCAGATTTGGCCAGCACCAACTCAACCAAATCCTCTGTGAATTTTACAGAAAGTCGTCGATTTTTATTTACGAGTATGCGAACGGAATCATAAAACTACTTAAGTATGAAGAAAATCGCCAATAGATCTATGAGAGAATCCCCTTGCGGAATGTCTACCACAGACCCCAAACTTTCCATCAATGTTTTTGACAGGGAACCTTCGAATTCTGGTGGCGATGTTTCCAAATACGAGTGCACAGCAGTGGAAATGCAAGAACAGATATTAAGAGCTGAAGATTTAATCACCTCTTCGGAATCTTCTCGATTCTCAACCTTGGATGACAGAAGGTTGAGCTCTTCAGACGAGAAGGTTGCCTGTGGTAGTAGTTTACAGCCGAGTGTATTTGGAAGCAGTAGCCAGTCAACGAGAGGGACCCACGAGAGGGATATGTTGACATGTCGAGAAAATGTGTTGAGAGCTGATGATTTAGGCACCTCGCTAGAACCTTCTAGATGCTCATTTTCTAATACAACAAGCATCATTAGTAAAATTATGAAAACAACTACGCTATGTTTTCGAAAATTAGCTCATATGCTGGAGAATCGAAAGACCAAAAGTCGTGGATTTGAAAGGAGCCTTATTTTACAGAGCAGCTGCGAGGAAGAAGGAACGTCGAGAAGTATGAACATTCAACGTGTCGGTCAAACTCCTAAGACAATCTCAAGTACCGACTCGTTGGGTGGACTTTCAGAGATGGCCAGCACCAACTCAATGACATCTTCTGCGCAATTTACACGGAGTCATCCATTTCTATTAACGCGTCACAGGACGGAATCAGAAACCAAGAAAAGCGTCAATAGCTCTTTGAGAGAATACCCTGAAAGAATGTCTACCCCTGGTCCGCAATTCTCCAACAACTTATTCGAAAGCAGAGTTTCCGAAAGACACAGGTTTGTAAATAAGATGATCAATGGGGAACATCTCTCCGATAGTTACTATGGGAGTTTGCAGGCTGCCGAGCACGTTTGAAGTCTATGGCGAAGACAAAGTTCTAAACACTCAGAGGAGGCTCACTATGTTCAGTATGAAGGATTTATCTAGGGCAAGGAAGACAACCCTTGCTCAAGTTATTCTTCGTGGTCCTACGGGGAGCGCGATTCTCAGTTCAGATTCAACGAGCACGGAAAACTTCATGGACCATTCTACCAAATCAAGTTCCTCTAATGAATATTGGAGTATAAAGATTTAACAATGGTTCAAAAAAATTATACGCAATATCATTGAGTGTCTACAGGTTATGTAATATACAGACACATTTAAACAGGACAATATTAAATTATAAGGTAAAGGGAGTGTATATTCTCTTCATAAAAGAGAATAATAAAAATGCAGTTCTTTGGATTATGGGGGACTTTAATCTTCCAGATATAAATTGGAAAAATTATACAATTGATAACCATCAAACTAACAAAGAAATTAATGAACACTTTTTAGACACTATAAACAACATAAACCTAGAACAGATAGTAAAAACAGCAACAAGGAAAAATAAAACACTAGATTTATTCCTAACAAATAGACCAGGACTAGTGTTGGACTATAAAATAATTCCAGGACTGTCCGACCATGATATTGATGGGGTCACCAATACAATAAAAACTAAAATTAATAAGATACCTAGAAGAATAATCTATCTTTGGAATAAATGTAATTCAATAAAACTACACCAATCAGCGGCTAACTTCCAACAAACTTTCCTAAGTAAATTTAACACAAATAGCCCAGTAGAAGAAATTTGGAAAGATATAAAAACAAATCTAAAAACTATAATGGATGAGAATGTTCCAACAAAACTAACATCAAATAAAATTAACAAATGCTGGTTCAATTCTAGATTGAAAAAGCTATGCAAACTAAAAGAGAACTTATTTAAGAAATATAAAGCTACCTATTCATATAGGATACACAAAAAATACTTAAAGATTAAACACTTGACACAAAAACTTAGTCGAAACCTCCAAAATGAATATATAAACAATGTAATTACCAAAGATAACAATAAAAACGTATGGTCCTTTATCAAATCTAAAAAATGGAACCTTCAGGAATAGCTACACTAAAAGGCTCAAATAATAAAACCTATAATGATAATGAAACTAAAGCTAATATCCTTAACACATATTTTGCATCATCTTTTTCTGCCTCAGGCGACAAGGAAGTTTTAATAAATTTAAATAAAATGGAGGAAATAGGTAACATAACTGTAGATGAGATAGTATACATCACTCCTAAAAAACTTAAAAATAAACAAAGCTACTGGCCCAGATGATTTGCCTGCAAGATTATTAAAAGAACTAAGCAATGAACTGTCCCCAATCCTTGTAGTTGTCTTTCAAGCCTCTCTAAACCAGGGTAAAGTGCCCCAGGATTGGAAATTAGCTAACGTAACTCCACTCTTTAAGAAAGGGGATAAATCAGACCCTGGTAATTACAGGCCTGTATCACTTACTAGTATCACCTGTAAATTACTAGAACACATAATATATAGTAGAATAGTTAACCACCTTGACAAATATAATGCCCTATGCCCACATCAACACGGCTTTAGAAAAAACAGATCATGTGAAACACAATTAATAGGTTTAATAGATGAACTATCAAAAGGCTTGGACAAAAATGATCAAATAGATACAATATTACTAGACTTCTCAAAAGCATTTGACAAAGTTCACCACCTTAGTTTACTTAAAAAACTTAACTACTTTGGAATCTCAGGTTCCTTACATCACTGGATCCAAGACTTCCTTTTGGGCAGGGAGCAAACTGTAATAATTAATGGATCTAAATCTGCACCAATAAAGGTTAACTCAGGAGTTCCACAAGGAACTGTGCTAGGTCCCTTACTCTTTTTAATTTATATAAATGATTTACCCAACAACATCTCAACAGGTACAAAAGTTAGGTTATTTGCTGATGATTGTATAATCTATAGAACAATTAAATCAGAACAAGATAGCAAAATTTTACAAAAAGACTTAGATGAATTGATAAAATGGGAAACTAACTGGAGTATGTCTTTCCACCCAGAAAAGTGTCAACTGTTAAGAGTAACAAAGAAAAAGAAACAAATAAATTCAAAATATTACATTCATGGAAAACGAACTGACCCAAACTAAAGATGCAAAATACTTAGGAGTCTTAATAAATGAGAAACTATCATGGAATCCCCATGTCAATGAAGTTATTAAAAAATCAAACAAAACCTTAGGCTTTATAAAAAGGAACTTTAACAAATGTAATAGAGATATAAAACTAAAATGCTACCTCACTTTGGTGAGACCTGTACTAGAATATGCATCTTCTGTATGGGACCCATCCACCAAAGAAAACATTGTTAAACTAGAACAAATTCAAAAAAGAGCTGCCAGATTCATTACTGGAGAATATTCGAAACTGACAAGAATAACACCATTAGTTAAATCATTAAACCTTGAAACACTAGAGGATAGAAGAACCAAGAGCAAAGTAGTAATCATACATAAAGCAATTAATTCTAATTTAGAAATGCAACACAAAGATAACTTAATACAACCCTCAGATAGACATAAGGATAAAAACACCTTTCTTATTCCGTATGCAAGAACAAACACATACAAGTTTTCCTTTTTCCCGTCCGGAATTCGGGCGTGGAATGGGTTGCCTGAAGAATCCAGGAAAACCAACACTTTATCAACATTTAAATCTCTAATAAAAATGCAGGACTAAACACAAACCATAGATAAGCGCAGGACGCAATAATCATCTGTATAGAAGGAGCGTCTGTAAACAGATAAGATAAGATAAGATAAGGTAGTAGAGTACCAATAGCAGGTCCCCGCGGCTGAGGCTATTTGTAGTCAGTTATTTATAGCACCCAATGGGATTACAGGAACAATAAATAGCTACTAATATAGCCTTTTAAAATTCCCCAAAATGTATCGAACTTCTTTGGTCACATGATAGAGAGTTCGACTGGTGAACTGAATGTTGAAGAACAATCAGGGGTTCGATTTTTGGCCGAGCCTAATAATTTCTTTTCTTTTCTTACAAAAATTCTTATACATTAATTACGATAAATTAGATCTTTTAGTTTTAGGGTCAGGGTTAGGGTTAGTTGTCTATTTTTTACATTAAAATAGAAAAATAAATTTATAATATAGGGACTAAAACTAATGATATCAATTTAAAATTTTTATAATTACAATTAAATTGGATCTTTTAGTTTTAGGGTCAAGGTTAGGTTTAGTTGTCTATTTTGCTACATTCAAACATTATATCAAACTCAGAATATCACCTAGTTGCAGTTTTATTAACAATTAATTATAGCAAACTACCAATAGCCGACAACCGGAAATGGCTATTGGTAGTCCAATAGCTCTCTAGTCAACTACCAATAGCCTTAGCCTAAGGTAAAAACAAAATACCTGAAAATTATTCTCCTTCATAAAATATTGTCATAAATTTATAACTGCTAGTGATTAATGAAAGTTGATGTCTATGAATCCAAATTTAATTAAATAAAAGGGGGAGAATCATTTTTTTGTTTTAATTATTTGAAGTTTTAGAATCACGTCCCTTTAAATGATTTCAAAAAAGTATTTTGCATTGATGAATTTTTTAATCTTTTAATTGATCAACTAAATGTATGTGTGTATATTTATAATTCTAAATGGATAGAATAGCAAAGAGCACAGATATTAAAATAGAAAGCTTAAAGATGTAGAACTTAACATTATAACTCCTTTCCTGCAATATTTTCTTAACATCCCCGTCCTACTAGAAAGGGAAACTATATGACCTACTTTGGTTAGGTAACTTATATATTTACCATCATTATCGACAGTTCGAAGTTGGATATCTCTAAAGTGTCTTTATTCTTCTTGTTTAACTTTTTAATGTTCAACAGCACGATGAGACTGTTGTCCATTGTTCGCTGTCTCCATATGCTTGACACGTTATATGTTATGAATATTGCTATTTTGAGTGCAACTCTGAATTGCTATTAACTTTCCATTCATAGCAACAACAACAAAAAAGACGAAAGTTAAGTTTTAGAAAGTAGATATTGCTGGTATTTATTGTCTAAGTTTCAACTTTAAAAAACACAAATAACAAAAGTTTCATGGTAAAATATATATGCATTCGTTACATTCATCATCACAGAAGTAATATATACAGGACAAAGCTTGTTCATGAACTTTTATAACTGTCAAAGTCAATGTCTTAATAGACTTTAAACGTCACAAAAATGTCTTTAAAGTTTTAAAATGTCACATAAACGTCTTTAAAGTTTTGAAATATTTTATATATATGTCTCGCAACATATTTTGAACAGTCCGTGAATGGGATAAACGTTTTTATCAACGACACATTCTCTAATATTATATTCTGTATCTCTCGTGCAAACTCATCAGACCATGACACTTAAATATAAATCATAACATGTTAAAGAAAGTAAAAAATTGAGATTTCTACAAATGCCTTGAATGCTATTTACATAAATAAATAAATTAGAATTTGTACACATTAAAATCTAGTGAACTACGTATTGCTCTAGTTACAATATCAACTATATAACATTTCTTTATTAACAGTACATCAATGTTATCTGTTTGAACACATGTTATAAGAAGATCTCGTCTAAACAACACTTGACATAAAGTGAAACATACAATATGATGGCTTTTGTTTTGTTTTTAAATGGTGGCATTTGCATATGACTATTGTCCTTTTGGCTCACACCTTTTGGTGGTTGGGCAAACATGCCGGACGTAACAGAACAGTAGTTGGATGAACAGAGTTGAGATGTTCTATAATAAGTTAGGCTACGAGGTAGCGCGAAGCAAATGTGTGTAATTTAGTAGAGAATGCAAAATCTGGGAAGAGTCAATTGATAAAACGCCGAAAAATAACTGAAATGAGAGATGTTATTAAAAACAAGGACCAAAAAAAGCAAGGATTTCGTAAAAATTACTATAAAATTACAAATATTATTATATGTGAATAAATGATGTTATAAGATTGGCTTGACATTTATATATTGTTAAGAATTTCTTTGGTTGTTTAAAAAATATGTTTAAGTTAATTCGTTCGTTTGTTTTTTAATGTGGACAAACAACTTTAGAAACAGAAAATTCTTTCAGATCAGTTTTTCAAGTAATAATAATTTGTCCTCAAAATTAAAAGGAACATGTTTTTAATTTGTTACACTTTTAGTAACACTGAGTCTTTTGACATTTTCATATCTTTAAGACTAACTTGGCTAATAGAAAAATTTAGTTTTTAATTTAAAAAAAGCTTAACCATTTTTCTACTCTTGAAAAAAAAACGATGCGTCACATAATAATATCACTAACCAATTTAGCCAGTGTCCCCGTAAACTTGATATCACCAGAGCGATTGTTGTATGAAATAATGGTCCTAATAACAAGTGAAAGATGAAGAAATATCACAGAGGTTAAAAATAGCAACAACCGCCATGCAACAAACGTGTCACGTGAAACAAAACCATGTCGCACCTTTAAAGGAAACAGACATGTCAGTCTTGCTGGCAACATAAAAAGAAACTTTGAATAGGACCTTGCAATTTTATTTTGGGAATATGTACACTAGAGATTTTTAGAGTCCCCAGCGTACAATTTGAGAATTGTTTTGTAAAATTACCGTATCACCCATTTATTATGCAAGACTTATTTATTTCCCAATTGTATCTCTTAACTGTCTCTGGATATAATGGTAAGATACGTGTTTACCCTCTTTTATAATTTTTTTAGTTATAATTGATTACCCAGGGAGGAGGGGGGATAAAATAATATGAGATGACAAACTAAACACAACACTGATTGGTCTAAATTCTTGGAATGTCAGAGTAATCCTTCCTGATCACCAAAATGTAATACACATTGGAAAGATCACACATGATATAACATGGCACACATTTAGTATTGAGGGAAACATCAACAACTAGGGCTAAACCTGCTTTAAAAGTGAATAGAGAGAGAAACGAAAGCAAAGAAAAGTAGCAGAACCAGGAATTTTCAGAGAGGTTGAGATAAAGGGAGTTAGAGAATGAGAAAAGAGAAATAGATGAGAGATAATGATTTCATACACCCTAATGAATTGTATGTAAAATGCTTAATGTCAAATGCAAAATTATGCAATAATGTTATTACACATGCTATCATACATCTAACAAGTAAACAGCTCGGCGGTAGGTCTATTTACAGATATTGCACAATTGGAAGTAACAATTAAGATTAAGGACAGAGTTCAACATTAATTTTAAAGGAAAATTTGCTTGCAATTAAATTAAAAGTATCTAAAATAAAGTACAAGATGTCTGCCTGAAAATTGTAAATGATATAGATTTATATATCATATACATTTATGAGATGTATAATGTTAAAGCTTGCACCTAAAAACAACGTGTATAGTTTAGAGAAAGAATATTAAGATGAGACTTGAATTATTACAAAATTAAATAAATAACCAGCATCAATAAAAATATTATGCACAAATCCATGTGAGGCATCGTTAAACTCTTTCAGATTGGTTAATACAAGTGTATTAATACATATCACATGTTGCTAATAAATAGTAATAATTTATACAAAATCACATCTACACGTATTATCTAACAGTCTAACAAGTCTTAGTCAAACAATCACCACTAGTTCTGCAGTTGGCTTTCTCCTAGTGGTCGAAAACAACCAACGAAAGAGTTGAACTCCTCTTATAGACAAGGGCTTACAAGCCATGTTTTGGCTTTGGATGAGTAGCCAGACAAAAATAATAGCATTAAATCATTGAGAATTTAATATATTTGTATGATCTGCAGTTGCGTGTTGATGGCATATGAGTATGAAGAGTGTTCAACTATGTCAGATTTCTGCCACACATATGCATACAATATGTAGACACGTAGGGTAGTGAAAAGGTTATACTTTCTTTTTTTCGGATTAACATAAGCTGTTAACAAATTTTAATATCTTGCATATTTATTTCGGATGCTTTGTGTATACACAGATCCAGACAGCGTGGATGTTGAGAAGTGCTGTTTCTGGACTTCAATGTTGCAGTGCCAAAGCATTTATCACCAGTTAAAATTCCACTCCCAGTCATTAAGTTATCTAACCCATTATGTGCCCACACATTTGCAGGCAAGTGGTTAGTTATGCAATTTTCACAAATTTTCATTAAACAGATGTTAAGTCTTCCTTACAATTTAAACACTCTTTTTTGGACCTAAGCGATTCTTTCAACTCAATGCTGATAGTTTAATGGTCTACCCTTTACCACCTCAAAGCAAAGAATAAAACATAGTTATTTCCATCCCATAACACAAGCTGCATGGCTGCGAGCTTCAGTAACTCTTTATGGAGCATAGCACCAGAAATTAAAACAAAAATTTAAGTATCATCTTTAACAAACAAATCAATACATTATAGTAATGAAATACAAAATTAACTAACTTCATTGCGTACTGTGAGATTTTGAAAATGGCGTGCTTCTCTCTAGACCTCAAAACCACCCCCACCCCAGTCCCCAGTGTTTCTCCTCTTGTAGCCGAGTCTTATCTTTGTTTAATGGCGGCTGTCTCCGGGTCATACATGCACAGCTCGGCCATCTGGAGAAGGCTGGACTCCAGCGAGTGGGCGAACATCTCGGACGACGTGTCCTGGCAGGCGTTGAAGGTGGCCACACTGAATATGATGCTGTCAGGCTTGGGGTTGTAACAGCAGCCGTAGCCATCGGGAACAACGGCCCCGTAACCCATCCAGTAATCGGACACGGTGGGGACCTAAACAAAACAAATAGAAGATACATTTGTTAAAAAAGCATTAATAAATAGCGTTCTTAATTGTTGCGTTTATTTTTTTTTAAATTTCGATTCAATATACAATTTTAAAATACTGGGCAGTAAATTTAGAATGACCATGTTTTAATGTTTCAATCTTTCAAATGTTTTCATTTATAATAAACTAACACGTGAGAGGTCATAATAGACATTTCTTTTGTGAAAATTGATAATGAAAAAGTCTTGGGAAATACTAAGATTATCCAAAATTATCTTGCGATAAAAGAAACGTTTGATTAATGCAAAAACATAAGCATGAATTTCTCTACAGGTTAAGAGAAGTTATTGACATACCTGACTCGTTGACAGACGAAACGTGTTCAGCTCCTTGTAGGAAGGATCGTTAAAAAACTCGGGTGTGGGGATTCCCATCTCCTTAGCAGCCTCTCTCAGACCCAGCAGGTGTAAGTCTATTCCATGGCCAAGGATAGTCTAAGATGAAAACAGACTTTATAAGTAAAATAGTTAAACAAAATATTTTAAACTGCGGCACTTAAGATTATGTATAAGTTTTTTTTTATATGCTGGTAAATAAATGGCAGGGGGTAAATCACAATTTAAAAAATAGAGCAGATTCCAGTGGCTCTCAACTACTTTTTTCGAATTCATGTGCTTCCAAAATATGTTTGCTGTATCAGACCTCGGCCTCAGCTAGTTGAGTAGGGATAAACAGACTCAATATCGTTTCTTTATAATAATTTATACTTCAACCCGGCTGAATAGCAAAGTCAATAGTGCACTCGCCTCACAAGCTGAGGTGCGTGTGATCTAGCCCACGTTAAAGCCACAATAAAAAATAAAAATGTTGATTAATGACTATCGCTAAAAAGTCCTCCGCTGACTTGGAGAGGAGATGGGCGCCGCCAAGTCTTACCAAGCCCCAAGAAAGTTCTAATGGAAACATTAGAACCCCTTACGACCACGAGGTTATGGGACACCAAAAAAAAATATCTCAAACCACAATGATTTATTTCCTAACTCCAGTTGTCATTATTCAACCCATTTTACATTAGCTGAAACCTTGACATCCACAAAAAAATAATATTTTCTTCCTTTTTGGCCCAATCACATGCAGGCAACAATCAAACACAATAAAAAAATGGTCATGTTTTTAACAAGGATTCCTAAAAATTAACAATCATTTAGCTTTTTATTTTGTGGGACATTTGTTCGAAACAGGTAGCCTTCTATCTCTTTACAACATCTCTGCCTATTTCCTCTCTCTCTCTCTTTCTTCCTCTCTCTCTCTATCGAATTTTTTTATAAAAAAACATTTTATGAAATACCATAGTTGGGGCTGGCTGAATTTGGCTGCAGTCAACCTATGTGTTTCCATTTTGAAAATAAAATGTACTAGATGCTTAAAGATATAGAATTTGGAATTATTGTACTTATTAGCCCATCCCGCACTACATCTCTGTCTCCAATTCTTATAGCTTCTATTTTTAATGCTGACTACAGAATTACTTACATCCAGCATGTAATCTTGTTGCCAGTGAATGGCTTCTGTGAAGAGTCGGAGTTTATCTTCTTCCTGTTTCAAAGTAAAGAAGAATCATACATTTGAAACATTTAATTAAAAGCAATCATTTTTGTACAGTTTTTCTTCAGAGGCTGTTTCATAGTTACAACGATGAGGTAATTTTTTTCATTAAATATTCAAATTTAATGTAAAACAAAAAATGAAATGTAGAAAAGGGTAAGCGTTATTAAATCCTATTGCTGTCACACGATATATCATTAAAAAAACAGGTTATTGCCCTTGGCTTATAAGAGCTGGTCAAATAATTCATCCACTGAAAGCTCTTGACTTCTATAATACCCATAAAAGAAAAAAAAAGTCTCCATGCCTATAGCCGCGACAAATTCTTACCGTGGCTTCTGTCTGTCCGAGCATTGCCTTAACCCACGTCAAAGCTGGGGGGGGAGTTGGCTCTGATGACGTCAACTCTCCCTTGCCTGTACCTCCGGACAGAGGCGCTCTCGTACGTCGAAGTTAAGGTCCCATGGATTCTATGAAATTGAGACATACAGATGCATATAAGTAACATATTCATCGCAAATAAACGTTAAAAAAAATTAAAAAAATCTTACAAAGCTAGTATCATGAACTAAATATATAAATTAATGTCCTACAAAACCTTTTCTGGGGATTTTTAAGGATCATATAAAAATTTAATGGAATTGTCGTGAAACTTAACCTGGGTTACTCTTATCACTGTTATTTCGCCAGTTATATATCATAATAAAAATAAAAATCTAGTTTTTTTTTCAACTGTTTTATTCACTTAAATGTGTGCCTAAATCTAGTGAGTAATTGTAACAAAAATTATAAATAATTTATATATTGAAGCACAATGTGGAAATAAAATTTGTGACCAAAAATGTTTCATTCATAATCAATAATTACTTGTGATATTGATTAGCATAAACATGACTCCGATACAATTGTGTGCAATCTTCTTTACTCAAAGAATATAAAATTATTAGAGCCGGGACTAGAGTGAAAAGGCGAGTAAATCAATAAACACGCTTAAAGGACTAAGATTTACTAACTTGTAGTAGGTTAGCTGAAGAGCCAGTTGGATGTAAGCGTCCGGACTCATGCTTTGGGTTTTGATGAATTCTCTACCGTAGCCTTCAAATCTGAACACGGTGAGGTCGAAGTCATTCACCATACTGTGGAAGGAAACAAGGAGCCAATGAGAAACTATCAAGTCTTTGACATACACAGGATACATTTTTTTTTAAACAAAAGATAGAAATCAAAGACATCTAGCAAAAAGATAAAAAATGACCCCCTTTCCAGTCCATGACGGACTATGGGGCAAGTGATGTAGCGTTCACAAGTTTTTAGCCACCACTAACGAGCAGGGGAATGTGTGGCCAGCACAACGCCCCAAGAGCCTTGCCAGTACCTGGGCTCGAACCCGCGACTCGGGATGCGCTACCACTTAGGCCATCGCGCCCCCCTAAGCAAAAAGATAACCAAAAGTAATATTTCTCGAAGGAAAGTATGTCATTCGGTTTTGTTTTTGTGTTGTTGTTTTTTAATATAAAAAAAATTATTTATTCATTTTAAATTTTGATTTAAATTTAACTAGACTGTTTGCTTCAGAAAGTACAATGTCTTATTATCTATATATATTATAGTAAAAGAATAAAGAAAGCTAATGTCAAGCATTGAAATGTAAACGTTTTCGTCGCATATATCAAACATAGAACTAATTGGGCACACAAGTTCCAAATTTAAAAATAAAAAAACCATAAGTAACAAAGATGACTGACTGATGAAGTAAGGAAAGCGATGAATTTCGAGACATAGACACACTGACGCACGAACAGATATACACGGCTTTTCGGACAAACTGTGAGATGTGTTCTTGGGGAGGCGTAGGAATCCTTCAACTTCCCCAGGTGGTCCCAACCCTAGCTACGCCGCTGTTTTTTTCGCCTGGAGATATACGCTAACTTTCTACCTCCTACTAGCTAGTGATATTTATGTGTGTTAGGAAGAACATTTATCAATAACGGTAAGTGATGTAGATATATTTAGAGTGTAATACAAGTCGGAGTGTTTTATGATGAGTTTCCACTACAAGCCCGAAAATCAGAACTTCACATGACTATTTATTAACACCCCATGAATTCAGTCCAAGCCTTAACAAATCCAATTCTGGTAATTTCAAGTAACATCCACATGGTACTTTCCCCAAAAGTGGCTACCCTAATGTCTCTTGTTGGGGCTTAGTATCTCATGGCGTTTAATTCGCAGTTAACGATCGAAATCGCGCACGTCCCAGATTCATGGGCTGCTCCTCTCAACACTAACGGGGTCATAACCTCCTCCTCCCGGCACCACCACCTCCTCCTCCTTCATTCCGTGCTTCTCTACGACGACGGACTACCTCCTGCTGACTTCATGCACGGTTATTTTCTCTGGCAAAGATCTCCTCAATGGCAACAAGCGACAGGCGCGTCTCCTCTTTAGTGTCTGTCCGCCCCGGGTTTATCGGCCCGTGTGTACTCGAGGGCGCCCGTGTTTGCTCGCCCTGCGCTTGTCTCCTCTTTACCAGGGCCAATTTGGCCCGTGGGCTCGCAACGTCAATATTTAGAAACAAAATAGCGTCCTCTCTGTGTCGGCACCCCAGCCCTACCCGCCATGGTCTCTCGTCCCATTCCGAGAAACGGCTCTTTTCTCCGTCCGTGCAGCTTTCCTCTCTGTCGTTCTTGTTCTCCACTCGACGAGAGCTCGATAAAGACCGATAACTCTCTGTCTTATGGGGGCCATTCAAGTCAAATCCAATTAGGTTGCTCGGGTGCGGCTCAAGATTACAACTATTGATTCCCAATGTCCCGGGACGAGGAAGGGGGAGTAAAAGTCGCCACAGATTCGGCGGTCAGATTTTTAGAGATCATAAAGAAAAATAAAAGGGGAGGGGAGGTATAGGAGTGGGATATGTACTGTTTTAGCTCAGGAACGATGTCTACTTTTAGTATATAAGGTATATCCACTGTGTGAGCTAATAAAGTATATCTTCTAATAGAGATTTTGGAACCTGTCTACTTTTGAATATAGAAAGGATATCTTCTTTATGAGCTTAAGAGGGTACCCACTATTTGAGTGTATGTAAAACATCTTTTTTGTGACGTACACAATGATAATAAAATTACAGACGTGAATTCCAAGATGCATTAATTAGTAGGACGATTTGGGGAGAAGGCAATGAACACCAAAGTCTTACGCTGTGCCAATTCACATGTGTGAGTCGCAAACATTAGGGTAATGCGGTGGCATCCCCCCTTATTTCGAATGGATTTACCTCTATTGATGACCTAATTAGAACTTGTCTCAAGGATTCCTTTTAAAATCTATTTCTCTTAATCCATCACAGTGTTGGATGATGAATTAAAGAAGGCAGCGTGTTTAAGGGGCAATTTTACATGGAAAGTTTATTTTGTTTCCACAGAAGCCCAGAGGCGGTGAACGCAAGAATAATCCAGTTATTTCCTGTCGCATTACATCATCGTGGGTCGAGGGATAGGTCAAGTCGCGAACACAAATCGACCAGGCAGTAAAATGAAGAATGAAATGAAAAGAGATGTCAGACGTAGCAAATAGCTGTGTGTATGCCTGTGTATGTGTGCGTGCGTGAATTTTCTAATCGTTTATCTCGAGTGTTGCTATAAGAAAGCAATGTTCTAAGGCTAGTTCTGGGTGGTGGGAATAAAGAGGTAGGACTGAAGAAGTAAATTCATGAATTCATTACAAAAATGTCTCAAGAGCCGGAAGGCGCTACTTATTTCGTCGAAATTGTGATTAAAGTCTTTTTTTAAAATTAAAAATCTTCACAAATTATAATTTTAAATTAATTATATAATCATTTTATAATTTTAAATTAATTATATAATCATATTATAATTTTAAATTAATTATATAATCATATTATAATTTTAAATTAATTATATAATCATATTATATTTTTAAATCAATTATATAATCATATTATAATTTTAAATGAATTATGTAATCATATTATAATTTTAAATTAATTATATAATCATATTTTAATTCTAAATTAATTATATAATCATATTATAATTATAGAAATCCCGAAACTTAGAGTGTTTTTTATTTAAATATTTATTCAGACACGTAATAAGTTCATAGAATTCGGCAGTCTTATAGCACACATTTTTAGGAAACAAAATACAAAACACGTGTAATTTGTCATTTAAAAAAGCAAGAAAAGCAGAATTAAAAAAATCCAACCCCCAAAAATATAGTTGGGAAAATTTTAGAAACGCCCTTTTTAATGTTTCGTTGTTCATAAAATCTCCTCCAAACTTCCTCTAGGTAAACACCACCATATACCATTATCCTAACCGAATCCCTATTTTACTTGTGACTAATAATATAGTGTACAAATTTGCTTAAAGTCACTAAGGACTGACGCCTAATTAATCAATCGCCGGGCCTGAAACCCCACTGACAACTTTTGACACCACATTTTAATCGGCACCCGCAGCGAAAATTTTCTGCCCCCTTCCGAAAGCGGTGTGTCGAAGACGTGACGCCCAGCTTAATCCACAGCAAGGATTGACGTCTAAGACTCATACTTGTCGCAGGGGAGCTGGAAAAATAGACTCAATTTCCCGCCGCCCGCACCCAAGGGAGGGATACAAATTGTGCAAAGTAATTGTCCATTGAACGCTGCCTCGGGGAATTGATTTAATTTGGGCACACGAGTTGCGCTCCCTCAACGGACGCCAAGAAAAACGAAATCTTTATGGCTTTAAAAAAAAATAGTATTTTGATTTTTTGGTTTGAGATAGCAGGGGTGGGAGTGGATGAAGGATTGTAGATATGTTTCCAACGGCGATTTGTATGAAAGGAATTTCGTATTCAGATTTTGGAAATTCGTTAAAAAAAGAGAGAATTGTATGGAATTTAGTGATTTAGTTCAATATCATTTTTAAAGTATTTTATTTAAATATAGATTTTTAGAAAAAGGCTTTAAGAGCTGATGACGATTTTCTCCCTGAACTAAGTGAAGGAATATTTTAATAGTTTTAACGATGTTTAATTCTTGAGAAATTTTAGGTAGAAAATAAAAACACGTGATTGAATTTAAAAAAAAATCAATTTCACATGATATTGAAAATTGATTGTTCACACACACAATCCTACATTGTTTTGGACATTACAATAAATCGATCTGCGCCAATTATATTATCCCAGTCCTAGTCATAATTAATGAAATTAAGAACACATTGTGTTGAGTGTGTGGCTGTGGGGGAGGGGCACTATTTGATATAGCAGGAAAATGGTGTTTATAACAGTATCATTGGTGGATATGTTTTGAGGGGGCGGGTGAGGCGTTGGGGTGGCTGGGGAAAACAAGAGGTGGGGGTCGAACTCTGCAATGTTTACACAGGAAGCTGTCAATATGGTATCACGAACAACATGACGCCAGCACTCAACAGGTCGACAGAAAGATCAGGTTTAATGACCAGGTCGTAAAGTATTTCTGGTGGGATTGGCCGATTCGTTACGGAGAGAAGAGGGGTAGACGTGGATAGAGAAACGGACGAATCGAAGAGGCAAAAAAGTAATAAGAAGAAATGTAAAAGAGAAGGAGAGCGAGAGAGTGAGAGAGAGAGAGCTAAATACAAAAAGATGAAATTATTGTATTGGGGAGGAAATGAGGGAAGGAGAAAGACAATGGGAGAAGAACTGAGAGGAAAAAAAATCAAATATCTTCCTAACATAAGACGACCGCCCTTCGAAACACGCTCCCTTCAGATATGGAAATTCTTGTCAAGTTGTTAATGACGCCACTAACAATGAAAACATCAAAGGCGCCCCATCAAAACATAAAGATCCGCCGGGCTTAGAGCCCCAACAAATGTTTGCTACTCATTTCCGCAAACCAATCAACAAGAAATGGAGAATTTCTCTCAACATTTTCTTTTGGCACCCCATAAGAGGCTATTGCTACTAGGACTCTCAGTGGGTGCTTTTTTGTTTGTTTGTTTATATATAATAAGAATATTGTGTTTGATCATCATGGGTATCAAGAATCCATATATAATTATTATAATATCAGAAATGGACAGGCTGAAAACTGTTAAATACAGTTTGCTATATGGTGTCTAAAAGATGAAATGTAGTCCTTGTAATTACGGTAAGTTCTAAAATTAGTTTTTAACGCTTTTAACATTTGAAATAGATAATTAATCCAAACATTTTTGCACGTAATGTTAGCTGTTTATGATAATGACATTGGTAATGTCGCACCTGAAACTGTCTATGTATGGTAATGTGAACAACATCAAATATTTTCTTAAACAGCAAATTTTCTGAATTATTTATTGATTTCATGTCACCTATTCATTTTAATCCAAAGTTATGAATCTCCATCTAAATGGAATATGAAAAGGTGCTCCTTTCAAGGACTGTAAAAGATCAAACAATATTCATGAGCAAAACATTAATTTTGACAGTCTGACATGAATCTGTTTGCGTAACAACAAACAAACTATAAAATTAATCAAACCACTTTTAAAACTGATAAGATATATCGGGTAGAAACAGCCCGCGGGAAATTTAGCCCTTTTGTCAAAGGGCTTTTTTGGATTTAATTTTGAAATCTCTTGGGAATAAATGAGAACCTCGCAACAAGCGTGTATTGCATTTAGCGACAGGCAGCTCACAGAAGAGGAGGGGTAAAAACAACATTAAAAGCTTCAAGGAAGGCGAAAAAAAACTGGATAACACACACAATTAGAAGATTGAAGAAAATGAAAAGTTTAATGAGGAATCTTGATATTTAGTGGAGTAGCTAGGGTTAGTGTCACCCGGGGCTTGTTATTTCTTTGTCCTACTCCCCCACTCAACCTCCCACAGAAAGAAAACAACAACAAACGCTGGGCCGAAAATGCCGCCCATCGAAATAACAAAAATTGACGCCCAAGGGGGACCACCTCGTCTTCACACATCCCTCCCCACGTGAATGCTGATTTCTTATGTTGGCGTGCGTGATGATTTGTTGTGAGTTGGTCGAATAGCTCTGCTTGAACAGAAAGGCAAGAAAAAGATACAATTTCATTTAACGTGTCCATGTGGAAACCGAAATAGTTTTCACAAAATGTTATTTTTGAAAACGACAGCCTATTGCATAAAAAAATCAATTCCAATAATGAAAGTACTCTTTAGAGTTTACAAAGAGAATAATCCAACTGAGAACACAGCATCATGAATCCCATAACTTTTGAAATATTTTTCTTTCCTTTAAGATACAATTTTTTTCTAGAGCGCCAAGTCATCACACGCTACGAAATTTTGTTACAGATAGAAACTATTTCAGTCGATCCGAAATGCAATGTATTTGGGAAACAATTATCTGCAACAGAACTTACTTGTCGACAGATTCCATGGCCTGTTCAATGTCTGCCAGAGACTGAACTGAGAGGTTCCACTGCAAACATTTAGGGTGGGGTAAGCTGTTAGGGTCACGAGGGCCGTCTTGTATCTTTTCCTTTCCCCTGTGGAAGACATGAATACATTTTATTTTATATTTAATTAAGTAAATATCAGAACGCCACAAACCAGACTCTTCATTTGAACAAGCAAAAGTCCCCCCCCCACCCCCGGTAATACTTTATTAAGTAAGTATAATGAATACGCCGATTGGCTCTGTAAAGCTCAGTAAGTAACCAAGATAAAATCTAATTTGCCTGCAATAATTAACATTAACGGAATAGATTATTTAAGTGACACAAATGTCTTTGTTGCGAATCGGTAGTTTTAAAAGATACAAAAGGGAAAGGACATTAAAATATTTTCTTTAAAGGATATATTTTGGCTTCTTTTATTGTTTTCAAATACTTTATGAATATTTAATCCAAATACTATTACAGATGCTCCAATATCCTCCGACATAGTTGTACGAATTATATTTACATGGGATCCCTAGGAAGCAATCCGTATCTTGTTTAGCATAATGCTCCCACCTCCTTTTTTTAAAGCCTCATTCAACATGCTTTAACTTCTCCCCATCTTATACTTGGGCTCCCCACTTCTCCCCATCTTATACTTGGGCTCCCCACTTCTCCCTATCTTATACTTGGGCTCCCCACTTCTCCCCATCTTATACTTGGGCTCCCCACTTCTCCCCATCTTATACTTGGGCTCCCCACTTCTCCCCATCTTATACTTGGGCTCCCTATTTCTCCCCATCTTATACTTGGGCTCCCCACTTCTCCACATCTTATACTTGGGCTCCTTCCAACAACCAGGATCAATTAAATATTGATACCGGTGTCTGCAGATATTTCCCGCCTCCATTATAACCCTGACAGACTGTCTCTAGTGACACAGTTAACTCACATCACACTGAAGGCGTGTTCGATCATGTGACCCAGGGCAATCCCTTCCGCGACTGAGTGCTCCATGTTGATACCGCACGTTCCGTCTTCCGACACGATGACCTAGAGAAGAAAAGAAGTAGAGTGTTAAGATAAATGGGTATAATTGTTTCTGCTCGTCAATTGGAATATAACTTATATTGATTCAAAACTTGATTGAAACACACATTGAAATGTCACACCAACCAACCATCCTTACTCTCAAAGAAATAATTGATAGTTAAGTCTTTCTTATTTTTAAAACAGTTAAAGTTTTATCTATGAAAGAAATACTGATGAGATCGTTAAGAGCTTTCGGGGTGGGGCTGGGTGTATCATGAAACCCAGGGCTGTAAAGGGCGTCAGCGCAATTGTGCCGCGTACAGTAGGGAAGAAGAACAAGTCATTCATTGTTCTCGCCCTACCTGTATCGTTTTGTCCATCCATCTGTTGGCTGAGTTGTTGTGGACGCCCTGTCCGTGGATGATGTGGTGAGTTCTGGCCGTCATGTCATTGAGCATTCCGCCTTGGGTACCACACCGCGACGGCGCCGTAGGTTTGTCCAGACACAACAAGAACAGGCTGTTCTCTAGGATGTGGAGATTCGCTCTGTTTGTGGCATCTGAAAGATACAGTGAAGAAAACATGAAAAAAAGGAACAAGGTAATATATTAATCAATATTCAATGTTGTAATATGTCATACCATTTCAAGATTCAGTTCATTGACTTTAATTTAATTGACTTCGAGTCTTATAACTATTTTATGGTGAAAGCATAATATTACCTTTGGGTTTGCGACAAATTCGTGAGTGAGTCTTAAATATTATAACAATGTATGCATCTAATTTCAGTTAATATATTTTTGTATATAATGTAGCATTTTTAAAAAAAACGAATAATGAAGCATACAAACCTAGTTGAAGTCTTTCTCTGTGCTCAGCCCACAGACTGCGTTTCTGTGACGTGAGAAGACCAACTGGTGCTGATTGGTTACTTTCTTGCTCGGCCATGTTTAATATACGTGACAGCTGCAGGGATATGTCAGCCTCCGTCAGTTCATCTCCTTCTCGTTGAACATCTACCTTGTAGAACTGCAGTGAGATTAAATACAATCACAAATATCGTGTTGAGCGGATGGTATCTTTTGATAATGTGAAGGTTTAAGATTAAAACATTTGATATATTTGCAAAACTTTTGAGCTCGCTACAGGTTCTAAAAAATTTTTTTCTGGCAATAAGCCATGGTACAGTTCCTAAGACATGGTACAGGTCATAAGCCATGGTACAGTTCCTAAGACATGGTACAGGTCATAAGCCATGGTACAGTTCCTAAGACATGGTACAGGTCTTAAGCCATGGTACAGCTCCTATGACATGGTACAGGTCATAAGACATGGTACAGATCCTAAGACATGGTACAGGTCATAAGCCATGGTACGGGTCTTAAGTCATGGTACTGGCCCTAAGACATGGTTTAGTTTTTACCTGATTGTTACAAGCCACCACGAAAAACTCTCGTCCCATCAGCCCCAAGTCTGTCCTTTGTACGTCTCTCTCCCTCCCAGGTTCTCTGTATGACGTGAACAGTCTGTAGTGCTGATCCATGCACAGAGGCTGTCCTTTCTCTTTGTACTTGCATCTTTCTATCGGCAGAGTTCGTCTGTGAAGTGGATTGAAAATATTAAGCTAGGTCCACACGTGTCCAAATCTGCATGCACTCACGAAGGTCTAAACTTTATCTAAAGGACTAATCATATTTTATTATTTCTAAAGGGAGCATACTTGATTAGTTTTAAGACATCAGATCAAAATGTGGTCAATGGGTAAGCATTAGTGGGTCACCGCTGAACTATTTGATTGTAACATCTAATCAGCTATTTGGAAAATGTTGTTACCCGAGTCGCTGTGACTGTCCGAGGAATGTTGGGGCATGCACGTATTTTGAACCAATTATAGAATAAATTTTCGTGTATTTTTGTTGGCAATCTGCTACAATGTTAACAAGCTACAATCGAAGTACCAGTGTTCGTGTAAAGTTTAGCACAATAAAAGCTATGGAAATGGTGATAAAATTTTTGATTAAAAAAAACCCCAACATTTCCGAATATTACTTAAAAATCTGAACACAAAATTTTTTTTCACATTTAATTGTTTCCTTTGAAAATCAAAACTGTTATTCCCAAATAGAACCCATTAGCGTGGAGGAGTTTTTTCCTTTTTATTTCTATCACAGGAGAAGAAAATTGTCTTGAACATTTCGTGGCACATTAGTCTGAAAATGTGTCACGCCAACACCAGAAGGCGCTGTTCCCATGCAATGGACGTAGTCACGATGACAGGAAAATAGCTCTGCTCCCCCTCATTCCTTTATTCGTTTCTTCCTCCTGACGTCCCAACAATTCCTCGGCCAGTTTTGCGTGCTAATAGCCATCACGGCCACTGGCTCAAAAAGAAAGTAGACGATTTACTTGGAGGGTTTTAAAAAGAATGGAGTAAAAAAAACACACACACTTTGGGAGGAAAAATGGCGACAATAAACGATTTTCGAAATTGACTTTGGCCGGCGAATGAGATCAGGTGACACTTAAAGAAGGCAAAGGTCGTTTTCTCGATTCTTCTTCCGGTTTGTGCTTGGCAATAATTTCTGTTCGCCCCTTAACTGCTCTTTGCGTTTATGGGGGAATTGATTCCAGGCAACGTTATATGGTCAAACAAAATCTAAATCGTGCTCAGAATGAAATTTTAACTTTCAAAGTTGAGGGGGAAAATACGGAAGAACAAAAAATACTGGTTAAAAATAATAATTAAAGGGAAAAAAAACAATTTAATGTTTGTGTCCCCTTATTCGTTTACGGCCCTTTGCTCAATCCGTTATAGATTAAGAATTGTGTTTCTAGGCAAATATTGCGCGGAGGGTTCAATTATAAAGACTCCGAGACGCCTTGGTCAACACCGGGGTTGGGACACAGTGTTTGCTCGAGTCTTTTACGATCTAATTATGCCCGCAATATTTTATTGTGGCATATTTTTATGTGTGGCTGTTGCCCTATCTTTTATCACAAGCAGCGGTCGCAAAGAGAAAAGGGGAGAGAAGAGTGATGTTGAACTAACGGATTTTTTAAAACGTTAATAAGAAACAAGAGAAGGGAATGAATGGATAGATATTGCTTGAGTTAAACATCGTGTAACCAATGCGGGAAACGCAATCAGTTTAAGTCTGTGTTATTAGCCATTGAGAGTTTCACAAAGAAAGCCTGTTTAAAAAAAATATATTAATTCCTTCCTTATCTTTAAAAAAAAGTAAGATTATCAGATTATTCCGGGAGAGAGTGTTGTTATCTTAATGTGATGCGATAACCGTCATAACGTGAGAGCAGCTGCAACGCGATAAAGTTAAAAAAAAACCACCATTTAATGATTTCATGGTTTTCATATCTGGAGCTTGGCAGCTCTCGTGTGAACAATGCTTGACCATTTTGTTGTAATAACGTTAGAGATGAAGTTAAAACTGTGTGTGGGAACTTACGTGTCAGTTAAGCGTTTAAAGTCCAACATGCCTCGGATAAATTTGGAAGCAAATCTGAAAGAGCAAAAATATAATAAATATTAAATTTAAAATAAATATTGTATATGAGTATACAATAAATGTAGCTTGAAAAGAAGTGCATACAGTATTTTAGTTGTCATTTTTAAAAAAAACTCATTTAATATAAAAAAATATTTAAATTGTGTTTATATATAGAAATAGCACATTTTTCTATATCCTCGGTTTCTATAACCTTTAATTAATTGCGTTTGATTTATTTTACTCACAAAACTACTTTTAACAAATAAGAGCCATGTTAATTAAAAAAGTCGCACAGCTTTCAAAGTTTCATTTTGTAATCCAGAACTCTGAGCTCTGATCATAGCTTGCGATTAATGCAACTGTTAAAGGGCGGCAAGCCACGTGATCTAAGTAGGCAGCAGACAAACCCACAGAGACACCCACCTGATTTGTTCTCTGTGGGACGGAAATCCCTGGTATGGAAACACAGCTGCTGGGTTCGAGTTGATGAGGACAGGTATGCGGACGTTGAGGTACATGTCGTTCAACCACCACTCGTTGGCCTAAGGACATGGGACATAGAAGATATTGGAAATTTTCTACTACAGAAGAGGCGGGAGGAATAAACAATTTATTTTGTGTGAAAAATTATATAACGATTACGATTACAAACGTTTTATGGTTATTTTTTTTCACGAAGGTTCAGTTGCCCATACGCTATCTACTTAGTTTTCCATACACTACCTACCAAGTTGCCAATACACTACCTACCAAGTTGCCAATACACTACCTACCCAGTTGCCAATACACTACTTACCAAGTTGCCAATACACTACCTACCCAGTTACCCATACACTACCTACCCAGTTACCCATACACTACCCACCCAGTTACTCATACACTACCTACCCAGTTACCCATACACTACCTACCCAGTTGCCCATACACTACCTACCCAGTTGCCAATACACTACCTACCAAGTTCCCCATACACTACCTACCCAGTTGCCAATACACTACCTACCCAGTTGCCAATACACTACCTACCAAGTTGCCCATACACTACCTACCCAGTTGCCCATACACTACCTACCCAGTTGCCCATACACTACCTACCCAGTTGCCCATACACTACCTATCCAGTTGCACATACACTACCTACCCAGTTGCCCATACACTACCTACCAATTTGCCCATACACTACCTACCCAGTTACCCATACACTACCCACCCAGTTACTCATACACTACCTACCCAGTTACCCATACACTACCTACCCAGTTGCCCATACACTACCTACCCAGTTACCCATACACTACCCACCCAGTTACTCATACACTACCTACCCAGTTACCCATACACTACCCACCCAGTTACTCATACACTACCTACCCAGTTACCCATACACTACCTACCCAGTTGCCCATACACTACCTACCCAGTTGCCCATGCACTACCTACCCAGTTGCCCATACACTACCTACCCAGTTACCCATACACTACCTACCCAGTTTTCCATACACTACCTACCCAGTTACCCATACACTACCTACCCAGTTACCAATACACTACCTACCCAGTTGTCCATACACTGTTGTCGTTTTAAGAGATACTCCTGGAGTTCGTGCCCAACGCCATTGGGTTTGCAGAACTCATCCACAATGTACTTAGTTCTGGCGTATTCTTGCGGTGACACCACTGTCTTGATTAGGCTCAGATACTTCTCCATGGTTCCCTGGAGATCCGGCACCGGTAACTTGGGTAAAGGAAACTGGCAGAGAGCAGACAAATACGATGCTTAGCTATATGGAGATATTACATTTGTTTGTAATTTTTAAAGATATTGATTTAAGAGTTTTCTGGTTTGAACGAATTTTAAAAAGTACCATATCGTTTGACAGTTACTGGAAATAGCGACTTGACGAATAATATCCAAAATGTTTTAATTACTAGAGAATAAAATTAATTTCTAAACATGTCGCTGTTTGACTCTAACGGTGTGCTACATTTTAAATGTGAGACTCTTTGTGATGTCATAATGTGTGAACCTTTGCGTCCATATTGCAAAGATTTATGGAACTAAAAAGAAAAACATCTTCCCAACGTCATATATTTGCTTCTGTTCAAATTCACCATCTGTCCCTGTTTAGCTAGAACAGTGCTTCTCAAAGTGGTGGTCCGCGGACCGGTGCCGGTCCGTGGGCAATCCACTGCCGGTCCGCAGATGTTCTCAAAAAAAGGACAGAAAAAATTGTCGGTGCAGGGAAAATAGTGCACCGGTCCCTAGTACAATGGAAAAAAATTCCTGCCGGTCCGCCATTCTAAAAAGTTTGAGAAGCACTGAGCTAGAAGACTGTTAATTAAATTGTTTATCTAGAGAAAATCACTTGAAAAAACAAACAAACAAACTATAACATTAATTTGAGAATATAAATTAATACATGTTCGGCCACCTGTGCAATCCATGCATTAAGTCATTGCATCATACAAACACTGCAACGTCAGTATGGTGTGATGAAAGCACGAGGAGATACCTATTGACATATGTCCTCACTGTGAGTTTCAATACATGACAGGATTTAAGTGCAAGAAACAAAGTAAAAAAAAACATGTGAGTGACAGGAGGGGAGGGGCTTGGCTTGTTGGGGTCGGACAGGCCAGTGACCCAGTTGTACGTGTGATCAAACACGACCTTTCTTGATGTCATCGAACAGTGTCTTAGTCAGGGGTTCTTAAGTAGGTCACAATGTCAGCAAGGACTTTTGCATTGAAAGACTCAAAACAAAACGGGCGATGGTTGCCCTGACAGTTTCTTTTTAAAGACTAGATCAATAAATTAGTTATAGAACTTATACAGTGCATGATGTGTGACCTAACTTAAAATTGATGTACTAACATTTTTTTAAATTCTAATTTTTAATATTTATAGGATATCGAAACAAAGAAAATGAATTCTTATTTTAACTTCCATTAATTATCTTATTTCAGTGAATTTATCAATCCACGTGAGATTCATCATTTAATCAAATCTGTCTATGTAACTTCATTGGTTAATAGCAAAGCCAACAATTTTTTTTTAAATCACGCGAACCCCTGTAACAACAAGGAAGGTAACAGTGACCTGGGTCTTTATATAATATAAATAAATGACCTTGGGAGTTGTTTCGTTAGTAAATCAAGATCCTGACCACAGCAGGTCAGATTCATCTTTGATGAGATGACAGTCATAGCTCAAATTTATTGGCGCCCCATTCGTTTGCACGTACCACGGTAACCAAACAACACTATAATGATCTATTTTCCAATTTTACACATCAGACATCTACTAAACTTGTCACATCATCATTGCCCTTTATTTTTACGTGGTCATTACAGCTTATTGTTTGTATGGTCTGGCCCGAACGAAGAAATGTGGATAGCTTGTTTAGAACTATTGCATACAGTAACGAGCTTCTAATTGAGGGATCCCTGTCTTACGTGATCCAATGCAGGAGTCCTCGGTGATAACACTCGAGTCAAGACTACACATCGGCATCATTAAGCGTTTCATCGCCAGGGAGTAATGGCAGGGGAAGGGGGGAGGGGGGAAAGGTTATCGCTCTGGTATATTTTAATTGGTCATAGAAGACTATTAATTAAAGTTGACTTCTTGGTGTGGGGGTGGGTGGGGGTGGGTGGGGAGGGGTGACTTTGAACATTAATCGCATACATTATGACTGAAGCGGTAAAATCAAGCTGCTTCACTCTGTGGAGACGTTACGAAATAATAAAAAAAAATAATTGTGTTTTGTGTATAGTGGGCGGCACAATTCATGGAAAGGGTTAATTGTAGAGCAGAAGTTTGAATATAGATCGCGACTAGCCAAACTTAGAACTCTTTGTTTGTTGATTTCATGTGTTTTAGTAGTCTTTTTCCCAGATTGATGGTATGTCCGTCACAGAAGTAAAGGTATACCAGTCAACTTTACATGAAAGCCTTTTCCGGCTTCAAACAATTATACGAGATTAGTGAATTATAATCATTGACCAACTGCATATCACCCATCATTTTCACACTGAGTCCACAGGTTTCCAAAACATTGAGCAATGAAAAAGAATTGTAGCATTGCATAATAATGGGGCCACACACGAATGGAATGGTGACAGCAAGGCTGGCCACGGGGCCGACTGAGTGAGTTTGAATAAATCAAATTGCAATGACTAATAGCCCAGTGGTTGGACGGCTGGCACGGCTGTGAACACCATCGGGGAAATGTGCCACCTGAGTTGCGTCACCTGGATAGTTTTTTTGGCTTTAAGGTTTTATTGAATTCGATGCGCTTTATTTAGTTTGGGTGGGGGGATGGGGTGGGGGGTGTTCGTCGGTGGTTCTCAACTATTTCAGAAGAGGATCATAACTACAAATCAAAACATTTCAGGATAACTTAAGAGTTTCCTTTAGTAAAAAAAAATGAAGTTAAGAATTAAACCGATGAACTTTGCAAAAGCCATCAGACAGATCATAAACGCCATCAGAAAAATCATAAAAGCCATCAGACAGATCATAAAAGCCATCAGACAGATCATAAAAGCCATCAGACAGATCATAAAAGCCATCAGACAGATCATAAAAGCCATCAGACAGATCATAAAAGCCATCAGACAGATCATAAAAGCCATCAGACAGATCATAAAAGCCATCAGACAGATCATAAAAGCCATCAGACATATCATAAAAGCCATCAGACGGATCATAAAAGCCATCAGACGGATCATAAAAGCCATCAGACGGATCATAAAAGCCATCAGACGGATCATAAAAGCCATCAGACGGATCATAAAAGCCATCAGACGGATCATAAAAGCCATCAGACGGATCATAAAAGCCATCAGACGGATCATAAAAGCCATCAGACGGATCATAAAAGCCATCAGACGGATCATAAAAGCCATCAGACAGATCATAAAAGCCATCAGATATATCATAAAAGCCATCAGACGGATCATAAAAGCCATCAGACGGATCATAAAAGCCATCAGACGGATCATAAAAGCCATCAGACGGATCATAAAAGCCATCAGACGGATCATAAAAGCCATCAGACAGATCATAAAAGCCATCAGACATATCATAAAAGCCATCAGACGGATCATAAACGCCATCAGACGGATCATAAAAGCCATCAGACGGATCATAAAAGCCATCAGACGGATCATAAAAGCCATCAGACGGATCATAAAAGCCATCAGACAGATCATAAAAGCCATCAGATCATAAAAGCCATCAGACCGATCATAAAAGCCATCAGACAGATCATAAAAGCCATCAGACAGATCATAAAAGCCATCAGACAGATCATAAAAGCCATCAGACAGATCACAAAAGCCATCAGACAGATCATAAAAGCCTTCAGACAGATCATAAAAGCCATCAGACAGATCATAAAAGCCATCAGACAGATCATAAAAGCCATCAGACAGATCATTCCCACCCTCATCTCTTCTAACGTTTTAGTGACTTGATAAGATGAAAATAGAGAAAAGCTTAGCTGTGAGAACAGACTCTTTCACCGCACGGGATCAACGTTGTGTTCGCACTGACAAGCTGATTGATTGGCCACACCCATCCTATCCTTTCCTATATAAGCTCTTACTTTTCTCTCCTTACTTTATCCCTACTGGACTGCTTGGATTTCACAGCAGCTAAGTGTTTTTTTTATTATTATTTCGAGTTATTCGTTTCATGTGTGTACTATTTGTCCGTTGAGGAAGGCTCTTTGCCGAAACGTTCGCTGTTGTGTTACGTCTTGTCAGGCCTACTAATACCTTGTTTTTTTATATTATAAATTTACCTATTTAAAAGCCTGATTGCAGTCTCACCCCCATTACTTTAGCTGTCAGACAAGTGAGTACACGCTTTTACTGTAATCACGTGCCCAAACAAAGCCAAAAGGCTGTGTCCTGTTGTTTGATGGAGATCACTAAACTATGCAAGGTGTAAACGAGTAGTAATAAACCTGGTGACCAAATCTCGCTAATCACTTTGAGGATTTGGAAAATTAATTGAAGACTAAAATATATCAAATACGCTGGTTTCACTTTAAAACAATATATCCACAACCAACTTTATATTGTTCTTGGCGTAGAAGAGATTTAGATCAGGGACAAAATTTGGGGCACGTTGTTCGGGCGGTACACGTGCTTGGCTGGCATTTTCGACTCTCCGTAAAGACAGGGACCAGTTACCATGGGTTTCTGTCCTTGAGTCCACCCAGCTCTGATAGTAGGGACCTAACATTTGTCAGGGGAACATTAAAAGGGAGAAAAAAAATTATATTATCTCTATATATATAAGCCGCATTTGTTGTATGTCTGTCTGTCTGTTCCCTAATAACTCAAGATCCAGACAACCAAATAACGTGAAATTTGGTACACGTACACAAAATTATACCGGAAAGGTTATTAAACAGGTTTCGTTCCATATATATAAGATACTTGGGGCCCGGGGGCTCAAAATGTAGTTTTTCCCTATATGAGCTATATGAAATAATAAGAAAAACCCGTAAAAAACCAAGTTTTTGACTATAAATCCTTTATGTACGAGAAGTAACTAAAAGAATGTTCATTATAATACGCAGCGCCAGACCATCCAGAAATACAAAATTGAAGTTGTGTCGTAAAACATGTTTAATATAATACGCACCGATCAGGAATATGTTTATAAAAAGAGCTGTCAATAAAATACGCACCTTATTGCGCGACAGAAAGGTTGTTCAATATAATACGCACCGCGACGCTCTATCTCAAAAAATAGCATGAAACATAGGAATAAAAAAAATAATCTAAAAAATCAATAATTTAATTACGGTACATGCGATCGATCTGAAATTTTGATACATTGTTTTTATCATCGGTACGAAACTGCCTGCAAAATTTCAGCTCGCTATCTTGCGAGCAAGTGGGTTAAAAATCGATCAAAAGTTTTGGCGACAAGCAAGCAAGCAAGCAAGCAAGGTCCGCCGCAGACACCACGAGTTAATATAAAGGATTTAAAAATTATTGAAAATTAAGACGTAAAATAATGACGCAAATTAATAAACATTTTGGTGTCGAGATTAACAAGAAGGCGATTATCGCCATAAAATAATTTTTTTTGTTGTTGTTGCTTTGTTGTTGTTGCTTTTGTTGTTGTAGTTGTTGTTTTGTTGTTGTTGCTTTGTTGTTGTTGCTGTTGTTGTTGTAGTTGTTGTTTTGTTGTTGTTTTGTTGTTGATGTTTTTGTTGTTGTTTTGTTTTTGTTGTTGTTGCTGTTGTTGTTTTTGTTGTTGTTGCTGTTGTTGCTTTTGTGTTGTTTTTGTTGTTGCTGCTGTTGTTGCTGTTGTTGCTTTTGTGTTGTTTTTGCTGTTGTTGTTGTTGTCCACATCCCTTGCCCTGCGACGTCAATGTCCTTCATGTTGTTGTTGCTTTGTTGTTGTTGCAGTTGTAGTTGTTGTTTTGTTGTTGTTGTTTTGTTGTTGTTGCTGTTGTTGTTGTAGTTGTTGTTTTGTTGTTGTTTTGTTGTTGATTTTGTTGTTTTTGTTGTTGTTTTGTTTTTGTTGTTTTGTTGCTGTTGCTGTTTCTGTTGTTGTTTTTGTCGTTGTTGCTGTTGTTGTTTTTGTTGTTGTTGCTGTTGTTGTTAAACCTGGGCGAAGCCGGGTACTTGCCCCTAGTCAGTATATAGGTCGTGGGCCTTGAATAAACAGAAGAAGATATTTTATTATCAGCTTAAAACGATTTCTTGAGTCGTCAATTAAACGATAACGATAGGGTGGGGACCTCTGATCGGTGATGCTAATTTTTGCGTCAAGAAGACACACTTATAGATAAGGTTTTGTTCTGTTCCCCTCTCGTCTATTTCAACAATCCCACTCGAAGGTTTTCTTTATAGTTTGAAAAGTTGTTTAAACATCAAACGCTGTGGTAATGCCATCTCTTTGGATGCGGTAGGATTTAGTGTTAGCAAGGGGCTGCTCTTTTTATGCGCGAAGGGCAAATTTGTTATTTTTATATTGTTATTGAGATAAAGGTGGAAAAAATTCAAGCGACATATAGTCTACGCCAGTGCTTCTCAAACTTTTTAGTATTGCGGACCGGCAGGAATTTTTTCCATTGCACCAGGGACCGGTGAACTATTTTCCCACTAACGTGGAAGCGAAATTTCCTCATTTGGTAACTTCTGTGGACCGGCATCGGATGGTCCACGGACCGGTGCCGGTCCGTGGACCACCACTTTGAGAAGCACTGGTCTACGCCACAGACCATTCATAGGGGTTTTCGTATTAGGGATGTAGATACTTTCAGGAAATGAGATTTAAATTTCTATCTCTTTTCAATTCAGTGTTGCGTGAGAGAAAGGAAGTAAAACGTTAATATCATCATTTAGGATATCATTGAGTGGCGATTTTCAGATGGACTAGCGGTGAAGCACAACGGCCGCCAAGGGTGGATCACATGGTCGCCAAGGGTGGGTCACGTTTTGTCACTCAATTACTGTGAGGACGAAATCGCAACCATTCAAACACCTCACAGCCCCTGCCAAATTTCAACCCCACTTTTGCCAAGCATGGTTAAAAACTTGACGAAAACAACCTCATAACTTGATGATATATAACAGTCCCATCTTTCCATTTCCTTTTAATGACATCGAACAACATCATATCTTACATGGTCATTTACATAACACATCAATTAGTTTAATTCATTTTCGATTCTTTAGGGCACCGCTATTGTGGTGTGTTAGTTTTGCAGATGTCAGCTGTGCTCTAACTGACCGCCTAAACCGTGGGAAAATGCTTGCCACGTCAAAGTGTATATCTGGAGACCCAAGTACTAATTAGCTCACCAATCTATGACCACTCACTTGATAAAAGTGGCCACATGTTGCTTTACAAAATAGTGCTTTAATAAGGTCAACAAAGTGACCACACAGTACACACGTGTGATTTTAGGTCGCGTTGCTGATTAGCTGACTACACACACGACTATTGCATGGCTGTGTAATTATCAATGAAGACTGTCCCAATTATACACACAATGACGTAAGGAGCAGGTGCTAATCATGAGTCTGTGTATAGCAAGGGGAACTCATAATCGTTTCAGAGCAAAGCGAGGAGTTTTGCAGTTTCGTAGCAAGGGTTAGTACCACTCGGGGCAACCTATAAAAATCGCCACCCTATCCATGAGAGAAATGAAAACCAATGCAGTTGGCTGAAAATACTGACAAGAAAAAACCCCGCTCTTAGTGGATCATCCTCCTCTACAAACGCCTCTGGTTTCTTAAATATGCTTACTTTATTGAGCAACAAGCTTCTGTCTTGGCTTCTTCTTATAAAAAAAAACAAAAAAAACAAACCGGATCCTTCCCGTGCTAAAGTGCCACCGATGATGATGTCCAAAGAACACTCAAGTCGTAAGTCTATCAGATGACTGTGTGGCTGGGAACTGAGTCATGGAGACATATTGGCATTAGCATTATGATTGTCAAAAAGGCAGAGGTTGAGAACCTCTATCGATTACGCTATATTGTTGGTCCGACTCTCGGGTTTGAAAAGCTCAACAGGTTTTGTTTTGGATCCACTGTTTATCTCCTGTAGTGTGAGTCATTCTCACACGTTCAAAACGGCCCAGTTGACTCGAGTCAATTTATGACTTATCACGACTCGTAATTAATTAACTTTGCTTGGCTTAGGGTCTGGGGTTGTGGGTTGCTAGGATGGATTGTGAGACGGGTTGCTGAGAGGGGTTGGTCTTGGTGAGTCGGTTTGACGGGGCGGGTTGGTGTTGGTTGGCAGATCGGTGGTAAGGGTTTTATCAAAGCTGATAAAAAAAAATCAAGTCATTTTAAAGACGATAGCTGTCTAATACATAATGCTAGGAATTCTAATGAAGTATATGGCAGATCCAGCCCCCAAACTAACAGTTAAATATAATCAAATATAAAAACTAAAACCAAACACATCAATCAGGCTGGCAAAGTATCAAAACTACAATCAAATACTTCACATGTACACACCTTTAAGTGACATTGACCTGTGTAGAGATATAAGTAAATGACATGTGTAAAGACTAGGGTTTTTCCACCAAGAAAGCTTCGTGCACGTATTTTCTCATTATGAATTTGTCTTCTGACACTGAGGGTAGAAACTATTGGCTCTATTTAATTGGTGGGGAAAAAAATCCATATCAAACGAGTAACTTTTAAAAATCATAAATGTTTCCGCTTGATATTCGGACTTACTTAAAGCTCATTGAACAATTACAAATCTATTCATTCCACCTGGTCACAGCTTGCCACTTTAAAAAAAAATCGTTAAGTTGTAGCTTTAACATTTTTCCAGTTATTTTTTCTTTCTTTTACATTGTGACCTCCCCCGCAATGATGAACTTTTAAATGTGCATTGGAGAGTATCTGAGTTGTATTTTTTTTATTTTAAAAAAAAATTTTGGGTGGGGGGGGGGTAATTTTATCGAAATGGTTTGTTGGGAGAAGGGTGTGAGAAGGGGTTGTATATATTTGGTACTGGAGTCATTAGACCTGTGTCCTGAGATTGGGAATGCTACTCCACTTTAGATCTGATGATGAGATACAATTTCGCACACTGACGTGGGTACAATGTTGATTTTCGAGAACCTCGGCAAGGCTAAGTTGATATTGTACACAACAGCGATAACACTAAATAATCCTTTCAAGTCGTTGCATCACTCGCCATCTGCTTGATGCTGGCGAATAATGAAGTGTTTAGCCTAGCACATTGCTTTTTTTTAAAAACCTCTTCGTATTGCTGTACTTACAATTTAAATGTAAGAAAAGGCATGATGTAGTCAGTCCATTTATTTACAATGTAAATTAAATTTGTTGAGTAAAGTAAATACACCGAGGTAAGGATCCACACAACGCTGTATTTCATATACCCTCTCAAGGTGGATTTCAAAATGGAGGTTACAGTTACCCGAAAAGTTCGTACAGGGATGTAACGACTGAGAATTACATTGCTGAATTTGCTGGATAAAGACAAGAAACAGCAAAGTATAATCCTATCAAATGATTTGGAACGTCACCAGCCCCCGCCCCCAACTTCTTTTTTCATGAAAAATAATATCAATTGTCTTTTCATACATAGCTGTAGGACGAGACCGAAAAAAACATTTGAGCCACAAGGACAAAAGGTCGGTCCACACCTTCAATCATTTGTTCGCGAGCATTTGATCAAACATCACACGAACGTACTATAATATACGCCAATTTATATAATAAGGCATTTTATTTAAAGCATATGACAAATTGTTATAATTATTGATTCGAGTTTGGTTATGTTAATCTACGCAGAGACCTATATGGTAACGTTAAAATTAATCTATACAGAGACCTATATAGTAACGTTAAAATTAATCTATGTAGCGACCTATGTGGTAACGTTAAAATTAATATATGTGGAGACCTATATGGTAACGTTAAAATTAATCTATGTGGAGACCTATATGGTAACGTTAAAATTAATCTATGTAGAGACCTATATGGTAACGTTAAAATTGATCTATGTGGAGACCTATATGGTAACGTTAAAATTAATCTATGTAGAGACCTATATAGTAACGTTAAAATTCGTCAAATCAATTATGTTTTTCCAAATAAAGAATTGATGAACATGAAATTACACTGGAATATTTTAAATACATATCAATATAGACCGCTATCTGACGTTCATCATTCACATTTTTATTGACACCCACATGGCTATTTGTAGCTTTTCATTGATCATTGACTTTGCTCTGTTTGTAACTGTATCTCCACCGTGTCATCATTAGCCGATGCGGTTAACAAAAATATGGACCGCAAATTTATCATCTGTTATGCACTGAGATTGTGTCGTGTGTAGCAGCATGTGTCGTTGAGACAAAGCTTGATCATAAAAACGAACACACATAAATCACTGGTGTAGTTTTAACTCAAAACTCATTTGGTGTGTGTGAGTTGTGGGCGGGGTTATATACCAACTTCGTAGCTCTACATTCCTCACAAAACAAAAGGATATCTATACAGCTTTTTATACAAACTAATTTTTTTTAAAAATGTTTAGAACGGTAAATGTACAAGAGTGAAGTCAAAGTAAGACCCGGCCTATATCTCCGTGAGAATTTTATACCAGCCAATTAAATGTAGTTTTTTTTCTATATGGTGAAAGGAGTTTTCTCCTAATTTAACGTTAATATTTTTTACAGATAAACTATTATAAACAAATCACGCAGCATCACGAACAAAGCAAGACGCTTTTTTTAAATGAATGAATTTTTTTTTAAATTTGTTTAAAAGTGGGTTGCTCTGTATTTAAAGGCATAGACCAAAGATAACTTATCAATGAACGTTCCTTTAGCCAGTGCTAGACAAAAAATAACTTTACCTACTATTTCTTTCATTTCAGCTTTAGTAGTAAAGAATTGTGACCGATATGCACAGGAACATAGACAGTCAAGAAAAGTCATTATGTCAAACTCTTTTGCGTTCTCTTGCTTAATTTTTTGAGTGATAAATCGACTCATTAAAAGAAAATTATTCTTTAAAAATCAATAGTCACAATGAGTTTATATTATTATTATGATATATAATCCTTCTTCCACTGAAAAACAGAAGCGCTTTTTTGGCCTTCAGTCTTCATGAGGTCATGTTGTACACCTTTAAGGTCTTGTGTCTTTTTGGCCGCCATGCGACGGACGACGGATGAGGAAAACCCCGACCAACTTAATTAACGGCCTGATTAAGTTTCCTGAAGAGATTAAGTCAAAGCGACAAGAGCTTAGCATTTAGACAGGGCCGTATCACGGCCTGTGTTGTTGGGGAAGTTCCGTTTGTATTGTGTTACGTCAAAGTAGTCCGGGCGACTATCTTCACTTACGGGTTAGGGTTCAGCCAAAAGGTGCACTGAGCTCTTAAAAACCTTCATTTTTTTGCACCTATCCGGTTTGTGAAACCCTATGCAGAATCTGGTATAGTATATTAAGAAACATTTGATCTCCCAGCGCTAAAAAAATGTATGGGAAAAAATGAATGGCTCAGATAGTGTGGGAATATTTTTATGTACTTTAAATTATTTGAATGAGTGGGCATTGTAAATGTTAAAGTAAGTACTGATTCTACGATGAATGTAAGGAAGTAAGAGAAAGAGTATTATCTTAATGTAATACGTCGTACCCTAAATATATCAGTAATTGAATAATAAGAGCAGTGTATCAAATCACCCTACAAAGATTTTTCAGATGATACAAATCAGATGATTTTTTTTTAAAAAGAAGGCTATGTATTCCAAAAATAATATAATTTTTTTTATAACATCTCGGTTATATGACTTGTGTTGCCCCACTTTAAAATCACCTGGTGTAGATAATGTATTCAGTTTTAACAGCGCTAGCGCCATCCCACACGAAACTCCCGTTTGACTAATCCAGGATTCATTTCCGAAATTAATGGAAGATTTTTTTAAACGCTGGGAATAAGTTACGCTTCAGGGCACCTTCCCCGCCCCCACTAACCAGAGAGAGTTGTAGTTATTGGAACACAGGTGTCGACTCATTGTTTCGTTAATGTATCGCTATACTTTTTAATCATTCTTAATAACCGAAACAAAAAAACGATGCAGATTTTTAAACTTTTGATCTGTTAATTGAATCGACTTAAACCAGTTCAAAGTGAAATAAGCGTTGACAAATGTACCACTCTTAGCAGGAGATATAATGACAAGAGAATGATTGAGCGTGAGGAAGTTAGAGAATGGTAAAAAGATAGATTAATGGTGAGAGAAAGAAGCGAGAAAGAGAGGGGGGGGGGAGAAAAAATGAAAAGAAACAAATATTTGGAAAATAACGATAACCAAATAATTTAAAATAAATAACAGCCAAAGAAAAATCCCAGACACAAGAGAATGAAAGACTCAAAATGAAGAAATAAATAAAGGGGATAAATAAATAATGGAATGGGGAGAAAAGGACATAAAAATATCATAAAGTCGGGAAAAAAATTAAGTTAAAATATTAAATTATTTTAATTAAAAAACAACCGATGAAAATAAATAAGTCGAAGACACTCACCAGACATATGATCTTGGTGATTCGCAAAAACCAATTGAGTACAGAGTTGTGATAGAGTAAAAACATCACCAATGCACAAGTTAGAATTGCTACAACCATGAAATCTCGAACCTATCACTTTCCTGTCTATCCGTATTTTACTTCCATCACGACGTTTTTATCACACCGCATTCCATTATCACAAAAAAGTCTTTGGAAAAATTACAGCTAAACAAACGTATTCTTCTCTTGAAAAAAAATATATTCACAATCAAATTCTCGCACAAAAAAACTTGAGGTCCATTTAAAATAGGCATAAATAATACACAAGAAGTTAAGCTTTTACTAATGCGTCTAAGGCACAGCTAATTATAATTCACAATCATAACACCATCAGTCCACGAATCTAAACACCCGCAAAAAGTCACAACGGCCGTCTTCAATTTGAATTCATTCATTCATCAAGGTGGCGATGCGTTATTTCCCATTTGTTGTCTCTCGGTAACTTCACGTACACGGCGAGCACAGGTGCTGCTGTCTTAACACAGGCCGCCAACTACTCAATAGATACCCACCTCCGGTACCGTCCGCGGATTTACTTATAACCCTTTCGGTACGGCCCCACCACAATTATTGTATCTGAGGTCTACCACCAGGCATATTCAACACGCCCGCATCTCATCGCTGTGGCTGGCGAGACGATTATTATTATTTTTTTTACAAAACCCTTCTTCCTATTATTGTTTTTCTTTTCCTGTGAATTTTTTTTAAGTAAGTGGAAGGTGGGGGGGAGGGGGATGCGGGGATGTTTGTGTTTGTCTGTGTGCCTGAGCGGCGCTGGTGGTTTCCATTGTAATTTAGGTTAGGTTTCCTTATCAATTCGGAACATACGCTCTATGACACATTATCTCCCCGGCCTGGGGTAGGCTTGCGGCGAGGTCATGGCAATGTTACTTCTAACGTATTCTGGATATAGACAACTGGAAACGGTTACATGTAATTCAATGACGGCATTTACACTGATAAAGACGTGTGGATAGATACAATTTCTATGAAAAAATCAAATTAAAAAATTGAGAGAGAAACTACTCAAATAAATTTATAATTTAACATACAGAATTTAAAAGGAAAACTATTTAAAGGAGATATTTAAAAACAACATTAAAAATATATATATTTATCTCTTTCTCTCTCTCTCTCTATGTATATATATATATATATATATATATATATATATATATATATATATATATATATATATATGACGATTAAGCAGGTAGGCCCAGAGTGAGCTGCCAAGCAGCCGGGCCAAGGTGAGCATGATTCGCTTAGCTCCAGATGAATTTGTTGGAGCATCAGTATCAGATTATTTGAAATCTTTATAAGCGAATTTTACCCTTGCCAAAAATCACAGCGCCCGGGGCTACAGCCCTCGCAGGGCCGCGTCCACGCTACGCCACTGACTTCAGATCACGGCCATATCGTCACTCATTACGTGTTAGCGTAACCCAAAAAAAAAGTAAAGAATGGACTTTTTATTTACCTTTCTAGGCGAAAAGGGGCACTCTGTTGTCTTGCCCATCTTGATCGGCAACTTATCACTGGGAGTCGGTTAAAGCGTGCTCCGGTGACAGCTGGTAGTGTATACTTGCGTCCGGTGTATTCCCCTCGAGTGTGTATTTATGTATGTAACAGTTACAGCGGTCTGAATTCCTGTGCGGTGACACCGTTAGTTGTAAAAACACCGCGCGGCGGCCACCGATTTATATAGCCACTCAGATCGGGCTTATGACGGGCTACTGTTTAAAGGGAGTGGGGGGGGGTCGGTAGGAAGGAGGGGGGTGGGGGTCAGAGACCAAACTCCGGACCCGATAGAGTTACACTTACATGGGGCGGAAGTGAGACCAGTTTACTTACAGTTGGCATTCGACGTGCGAATAGACATCTAAGCGTTTGCGACCCCCTTCACCACTAATAGTTCATGGCTATTCCCCCTCCTTATTCACTCTACAGGAGTAAGAAATGACCAACCCTCACCCCTCCGGGCCCCTCCCCATTCTCTCGGTGCTTTAGCCCCTCCCGCTTACTCGTATAAATATAAAAAAAAATAATAATAATAAACGGAGTGAGGCATTGTCGTCATGCACTTATCCGACACTTAGCATAGGCGTTGCCGTCCGGTGGGTCTAGATGTACACAGTTGCGAGGTATCATATCATGGGAAGTGGATCAGGTATCACCCCTCCGGTTGGTGGCATGTTTACTTCCTCTCACTGAGAGATAAGGGGCCGCGCCCACGCCAACAGTAGGGAAACAAAAGTTGTGATGGGTTTAGGGTTACCATTATGTTCACGGTAGGCAAGCAGTTAACGGGAATGGAAAAAGGAAAAAAAAAGGGAATCAACTTTTTGTGTGTGTTTGAATCTGACATGTAAAACTTCGACATTATCAACATTTTTATTTATTTTTTTTGTTGTTGAAGTTAAATTATTATTTCTTATAGCAACATTTATTTGCACTTTCCAATATTTTTTGTGTTCATATTAATTAATTTTTTTTTGAAATTATCAACGTAATGTTACTAAAATATTTGTACATATTTGCACACTTTTTGCTGATTTATTATTGTCTATTCAATCTTCTTTTTGTTGAGGGGGGAGGGGGGTGTTTTAAGGGATATTTTCAGCCAAAATAACGATGTCCAGCAGATGTTACGTTTCCTTCTCAAGTTAATTTTAGCAGGGAAGTAAAACTATTCTCCGCAAAAGCAAAGAAATAAAACAAAGTTGTAGGCCTTAATATGTGTATGTGAGTTTTTGTTTGTTTGTTTGCTTGTTTGTTTTTGTGTTCTGTATTTAACTGTTTATAAATGAAACTCTCTAATCAGAGACAAATTTGTTTTGATAAAAGCGTAGTGACTTTTCGATTTTTTTCCCCCCAAAATATAACCAGTTCAGCTATGATGTTAAAAATGGCCTCACTTAAATAAAGTTTTCCGTGCATTTTAAATATTGACAAAGACGTGTTTCCCGCCAACAGACACAAGGTAGATTCAAATACCACACGCCTCTGAGACTAAGACGAAGTGTGAACACAACGACTTGTAGATATAAAAACGGAGCTGCTAGTTATAAGGATGTCGACAGACGTAAAAACAGACCGTTATGAAGTCAAGATGTTCAACTATATAAGCCCTTACAGTCAAAGAAACACGTCTATATGTCCCTGGACAGAGAGCCTAAAACCAGTCCAAGCCTAAAGATCTGGTTATTGTATGGCGTAGTGTCTTACCGGTCATTTCTGAGAAGACGAGCCTACAAAAACAGGACGCTCTGCAAGGAGAGCAGCATGAATAAATCATTTTGATCTATCCTTTAAAAAATATAAAAAACAACCCGTAAAAAACCAAGTTTTTGACTATAAATCCTTTACGTATGAGACGTAACTAAAAGAATGTTCATTATAATACGCAGCGCAAGACCATCCAAAAATACAAAATTGCAGTTGTGTCGTAAAACGTGTTTAAGATAATGCGCACCATCAGGAATATGTTTATAAAAAGTGCTGTCAATGAAATACGCACCTTATTGCGCGAAAGAAAGGTTGTTCAATATAATACGCACCGCGACGCTCTATCTCAAAAAATAGCATGATACATAGGAATAAATAAAATAATCTAAAAAATCAATAATTTAATTACGGTACATGCGATCGATCTGAAATTTTGATAAATTGTTTTTATTATCAGTACGAAAGTGCCTGCAAAATTTCAACTCGCTGGCTTACGAGCAAGTGGGTTAAAAATTGATCAAAAGTTTTGGCGACAAGGGCGCGCGGTCGGGCGGGCGGCCGCAGACACCAGGAGTTAATATAAAGGATTTAAAAATCAAAGCGAATACCTTCACGTGTATGTACGTAATATAGGAGGAGCGTGAGGAAACCTTCGACACCAACATGCAAAATAGAAAAGTTCCATATTCAACATTTCACCAAACTGTATGAAAATAATGAATCGCTGCCTTAATCACTCAGATAAATCTGCACTTTCATTCCCAAGATGATAAAATTATTCTTGATTGCCGCTTTTAACATTCACGGCCCCATTAATGAGCATTATTGTCAAAATATTTACTTTAAAATGAGAAAAAAACAGACCTTATTTTTAAAACACACTTCATGACTTTCTGGTAAGAATATCTTAAATAATTTCAGGATAATTTCATAAATGTTTGGTGTTTCGATGTAACGCGTCATACACGAGAAAAGGGGTTACAGTGTAAACCCTAGTGTGAATGAATTCAAACCACTCTCTGGGTCAACGGCTATGATTGCTGAAGGATTGGCACTATTCGGAAAATTTCTTTGAGGACTTGTTACACTAATTACAGACGGATGAAAATTTAAGATGATTATCTGACATTTATTTCTTTTACTACGTTTATAATTGTTAAAAAAAAATAATGCTATACGGCTAACTTACTATTACTATAACAAACATTTTAAGGAGTATGATATATATTTTTTTAGTGTTGCTTTTCTAAAACATGTTAGTAGTTACTATGTAAGAATGATAATGGTTGATTTAGTGGTTAGTCTCTTAAGCAATGTGATTGCTGTAAGGAGAAAAGGTTTCGAAATCCATGTTAGGTATGTGTCCATCTCATTAAAAAAATGTATATGATTGGTGACAAATTCAACCCCAAGAAAGACATTACTCAGCCACGCCACTGCTTCAATAACATCCGGCTACTTACTCCCCACTAGATTGTATTGTTAGGTTTGCGACTCGTCTAATGGAAAGAAATAACCTTGTTAAAAAAAAATCTGAGGACATCCTCCGAAATGTGTCAATGAAACTTCACGTGACGACAGGCCTTTAGATGTTGGTGTACTTGAAGACGATTGGCGGATGCTCGTTGAAACAAAGCGTAGCACTCTGAGAGCCATGGACACAAGTGATGTACGCATGCTACTTAAGATGAGTAAACGCAGCCACTACCTACACAAACACAGACACAAAGACTTTCGCACAAACAATATTGACGATTTAAAAAAAAACAACAGGCACGCTTACAAGCCTTCTTGTTAGGTTTTTTTCTTTTTATTCAAGTTCTAGCTCTCGCACCACTCTACAAAGCTCAAGTGTTAACCTCTGTCCTGTTGTTATGTAACAGGAGCTAAGTTTGATACAAGTCAACATACGATACCGTCTGACTCACTGCCTCGTGGTACACTTACTATTTCGTAGCCGCCTCGTTTCAAGTTTACCAGTCAAATTAAAATAATAATTATATTTAAAAAAAAATATACATTTGTGTCAACAAGAGGAACGTAGATCCTTCAAATATTTATTTGTATTGCTTTCAATTGATTAGTAACCTCTATTTTCATTCCTATTGAATTTTTATTTTCTACTCTGTTTTTTTGTATATTACATCTCTTCTTTTTTGTGTGTGTTTATTTGTATGTTTCTTTGTTTTTTGTGGGTTTTTTTGGTGTTTTGTGTGTGTGTGTGTGTGTTTTTAATGGCTTTTGAGGCAAACTGCCAATTTTCGGATTTGTACCCTGCCCCACAACTTATGCATTAAAAAAAGTAGGTTATTACTTTACTTCTCAAATTTAAATCCCTACCTTCTACTTCTTCTAACAACTGCGTGCCCCCGACTCCACCCAACCACACCTCACTTTTTTTTTCATCGGTCGCCAGAAGGTTTTTCAGGGCCACTGCTCTAAAAGAGCTGTAGTTTAACATTATACATTTCGCATACACACTCACGTGCATTCTGACATCACTTTTCTTAACATTTTTTTTAAAAAGCTAGCCTTAGTTTATCGTGGTTGTCTGACCTTGGTTGCTGGTTTGTCTGGGTTTTCCCCGTTTTTTTTTGTATGTATCAAGTTTTCATTTTTTTTTCATAACTGGGCTCATATCATCATTGACGTCAGTGTATACGTGCGATTTCTATAATTTTATTTATTCCACCTTAAATAAGGGGGGGGGGAACAGATATCATCGTGAAATTCGGTTGCTACACCCGTTCTGACAAGGAACCGTCTGGGAACATACCGTGACTGAACTCGCAGGCCAGACAGGAATCGCACGTTTTTACAACAAGCCGTTTATCAACCGCCGTGTTCCCGTGAGTCATGGTTCACGAGCACCGCATGAACTGTGGGCAGACCACAGGAACAGCTGCTGGCAGGTACGACTCTGAAACGTTGAGATTCTCCAACGCTGCTTCGTTTGTTTATTTATAATGTTTTTTTTTAAACGAAAAAAAAATAACAAGACGTAAAAAGTTGTACGAAAAAAACCAAAATTGACGCTTTATCTGATTACTTTCGCACGTTTTGAAACAAAATTCGCTGTACAATCATGCCTTGAGACACGTCTTCCAAAGCTCTCGATTTTTGTATGAAGGTACGCATTTCTAGTTTTGAGAAAACTAAAGTGGGGGTTACAGAAATAATTTTTATTCCGTAGTGGTTTTGTAGAGTTGTCAATCAATGACAAACAAAGTACAAGTCACGGGTGTCATTTTATTATTGAATTTTGTGGTTAAGTTCAATAGAGCTCGAATCTTTATCTAGAAAAGGAATACCACAACTAAACAGGAACGGTGAGGCGGCATAGATTAATACCCTTCCTAATTATTTTTATCATTAAAAAAATTGTGTTGGTTAAGTTGGTACCTTTTAAAATTAAAATTAGTTTACCCTTTATTACATAAAATTTGTCGTTTGATTGTCTTTTATATATATTTGTTATATTTGATTATGAATTTAAAGTATTGTTATTTTGATGTTGTAATTGTCTGACATTTTACCTGCTGAAACACATTATTATTGGCTTCTAGATATACATCTAGTTTTGATTCTATGCATTTTGTAAAAGGATTTAACAATAGTTTTAATATTTCAATCATTCTTATCCTAATGTCTACCGGAGTTATTCCTACAAATCTAATTAGATAATCTAGATTCTAGATGATGGGTAAACTAGACTTTGATCGTATATAACTCGGGGTTGAGTATGTTAAATCAAGATTGAGCTTAGATTAAAGTTTTGATTTGGCTTACACAGAAACATAAAAACAACAACAGCTGTTGCAACATATCGAGATGCAATCTAAAAGCTTAACAAGTTGAAGACCTGTCAAACATCATCGCAACTCTGAGTTATTGGGTGATTCATGGCGATAACATGAAACCCAATTTACAATTGAAATTGTCTGCGAATGCTGAAAGATTATATAAAACTTTCGAGAAATATGTCACAAGTCTACGGAAACACAAAAAAAAATGTGTTTAATTTTGTAACAAAATCAGACTCAGAATTTAAACTGCTGCCAAAAGCTTATTCAGCGTCTTTGAAGTTTCATAAAAAATTACATCTCTCTCTATCATAAAGTGGAACAGTCTAAATATAGGAACATTAAGGGGGGGGGAGCTTATCTAAAGTGTTAGCCTAAATTATCAATGGGTGGTCGTATTCGTATGGTATAAATTGAATCCGCCTCGTGCTTGAAGAACTGAGTTCAATCTCTCACCAAATGTCTAGACAAAAAAAAACGCAACACAATTACGTCGGGTAGATTGTACTGGTAAACTTGTGCCACTCTGCATCATCAAAATATGATGTTTGGGTTATTCCGAGGCTTTTACAGATGGAATTTGGAGTGCAAGAAAGAAAGTTATCCCTCGAATATTTAAAAAAAATAAAATCCCAGGATAAATGATTTTGTCCAGCCAATCCTACACCATCATCATATTTTGGCAGACGAATCGAAGATATGAAATTATTGTCGGACTAACTGCACAAAGGGTTTTTCAGCACATTGGAGCTTAAAGTAAAAAATCTTCATTATTGGGTGACCAGCACAATGGATATAACAGGAAACGGGGCTCGATAAGACATTTGGTACTATTAGCATATTGGACCACATAGAACATTGGACCTTTCGGCAAATTCGTATTGCATGTACATTAAAAACAATCTTTTCAATGGGTCTATCTGTGCATTAAGCCTATCAGCACTTTGAGCCCATCTAAAGTCATAAGCCCGGAAACCTTTTTCGCTTGATTTTCCAAGTTCAGTTGAAGGAATTTATAGTTACGCTCATTTTAAGTTATTTTATTTACTGAACCTAGTGAAGATGGTTAAAATGGCGTATTCCAAGTAGCAGATTCAGTGATATATGGATTAGTGTTTAGTTCAACCCTACACAATTAGTGTTTAGTTCAACCCTATACAATTAGTGTTTAGTTCAATCCTATACAATTAGTGTTTATTTCAACCCTATACAATTAGTGTTTAGTTCAACCCTATACAATTAGTGTTCAGTTCAACCCTATACAATTATTGTTCAATTCAACCCTATACAATTAGTGTTCAGTTCAACCCTATACAATTAGTGTTTAGTTCAACCCTATACAATTAGTGTTTAGTTCAACCCTATACAATTAGTGTTTAGTTCAACCCTATACAATTAGTGTTTAGTTCAACCCTATACAATTAGTGTTTAGTTCAACCCTATACAATTAGTGTTTAGTTCAACCCTATACAATTAGTGTTTAGTTCAACCCTATACAATTAGTGTTTAGTTCAACCCTATACAATTAGTGTTTAGTTCAACCCTATACAATTAGTGTTTAGTTCAACCCTATACAATTAGTGTTTAGTTCAACCCTATACAATTAGTGTTTAGTTCAACCCTATACAATTAGTGTTTAGTTCAACCCTATACAATTAGTGTTTAGTTCAACCCTATACAATTAGTGTTTAGTTCAACCCTATACAATTAGTGTTTAGTTCAACCCTATACAATTAGTGTTTAGTTCAACCCTATACAATTAGTGTTTAGTTCAACCCTATACAATTAGTGTTTAGTTCAACCCTATACAATTAGTGTTTAGTTCAACCCTACACAATTAGTGTTTAGTTCAACCCTATACAATTAGTGTTTAGTTCAACCCTATACAATTAGTGTTTAGTTCAACCCTATACAATTAGTGTTTAGTTCAACCCTATACAATTACTGTTTACTTCAACCCTATACAATTAGTTTTTAGTTCAACCCTATACAATTAGTTTAAACACACTCTATGTTTCCCCCTATCATTGTAGAAATATAGCGTGCATTCATCTTCTGTTTGTTTTGTAATGTAGTCGTGTTTGTGTGTGTTTGTGAGGGGCGGGGCGTGTGATAAATTGTTAATCTTTTCTTGCATTTGTTATTTAAAAAAACCCACGAGTTTAATATTAAAGGACGCATTGATTTCCAGTTATTTTATTGTTATACTTTTATGTCCAGTGCTTAAAAATAAATAAATAATTGTTAACTTGTGATTCTAACTTGTTTTGTTATTGTTATTTCTGTATGATAATTAATCAATGCGCTAGGTTCTTAATTGCGTACAACTGTAAAGGGATATATATTGAAGAAGTTACTAGCAACACACTTAAATATGGTAAAGATGATCATTAATTGAAATTAATTCTAATACATATTCCATAATATGTCATGAGAAGCAAAAAAAAACAATAAAAAAACAAAAAAAACAAACAAACACACAAACAAACAAAACACGATAAATTATTACACTCACACACACACAATTATTTTTAAAAATTCTGTTGTCTTCATGAATGCTAAGGAGAGTCACAAATGTGAAACTTCTCGCCCACTTCCAGCATTACACCTAAGCTATATCTGTAGTAGAAGTATCATAAGGAGCCCTTTTCCCATTTCTATACACTTTCATCAAATTTTTTGGTTACGCCTATGAACAATAGTGCGTGGGTGTCACTATATATATATATATGTATATATATATATATATATATATATATATATATATATATATATATATATATATATATATATATATCACACTCATCCCACTAGGCAACACTTAAACGATCCTACAGTCTGAGGGTCGCACAACGTGTTCGATAGTATTGATTATAGAGCAGGTCAGCACAGGTAAGCCTTGTACAAATATATCATACCAGAACAGCTGCATCTTGTTTAGTTCACTATGACACTAAATATGCTTCGTAATGAAAGGGGACCAGCTATTTTAGGAAAGAAATTCACTCGCTACCAACTCACTGTCTTATCAAACTAATGTGAGTCAGACCTATTTGAATGGTTATTTTAATATATAAAAAGCAACAATGTAATCGATAGACACTTGGGGAAAACCTTGGTTATACCTGGCAATATTTCAATGCCTGCGTCCACGCCTCTTAAACAAACATATTTTGCTTTTCCATGACGTGTTAAGCTAACATAAAGTTTAAAAACTCAATAAGTGTTACTAGCAAAGTAAGTTTGAATTAAATTTCTAAAATTTAAAGTCACAGAACTCCGAACCAGTGATCAAATATGGAAGTCAAAGTATTGGCGCATTTAAAGTACAACTGTGCAGCTCTGTTTAAAAAATATTGGTAACGAAATTTCCAGAATATATGAATAGTGCGTACTCCCAAAATGGTCCCCTTAAAATAAAAACCGTACAATGTAATAGTAGCTAAAAACTAGAAAAATATAAATTTTATGAAATAATATACATATACAAAGGATTGATAATCATTGTTATGTATGTACATAACAATGATGTTATAAAATTTAATTATTTTCCAACAATTTTTTGTAAATTTTTCTTTTCAAATTTGAATTGCAAGAAATGTACTCGTTGATTCATATATTCTACGTAGGTTTGGACAACTTATCTAAAATACTGTCTTATATTGACAAGTATTCGAGAACATGAAGTAAAGATATGAACTAAATTCTTGTATAATTAAGTAAGATATGGATGAAAGATTGCACCAAAAGGCCAAGAAATGTACTCGGATAAAAAGTGCTTCTCAGGAGAATGTCCTTGTACCGGGATCAAGGTCATCAACCGGTATCTAGGTCATGTACCTGGATCAAATCCATAACAATACTTTAGAAGATCTCTGATTATTTCAAATTATTACACATGAATACTGAAAAATACGTTAATATTTATTGTTCGCTAGGCTTCTTACAATTTGCCGCCAGTATGATTTATAAACCGGAGGCATTAGTTATGTATTGAAAATTATTCTCTAGCGGTGTGGCACCCATAGCAAACAAACAAAAAAAAATCTATTGCGCACCACTTTTCTGCACTCCAGATTTACACCGATACGCTGCCGCTGTGACGTCAATCACAACACAAGCCTTGGGCACGCGGAAATGTTCTTATAAACAAGCCAACAAGTAAATAACATGGTCTTATTGAGATTAATCTTTATGTTTTATCGCTGGGGTTTTGGGTAAAAATTTTTAAAAGGGATTAATTCATAAGCCATTCCAAAGACAGTGATGATAGTACGTTAGACGAGGCAGAACGACACCATTACGTCTGACCCATTTACCGCACCTAGAGAGATCGTTCGGATAATGTTTTTGTTAAAACAATTTTTACAAGGATGTAAGTGAAATTTCGTTGTATTCAATTTAGACGTATTTTAGTTCCAGGTTGTTGGATTTTTACGGAAAAAACATATTATACGTCACGTCCGTGACGCTACTAATTTTAGAAAGCAGCGCACCAAATTACTGCACCAAAAATATATTAACTCTTTTCGAACTTTCCGCATAAAATTGTTCAATATAAAAATAAATGAATAAAATAAAAATAAATAAAATAAATGAAATTTCTGTATTAAATTATTTTTTATTATGACATGTATTTTTTCAAAATAAATAATGGTAGATTTCATCTGAAATGTATTTATTTTGAAAACTTCCGTAATTTTTGACGGATAATACGCTAGTATATAAATAATAGCCATCAAGATTTGATCAAATTGTAGTGGCAATAAACTAGAAACGGTTCACACAAAACTGAATTTAACATCTTTAAAATATCTTATTAAAGTTTACGAGTTAACAAGAGGTTAAATAGACGTATCTCCAGCAGGGATAGATGCAAAATTATATTAATAATTAAATGCTTCATTATCTTGTTAATTATTTTACTACTGATTTTCGTAGCTTTACTTTAATGTGATCCTGCCCTTTTTCTTGAAAAATAACATTTTAATGAGATTTCAGTCATATTGTCGATTTCACTTTTAAGTTTGTTGAGCATTAAAGAATTAAAGGCCGAAAATTATTTCGATTTTTTTTCCTTCAAAATACTACGTTGTTCTGGTTTGATTTCTTAATATTTTTTTATTTTTCTAATTATATTTTGTTTGCTTGTTTTTGTTTTTTTTTAATTTTTAAAAAAATTATTTTAAATCCCTTATATTAACTTCACCGCCGTCTCTTTCTGTCGTCATCTCTCTCTGTCTTGGGCGGGCGGGCTGAAAAACAAAAGTAAAAAATAACCCACTTCCCATGATCCGATCGAGCTGAAATTTGGCACACGGACCCGTCTTACATAACAATGCATCGTATCTAAATTTCAGATCGATCGAACGTACCGTAAATAAATTAATGCATTTTTTAGTTTATCCTTATATAACGTTTGTAATTCAAATTCACTGTTTGTTATTGTTTTTTCCCCACGTGAGAGTTTGAGTTGACGCATTGACGCGACCCATTGAAGTACCGGCGTGCTTTTGTTTACATTTTACGTGTCACGCTGAGCTTGGACCAGCGATCGGTGACCAGACTTTCCCCCTCTCCCCCCCCCACTCCAGGGTTATGAATCAAAGTTGAGTTAAGACAGATTCAGTCTGTAAATGTTTGTCGCTTTCGAAAATAATCAATACTGTTAGTTATGTCTCATATATAAGGGATTTATAGTTAAAAACATTGTTTTTACGGGTCTGTTTTATTTATTTTTTTCCGGTGTAAATAATCGAACGCCTTGATCGCCTATCATCAATCACCCGCTATTGAATTGACTTCCCGCCAAAACTTACTTAGACGATTCACCCTATTGTCCCTAAACTATAACTGCAACCCAACCATCTCTCATCAGCTATTGACAAGACTGCCCGCCACAAATCACTCCAATGATCTAACCTTGTCCATTAAACCCTAAGGACATTTAAGAAGAATTTAAATTATTTGCGAAAACATCCTTGTGCACATGAGTGTTGAGATCACAACATATAAAACTAAACAATACCCTTCAAAATCTTAGAATAAAAATGGAACATTGGAAAACAAACGAATCCATGTTAATTTGGTTTGTGCAGGCAACAGAATGTAACTTTATGTATAAATTATTTAGGCGATTTGAGATGCTGAATACTAAACAAACGTTTAAAAAAAACAAATCGAGGATAGAAGACGCAGAAAGGCACAAAGTGCTAAAAGCCATCCTACAGTAAGTCAGAAACTGAGCTTTGACGTGTAAACTGAGGGAGAGGGGGTCTCGAGTTATGGAAAATTTATTTTATTTGACTAAATTATGAGGCAAGTGTCCTGTTTATAAAATACTAATAATAAATAATTGATAATTTATATAGCGCTGTATCACAGTAAGGAACCGGGATCACAGCTTTACATGGAGATCATAACATACATATAATAATTAAATAACCATTCATACCATAATAACAACATAAAGGACAGTACATTACACATAAGCTACGTTAATCATTAAAAGAAATGTTGTTTCATTAATTTTGTAAATACATTTTGAAAAGATGCGTCTTAAGTGCAGTCTTGAAGGACTTGGTAGTTGGAATACTACGGATGTGTAATGGTAGAGAATTCCATTGTTTGGCTGCACAAAAAGAGAATGACCTTTCACCAAAAGTTTTAGTTCGTGTCTTAGGAACACAGAGAATACGCGTGTCTGCAGAAGAGCGTAGCTGACGACTGGGTGAGTAGAGCAACAGAAGTTCAGTAAGATAGAAAGGAGATGAGTCAGAAAAGAAGTTGTGACAGAGAACAGCCAGTTTGTAATCAATTCGAGCTTGTATAGGTAGCCAATGAAGTGAGTAAAGTAGCGGAGTAACATGGTCATGTTTTTTTGCCTTAAGAAGTAGTCTGGCAGCTGAATTTTGAACTTTCTGTAGTTTTTCAATGCATTGTTTTGGCGCACCTGACAGAAGAGAATTGCAATAATCAATGCGAGCTAGAACAAGAGCACAGACTAGAGTTTTTTGTTGCATCTGTTAAGTAATGACGGAATGAGCTGATCTGACGAATGGCGGTGTAGGCAGAGTGACAGATGTGATTAATTAAGTTGTTGGTAGACTTGTTGTCAGAAATAATGTAGCCAAGATTCCTAGTCGATGTTTTGAACATTATATCAGAACTAGCCACCTGAATAGAATTAGGAAGAGACATAATACTGCGTGATTTATTGTTGCAAGTTACAGTTTATGTTCGTTGTGTAATTAACGCTATGAAACAGTTCCCAAGCATGTATCATAAGAAATGATTCTTTAAAAACCTTTTGGTCATGTCGATAGATTTATTAAATACTTAGAGGTAATTGTAGGTATCAGTGATAATCTGCCTGACAAAAATTTTTTTATTTACAATCTATTTTATTCTTGCTTGGAGTTTTATTTTTTTAAGATACCATTTTATTTTCAAATTGTTCGTGGTATGCAAAGAGAACAATTGTCTCAGCCACAAGCACATGTCCCATATCCCTCTCCCACCCACGCGCTATCCCCACTTTCCCTCCCGTAGCGACAAAACGATACTGCTACCCCTTCGCCGTCAGTGTGTCTACGTAAATTTTGTTACCATTGGATAAAATACATGCTCTTTCATGTCCGGGTTCTCATTGAAATTCAATTTTCCAGATATTTCAAACACATTCACCGCAGTATTGAATGGAGTGCTTTAACCGAGGCGGCCAGCAAGTCAACCCGTCTGTTATCTTCACAGAACTGCAACATGGCCGGAACTTCTACTCGGGTTGTCATGTTAGATGGAAAGATTGCATAAAATATTTTGTATTTCAGGTTTCAATTCACACAAATGGTTGGTGGGAAAAATAGATTTTAAAAAAGTAATACCATTATAATAACTGGGACATTTCAGGGATGAAACTTTTAAGTGGTAGGTAACAATACAGATTGTGCCACTGTAAAGAAATAGTAATTTCTCTTTTGAAATAATGCATTGAAACCAGCACAGCCAACCAACAATGAAATGGTCCACTTAGTAATATGTTTGTTGTTATGTTTGTTGTTATGTTTGTTGTTTTTTTTCTACAGTTTTCACATTTACAAGATTTCGTTTCTACGGTTGTGTTTACACGAGGAAATAACCGTTTGCAAGCAGCAGTTGGTTTTTTAAAATACAAAACAAAGACTGATGACTTTTCAGGGCCATATCATTTCAAAAATGGTCCATTTCAACGACGGCCCTTTGGTCAAGATGACGATCGCCACTGTTAGACCATATTGAGGCTGACTGAATTCACCAATGCCTTTTCACAGACAGACAAAGACATAATGGAGAGACGAAAAGTGGGAATAAACATTTTGATTTTATTGAAATATTCTTGTGTTTTTCATAAAAGTATATCTCTTTCAATCTCTCTAAATATATTTAATTATTATAGTATTCCTACTACTAAGGCCCCCAAGACTGCACTAAAACACATTTCTTCTAAATTAACAATCAAACATTTCTCAGAATGATAATCTTAACTTATGTACCTCACCATGTCATTAAATGTTTGCTGTAATTACAATATGAATGTTTTAAATTACATACATTATAAATGCATCAGTTACTATTAGTATGTGAAGTTGAGCCTAGCTGCTTAATGGGCCATTGCGCTTTATAACTTCTCAAATAATTATTTGTATATTTTAATTTATATATGTATATATATTTACATAATTTTCAAACTTCTGTATCGTTGTATTTGAGGTGCATATTATATCAATATGTTTTCTACATCAGTACTTTTCCAAGATTTTAAACAATGTTAATCACCAGCTCTTTATAGCCATCACTCGATATTTCAGGCTTGTTTGACACAAGGGGAGGATAGCTAAGAATACCCAATATTTGGGGAATTGATACCAAAATCTGAGCTTCTATCATATTTTTAGAAATTTCCCGAAACACTATTGTCATTTTTATATCATTTCATATACTCTTCAATAAATTATCAACCTTATACATTTTCCCCTACAGCATTACCTGTCGACATAACGGCATGCGTATTTGGGGCCCCTGTCCGGTGTCTGTTGTCCAGTAATTTTTAAGTATGTATCTACATAACATGGGATTAATGTCAGACGTCCGTTTTAGACACTGGAATAGATCGCAGCAAAAATATTCCTAAATTTTTTGAGTCCTTCTTAAGCCGTTGAATCCAAAAAAGAAAAAGCAAACAAACACAATTTGACACTTCAACAATGAAATCAATGAATTCCTTGAAACATTAACATGTTAGCATCCATCATGATTGATGTTATCAAAGTCAACGCGCCTTCCTGTTAGTGAAACATGGTTTCTGAACAATTCTGTTAGAGAAATGGTTGCCGAACAAATCTGTTAGTGAAATTGCAGCTGACCAATTATGTTTGTGAATAAAGCTGACGAAATTTCTGTAAGTGAATATAGCTGTCGAACAGTTCTGTTAGTGAAATGGCTTCTGAGCTGTTCTGTAAGTGGATATGGCTGCCGCATTATCCTGTCAGTCAACTTGGTAGCCGAATCGGGGAATATAAACTATCAACTCATTTTCTTTAAATAGACAATACAGTAAACAGCCTCGGATTTTGAGTTCTTTCACTGCATATGAAGACAGACAAATCATCAAGAGTTGAGCATCGTGTTTACATGAGGAGGCAATTTGCACTCTTATGTAGATCAGCCTTGGATAAAAGCATTCCAAGTTTTAAAAGTACGAAAACGGCTTGAAGCAAAAATGTCTTTAATGTTAATACACATTTTTATTTCGAATGCAGGTTTCTAAGAGTGTTATGGTTTGTTTATTTTTTAAAAAAAAATTTACAAATAATATTTAATATTTTCCTATTTTTCAAAATCTATTTTGGTCATACGTGTTTACTTAGTCCTGGGGAGTTTGTGGGGTGGGGCCGGTTTGGAGTGCGCACCATCGACCCAGTAAAAGCCCTGTGGGCGATCTGATTTCGGTAATACATCTAATGTGTTTTTTAAAATTCAATAGATTGTATATACCTCAGGTTATAATTAACTAGAAATCTTAAAAATAGTTGTAATATATTGTTAATTTAATAACAAAGTTATTTTTTAAAAAAAACATTAGTTGGTGCACAAACCTTATGAGAATAATCCAACCCCCTTTTTCGAGCCACATTACAATATTTTCCATAATCCCTGAAATATATTAACATTTTAACAACTCATATTTTGCAAGACACAATTTATAAACATGTGTACAACTCCTTTAAACCAAAGACACACAACCCATCAAATGCGATTATGGCATATTTTTTAAAATAACCTCATTTTAGTTTTCACCATACACAGAATTTACTTTCGATTTCTTTCTGGTGTGTAGTGTAACTTTGTCTTACCAAACAACGTGTTACACAGTACCCTTGGTTCTAGAGAATTGTGAATTGGTGAGTTACAAGTAATCAAAACTAGGACTTCATGTCTTTTAGTTCAGTGACTGTAGTTTGAGAAGTCATTTTAATTTAGGAAAGACATTACGATGAATTAAGATTTGAAAGTCATCGAACTGACTTTAGTTTGAACATAATAATTGCTTTAATGCAGGGGTCTCCAAACATTTCTGCCGGAGGGCCACATTAACTGTCAAACCGCAGTTTGGGGTCCGACTACTAACCCACAACTTCTAACTTCTGTGGTAAACTACATTTAAAAATAGTATCCTTTTTGGAGATTAACAGGTATCCAGGGGCAGGATCAGAGGGCCTCACGGGCGTAGTTTTGAGACCCCTGCTTTAATGTATATATATGATTCGATAATTACTTCAATGTGATTTGTTGTACTCATAAAGGCATGGACCGAAACATTTTGATTTTGTTTATTGCCTACTCATAATTGAAACTTATCAAGTCTAAGCATTGTCTCTTCAATCCTTGTAAACAATGAATCAACTGTTGCGGTTGTCAAGAATAACAATGAACTGCTCAATGGCAGTTCTAGCAAAATAAAAACAAAATTGTACTATGTCAATTATAGCTTCTGAGACCAATGTTAGATGCACAATATGACCTCATCCAATGTTTTAGTCATAGTCTACAGTATACATTCGCAGTGAGCAATCAATGTATAGTTATGAAAAAAAAATTAACACCACATGAAAACAACTTTAAATGGGACATATTTGTATATGAATCACCGCACTTTTAAAAAAGACCAGGCGGCACTTCTATTGTTATAGTCACGTGATCAAGGCAGCTGCAGGCGCCACGCATTCGTCATCTCTATTTATTGGTCACGCTGTCAGATGACATGTCGGTTGTCTGATAACGTATCCTGATGGTCTGTAGGAAGTGGACAATCGTCACGGCACACATAACTGACACCCGCACCGTGGACGAGAAGGTCATGTCCTGCTTTTAGAGATGAGTCAGTTTAGTTTGATTTAATTCGTGTTAAAATTCAGGAAAAGGATGCAGTGTTGTTTTAAAAAAAATCTAAATCTGTAACCAGAAGTTATAGTCTGACTTGCTTTTCATAAAGTTAATTTCACATAGATATCGACCAATATTCGCTTTAAGCTACGCGGCTGCGCGGATGTCTGACAGACGCCGCGCAGCAGTTTTGAATTACCGCGCAGCAAATTTTGGAAACAATTTATCATAAAAATGGATGTTATGTAACTGTGCAACTATGCACACGTGTTGTTTTTTTTTACCTTGCACACGGAGCAACGAACCTTGGAGGGAACATTGATATCAACTTAACTTAATTAAGATAGATAGATATACAAATAAAGAAATTTCGCTGAGCTGAAAGATTATACCTAAATTTTACTTATTAACATCTAATTTAATGCTACAGTTTCAAGTTACCCATAGATGTTACGCAAGGAAAGCTCTCCTCAGTCGTCATGACTTGTAGGTCTAAGCCAGGACTCGGCAACCTGCGCCTCGCGAGCCGCATGTGGTTCTTTAGATGTCAAGATGCGCTCTCCAGTTCCATGCGCAAATATTATTAATTGTATTATTTTATTTTCAAACCAATGTTAGTTGCTCTTTCCAAAAACCGGTAAATGTTGTAAACTGAATCTGTTGGCTCTTCCTCCTATAAAGATTGCCGACCAGCGGTATAAGTTTGTCTAATACCTTCTATACTTGCAGCTTTGTCTTTGTGGTTTCCATCTAACATTTATGAAGAAAATATTGTAATCGGCTTATATTTTCTTGGTATATTTCTAGTTTACTTTGTTTTTGTTTTTCTAAATAATCTCGCCAACGCTTAATTAAATTTTCGCTTCTGATATACACCTATAACGCTCGGCGATGTTTCTTTCAAGGGAAATTATTTAATGCCTGACTCACTATTAACATTTTACGATACGCACGCGGTGACCCTATCATCAGCACAAGTGCGGGGAGAAATACGAGCGTGATGATAGTCTTGTGAAATCACTTTTGTTTAAATGACGAAAAATGTCTAAATAAAGACACAATTAAAACTATTTTTAAAATACATCGAGCCATACCAGCCGTCACATTGTGGCCGACCTTCTTATTCGTCATCAACGCCCGACTCATCACCTCACCTCAAATTTACATAATGCAGCCGGATCGACATGCGTAGACCGTACATGGAGATACTTCCTACAAACAGAACTTGATCGATCTATGAAACTATCGCTGCTGCCTCGGGGCCAAGGAAGTGATTGTTACGCACCATGTTACGCACCATTAATCTTTGAAGACCACACTCTGCATGACGATGTGCATAAATTATAGACGACTTGGACAAACACAAAAAAAAATACTTGTGAGATGATCGAGTGCATGCAATCCCTTAAGCCGCGTAACTCTCTCTAACACCATCATCAATTATTTCCCCTTCCCCCCGCCCTCACATAGTGTTGGTGCATGGCTGATAAATTTACTTCCAAATAATCCATTTTTGTACAGATTCGTTCAGATATTTCTTTTTACAAACTATAATAAATTATCATTGTCACCATACCGGGCCATTACCCTCTTTATTTTTCCTGCATGATTAAACATTTATTTTAAAAAAGTGGCATTGACTGCCAGCATTGACGTAACGTTTGCGTAATATTTCACTACTGTATTTGAACAACTGACATGGAAGCCATAAATTCAACTACTTAACATATCGACCTTCTAATGGTGTCATTTACAGCAGTCGTAACGTTAGAGTCGTATCATCTTCATTATGATGCCCTGCTTGGTGCCAACGTTACGGGAAGTAAAAAAGAATGGACAATCCTGCGTAGGACGCAATAATCTTCTGTATAGAAGGAGAGTCTTTAAACAGATAAGATAAGAATCCCTTGCCATAAGTACGACGTCTGTTTTTTAAATCTCTCGGAATTTAATGAGGATGCGAGGTAAGTGGAGTTTCCTCTGGGAGACAAAGAAAGGGGAAGAATCGCTCGAATACCATGTAAGGGAATATGACGTCAATGTTCCAGATAATGACTGCAATTATCTTCTCTTGCCTGTACAGGAATAATTGTTGTGGTAATCAGAAGTAGACGTTTAGGACGTATATTTACTGCCTGTTTGTCTAAAGTGCTACGTTTAAGCCAAAACAAACCAGCATAACCGAATTTATTCCTTTTATTCAAATCCAATCGTTTAAAAATACACCAGACCTGAAAGAAGATTGAAATCCAAGAAACTGCATCAATTATTGTAAATTTCTATATTTTAAGCCGAGAAATATTATATCATGAAACTCAAAAGAAATATATTTGTAGGACAGACACATGATTATGTGCTTTTATTTTTATTTTGTTCCAAATTCAAAAGTTTTATGAATGTTTTCCCCCGGGCTTTTTTTCTGAAGCTCGTCACTTTCATTTATAGAGAAGTCATTCAGTTTAATTTTTTACACACTGGGAAATTACAAGAGCATCTCTTTTAAAACTCAACAATCTTCCAACAAAATTAAATTAAACTAACAAACATCTCTGTAAACCCAAATGTTTTCAAGCCAAATATTCAACTCTAAAATATCGTACTTTCGGGACGTATGAAATTGTCATTATAAGATTTTTTTAAACCTAACTTTAAGCGTTAGGAACAGTGACGTAGGTAGTCTGAGTGCCCCCCTCCCACCCCATAGCGGTAAAAGATTTTTGCCTACTCTAAAAAAATTCTCTTCATTTTTACTAATAAAAAAAAAGACTACCGCCCTGGGCGGAAATATAATTCCCCTGGTCTGACTCCCGTTAGATCTAGCAATTCCTCGCTCAGAGTGTATCAGACGTATAGCGTGCCTGCTGCCAACACTCACAGAGAGACTTGTGTTATCTTGTTTTATGTATCCGAGCCATCACGTCTTATCACCCGGCACCTCCAGGCCGGGGACGTCTTATCAGGGAAACAAATAAATAATAACGTCCGTGTCGTGAACCGACCTGTTGAACATTGCTGCCCCGCCTCTTTCATCAGATTCTTTACACGTATTATTACTGTTATATTAAAAGGTAAAAAAAAAGGGGGGGGGGTGGCACAAGGAAACACTTACCTGCTGATTTCAATACTAGTAGAGTCAATGGTTTGTTTCTGTATAAAGGACATCGGGTAATAAAACGCTAGAAGGTGTGGATAAGAACGTAATGGTGTATGGATAAGAACTGAAGTGGCGCTCAAAATTAGTTGGATGCTTAGTTTCGAACAAATGCAGACTTGCCTTATAAAGAAAATGGTATCGGAAATAAAATAGTCTTAACCGTTCGTTATAAGTGGTCAGTAGATTTAAGGTGACAACTGGTACATTACGTGTGCTAAAAATATTATTCTCCTAGAAAAATTCGTACTAAAAATGTTAATTAATAAAGCAGCATTTTGATTTCCTTCTATCGCCATGTCTCTAAGATGAATTACAAGTTAAGATAATAACGCTGCAAGATAACAATGAAAATTGGAACGCTTGTAAAACTGTGATCATGACTCATCGACATTACACACTGTTTATTGTACTCAGAATGGTAACACGTTAAGCTCAACACTTTAAAACATGCGCTAGCACTAACATTTGTGATGGTCTTGTCACAGACAGACAACTACAGAGCATTGGCGCTACCCCCACCCCCCCCGCCCCCGCCACACACACATAACCACTTCTGCGTGACCTACACTGCCCTTACCTTACCAACTGCATTTTAACCATCTACTTCCCCAATCTTAATGTCCCCTATCTGCTTAACCTCACCTACTTTTAACCTCACTTACCTGTCCCACACTCACCTGCCATTTTTCCTGCGTGACCTTGATATCCGACCATAGCTATTTATTTTCTTAAGACAGCTTGGCTCAATGTTTATTTTTAACATATTAGAGAAAGTTGTATAGTAAAACACAGACTTTTAATTCAAGATGATGTTACATTAAATTCGAGAGTCACACTTTTTAATATTTTTTTCCGCTCTTTTTATTGTTCTTGCTTTTATTTTTCTTTGTTACGTTTGCCATTTAACCTTAAAGTTACCATTAACTGCATATGTACCAGTCACTTATTTTTGTTTTTGTTTGGTACTGGTGTTCAATAATCTTGGCATGTAAAAGTGATAACATTTTTTTAAACGTATGTTTTAAAAAAAACCACACAAACAAAAAAAAACTCACATGTAAAATAAATTTTGAAATTAAATTATTTATTTCACATGTGAGACAATATTTCCTTCAAGCATTTTCCGGTCGTATACCATCGCACAACGGGTTTATGAGAATTGTGAAAATATACGACGATATTACATGCGCGAATGATATGTCTTTCATCCTATGAGTAAATATATAAAAAAATAAAAAGTACTCTAGTTAAATATTTAAGACTGAGTGGAAACATTTAGTATTGCTTTAGGATTGATAAAGACTTAAATTAACCACACACTTAAATCAACCTGCACTCACACCAACCAGGCACTCACACCAACCAGGCACTCACACCAACCCGACACTCACACCAACCCGGCACTCACACAACCCGGACACTCACACCAACCCAGCACTCGCACAAACCCGGCACTCACACAAACCCGGCACTCGAACAAACCCGGAACTCACACACACCCGGCACTCACAAACCAAGCCGGCACTCATACCAAACCCGGCACACACACCAACCCGGCACTCACACCAACCCGGCACTCACACCAACCCGGCACTCACACAAACCCGGCACTCACACCAACCCGGCACTCACACAAACCCGGCACTCACACCAACCGGCACTCACACCAACCCGGCACTCACACCAACCCGGCACTCACACCAACCCGGCACTCACACCAACCCGGCACTCACACCAACCCTGGCACTCACACCAACCCGGCACTCACACCAACCCGGCACTCACACCAACCCGGCACTCACACCAAACCCGGCACTCACACCAACCCGGCACTCACACCAACCCGGCACTCACACCAACCCGGCACTCACACACCAACCCGGCACTCACACCAACCCGGCACTCACACCAACCCGGCACTCACACCAACCCGGCACTCACACCAACCCGGCACTCACACCAACCTGCACTCACACACCAACCCGGCACTCACACCAACCCGGCACTCACACCAACCCTGCACTCACACCAACCCGGCACTCACACACAACCCGGCACTCACACCAACCCGGCACTCACACCAACCCTGCACTCACACCAACCCGGCACTCACACCAACCCAGCACTCACACCAACCCGGCACTCACACCAACCCGGCACTCACACCAACCCGGCACTCACACCAACCCGGCACTCACACCAACCCGGCACTCACCAACCCGCACTCACACAACCCGGCACTCACACCAACCCGGCACTCACACCAACCCGGCACTCACACCAACCCGGCACTCACACCAACCCGGCACTCACACCAACCCGGCACTCACACCAACCCGGCACTCATACCATGGCGGCCTTCACGCCAGGAGGAGAACTCAATATTATGTTAATTTATATATGCATCTTGTTACAAGCTTATTGTATTACCTTTTATCTTAATTAAATTCAAAACAACAGCCTACTGATGAAAATGTGTCCATGAATAATCCTAAGCTGATAGAAAAGCTATAAGTGCTGTCATTTGGGTGTATTTGTTGCCTTCAGTAGTAAGCAACATTTTTTTTTACAAACATGACATCGGCTATATCCAAAAACATGTACTTTCAGGCTAACTGGAAAGTGTACGAGTGCATGCGTGTATTTATTGTGTGAGTGGCCGGCGTGTAAGGGGACGTCGTACAGGTCAGTGTAAAATTAAATAACATTTGGCTTGATTTGTTTCTTCAGGTTTTGTTTATGAGTCGATGTTTATGGTTCTCAATATGTGATGTTAATGAAGGTTTCTTGTATAATGTATTTTTTCCCTTTGTCATCAGAAGCGTAAGTGGGTTTTCACCGGCCCTGGCTAATTAATTTTTGGCGCGCTTGACAAATGGATATAAAGAAATCCGGAAAAGCAGGAAAATACTAAATTTGAATAAATTGAACGGTTAGCCCTCGGCGCCCTTGGCAACTGCCCCGATGCCAAGTCTTTGTTACGCCTCTGTTTGCCGATCCAGAATGCACCCCAGCTCCTAATTTTATAACTAATCTTATCTTAGCTTTAAAAAAAAGTCTTGAAATATTGCTTAAATGTTTCTTTGTTATAGCATTCTCTCAATGGCTTGGAAAGACTATTCCATAACTAAGTGTATTTGCTTCAAACGAGTGCTCTCCGAGAGGCTTTTTTCTGTTACCCATGCACAATGGGAATTTTAAGATGGAACCGTGTAAAACTCAATCCTTTAAGAGTTACATGTTTAGAAGTCACTTCTTTCAACAAATCCGGTTTCGATCTATCTATACAGCCCTTATTTGAGTGGCAGGAAGTGATGGTTTATTGACTCAGCTACATGAAGTCAGAGAAGATCCATGAGAGCTGGTACAATATGATTTTTATGCACACTTGGTACGCGTCGAAGCAAGAAGGGCCCACATGTACCTAGTCTCTGAACCCAGCTGTCTAAGGCCTAAATATACCACGCGATGAGCTTGGCTCTACTACAGTCACGGGTCAAGAAATAGGGTTAAACATGGAAAGATAGAAATCGGGAAAGATACTGCACCTAAAGTGGCCATAATTTGTTTAAAAAAACATATTTTCTGAAGATTTAACAATAAAACTTGTTTTTATAATTTTTGATTTCTTATTTGCTGATAAGTTTTGTTTTTTAAATGTTTGTTTATGAGAGCGGGTGTTTGTATATGCCACGTGTCCTGGTGGGTGAATATTGAAGAAACGTTCTGTGAATTGAAATAAAGAAAACATCCATCTTTCTTTTCCATTATTCGTGCATTTCCTGTGAAAATAACAGTACTAAGACCTTTACGTCTTAAAAATTAAAGCATCATGCTTTCACACGCATAGCATTGTTTCTGGACTATGCAGTCAATCTTTGGTTGTCGGTGGAAAGAAATACTAACAGGGCTATAACAGTAACGTTGTCATCAACTATGGTGTATGACAGCTGTTATAAGATTACATTATTTATACAGTACTTATAAGATTTCAACCTTGATGCCATCACATCGCTAAAAGTCCTATACATGCTCTTTCACTGTATACCGTCGTATATGACGGTAGATTTCTTTTTTTTTAATGAGCACCTGGAGTTTAAATACCTAGGCCAGGGTTAGAGTTAAAACAAAGCCAAAGGCGTCTCAGTCTTACTTAGCTGAGACAGGACGGTCTCCATTCATAACGAGGCTATTTTTGGTATGTAGATCGCCGTAAAATATAAAGCGGTACGAAACTCGTTGACGGTCAATGGAAAATGTCGGTTTGAGGCTGAGGCTGGGAAAATAATAGCTCAAAATAGGTTTGTCAAGGATGGTGATAAAAAAATTGTGGAGGCGGGAGGGGAGAGAGATGTTTGTGGTTGTGGAACACGACTTTTGTCAAGAGGTTCAGGTCAGATGTTAAGTCAAAGAATAAAAAGAGAAGCGGGAAGGAAAAGGGGGGAAGGGGGATAAAAGTAGAAGGGAGCTAGGTATTTATTCATTGTAAGATATAATCTATTTTTAGCCAAGTGTGGTTTAGCCGGGGCTCTCACGTTGTTGACATAAATTGACCTGTTGGTGGACCCCGATTATTTTGGGTTATAATTTTAGAATACTTTATTGTTGGAATGATCCCAGCTAGTTAAAATAACTTTCTAAAGGTCACATGGGCTTCCTCTCTTCACCGATTAGCACCAGTAAATATGTTTATCATTTTTGTTGTCTTCTAGAAACAGCGTTATATGACCTTTACAATTTGTTCTTATGGCGAGAGTCAGAACATGAGAGGCTAAAGATCTTCAAATGTGCCGAATTTATAGTTTTACTTGTTTGTGGATTGTATTAATAATTTTGTTTAAATAGTTTACTGTTACAAAACTATTGATTAGATGCATAGATAGACAATAAAAAAATGGTCTGATATAAAGGCAGACAAATACCACAAAGACATAACCTGTTGTAAGAATAGACTGAAAAGTTGCAGGCGCTATTTTAAAACAATTTATTACAGTTATAATTAAAGAGATGGACAAATAATGTGAAAAAATACGGTTTGGTTAAGACAGTCACAATAAATATATAAAAAATGTGTTTATTTATTGTAGTGTCTAACGTGATTTTAAAATAGAATTCAAAGGAATTTTATAACACAATTTCAGATATATTTCCTTAAATTTTGCAGAAGATTATCAATTGTTCAGCAAATGGAATTAACACTAAAGAAAATTAAATTTAGCACGCAAGTTAGCGTACTGCGATGATATATTATCTTGTAGAAACTTTTGTTAAGTGAATATTGCATATATTCTTCAAATATTAATTTGTTTATTATATTATTTGAGGAATTTTCACTTTAAAAAAATTTTCATCGAATTCTGAGAACCTTTCCTACAGTGGCCTGACCTTAACTTAAGACAGTACCTCCCCCGCATTTCCACTGGATGCCTGCAGTCGGCTGTCCGATTTTGTCGACACAAACACATCGTGTTTACGTCTAACTGACCGGACGTTGGTCAAATTAAGACATGTGATTTAGCTTAAAGATCATGCTGATAAAAACAGCTCGTCTTACTTTCATGTAGTTCGGCCCCTGGACAAAATCAAATACACAGTAAATTCTGGAATAGAATAATATATTTTCATTGGCAACTTCTGTTTTAGTCGCTAACATATCAATTGTCAACTAAATGCAAATTTGCCTTAAGACACGAAGAAAAAATGAATAATAAACTGATAATTCTTCAAAGTAAACAAAGGATCAATTTTTAAAAAGAAAAAGCTTAATTTTTTCCTGGAGTACGCAACAATAATTTAACGAGATTTGATAAGTTACTTTATATTAAAATTTGATTGTGAAGATATAAAGGGTATCATTGTTTTTGAAAACTAAAAAGTGCTTAAAATAATTAGACTGCCAAAGACAGAACTCATGTCATTGCTAATTTATTAATTATTTACATTAACAATTAATGATTAAAACATATTTATGATTTACTTAAATTTATTTGTCATTCTTGTATTGAAAGTATGTAATGTCCACATAGTATCGTCGCATCAAATTCTTTTTTTAAATTTTTTGCTTATTCAAAAATAGCGGAATGCTTTTTATACTTGTTTCGCTTTGCTGCAAATTCGCAACACCATGAAATGAAGGGTTAAAAAGACATAGCACGCCCTACTGTTTATGTCCTTGCTTCTATTCTACAAGATGTGTGTATCTTATCTTTTATCTTACGGTCCCTCCTTCTATAAAGAATATATTGCGTCCTACTCTTAAAGAATATATTGAGTTCTATTCTTACCCATAGAAATGTAGCATATAATAAATATTTATTTTAAAAAATTGAAATAGCTTATTTAAATAAGTTAAGACAGTTTGTTTCATGTACATAAAATTATACATTTTGTCTATTTTCCTTTAAACCCCCAATAGAAATCGTCATTAGAGTGGGGGTCAAGATTGTTGCGCTACCCAAAAAAACTCAGAAATAATAAAATTTTGAAATCTACCATTAAACACCGCTACTCAGTGTGAAAGTAACGTGTAAAGCCGCAGGGAACTGCATTTATTGTATCTAGAGAGTAATTAGAGGTGAAAACGTTGACATGTATTTGTTTAAGAGATTATTTTATTTACTTATGTCGAGCTGAAATTTTGCACATAGACTCGTGTCACCTAACAATGCAATGTATCAACATTTCAGAAAATCGATCGAACGTACCTTAATTAAATAAATGCATTTTTAGTTTATCTCTATGTAACTCTATGTAACTCTCTATAGCCGTCTGTTTTTGTTTACATTTTACGTGACTGTCACTCCAGCCATCCACGACCACATCCTCGTGTTTACAGCAAGCGCGATCAGTCGCTTTCGGTCTGTAAATGTTTGTCGCGCGATTCGTATTATATTGAACATAATCAATAATTTTAGTTATGTCTCATATATAAGGGATTTATAGTCAAAAACTTTGTTTTTACGGTGTTGTTTAATTATTAACTTGCTTTCGTTCCTGTGCGCAATTTTTTTAAATTTGCCAACGTAAAATTAAACGACTTCCGATGATCCTAGAGATCTCAAAATTTTTACCACAGATAGATCTTGGATGACAATGCAATGTCCTAAAATTTCAGATCTATCGAATGTATCGTAATTAAATTATTGCATTTTTTTACACGCTTTTATTTAAGTCACACTATTTGTATGTTGTATCCATCCATCCATCCTTCTTTCAAATCTTGTAATGTAAAATTAAACCACTTTCGATGGTCCTAGAGATCTCAAAATTTTACCACATATAGATCGTGGATGACAACGCATTGTAATCAAATTTCAGATCGATCGAATGTTACGTAATTAAATTAATGCACTTTTAGTTTTTAGTTTTTGTCAATATAAAATATTATCACTCGCGTCAATGAACCATGCCTCCATTCGCCCTAGAGGGATACAATTAATCTCCATGTGTTGACGTCAGATGTGGGTGGTAAAGAGTTTTTATTATAACTTTAAAAAGTACTATCAACATCAAGTCTTGCTGGCCGAAATATGTAAATAAAAGCGTGTCCTTTTTTAAAAAAAAGATTTTTTTACATTACTTTATTTAGTTTATCTTTATATTGCATCTGTATCCGATTGCCATTGTTGACAGCACGAGCCAGTTCACTCCAGCCATCCATTACCACTCCCCGTGTTTACATCAGTTCACTCCAGCCATCCATTACCACTCCCCGTGTTTACATCAGGGGGAGTCAAGTCAGTTTCAGTCTGTAACACGCGATGCGTTTAAAGAAATGACATTTTCGATATACTTTATGATTTTACACTAAAAAGAATAAAATAAACAGGTAAAGAAATATATTTAAAAAGAAACTTTTTTATAAGTGGACTAAAAAGAAGAAAATAATTTAAAAGTTATAAGTTCCAGTACTGTGATTTACGATGACTAAAAACGTTTGGCGGGTATAAAAAATTAAAGATTTATAATTGAGAAGGCAAAAGAGAGATCTATAAGTGAGAGAATGAGTGAACTGCATATGTAAAACCTCATAAGCGCCCGCCCCACGTTTTTTTTGGGTAACAATAAAATCAAGTACCTCAATGGTCTCATATTCCCTCTAAAGAGAAAATGCAAATGAAGAAAAGGATTTTTTAAAGGTATTTATGGAATCGGAATTAAGAAATAGGGAGGGCGAAAAGGCAATAATCTCCCTCCCCCCACCCATAAAAAAATTAAATAATGTCTTTTTTAAAAATGAAAGAAAGGAAAAAAAATATTTTTAAATGCAATAGTCCAGAACATTGACAATGTGATTATTTTGAGTAATGACTTACTTTCTCTGCAGCTTTTTTATTATAAATGATGTGCAAGAATAAAAAAAACCACTTGCAACGACTAATTTCTTTTCACATGAATCATAACATGTACACCATATCTCAAAGTATTGCTAAGAAATTCATCCCTTCATTGACATTTTTTAAAGTCATATGAAATAAGAGACGCAACAACGACTTGGCATCGGGGCAGTTGCCAAGGGCGCCGAGAGCTAATCCTTACAATAATCAAATTATTCTGTATAATTTAGTATTTTCCGTATTTCTCAAGGGCGCCAAAATGAATTAGCAAGGGCGCAGAAAACTCAGTTACGCTTCTGTATAAAATGTTGCTTTCCCGTGAACTTTCCTTTAAATAGTGCCGAAGCACACATTGGTAGATACTAATGTCACTTAAACTGATTTTTTTTCCCCTTTAGGAATCAAAATATTTTTTCCATTGTACAACCTTTTCCCCCCAAGTTAACTGTTTCTAAAATGAAATTATTTTGTTAGGCTATAACATAAATAAAATAAAACAAGAAGGCATCAGAATTCAAAGCAGGATTGAATTTACCATTTGAAGCACGTTTATTCCTTAGAATCTTTTGATAGATTAAAGTTTGAAAGAAAACTAACGTTTATTGAAAGTACTCAACAATCAGTACTTTGATTTACACATCAATATTGCTGTATAAAATTACCTCTAGAAAAAGAATAAAAAGCTTGTCATTATGTTGTTGGTTGTTGGTTGTTGGTGTTTTCTTTCAACAGTAAGAAGCTAGGCTCACGGCGCTTCACATAAAAATAATAACAAAGGCATAATTATCAATGCACTGAATGTGGAAATTCATATCCTAACTACAAAATATAATGACAAAATGATACTGTCATTATAAGATATCCTGCAGTTAATACAAACAACAACTCCGACTCGGAATTCCGAGTTAACGAACTCGAATCGACCGTAAGAACTCATGTAAAAGTTTCACGTACATTAAACATGACGCATTTTTAAAAGAAATTGTTATAGATTTTACTTGTTATTATTTGATAAGAACTTTACACGTTTAAAGAACTCTAATGCCGAGTGTATCTCACAGCTAAATTGTCCTTCCGTTTCATTGGCAACTGGAGGCCTCGTCAAGCGACTTCTGCCTGACTGATTGTTTCGCTTCCTTAGCCACCGAAGCTATGGCGCTGGAATAACAAGAAAATGACGCCACGTGCCCCACCTCTTCATTCCGTCTGACTGGAAGTACACGCTCAAGAACTTGTTTTGGGTGCGCTCAACAGATACATTGGGGTTGTACTTTCGATTCTGCCCTCTTTTCAGCCCAAGCGGAGGACGCTGTGGCGTGAACTGGATGCTGTTGGTCAGATACATTTCTCGTAATCTTGATGGCTTCGTACTAAGACTATGGATTCTTTGTGACTCATATGCAAACACTCACTTTGTTTGCGTGTAGAGGCGATCAGTGTTTACTGTAGAAGAAATTTTTCGTCAGCGCTTCGTTTAAATTGATCCTATTAAACAAAACAGTAGAGGTGTGCTGTAGATTGCTCTTATTTATTTTCATCCTTTATTTAGTTAATCATATCCGTGGTAAAGCGATGCAAGGTGTTGCGCAATTTTAATTTTTTTTATTACTATTTTAATTTTTTTAATTTTTTTTTACAAAACGTGATTTCTTTCCCCATGGAAAAGGACGATAAAAAGGTATATTTATGGGCCCAGCCCTGTCAATGCCACTGAAAAATTATACGAATTAGTCTACGTCTTTTTTGTCTTTTTAATTTTCTCTACTTTTGTAACCTCGACCTCTGAGAACATGCGCATAGTTCAAGGAAAGAAACGATTATGTCACATTTTTTGTAGTTTTGAGATATTCAAGTTTTTAAGTTCAAAATTATACAGATTTCTTATAAATTAACTAAATAGATTTGAATTTGTAATAGGGCCAGAGAGATAATTGTTTCATAAAACTTTAATTCAGAGCATTCTATTTTTGATCCTCTATCAGATACAGGGAATAACTTTAAAAATTCAAAAATGTCACTTAGCCGTTTCTAATATGTCTTTCACGCCTCAATTCAGTTGATTGAAAGTATTTCTAAGAACCGGGGTTGCAATATTTAGTAACAGTTACCCTCAATTATGTTTTAGGTTCACCCAGCTCCTACAGATTGATTCCCAGCCCCCTCACATTTTAGATTGTATATTGCCTGATTTCTCCCATGGCTGCTGCACTTGCTTGCCATGCCCTTTCAGTCTTCCATATATATATGCTTATAAGTTTGTGATCCAATTTAATGTCAATCACTTTTTAAAAACCGAAAATAAATTTCGGACAGCTTATCATGAACACAGACATTTAAATGATCATGTGTTTTTGTGTAAGTAAAGATTAAATATATTTTTAAAATTAAAAATTAGAAAGTAAAAAAAACCAAAAACTATTAAATACTTTTTGAAGAAAAAAAACAAACTATTATCATAAACAGTTCGAAGTATGTTGCAAATTACGGCTGATACTGAAAATAAAATTATGTTCGATTAATCGTGAAAAAATGCATCGATGAATTTCTATTAAGAACTGACCCAAACTAAAGATGCAAAATACTTAGGAGTCATAATAAATGAGAAACTATCATGGAATCCCCATGTCAATGAAGTTATTAAAAAATCAAACAAAACCTTAGGCTTTATAAAAAGGAAACTTTAACAAATGTAATAGAGATATAAAACTAAAATGCTACCTCACGTTGGTGAGACCTGTACTAGAATATGCATCTTCTGTATGGGACCCATCCACCAAAGAAAACATTGATAAACTAGAACAAATTTAAAAAAGAGCTGCCAGATTCATTACTGGAGAATATTCGAAACTGACAAGAATAACACCATTAGTTAAATCATTAAACCTTGAAACACTAGAGGATAGAAGAACCAAGAGCAAAGTAGTAATCATACATAAAGCAATTAATTCTAATTTAGAAATACAACACAAAAGATAACTTAATACAACCCTCAGATAGACATAAGGATAAAAACACCTTTCTTATTCCGTATGCAAGAACAAACACATACAAGTTTTCCTTCTTCCCGTCCGGAATTCGGGCGTGGAATGGGTTGCCTGAAGAATCCAGGAAAACCAACACTTTGTCAACATTTAAATCTCTAATAAAAATGCAGGACTAAACACAAACCATAGATAAGCGTAGGACGCAATAATCTTCTGTATAGAAGGAGCGTCTGTAAACAGATAAGATAAGATAATTATATTTTTATAACGCATATATAGATCCCTTTAAGTTGCTATTCATTATTTCGCGAAATCCGTCGCGGTAATTCCACGGCTCCCAAATTTTGTGACGTAATACAGCAAATTCGTTCTGCTATGCAAGAAATAAGGAAGAAAATCCTTTTGTTTACGTATGCACATCTGAAAAAATTATAATAATATGAGGAAAAAGTATATAAGTAACAAAACACATAAATTATTAATAAATTTGGGAAAAAATAGAGATATTCTCTTATATTCTAATCGAATTTTAATAAATCAAATTAATTTTTGTCGATTAAAATGTTTAACGATTAATCGATTAATTAATCGTTAATTTCCACAGCCCTACTAACATTACATCGTATTTCTTTTCAAAGCCATTTAGCTCTCTCTTGAAATGTCATTTGTGTATCCAAGAAACGTTCTAATAATTATAGGTTTGTAGTTGCATCAATAATTAGGGAGGGGGGGGGATCCAAATCCAAATATTACAAATAAACGAAAAGTTTTATTGAATAGATATTTATGCAATTATCTTAATATAACAAATATATCAGTATTTTACTATAAAGATGGCTCTAAATTCATATGTGTGTTTTATTATTATGATTTCTTAAATAAACCAGTGTTCGACTTTTAGAAGAAAAGATTTCTATTAAAATATGTTTAATAATTTATATTAAAAAGAAATTTAACATCATTCAATGAAACAGAGAAAGAGGTTATAGTCGAATGAAGGAAGAAAATTATTTTAATATTATAGATTAGGGATAAAAAAATCGTGGAAATTGAAATCTATATATATATAAATCAAATTATGTATGCATGTCCTTTATAGCTGACCAAACCATTCATCCGACCACCATGAAACCTTTTGGAGACTTTTGAGTACGCACCTGGGATGGTCACTGGCAACTTTTTTTGCAAAATTTAACACTCGTGGGGCGCTGGGGGACCCATAATATGATTTTTTTCTTATATGAGCTAAATAAAAATTATTTTAAGCGTTAGCTATTAGGTAAATTGATGGATCTTAACCAAACTTTGTATATAACAACTTGGTAGCCAATATTGAAATACTATATGGCACTAATTTCCTAATATCGATTTCTTCGGGGCTGGGGGCCCAAAATGTCTTTTTTCACAAACGTTTAAGATTTTATTCCCACATTCAAGTATTACAGATCTAGATAAATATAGAGAAATATATCCGCTATGAAATTGATTGAAATAAACAGGTTTTTTGAACTTGACATCTTGCACTAATTGGGCCCATGGGGCCCTTAATGTCGTTTCTTGTGTGCTTATATGAGCTATATAAAAATTAGTTTATGTGATAGCTACTGAGTAAATGAATGGATCTTAACCAAACTTTGTATATAAAAACTTGGTAGCCCTATATTAAAATAAAAAAGGGCACTGCACGTCTAATGTCCAATCGTTCAGGGCTGGGGGCCCAAAATGTCTTTTTTTCGAATATGTTTGAGATATTATTTGCCATTCTATTTTTAACGATCTTGAGAAATATATCCATGATGAAACTGAATTAAAATGAACAGCATTTTAATATATACATCTTACATCGAATGGGCTGGGGGCCCCAAATGTAGTTTTTTTTTGTATACTCTAAGATGATATTTCCCACTCAGTTTTTAACAATCTAGAGAAAAACTTCCATGATGAAACTGAATTTAAATGAACAGGTTTTCAAAATGTACATCATGAACCGAATGGGTCCGGGGGCCCCTTAATATATTTGTTCCTTATATTAGGTCAATAAAAATGGTTTAATTGTTAGATAATGAGAAAATAACTGCATTTTGACCAAACTTGGTATATAAAAGCTTAAGAGCCTATATTAAATTACTATAGGGCACTGAACTCCATCTGACCATTTGCTCGGGGCTGGGGGCCCTAAATGTGTTTTTTTTACTAAACTTTTAATATTGTATTCCCCAATTCAATTTTACACGATATTGAGCAATATAGTAAATATATTTATATATTTGTTATGATTTTGATTGAAATGAACAGATTTTCAAACGTCATATGTTAAACAGATGGGTCGGTGACCCTTAATATAATTCCTTTTTTTATCTACATGTATTCCTTTTTACTGAGATCGTTGCAACGCTCGACGGGTCTGCTAGTACTTTATACAACTAAAGTCTTATAGCATTAAGGTTAAGTTTGTTGTTTAAGGCTGCTGATTGAGATTGATGTGAAATGTCTGTTTCCGCCTGTTTCAATCAAGATGATTTAAAATTAGACCACTGCACTATATAATTGGTCTTCAGAACATCTTTAAATTGTTTCCCATGAAAGAGTTACATAAGTGTTTGGATGGTATAGCCGAACATTAAGGAAACTTCCCTTAACAATTTTGAATGTCACAATGCTGTTTCTGCAAATTGTTAATGCGGGTGGCAATCCAGATTGTGTTTGGTATTTGTATTTGAAACTTATTTTGTTCTCCTTGTATGGCATGTTGTTTTCTTTATGAGGTTTTTTTGGGAGTTGTTTATGTCACCTCGTATGTGTTTTCGATCTATTTCTTCGTTCTTCCCCTAGGTTTAAAAAAAAACTAACAAATCATTGTTTTTAAACACATAATTCCTCAAGAAGAAAGGGCGTTCCTTCAAACCAGCTAACACTTTTGTCCTCATAGACACTTCTATTAACGCAAACCGACAAATTACAACCCAACGATAATTCTCTGCGACACTTAACAACGGCCACTACATCCAGCTCAATTCGCCAGACCTCCTGGTCTTGTTAACTTTAGCTCTAAGAAATCAGAAATGATCGAACGTAACATATCTATCCACCCAAGAAGAAACTGATTAAACCCAATGGCTCCCTGTGTTTATGGAACAAGTCAGACGCTCATTCCTAACCAGCTCTGACTTCCCATTACTCAAGATTCGGAAAAAAAACTGCTTCCATGATCTTTGAGACCAAGCGTGGCATATATATGCTAAGACTTCAAACTCTTTTTATAAGAAATATATACATTTGTATACCTTTTTAAATCCCTTATATTAACTTCACCGCCGTCTCTCTCTGTCTCTCTGTCTGTCGTCATCTCATGGGCGGGCGGAAAAAACAAAATTCAAAAATGACCCTCTTCCCGTTATCCGATCGAGCTGAAATTTGGCACACGGACCCGACTAACCTAACAATGCATCGTATCAAAATTTCAGATCGATCGAACGTACCGTAATTAAATTAATGCATTTTTAGTTTATCCTTATATGAGGTATGTAATTCAAATTCACGGTTTGTTATTGTTTTTTTCCACGTGAGTTTGAGTTGACGCTCGTAGACGTCGACCGTCGTGTGCCGACACCCCCTCACGACCCACTGCCCCGTTAAAAGACAGGGGACATCACTCGGTGTCAGTCTGTAAATATTTGTGGCGTTGAAACATAATCAATACTGTTAGTTATGACTCAAATATAAGGGATTTATAGTAGAAAACTTTGTTTTTACGGGTTTGTTTTATTAAATCCCTTATATTAACTTCGCGGCCGTCTCTCTCTCTCTCTCTGTCTTGGGCTCGGCGGGCGGGCGGAAAAACAGAAGTCAAAAATGAACCCACTTCCATGATCCGATCGAACTGAAATTTGGCACACGGACCCGTCTGACCTAACAATGCATCGTATCAAAATTTCAGATCGATCGAACGTACCGTAATTAAATTAATGCATTTTTAGTTTATCCTTATATGAGGTATGTAATTTAAATTCACGATTTGTTATTGTTTTTTTGCCACGTGAAATTTTGAGCTGACGCATTGAGGCGACCCAACGAAGCGACGGGCGCTTTTGTTTACATTTTACGTGTCACTCTGAGCTCGGTCAAGCGAATCGGTGACCAGACTTTTCCCCTCTCCCCCCCCACCCCACCCCTCCCCCCCTAGGGTTATGATGCAAAGTTGAGTTAAGACAGATTCAGTCTGTAAATGTTTGAAAATAATCAATACTGTTAGTTATGTCTCATATATAAGGGATTTATAGTCAAAAACTTTGTTTTTACGGGTTTGTTTTATTAAATCCCTTATATTAACTTCGCGGCCGTCTCTCTCTCTCTGCTCTCTCTCTCATGGGCTCGGCGGGCGGAAAAACAGAAGTCAAAAATGACCCACTTCCAATGATCCGATCGAACTGAAATTTGGCACACGGACCCGTCTTACCTAACAATGCATCGTATCAAAATTTCAGATCGATCGAACGTACCGTAATTAAATTAATGCATTTTTAGTTTATCCTTATATGAGGTATGTAATTTAAATTCACGATTTGTTATTGTTTTTTTGCCACGTGAAAGTTTGAGCATTGAGGCGACCCAACGAAACGACGGTGCGCTTTTGTTTACATTTTACGTGTCACTCTGAGCTCGGTCAAGCGAATCGGTGACCAGACTTTTCCCCTCTCCCCCTCCCACCCACCCCTCCCCCCTAGGGTTATGAAGCAAACTTGTGTTAAGACAGATTCAGTCTGTAAATGTTTGAAAATAATCAATACTGTTAGTTATGTCTCATATATAAGGGATTTATAGTCAAAAACTTTGTTTTTACGGGTTTGTTTTATTAAATCCCTTATATTAACTTCGCGGCCGTCTCTCTCTCTCTCTCTGTCTTGGGCTCGGCGGGCGGGCGGAAAAACAGAAGTCAAAAATGACCCACTTCCCATGATCCGATCGAACTGAAATTTGGCACACGGACCCGTCTGACCTAACAATGCATCGTATCAAAATTTCAGATCGATCGAACGTACCGTAATTAAATTAATGCATTTTTAGTTTATCCTTATATGAGGTATGTAATTTAAATTCACGATTTGTTATTGTTTTTTTGCCACGTGAAAGTTTGAGCTGACGCATTGAGGCGACCCAACGAAACGACGGGCGCTTTTGTTTACATTTTACGTGTCACTCTGAGCTCGGTCAAGCGAATCGGTGACCAGACTTTTCCCCTCTCCCCCCCACCCACCCACCCCTCCCCCCCTAGGGTTATGAAGCAAACTTGTGTTAAGACAGATTCAGTCTGTAAATGTTTGAAAATAATCAATACTGTTAGTTATGTCTCATATATAAGGGATTTATAGTCAAAAACTTTGTTTTTACGGGTTTGTTTTATTTAAATCCCTTATATTAACTTCGCAGCCGTCTCTCTCTCGTCTCTCATGGGCTCGGCGGGCGGAAAAACAGAAGTCAAAAATGACCCACTTCCAATGATCCGATCGAACTGAAATTTGGCACACGGACCCGTCTTACCTAACAATGCATCGTATCAAAATTTCAGATCGATCGAACGTACCGTAATTAAATTAATGCATTTTTAGTTTATCCTTATATGAGGTATGTAATTTAAATTCACGATTTGTTATTGTTTTTTTGCCACGTGAAAGTTTGAGCATTGAGGCGACCCAACGAAACGACGGTGCGCTTTTGTTTACATTTTACGTGTCACTCTGAGCTCGGTCAAGCGAATCGGTGACCAGACTTTTCCCCTCTCCCCCTCCCACCCACCCCTCCCCCCCTAGGGTTATGAAGCAAACTTGTGTTAAGACAGATTCAGTCTGTAAATGTTTGAAAATAATCAATACTGTTAGTTATGTCTCATATATAAGGGATTTATAGTCAAAAACTTTGTTTTTTACGGGGTTTTTTTTATTCTTCCCCACATTCAATTTAGCATCTATCTTCGGCCGCAGTAGAGTTTTGTATTTCGATTATGGGTGTACCCGGATTCAAATTTTGAAATCCATCCGGAGCCGGATTTGGCCGAATTTATAAAGTGAAATCCGGCCGAACCGGAGCCGGAGACGGAGATGGATTAGTAAAAATGGCCGGATTCCGGATTTGCCGGAGCCGGAGCTATTACAAATATATATATTTTATGGCTCTACCGGCCGGCCAGATTTGGCCGGATTTATGAAGTGAAATTCTGCCTGAGCCGAAGACGGATTTGGATTTGTAAAAATGGCCGGATTCCGATCATTTACCGGAGCCGAAATGAGGTACACCCCTAATTTTGATTACTCCCCCTTTCTAACGATTCGTACTTGCTGAATGGGTTATGTAGCGTTGTCCGATTGACTTCAAACGTAGGCGATTGTCTGTAAGTTAATGAATTATTTTGTTTTGATTTCAATGAAATTTTTAAATATTGACATAAAATCTAAAAAAATTACATATACATAAGGAACATTTTAGATATTTTTTCTAGCACAATTAAATATAATATGACGCGTTAGATTTTCAAAAGTGTTCACTTCCAGAAGCGATTTTTGTGAAGAAACAAACAAACAATCATTTACATATATACATGTCTGGAATTCGGAAATGGGTTGTATGAAGAAACCAGTGAAAACCAACACTTTATCAACATTTAAAACTCTAATAAGAATGCATTTATAAACGCAAGCCATGGATGTGCGTAGGACGCAATAATCTTCTGTATATAATTAGCGTCTGTAACAGATAATATATATATATATATATAATATATAATATATATATATATATATATATATATATATGTATATGTTTGTGTATGTGTGTGTCTCTCTCTCTGTGTATGTGTGTATGTGTGTTTACACGATGTTCGATACGAATAAATTGCTAATGTGAAAAGTATTATTAGTCTAACCAACCTAATAGACGAATGATTTTTTTAAAGTGTTTAATTAAAAAAAATATTGCGTTTGAGTTTCTTTAATTATAAAACTCATTTTCATCCAAAATATTTGTTTTACTTCACATGAAAAAGAGTTGCCCAATTTTCCCCTTCACATTCAAGCTGAATTCTGGCTGAGCGAGGGAATTGACACAGGTCAACACGGGCGCCTGGTGTAAACAATATGATCTTGTAGAGAATTTTCACATCTAAACTATTGTCTTTACTCTGGTAACAGGACTTAATTTTAAAAAAAACGACAAATTTCTATTTGATTTTTTGTGAAGATGGACGGATGTTTTACCTTAGGGAGATTGCCGCACAGTTTATCTTGTCAGTGACAAGCAGAGATAAAAACCAGAGAAACAGAGCATGCAGTTGGAAAACCCGTTTTACTTTGTACTGTTCAACTCAAGGAAATTTTTAAAAAATCATTCAATTTCACAGTCGTTTATGATTTCAGTGTAAAATTGTTAAGAAAAAGGAAAAAACAATTTAAAAAGAAAAATACAACAAACCTGTAAAAACAAAGTTTTTGACTATAAATCCCTTATATATGAGACATAACTAAAAGTATTTACAAATATTTTCAGACTAAATCTGTCTTAACTCAACTTTGCTTTTAACCCGGGGGGGGGGTGGGAGAAGGGAAAGGTCTTGTCACCGATCGCTGGACCGAGCTCAGCGTGACACGCAAAATGTAAACAAAAGCACGCCGGTACACCTGGTTAAAACACGAGATCTGTTCACCTATGGCTTGCGTGAAGTCAATTGACCCTTAAAATGTAAACAATAGCGACTTCTACATATAGTTTTATATAGATAAACTAAAAATGCATTAATTTAATTACGGTACGTTCCATCGATCTGAAATTTTTGATACGATGCATTGTTAGGTGACACGGGTCCGTGTGCTAAATTTCAGCTCGATGGCATGACGGGAAGTGGGTCATTTTTTACTTCTGTTTTTCCGCGGTGCCCGCCCAAGACAGAGAGACAGAGAGACAGAGAGACAGAGACGGCGGTGAAGTTGATATAAGGGATTTAAAAATTTTAATATATTTTTTACACTTTGCTAATTTTGATTAAAACTTTTAGTTTGCTAAACATTTCAAATTTTTGTTTAAAATCAAGAATTGATAAATAAAAATAAATACAAAATAGGACGCCCTGGGGGGATTATCGTATTCGGAGCTTGAAGCTAACGAGCTGTGTCTTTCCTTGCTGCAACTGGAGCCCAACGGGGACAGGCAATCAGGTCTCACCCCGTCATTCCCCAGGGCAGAGGCAATCAGTCTCCAACCCCTGCACCAATCCCAGCCCATTCATTGGCTTCACAGCGTGGGGGTAATGATTGAGATAAAGGCCCTTAATGACTAGAATCTTCGCCGGCCGTCCCAGGACCCTCTATCGAAGGGCCCCAACGATTATCCGCCATTTCAAATATTTTTTTTCCACTTCACTCTTTTTTTTCCTTTCATTTTTTTTCTATGGCACAACACCACGATGTCGGCTTGCGCGGTCACTGTGAGTTATTCAGAACTGCCGCGGTTATGCTGAAATGTCTTAAACAGAGAGCGGTCAGATGTTGTTATTGTCTGTTGTAAGTTGTAGTAAGCTGTCTGAATGCAGACATTTATTTCTGAGTTTTTTTGTATACTGCAAATTTCAGCAAATCGTTTGTTGTGAGCCAGATTCCTCACAGCCGGGTAAAAAAAAAGTTGAAAGCTCGGGTAGCCGATATGAGCGTGCAGAGTTCGGATCAATAATAAAGTTTTTGTTCATTAATTAAAGTCAGATAATCGGTATGTTAAGTCTTTTCTGGAGGCGATGCTGGCGTAATTTGCGTTCATTTTTCCTTTGTTGTGATTTAAAATACTTTTTTTTTGCCCATTGCGGACTGAATCTCATTATATCTCAATGACTTCCATGAAATTATGCCTTGGGGGTAAGATCACAGGACAATAAAAACTACAAAAAATGGATTTAGAATGTAATTACAATGTTATTTGTGTGCTAAATAGTGTTTGTTTTTATCTCCATCAAATCATTGGAAACTAAATGTCTGCGTCAGCCTGGCTTCAATTTCTTGTGTGACTTTTAAAAAAGGATGACTTTACAGGAGGATGATTTTTACATAAGATGATTTTTATTAAATGATGAATTTAATATAGAAACAACTTATTGAATATTAGTTTTAAAATAGAAAGAGTTTAAATATAGCTTAGCATTTCATATAATATGACTTTAATATAGAAAGATTATAATATGCGATAAAGCTGTAGGTTGAATTTAATATAGAATGACTGTAATCTATATTAATTTAGAATATGAAGATCTACACAAAGAATGACATTAAAAAGGGTGACTTAAATTTAATAAGACGTTAATTTATGATCATTTTCTTTTTAAAAAGCACTATTCATCCAGCAATTGTGTTTGTTCATTTACAATATTCTTTTTTAAGGCTTAAAATATACTAAATGTGTGTGTGTGTGTGTGAGAGGAAGTGTGGGTGTGTTAGTGTGCGCTTTCGCGTGTGTGCGTGTTTTTAAAAGTAAGTGTATATGCAGACGTACGAGCATTATAGTAAAAGTTATTTATAGAGGGACCATGAATATACGAAGACGATCAAAGTCCACCATTAGATATAACATTCTTTAGCGAATTAATATTTATCGCAGGTCACTAGAGTCTAGACTCTAGACCATTCCTTTGGTTAAAAAGAAAAAAAATCTAATTCTAAGATAACTTTCGGAACACCCAACTTTTAGTGCTTTGATTTCTTCAGGTTTAGAGCGATTCAATGAATTCAGTTGTCTGCATTTGAAGCCACATTACATAAATACAGATACCCGAGTCTGGCTTCTGTGACCGCTGGCGTGCAATCGTACGGGGGATTTCCGTAATCTACTTTGACATGAGCTAAACGCGGCCAACGCTAGTCATCAACTTGCTCCTGGAAACCGACCCTAACTACCACTGTCGCCAACGTTTAGGCTTGCCCTCCTTAATTTGGAGGTAGCCGCTTCAATGCGTCCCGCGCGCTAATAAAGGCCCACGCTTGATGAAGGGCTAGGGGTCTTTTAATGTTAGATGAATAGACAACACAAGGGCCGGAAAAGGGAAGAGCTCCCCTCGGGAAGAGGAATGGCCCGCAGGGAGGATACGGACGAATATTTTAAATAACAAATAAGGTAACAGTTTTGAGATAAAAGTCTGATCAGGTTAGAATTCTATTCATATGCGTTTTACCCTTTTGCTTTGTTCAAAAGTTTAAATTAAAAAAACCGTTAAAAAAAAGTGTTAGACTATAAATCCTTTATGTACGAGAAGTAACTAAAAGAATGTTCATTATAATACGCAGCGAAAGACCATCCAAAAATACAAAATTGTAGTTGTGTCGTAAAACATGTTTAATATAATGCGCACCGATCAGGAATATGTTTATAAAAAGTGTTGTCCATAAAATACGCACCTTATTGCGCGACAGAAAGGTTGTTCAATATAATACGCACCGCGACACTTTATCTCAAAACATAACATGATACATAGGAATAAATAAAATAATCTAAAAAATCAATAATTTAATTACGGTACATGCGATCGATCTGAAATTTTGATACATAGTTTTTATCATCGCCACAAAACTGCCTGCTAAATTTCAGCTCGCTAGCTTACAAGGAAGTGGGATAAAAATCGATCCAAAGTTTTGGCGACCGACAAGCAATCAAAGGTTCAACCAGACACCACGAGTTAATATAAAGGACTTAATAAAAATGTTTGGCTTAATACACTGAATTGTTTACTTAAAATCTATGCGGGAACATAGTTGTTATATACTTGAAGCATCTCGAAAAATAATGAGAAGCTAGTAGAAACATCTCGCAAACCTTTGCGATTGACAACATACTAAAAGACATTAACTAAAAGACTGGTTAGTGATCACTTGGTTGATATCATGGTATGGGCTTGGGAGGTTGGAGTACAAAGTTGATATCATGGTATGGACTTGGGAGTTGGGAGTACAAAGTTGATATCATGGTATGGACTTGGGAGTTGGGAGTACAAAGTTGATATCATGGTATGAGCTTGGGAGTTGGGAGTACAAAGTTGATATCATGGTATGGACTTGGGAGTTTGGAGTACAAAGTTGATATCATGATATGGACTTGGGAGTTGGGAGTACAAAGTTGATATCATGGTATGGACTTGGGAGTTGGGAGTACAAAGTTGATATCATGGTATGAGCTTGGGAGTTGGGAGTACAAAGTTGATATCATGGTATGGACTTGGGAGTTTGGAGTACAAAGTTGATATTATGGTATGGACTTGGGAGTTGGGAGTACAAAGTTGATATCATGGTATGAGCTTGGGAGTACAAAGTTGATATCATGGTATGAGCTTGGGAGTTGAGAGTACAAAGTTGATATCATGGTATGGACTTGGGAGTTGGGAGTACAAAGTTGATATCATGGTATGGACTTGGGAGTAGGGCTGTCAATTTTGTTGAAAAAAGCTGCCCGGGTACCCGTGAAAATATCGAACGGGTACCCGGGTTACCCGTTCTAAACGTCGTATAATTTTCCCCGTCATGACCGCTATACAATGGAACCTAGCCACCATCCATGCACCTCATTTCACACAGTATTAGTAGCCAACGGCTTGCTTCCAGTAACATACTATTACTAATGCACTACAATTAACTACAATTTACAATGCACTAATTTTTTTTATTCAATTCCTGCTGTAAATGCATTCGTCATACTCATAAACTAAAACTAGAGTAAACTGAACATGCAAACAAAATATCAACAGAATGACGTAACGTTCAATGTCATACATACCTTGAATGTTAATATCCACTTGGCGTCGGTAGTCAATGCTAAGGGCGATGACGTATGCTATACTGCGGTAAATTTCAAGTGATCGTGCTTTGGTCAATGGTACTGCTTTTGTTGACACCAACAAGTTTCTGATATAGGTGGGTCAGCGGTTTTTTTATCAATATAAATTTTACGAATAGCTTTCAGATGGCGTTTTATCGCACTGGGTTGTCACCCTTCGCAGACACAATTTCACTACAATGCTGCATTTTGCAGTGTCACTGTCAACTCGCTTGGCATGATTCCACACTTACCCATCTTATTAACCATAAAAGCTGACAACTTTAGGTGTATATCAATTTTTGGGCTAGGCAAACACGTGTTAATGAACCCAAGAAACACACGCGAATGCAAGAGTGTGGGTTATAGCAGTGCTTCTCAAAGTGGTGGTCCGCGGAAGTTATCAAGAAAGGAGAGAGAAATATAATTATAATCCTCCAATTGGTACCAATAATACTAACCCTATAGAATTTGTCATTTTTTACAATAAGCTAATAAATGAAAGAAATAAAAGGAAATAAAATACATTTCGCTTCCATGTAAGTACAGGGAAAATAGTGCACAGGTTCCTGGTGCAATGGAAAAATTCCTGCCGGTCCGCCATACTAAAAAGTTTGAGAAGCACTGGGTTATAGGATTGAAGAGAGAAATGGGGGGGGGGTAGAAAAACGACATTAGATAGTATCAATCGGTCTCCCACTGTCGGCTATTTCAAAGCAAAGCAAGGGTGTTTTTATGAGAAAAAAAACCAGACACGGCATCTTTCATCTCTGTGCAGTCCATCCTAACGGCCGACTCCTGCCCATCCTACACTGTTAGTAACTATTTACTTTATTAAATTTAAATACTGACGACCTTGTACTCATTATTAACATCTGTGTTTCTAGGTCAGTACGTGTTATTGAACACAAGAAGTAGAAGCTAATGAAAGGGTGTGGGTTATAGGAGTGAAGGGAGGAGAGGGGGAGGGGTAGATAACAACATTAGCTAGCATCAATCGGCGTATTTCAAAGCAAAGTTAGTGAAAGCAGGGGTGTTTTTTTTATTAACAAACAGCGTCTTTCATCTCTAAGCAGTCCATCCTTTTTTGGCAGAGGACTTTTGTTGTCTTTATATGATTCTTTTAAAGAACCATACCTTTTTTGTGTTGTGCGGTTTCTGTTTCACGTTGAGAGAAAAAAGATTTAACAAATACATTGTAGTTTGTAGTGACCGTTGACAGATATTTCTCCTTAGATCTACTTCTAAGCATATTTTGGAAACAAAAATTTTCATTTGATAAATTGTTTCGCGAGCCCCAATGTAAACACAAAAAAGCCGCACGGGAGCCGAAGTTTGGCCTACGGTTAATATAGCCTATAGACCTTCAAGCCACATTTTCACGGGTACCCGATCGGAATTTTATTACCCGGGTAATCACACGGCAACGGGTACCCGGGTCCCGGGTACCCGTTGACAGGCCTACTTGGGAGTTGAGAGTACAAAGTTGATATCATGGTATGGACTTGGGAGTTGAGAGTACAAAGTTGATATCATGGTACGAGCTTGAGAGTTGAGAGTACAAAGTTGATATCATGGTATGAGCTTGGGAGTTGAGAGTACAAAGTTGATATCATGGTATGGACTTGGGAGTTGGGAGTACAAAGTTGATATCATGGTATGGACTTGGGAGTTGGGAGTACAAAGTTGATATCATGGTATGGACTTGGGAGTTGAGAGTACAAAGTTGATATCATGGTATGGACTTGGGAGTTGAGAGTACAAAGTTGATATCATGGTACGAGCTTGAGAGTTGAGAGTACAAAGTTGATATCATGGTATGAGCTTGGGAGTTGAGAGTACAAAGTTGATATCATGGTATGGACTTGGGAGTTGGGAGTACAAAGTTGATATCATGGTATGGACTTGGGAGTTGGGAGTACAAAGTTGATATCATGGTATGGACGGGAGTTGAGAGTACAAAGTTGATATCATGGTATGGACTTGGGAGTTAGGAGTACAAAGTTGATTGCATTGTAAATTCTCAGGATTCTAGGGATGCCATAGGAGTAACATAATCTTTTCAAAAGTACTCACATATGTTTTAATTATATAACTATCAGTAGAAACATACGATTCCTTGTTTTATTACATCCAAGTGCTAATGTGGCTTTATTTTTGCAACTTTATGTAGATTTATGCTTTTTAGATATCCCCTTTAAATGAAACTTCATAGATCAACTATTTAAAAACTCTGTAGTTTATTAGGGAAGCCTTTGTGCCTACCAATTAATCATACCGACCTTCCGGACTCAGGACACGGCCTCTTCGCTAATTTTAGCTGCGGTAAAGAAGATGCAATGCCATTTTAAGAATTTATTTTTAATATTGTTGAATAATTTATTTTACATTGTAGCGGGAAATTTTTTCTATTTTTTTTTCCAAATATAAACTTTATTCTTCAAAGAAATGTAAATGAAATTGTCGATGCAGAGAGAGGCATGGCATAAGGAAAAAACAACGAAAAACGGAAATATCGTCACGAACATCAATTTAATTAGGCCGGGCAGGAAATGGTCGTTATACTAAAGCAAGCAGAAAACGTTTACGAGCGAGCAGAATCGGTTGAGTAGGGCACGTCGAAGACAACACTAATGAGGCCCTGGTCATTTGGTGGTGAGGAAGGAGTGGGGGAGGGGTGAGGCTCGCTGGGCGTAATTAGCTTAGTTTGTGTCGCAGGCGAGTAATCTGTTCAAATAGACGGAGATTTGCACATCAAGTAATGTCGGGGGGCCAAATGCGTGGGAGCGGGACCTCAAAGTTTGAGGAATGGAGCGTGGCACGCAATCTTTAAGGGCCAAGACGAAAAATACGGAAAGCTGAATTTGATAATTCAATCAGTGGCGTAACAACGGTTTGGCATTGGGGCAGTTGCCAAGGGCGCCGGCCTGCGCCAGTTCAAAAGGGCGCCGCTAAATCTCTAATTTAAAATTTTTATTTAAATAAAGGGCACCAAAAATAAATTTGCCAAATTAAAGCGTCACAAACCCAGTTACGCCTCTGAATTCAATACTAAATGATACAATTAAAATAATTTTACTTGTTTGATGTGGAGTTTAAAAAACAATGTTTCTCATTCATAAAACTGTTAATCTTTAAATTTTATTTTTTAGGATTTAATAAATTAGTGTGTTATGAAGAGAGAGAGAGAGGGGGGGGCGTTTATAGTTGAGGAAACCTTAATTGAGCTGTACTATAATTTCCAACAATTATGTTTATCTCATTACTGGCACCTCGAGCAAAAATCTGAGATTTCGTTACTGTGCGCAGCTGCTCGCGATGTCACAATGACAGATTGTATCATTATGGACAAGCAATGCTATTGATTTAACTCTCATCCTGGCCAAGTTCAATGTATCTTAAACAAAAGTAATTTTTAAAGAGTTATCTTGTTAGCGTCCATCAATAAATAGAAGTACCAGATTTAAAATGAAGCTGGATGTCTGTTTACAATTTTCTTCCACGGCCAGTGAAAGTATGCTTTTTCGAAAGAAGAAAATAATTTCCCAGTGTCAAGCAATGAAAATAATCATACAAAGTTGAATAATAAAAAAGTACGCATGCTTTATTTTATCAGAATATAAGTGTAAATTTTCTTTTTCTAAAAAAATTAACCTTACATTAAACTACGGTTGAAAGTTATAGAGAAAAGTTGAATTAAATTTCAATTATGACTCTGTGGTTCTTTGGGGCAACACGATAATATAGGCTCGTATTTTTTTTTATATCAAAAATTGATTTCATAACTGTTTTGGGGTCAAAATACTTTATAGGGGCACTAATAAATTCAACCAGAAAATAAAAGAATGAGAGAAACTCTGTTTCCTGTTTGTTTTTGTTTTCACCGTGCTAAAGACGAAACAGAAGGAACGAACTGTGCAAGCCATGCGGTTAACTGCTTAAAGATATGAGTAATGCACAATCTCAGCATTGATTTGTTCCAACGCGGCGTAGATTTCCTAAAGTGATTTGATGTAACCCCGTGGTGTCTTTCTTTTACCACATCCAACATCGTCTGAAACCAACCCCACATCCAACTCTTTAATATTTCCTTCCATAAAAAATATGTTCATTTACGTTTCGCAGAAGGACAGGGTGTGGTGATGGATGACGCAATATGAAGGGGGGATTCACTCCTGAAATCTCCCATCCATTTTGATAAAACAAATAATCAGGGCAGGCTACTCTGGACGCAAGAACGATAACTCATTGCACAGACGACACTTTGATTATCTGTATTCCGGACGTTTCTGGGGCTAGGCTCCGCACAGACAGCCGTTTCACCAACGATTTGTGATTTATTCTCCGGCTGGCCGGTATTTACTCCCTCTTGCCGTGTGAGTTCTGGAACCTTGGCTTGAGCTTTATGAAAATGCCACTGCCGTTCACTGACAAGGTCAACGCCGCGCAGCTTCAGAAATGTTAGAAGATCATAACGGCACGAAGTGTTGTGGGTCGGTGCGTTCAAGAGGCTTTCAAGATGATAGAAATGATTTAATATTGCACTCTTTGTCAATGTCATTTCAACGTGAAAAAGTTCACATGGAATTTAAGATGAAATTTTTCAAAAACTAAATTGTTATTTGTTTCCAAGCTTTAATCTTGTATTAGTTAAAAATTAAATTAAATTGCATTAAATACATAGATACATGCTGCTTCTAGTAGCTATTTTACACAATGTATACTTAAATAGACTAAATCACAACCTAAAGTTTACTGCAGCGTCGTCACGGACCGTCTTAAGCCTTGTCAGAAATGCTTAAACATTTCAATTATGTAGCTGAAAAATGTGTTGTCAATGATTTAAATCTTTCAATATAAAGTAAATCAAAACTAATTTCCATTATCAACCTTACATCAAGTTTTCACAATAGTTAGTGATGTTCACAATAGTTAGTGATGACCAACAGTCTGACATCGAAGTTTGCGCTTTTGAACCGATTGCGCACAGATCATGGAATAAATTATGATAGTCTCTATGAGAATGTGAAGACTAAAAGATAAACATTTTAAAACATCTAAATACATTTTGATCTGAAATGAGTAGACGAGCATGGAATACCAGAAACGGTTTAGTAAACTAAATTTCATAACATGGAAAATCAAAACAGGTTGACTTTACGTGATAGACTAGGAAGGAACATCAAAGCAGGTAGCGCATGTTAGCAAAGACAGCGTTATTTATTTATATATGAATCTTCGACTTACCGACAGGTCCCAGACCCGGTTCTTTTTCCCGGGAGATTTCTGTGGACTGGGTTGACCACTGCCTGATGCTCCAGAAGTTCCGTTCGAATTCGGAACAAGGCTGTCGGCGGTGATGACGTTATTGTTATTATTGAAACTGGCGTTGCCTGATGTGTTGGCCGTCGCAGGTTTGGTTGCCAAATCGTCGTCGTGAACCGAACAGCCGTTGGTGGAAGTTTGCTTGGTGGGGCAGTTGTCGGGAGGTGTCATGCATGTTGTGGATTTCGCGGACAACGTTGTGGAAGAGGTCACCACGTCCACTGGTGGATCAGTGTTTGCGCTCGCCATCCCCGTGACCCTGGAGAAGTTACTAAGCGCAACTGAGAGGTGACAGCTACCGGCCAAGGGTGATTAGGGATTTCAATTTTAATTTGTCTTTAATTGTCCACATTTTGGTGCCTGAAATAGAAGCCAAATCTCGTTAATTGCAAATAAAAAAGAAAAATTTGATTAACTAAATAAAAATCATGAACAATGCACACTGCACCTTGGAGATATAAGAAATTCGGCATCCTCGAACACTATACAAATTAATCTATAATAACGTAATACTGCGGTTAATTATTAATTTTACATATTTGTAAAAAATAGCGCTAATTGTCATGCTTAACTTAATTTTTCTATTAAATATGTTTCCAGGTTGGAATTCAGGAAAACAAAGAGTAAAATAGAAAAAGAAGAAAGGAGACGAAGGGTTGCAACAACGGAACAATGAATGATTGGCAGCTATGGCCAAAGCAATGGATGCGTGGTTTGGTGGTCAGGCAGGGTCGTAGCCACGGCTGGACAAGGGGACATGGCCATCCTCACGAATCAGCTGAGAGTCCGACTTTTAAAATGTTGAATAGTGTAGAGCATCATCAGTGTAAATTTGGGATGGTAGTTAAGGCTGGTTAACTTTAATGTTAAGACATCACTATAGTTAGGCTCAGAAGAACATTCAGCAAAGGACTTCTGAAAAGCAAAGGGTGTTTTAAGGATACAGGAACTGGTGCACAGCTACATCTTTAGTCTTTTGTGTTGTAACGAGCTATTTTTTTTAACTTCAAATTTGAAATCGCTATTTATATGATTTCCTCAAGCGAGATAGCACAAAATTATCTTTTTTCAGGACAAATAATTATGATTAATCATCATTTAATTTGAAGGTTAAACCATTTTTAAAAATCTGAAATAGATTTGATTGATGTAATTTAAAAAATGATTTCATTTTTAGTTGGGTTTTTGTGTGTGTTTCTTTTTTACTTTTTCACTTTAGTAGCGAAACAGTAATATTTAACTAAAATTTTATAATATCCTTTTGCCCTTAATCTACGAGAGAGACTATAATTGATGTTCATTCTTTCAGCAATGTGTACAGCACAATGACATTATCTCGTATGAGAAGTACACACACATTTAGAGTGCATCGCGGACACTGACTTAAAAAATATAAAAAATTAAAAATCGACATGTAGCATTTAAATGAATTGGAGTTATTTATTGAAATCTTTTTGGAAGACTTTGTCAGAAACTTGAAATTTAAGGAAATGTGAATTTAATTTTTGGTTTGCTTTTTTATGGGGGTGGCGGATAATAGCCGTAACTTTTACTCTGCTAATAGAGCACTTAAAAACAACTTCTTGCAACAGCACACACTGATGGAGCACAAGTCTCTGTGTTCAAATTTATAAGATAATATTTCATTATAAGATTACATTTCATTACAAGATAACATTTCATTATAATAAAATAATTTCATTATAAGACAACATTTCATTATGAGAAAACATTTCATTATAAGATAACATTTCATTATAAGATAACATGTCATTATAAGATAAAATTTGATTATAAGATACCATTTCACTATAAGATAGAATTTCATTATAAGATAACATTTTATCATAAGATAACATTTCATTATATAACATTGCATATTGAAATGTTCGGAAGTCTATGTTGTTATTCTTTTCATTATTACCAACGTTAATAAAGGTCTTTTTTTTAAAGTGCTAAAAATCGTACTTTGTGGTTAAATTTCATCTACTTGCAGATTGTTTTAGAAAGCATATAACGGCCAAATAAAAATAACATAAATTTTAATAATAGCTTCTTACCGTGATAATAGTTCGTCTTACAACTAAACTAAAGCTTCTAGCGAATATCTTTTAGATTTAACAATAGCCCTAATTTTTAATAAAACAAAATGTTGTCTTATCTATTACAGCCGCTGCTTGTATACAGAAGATGTTTTGTGTCCTACGCTTATCCATTGTTTATGTCTAGTCTTGCATTTTTATTACAATTAGAGTTTTAAATGTTGATAATGCGTTTGTTTTCCCAGTTGATCACGTAACACATACCACGCTCGAATTCCAGACGGGAGATCTTTAACGTGTGCTTGTTGTTGCATACGGATAAGAAAAGTGTGTTTAACCCAATCTCAATACAAAATTTGGATTAGATTATCTTCATATTGTACTTCCAAGTTAGAATCAATGGTCTTGCGTATGATTGCTACTTTAGTATTTGTTCTTTAATCTAGCGTTTCTATGTTTAATTATTTACATCTATTTAACTGATCCAAGTAATGGAACGGGTCGCTAAAGGCATAAATCGTAGAATAATTGCATTTCGTATTTTTAAGTTTTGTTTACGACAAAACACTGTTCCCCTGAGGAAGTGGTTTTATCATTATGCAGACAAGCATTAAGAGAAACACAGCTGGGACCGAATACGGGAGAAAACAAAACCAGGAAATTGGTTACACCCAACAACAACCTAGAGCTAACTAAAAAACTAACACTAAAATAAGAATTAGGTTTGAATACTTTTTTTTTCCACTGAAATGGACATGGGTGGGTTTTGGCATGTTAAAGGAATTATTTATTTTTTTATCTTTCTTTAAAAAAAACCAAAACATTACAGCTTGATTGTGTCGTTTTTAGCTTTGGTTATCGGCACAATAAAAGACAATAACATCCAAACTTATTTAAAATAAAACTTCTATTTAGCGCAGAGACGCTTGATCGTGGATGTAGAAGGAAGATTCAGCTCTGGAGGAATCGTTGTTCGTATTTTATAGGCGGTACTTCCGAACCACAACAGCTTTCAGTGAAAAAAGGACGGAAAATACGCTGCTACGCACTAGACGCAATTAACTGTCGCCACTCTAATCTTATACTATTCATTTTCCCGTTATGGTAAACCGTCTTTTCCATTAATTTTGTAATGCAATACATATGATTTCTATGTCCTAAATAAAAATAGTATGTACGCACATTTTATATATTCATGAAGAAATATTTGGATTTTCCTTAAGATATTTCAAGTGAAAAAAAATCGGATAGATACGGAAGATGTGAAGGCAATCAATATTACCAGCTTCACTTCTGGGCCGTCAAATGCGTTTGAAATGCGTTAATAAACAACCCACAGATAACTTCATTGTGATCCTGTGCCATAACGGCCTTAGCCGTAAAAAAAAAGTTCAATTTCCTATTTTAGACAAGTCATTTTTATTTGATGTTTGTAAAAACTGTGGTCTTGGATTTATAAAGCAAATACAGATGCATGCTAAAAATAGCTTTATATTCTTACCGTTAAAATGGTGATATCAAAGCCAACCATATTTGTGACGATTCGTTAGCACCCCAACTATTCAATTGGCACAACAATAAATGCTATCACGTGTTACATTTGTTTAAGAATACTTTATAATATTGACCCAATTCCCGTTTTTGATAAGTTTCTATTTTCATGTACCTAATGTATATTTTAAAATTATAATCCCCCAGTACATTAATGAAGTAGTATTTAAATTTATAACATCTTTTATAGCAAATAATTTAATAATTTTAGTTACAAAAACTCTTAAAGAAATGTATCCCACATAATATATTTTTGCAACAAATATGCAAAACAAATTTTAAACCTGAAATGTTTGGAGGGAAGGAGAAATTGATATAAAATGGATCAAAAAACAAAATTTATGTCCCGTTGTTTTTGTCGCATATAAAATGAATTTTCATATATTATAATATTTTTTCTTTTAAAAACTGTTTCTGTTTTTGGATTTTTTGACTATTGACTATCCCTTAACCCGTCGGTGGGTCTTTGGGGCACCATCGTAAACTGAACACTAGCTCACGCCATTTTCACGGTCCTGTACTGCGTTTTGGGCGTCGATGAATGGCAGGCCAGTCCACTATTTGATGTCGTCTTCCCATCTTTTTGTTTGTCTGCCTCTTTTTCTTCTTCCCTGGACTGTGCCTTGCATTATACTCTTTGAGTGACCTCCAGATCTTGTCACGTGTCCATAACATCGTAGTTTCTTCTCCTTGACTAAGGTGAGAAGGTCCTCGTAGGGGCCGATGACAGGAGTTATTTTGTTGTGGACCGCTTCGTTTGTGATGTGCTCTGTGAAGGAGATGTTCACTATCTTTCGGAAACATCTCATCTCTAGCGCATTGATTCTTCTTTGGAGGTCTGCAAAGACCAAGCCTCGCATTCATACTAGAAGACCGACATCGGCAGACAGCGCACTAATCGAATTTTTTATCTCAGAGAGAGTTTCTTGCTTTGACGGATGTGTTTTAGTTTGCTCAGCGCTGCGGTTGTCTGGGCCATTTTGGCAAGAATTTCTGGCTATGAGCATTCGTCGGATATTATGGCCCCTAGATATTTAAAGGTGGAGACCTGTTCGAGTTTTTGCTTGTTCATCCGAATTTCATTTGTGAATGTTCTATTTGCCATGACCTTGGTATTTTCTGCATTGATTTCCATGAAATACGCCTTTGTTGTTTTCTCTAGTTTTGCAGTGAATTCTTTTAGTTCGACCTCGCTGCCAGCTAGGCCGTCTATGTCATCGGCGAAGCGTAAGTTGGTTATAATTCTCCCTCCGATGCTGACTGTTCCAACGTGGTTTTCTAGCACATCTTTCATAATCCTTGCAAGGAAGAGGTTAAACAGGATGGGGGAAAGTAAGCATCCTTGTCTGACACCCAAAGGTGTCTTGAACCAATCTCCCAGCTTGCTGTTGAAGAGTACTGCGCTAGTTGCTCTGTTGTACAGGTTCTTGATCACTTTAATAAGGTTTGCATTAAAGTTGAATTTGTGCATAGTTGCCCACAGTGCCGCATGCAAAGTGGATTATGCACTGTTAAACTTTCATTTTAGGCATCAAGCTAATATTTAGAGAGAATCGGATAATTAAAATAAATTAGCCCTGAAAATATATATTCACATTTTTCAATTACAATAGTTTATTGAAAGGCAGGTTATTCCCAAGCGACCGTTTCGTCCCCCTCAGTTTACTAGCAACGCCATTGAGCGTGCCGGTTTAGGGCCAGGAGCGCCAGTACGGATTAGCAAAAGATACCGCGAAGAACGTAACGGACACCAGTTCTGAGGAAACCTACCGGTGGGGGTTACGTCCTAGGTAGGTCATTGATGATCCCCCGCTTTGCGGAAGTCCTAACCATAGAGACTCATGAGCTTTGGCGCGGTGGCGCCGAATAGGTAGCTGTTCGAAGTAGGAAAAATTCCACCCTTCCTTCTGAGGTCGATTTAGTGGGAGGCGTTTTCGACTTTATCTCTTGGATGCCCAGGCGGCCGCTTCAGAAGCGACCTTTACGGGGGGTGGGGCGAGGTCTCATCTGTTACGTCCCCTTGGGGGCCAGATAGCTGAGAGGGTCTTCCGGGAAGACCCATGAAAGCACTAGGCTCGGGGCTACTGACTTTCTTCCACATGTAGGATATTGAAATGCCTACATCCAAATAAAATTAAATTCTACTAATTTATCCATGTATTTATTTCTCATATATTTACAAATCACAGACTAGTTGCCAGTGTCGTCGTTGGCAAGCAAAGTTATTTGCTGCGCCTTTCCATGAAAAGGAACAATTTTTCACCCCATCGAAAATGCTAACCTTTGCAATAAGGAAAAATGCCCCTATATTTACGTGTGTGGAGCGGGGGTGGGCCAGGGGGTAAGTGATTGCAGTCCGAAACAACCCATTACACTTTGATGGCCTCGATGCGTTAACTTGGGATTTACTGAAGTTAAAATACAAATTATGCGCCGAAACTCTATATTATCTGAGATTTTCAATTGCAGCTACATCACTCACGCCCTTCCCTCATTTTTAAACGCCACCAAATTTTAAAGCACCCATGAGCAATAATAATAGTGAAATGTCTCACCCCAAATACATCACAACACGCTTTGTTTTACGCACTAAACGCGCTTCGGGTTATTTATAGAGCGTGACAGACAACGTTCATCATTGAGTCACCGGGAACTTTCTTTTGATCAATAAAATGTGATATCTATTACGTTAAATTTTAACACGTTTGGCGAAAAGCCTTGATGTGTGGATTTATTAAATTATGATTTTTTTTAAATTCACATCTTCTCTTTAACAATGAAATAGTTCCACTACACTCAATTATTTGGATCTATTACATTTTAAAATGATTTTTTTTTGAGGTGGAGAATGAATTTAATCACGCCACTTCATCCCCGTTACACCAGGTGGCATGGCCACGTGTGGTAAGACTAGCGGTGTTGTTTGGAGGGTACAGGTGAACGTTCCGTCATGTGTCATCTCTCGTCACTGCCTCATGGCGGAAATCGGGCGGACATTAACGACACTATTAATACTGTCCCTGACCCCCAGTAAACACGGGTTTTATTATTTGTTAATTAACCTCTTTTGGTCGCAAAGCAAGAAGAACTTTAAAGAATATTATATGGTAATAATAAATGGGGAATTATAATTTATGTGGAAAGTCAACAAACAAAAAACAAAGTGAGAGAAATATGTCCTTGACACATTATTTTAACAAGGAACTGCGGGTTACTTTTTAAAGTCTTCTTTGTATTCTGTCCCAGGTTTTACATGCATCTTCAATTACCTGGTCTCTAGATGCGTTTTGTATGCTTTCCCGCTCCTGGCGTCTGCACATATTGCATAAACGGTGGAAGTGTGTAAAAAACATTATAGATGATCGTTTTCAAATGGTGTGAGTTTCCACATTTAAAATGTGTACAGTTGAATAGTTTTATATTAAAATCGTCCTAATTTTATAGAACAGGCGTGAGAGTTATGATGCGCAGTGAAGATGAGTAAATGAACGCTAATAAAATAATAGTTTTGATTTTTTTTAATTAAGGTGCATAGTAAAAGCTGTGTAGTGAAATCATGATTGGTAAGATTGTGCCTCGCTCAATAATGCATGATGGTAAGGGATTTTTATGATGGCCTTGCTAACAATTTCGGAGAGTCTTATTTAATAATATATATTTTGTGGGCGCGCGTGGCAAACTTGTGTTAGGTCCAAAGTCCAGAGGGATCGAAAATGTGCGCAAAGTAATTTTCTTAGGTGAACTTTACAGATTATGGTTATGGTTACTTTTGTGTTATAGATCTGAGATTCCTATGAAGAATGTTGTATGAATAGAATTATATGTTATTATATTGTCTGTTTTGTCCGAATAGACTCGTCTGTTCCATAAATATACTTTTTAACAAGGATCACTTACTTTTTGTCCAGCAGTGGCGTAGCTAAGGTTAGTGTCCCCGGGTAGGGCTAAGACTTTTGTTCTTCTGTCTTCTGACTACGCCTCCCATCGTTGTATTATAAGAGAAATAATCTGAAGTAGTTGACCACCCCCCCCCAGGACACTTCTTCATACGCATGTCTGGTTTAAGAGACACATAGCTGATTGTTATGGGTCTCATCGATATTCAGACTTTTGGACAGCTCTCAGTAAGAAATGCTAACCTTGAATAGGTCACATAGTAGAATAACAAAATCGACTCATCATTGTTAGATGTCCGAGTGCATGAACAATCGTGTGTTCCTAACCTGCGATGTTAAACAGAATCGAATATCAATAATCGATATGAATAGTAGTTGTTTATTTCCCTTTCTTTGGGCGTCTTTTTTTAATAGCATTGAAAACTTAACAGACAATGGAATCGATCAAAGCGTGCTGCCTTTGTATTTTCCTTGTTTCCTCTTGATCTCTATGCTTTAAATCTGTGGTGTCCAGCCCAGGTCCGGGCGGTCGAACACGGAACAACTAAAAATAGGGAATAATACGACAGGCTTTACTACGAAATAAAAGCTACCATCTGAGTATAGAAGATATTTAAGTTATACCCCACTTTCTCACGGGAAAGATCATTGATTAAACAATATAACTTAAGATTGACAAGGGATGAGATGGTTGGATAAGGTAGAGAAGTATCTAAAACTGCAGCAGATCTGGATTTAGAAGCGGAAAGTCACGGATCTGTCTGAATGGATGAGCGTGAATAAGTTTGCCAGTTTACCACATAAGCTTTAGCACCAAAGATGATGATGATGATGATAATCCCAATTGTAATAAATGGGTTCATTTTTTTAAAATGTTGGTATGTTTTGCGAAACGAAATCCAATGATGATTGAACAAAATCAAAAAGTGCAAAAACGTTGATGGTGTAATTAAGCATAACAAATAAATAAAAGAGCGCTTCTATTTAAATAAGATGCATCTTCAAATAACCAACAAAGAAGTTTATTAAATTTCTATGACTATAAATAGTTGTAGAAAACAAAAGTAAAATAAACAAAAATATATAGTCTACAGAATCCACCCAGCCTCTAATAATATTCAACAATACGTTTGGACTAGCTAAATCAAATAATAAATGTTACAAGATTTCCTTTGAATCCTCCATTGTTTTTGTGAAGTTTCAATTCTATAATAATTTAAATTAACGTAAAATATAGAAAATTTTACGTTAATTTACGCTAAAATAGAAATTTTCACTGAAATGCATAAGGCTTAAATGGTGCATTCAAAAGGTAAAAAATGACTAAATATCATCACCGTATTTAAATAAATTTAACAAAATTTCAAAGGAAAAATCAACCTCTGGCTTCACAGTCATATGCCACTAATGTTCTATCAAAATTTACGTTGATGATGTTTCTTTTAAAGTGCTTATCACCCATGCAAAGTACCGCATGCTTACACTCTTTTATTAAATCCTTTATATTAACTCGTGGTGTCTGCGGCCGACCGACCGACCTTGCTTGCTTGCTTGCTTGCTTGCTTGTCGCCAAAACTTTTGATCGATTTTTAACCCACTTGCTCGCAAGATAGCGAGCTGAAATTTTGCAGGCAGTTTCGTACCGATGATAAAAACAATGTATCAAAATTTCAGATCGATCGCATGTACCGTAATTAAATTATTGATTTTTTAGATTATTTTTTTTAATCCTATGTATCATGCTATTTTTTGAGATAGAGCGTCGCGGTGCGTATTATATTGAACAACCTTTCTGTCGCGCAATAAGGTGCGTATTTTATTGACAGCTCTTTTTATAAACATATTCCTGATCGGTGCGTATTATATTAAACATGTTTTACGACACAACTTCAATTTTGTATTTCTGGATGGTCTGGCGCTGCGTATTATAATGAACATTCTTTTAGTTACTTCTCGTACATAAAGGATTTATAGTCAAAAACTGGTTTTTTTACGGGTTTTTCTTATACAAATTTGTGTTCAAATGCTTTAAATGAAGAACTAAGCTAGAAATATAGCTTCTAACAAACTATTTGAATATAAACTAGTAAACTTACTGAGACTTTCTATCATTGGAACCAAATTATGAACATTTTGTATCTCAAAGACTACAGTCCAGAATTTCATTAAATTAATTGTATTTTTAAATCCTTTATATTAACTGGTGGTGTCTGCGGCCGACCGACCGACCGACCTTGCTTGCTTGCTTGCTTGTCGCCAAAACTTTTGATCGATTTTTAACCCACTTGCTCGCAAGATAGCGAGCTGAAATTTTGCAGGCAGTTTCGTACCGATGATAAAAACAATGTATCAAACTTTCAGATCGATCGCATGTACCGTAATTAAATTATTGATTTTTTAGATTATTTTATTTATTCCTATGTATCATGCTATTTTTTGAGATAGAGCGTCGCGGTGCGTATTATATTGAACAACCTTTCTGTCGCGCAATAAGGTGCGTATTTTACTGACAACACTTTTTATAAACCTATTCCTGATCGGTGCGCATTATATTAAACACGTTTTACGACACAACTGCAATTTTGTATTTTTGGATGGTCTTGCGCTGCGTGTTATAATGAACATTCTTTTAGTTACGTCTCATACGTAAAGGATTTATAGTCAAAAACTTGGTTTTTTACGGGTTGTTTTTTTATCTTACTTTATTTCATTAAAAAGCATTTACAAATAAAGTTTACCCAATTTGCCTATTTTATTTCGTAGGCCGAAATTTGAAGTTGTTTCATGTTAACTACAGTTGGTGGTAGCGGTGCATTAGACGTGTGGTAAGTAATAGTTTATTTCAGTTGTCAATATTAGTGTATTCGAAGTGAGGATAGTGATAACAAAATTTTAAGCATGGATAGTAATAATGTATATAAAGTCTGGTTTGTGCTAGTGTATTTTTAAAAATTAAGGTTAGTTCAAGCATATGTCAGTGGGGTTTGTGATATAAGGTATTTCAAGTTACGTCAGCATTTCAAGCGATGCCCAAAAGAGATTGTAGTCGATTTTTTAAATAATTTTTTAAAATATTATTATTTTTTGTATGGCTGAGGGTGTGGGTACTTGGCACTTGGATTAAACATAATTTATTTTCTAGTTTTCTCCGAGTATTAATGCGCATGTGTATAATTTCTTTTATCAAATTCATTTCTTTAAAAAAACACAAAAGACTTAACTAGAATTCATCTTCCCCTAGATAGTAGATACTCTACTTTGGAAATTTATGGTTTGAAAAACGTTTTTCAAAACACCAATTTTATTTTGATTTTTTAAAGATAAAAATCAAATATCTACAATTATTTTTTTTTAAATTTATTTTTTAAAAAGTAATAATTTTGGAAGTTAAAATTTGTCCATAAACGTTCTTTCAAGTATTGGACTTTCAGATTAAAAACGTACACAAAAAGCGATCATTTCCTTCACTAGATTGGTATGAAATAAATCAAATTCTAGATGTTATTCCAACGAAAAAACAGACCTTGCAGATAAACGAATTCCGGCCGTGCGTGTATTTAGCGCTCGTGTGTGACTATATGTTAACATCATGCGTGGCACCAAATTGCTAGGGTTATTCCAAAAGTCGATGAAGAACCATGGGGTGTGTAATGTACGCGTGAAGAACCACGAAACTTTCCAGCTTCTCCACATCATTAGTTTGGCTTTTCCCGCCAGATCTTGGCAGCACTTATCGAAACTCTTGGATTGATCACAGTCTAGTGTAAAATTATCTCTCATAATTTAAAAAAATGTCCGAATAAAGTCATAGCGTCAGCACGTGATAAATTGAAATTGTGTCTGTGTATTGAGCGGGAGGGCTGGTGGGTAAATGTTACCTAGAAGTAACCAACAATTATACCAGTACGGGCATATTTGCTAGGAAGATTATTTTCAATTATATACGTCGATTATATACGTCAATTATATACGTCGATGTAGCAATTTTTAGGAGCCAAGAAGAATGGAGCTGGGATCTGGTATCATGAAAGGGTGACGAGAATTTTGCAATAGTTCAATGAAAGTGCCTTGACATTTTTGGCACGACCCATTGAAGAGTATGTCAATACAATGAATGATAGCGTCAACAACTACGATATAATGATGTTTTCGAAACAGCGCGAGCGTGGGCGTGTAATTATAGTGTAGGTTTGTATTGGTTCTATGTAGTGAACAGATTCGTAGTGCAAAAACAGAGTGGGCGAAGACGAAAGTGTATGATTAACAGGGCAACTAAAACCGAGAAATAAAGGTGGGGATAGGAAGTGCTCAGAAAAAACTGAACCATTTTAGAAATGAATAAACCTTGTCATGAAATGACGGAAATCTATTAATAGAAATTTGCGAGGCATTCTGTGTGGCTAACTATATTAAGAGAATTCTGGTATTAATGTGATATCCGTATTTCCTGTGCAGTGGCGTAGCTAGGGTCATGTGCGCCCGGGGACATGACACAAAATCTGCACCCCTTGTCGGACCGAAAGATTCTGCCCCCCCCCCAACCCACATTTTTTTTGGAAATTTTAAGGTTTAGGCTATATGGTTCATTTTCGAAGGATTGGGTATTTTAATAAAATAGAATACAGACTAATATTTCTCTATACGGTTGCAAACAATTTATTTGGAAAAAAACTATAATAATTATACATGACTCGAATAGACAAAAAAATTGACTCCCGTGATTTGAATGGCGCAAACTCGTCAATCACGTTGTCAAAATTAATATTCTCAGGTGTTACTCTTTCGATGCTAAGGAGTCACATTCCTGTGAGAACATATCTCAAGAGATATTTGTCATAGCTACCTTAATTTCAATCAGCCGAGTTGAAAATATGTGGTGGAGCAGGCCAGGGTCCTATATGGGCTGTAGTTCCACTGATGATGGTGATGGTGATTAATCGACGTGACAAATACAATACGTTGTTTAACTTTATTTTAAGGCAACCGTTTCAAAAATATTTATACTTAAATATTTAGGATAAAAACAATGTGTCGAAGGAAAACACTGTCTAAAATTAATAACGTTGCGTAATGAGTCTAGACATTTTCAGGTCTTTAAAAAAGACAAAGCCAAATTCAGACCATAGTACAACAATTTCTAGCATTGATCTTAAAACAGTTTAAACACAACGCTTCCTTACACTAAGGATACACAGGGGACAGTTATACCAAGTACAAAATTGAAAATGTAGATTCTCAAAATGAATAAAAAACAAGCAATATAACTTAAGAAAATTGTCATAAAATATATATAAGACTCCAATAAAGCCTCGAAAATAATGATTAATTTGCCTGAAAAACGACAGAAAAATTCGCGATTGTTAAGTATACTCTAGAACCTTTTTAATTCATTGTTGTATAAGAAATATCTTTTTGGAGGAAGTATGTGTCGTTGCAACTTTCCTGGTATGCTAAAATTGATATTTGAGTTGTGTAGAGAAGGGGCGGTTTTATTACTGGTGCACTTTGACGTTTTATTTTAATTCAAGGTCAAAGTTGCTGCTGGGAGAGTGGGAGGAGGAGTGGGGGAGACTAGAGATTAGACGATGATGAACTTGTTTGTGGGATGAAACTAGACCTTTCATTTTAGTGATGCTCTTCATTTCATAAAGTTACACTTTGGTTTCCTCGGCTTTCTTTCATATGACACCCATAATGCATTGGGTTAGATGGACAGCTCATCTACTCCTGAAACTAGTTAGAAGATGTTATAACTTAACAAAAACAAATTCTGGTGTAAAATTAGATGAATACCACAAAATGCATTCCGTGGTCGCCAATCCGAAAGAAGTGTGATGAGAAATGCACTGAAGTAATAATTAAAACACCAACTTTCGTTAATGTGAATAGCGTGTTAATTTTGTAATGAACTTCTATAGATTCCATCAGATCACCTGCATGTCATAGGTGACAGTGTAGGAAGACCTGACAACAAGTGATAACAATAGCGTGACTCTAAGATACAAGGCGTGTGGTGGGTTGGGTGTCAAATGATTTCTAAAAAAAATGTGATGACGTGTTAAATGAATGAAGATTAAATAACTTTCTTTTAAATAATAAGAGTGGGGAGTAATTTATAGAATTCCGCGTGATTTCTAAATAGAGTAGTGACGTCCGATTCCTTTAAGATATCACTATTTATTGGCTCTTTTCTGACTGTTTGGTTTCCTTGAGCGGTATATACATTCAAGTAAATCCATGCGTGCTTCGAGGAGCCCATGTTGAGAATCGCCAGTGGTAGTGAATGAAAGAGACTTTCTCTTACGTTATTAAGTTAGAAAAAAAAAGTGATGTAATTTCATTGTCTGCTTTAATGCAACATGACAACTCGGCTGTTCCAACACCAGAGTACAAGCTGTAAAGGTAATTCTCTCCCCCTTCGCCTACCAACGGGCAAGCTGCTTTGCGTTTTACAAGCTCTGCCGACATGATATGACATCTTGGGTAATGGAAGGCAGTTTGTTTTCTCGCATGGATTCATACACGTGTCTCATAAGATATGTTGATCCGTTGGAGAAATCACTGCAATAAAATCTTAGTGACCGAAATGAGGTTAGACTAGGTTCAAATACAGATTAACTATTTTAAGCCAAACAAAAATAAATTTAAAAAATTTAAAAAATGAGATTTTAAGAGTAAATACTTTTCTTTTAGAAAACAGTACGCTCTTGAAATATTTGGTAGATTTTACTAATAATTTTTTGATGTGCTTTATCGAGTCACTGCATACCTACCGTTTAAGGGATAATGACGTGCACCTGGTCTATATTTGTGTTTTATTTGCCTACTCTTATCTTTGTTTGAAAATCGTACTTTATGTTTTCCCCACTCGAAATTCGTGAGAGTTTGATTCGGTTGATGAAGCATTGTTACCAAGTCAAATCATGATGCGGCTATTTGGTGTGAGTGTTGGTGTGTGTGTGGAAAGAGGAAATGTTCGGTATGTAAACTCTAACCCAAGAAAACACAAGTTATTGTTAATAACCAACTAGTGTAGAACCACCAATGATCCCGAAGTTATCAATGAACACACAACGCTCAAGCTTATGTTATTAATAGAACGTGTTAGCCGATGATAATAAATTACAGATAAATGAGTCAGCTGAGTCGCAATAAAAATCAATCTGAAAATGTCACGCCAAAAGAAGTTCTTTGTATAATCTATCTCTTTATCGTCATCGGCAAATGTCCGTTATGAGAACAAATGTGCTATAAAATGAGAAACTCAAAAACAAATTTAACTGTCATACTTAAGGTTGCGGCTGGGTAGCGAAGTCAGTAGTGCGCTCGCCTCACAATGCTGAGGGGCGTGGGATCGAGGCCACATTATAAATGATACGTTAAGAAAGTCCTCCGCTGACCCGTGGAGGGAATTGGGGCACCCACCAGGTATAAAGAAGCCCCGAGTAAGCTCTAATGGAAACATTAGGATCCCCTGCCTGCAACCTTCGGGTTATGGGACTTACTTACTTACTTACCAGGTGCCAGGTTGCCAGGTGTTTAGTTTTGTAAGCGTACAGTTCGATTTTTGTTACATTATGTTCACAATTTTGTTTTAAAAAACATTGTTGACATTTCTTTACATTCATAATTTCAATATTTAATATTTTACGTAGGATATTTGATGCTTTGAAATTTAAGTAAATTTTGGCTGTGTTTTTTTAAAAAATAAACGTGTTAAAATTTTGATAAAAATATGTAATTTAATTGTAAATAATTTTTAAAACTACTTAGTGCCCATCCCCAATTTTTTCCCGCTATTTTTGGAAGCAGACCTGACAACATACTGGCACCGTTACTCTAGATCCACCATCGTGGCAATGAACACTATTTGACAAATAGTCCTTGGAAACGCTTGGAGAATGAAAATTATATACAACAGCGTGTTGAACAAATTGCCTGTCCATGGAAGCAACAAACATGTGTGTTATATTTCATCTGTCTCTAGCCGAAAACCAACAACAAAAACTCCTTCACTTTTTTGTCCGACATTTGCTGTGCCTATCGATACTAATCTGATTTTTCGGTCTGACATTTGCGCTCTCTAACTGTCGATACAAGGTAGTTTGTTCCTACCATTAGAGAAAAGCTCTAAATGTTATTTAAAATATGAACACAATACGTTAACCAGGGAGAGACACACAAAATTTAACACGTATTTTTAAAATAAAATCCTTAAATATGAACGATTTTGAATTTCCCTTCATATTGACATTCATTAAAAAAAAAGACTAAAGGGTAATAAAACTATACTTTATTTTGACTTATTAATAAAACCATACACCAAACCTAGAATTAGATTCCCTCTACCACACACACACACACAAACACACACAAACACACACACACACATACACACATATACATAGACTACCTACAGACAAAACAATTATTTTTCTCGTTAAAAACTAATCGAACAGACGCGCACAAACGGGAACACGTATCGCATTGTTTCCACACCAGCCCCAGGTAAGATCGGTAGAGAAAAGGTGCGCCTGTGGTTGCCGCGGCAGAACTCACGCCCTACGACTGTTGACCTTTGTCTTGTCATTGAGATAACTACACCTCGCAGGCGCACTTCAACTGAATTACCACGCCTGGCATTGCGATAATGCCCCCCATTCATGGCCACGAGAAGAGTGAGTAAGGTGGTTGGGGGGTGGGTGGAGGGGGTCCTGCTCTGGAGTTGTATTCGACGTGAAATGACGTCTTGGAAAAGAAAATGTCAGACACAGAGTCGTGGAAATCGTCACTGGAGGAGGTAATATGAAGGTAATAGGAAGGTAATCTTTCACAATGCAGAAATGTTGAGTAGCTTTGTACTGAGCGGGGGTAATAAATTGTTTGCGACTCCATAAAATTAAATACCCATGGAATTAAAGAATTTTTTTTCCATGAGCATGACTTTAGCTATGTTACTCGAGGCAAGTTGAAATGTAGTTGAAAAATTAAGCTGAAGAATACAGACTTAATATATATTATTGACATCCACATTTAAAATAAGCTTTCATAATCCTCACTTGACATACACTAATATTATTCACTTAAATAAACTATTACTTTAAAATTACCACACTTCAAATCACTTTCACTAAACACATTTAAAAAGCTTCCGCTAAAGATACATCAGATAAAACACATTGGAACGTCGCTCTACAAGATAAAACACGAAATTCGCGTAAACTTCAATAGTAGATTATACTTTTTAAATATTTTTAAAAATGAAATAAAGTAAAAGAGAAAGCAACACAACGAATTTAGTGAGAACCTGGATATTGTCTTTAAGATAAAATATATGCAATATTATTAAATACGTGTTATTAAATTTTGTTCAAGGGCAAACAATTTGTCTAACTGCTCAAAAGCTCCACCCTTATGATTAGTTTATCACAGATCCTTATAAGCTCTCACATTTTGATCTCCCCTTTTTGCAACACACGACCATTTATCGTTGATGTTTTATTAATTTAAAAAAAAATAATTTTTTTTTCTTTCTAGGACTCACTGCAGCTTTTCTTTAAACTGAGCGACTGCGCGGTCGCTAAGATATCTGACCGACCCTGTTTAGAATTACTGTGTAGCAAATTTAAATAAGGGTAATATGATATTTTTAAATGGTATAAAATTTAGCACACAAAATGGTTGATGTGCAACTTTGCCTTCGAGTATCTTTTCAATTTGCACACCGACCAACAAACCTTAGCGGGAACATTGACGCTAATTCCACGTTCCCGACTAAGTAATCGGAGCGCTCGGTCTGTTTCTGCAGGCGACCTTAAAGGTCACCACCAGGCAGTTCCGTTCGACATTGACGAGCGAGTCACGTGTGACAAAATGTTTGATGATAGAAACTTTACGATGTTGAAATTTGAGGGAAAGTTGAGAAAAAAAAACAAAGCAACCGAAATTTACATAATATTTATAATTTAAGTAATAAACATAAATTTTTTGACACACACAACATTGAATACTTTTTTAATAAATAATATAAATAAATTATAAAATAACATTTGATCAAGTTTTTAGATTTCTGGAGTTCAAATAAATAAGAAATTTACATGATTTTCTATAACTAGGACTTTACCAATCCAAGTAATTTGGAGGGTTACGTGACAAAGGTAAATTAATAATAAGAAAATCATAGTAGCTTTACTTTTAAGAATTAAAGATTTGTTCACATGAAGATGTTTTACATTACAAAATAAATGTGAAGGAAGCTGTGAAATGTTAAAACAATGTGGCTGAATATAAACAGCTGATTTAGTATGGACGCATTAATAACCTAGAATGAGATTCCCCCTACCGTACACACACACATACACACACACACACACACACACACACACTGAATATAAACAGCTGATTTATTATGGACGCATTAATAACCTAGAATGAGATTCCCCTACCACACACACACACACACACACACACACACACACACACACACACACACACACACACACACTGAATATAAACAGCTGATTTATTATGGACGCATTAATTTAACAATTGAACTTAACAATGTACATATGATATGCAGTATTTCGCTTCGATTTATCCATGTTAGAGTACGGTACTTGTTTTTTATCAGACAACCAAAACAATTTCTTTATTTTGTTGTTTTTGTATTAACTGTTGTAAATAAATATCAATATCATTAATAAGCAATATCAATACAGTATAAAAATAAATAATACTTAACAAGATTGACTCTATTCAATATATGAATTTAACTATATTGAAATTTGACAAAAAATAAGAACACCACAGATTAAAAATAATCTAAATGATAAATGAAAGAAATTAGGCTTTGAAAAAGAGGATTTTTTTTCTGCTTTATGCATTATCAATTGTAATATTAATATAATATCACTATTTCTTTTTTAATTTGGCATGGCTTACACTCACGAAACCTTAAATCACAGCCTACATTGCGTTGATCCTAATACCGGTGCTAACACCCAACAAATCGAGCGGTCATGGAAATCTGTAAAGTAACCAAATAAACGCCACAACTGGACTCCTCGTCATTTTATAGATATAAAATTAAAATTAACATTTATGTAAATAGTAATTGCCTGAGTATCGCGGGGTTGCCAATAGTTAATACCAAAATAAAAACAATTTTTTTTTGGTGGTCGGATAAAAAAACAAGTACCTAGAGTAAAACAACATTGCTTTCAGACTTTGAGATAGATTCTTAAATCACGAACACACACACACAAACACATACACACATAAGCACATTCACACACGCACGCACACACTCAGACGCACTTACACACGCAACGATTTTTTTTTGATTTTTTTAAAAACAAATATTGTGTTCATCTCATAATAATCGTCCAATACATCGATCCATTGTTTTAAGTGAAAATGTAACTTTAACAGTGATGTTTCAATTATTATTGACCATTGAGAAACTGACACGTGCGCTCAGTCATAGTAACGCTTCATGTTATTTAACAAATCGGAATCGAGTGTAAAATAAACAGTAGAATTCAAAACCTTAGAAAGTGAATTTTTGTCAATCGCAACAAGTTCGAAAATAAAAAATATAAATAAATAAAACTAAGTTAAGGACGAAGAGATATGTTATCTTATCTTATCTATACAGACGCTCCTTCTATGCAGAAGATAGTTGCGTCCACAGACCATGACAGATGATCTGTTGGCAAGTGATGCAGCAATCACAGGCCACGGCTTTGTGGGTTCCACGCATTACCCAGCCGCCTAACTACATGTAATTAGGTACCCATTCGGAGCTGGGGTGACTCAGGGACGCCCTAGGCCCCGGGAACAAACCCTTGCCTTCACACGGATTCGAACCCGTGACCATCGGTACGACAGTCCAGTGCGCTGCCACTCGACCACCGCGTTGCTGCTTTCTTATCTCAAAATTTAAATCTGCACGCGATTATTATATGCTTAAAAATTCAATCTGTAATACTTCTGATGGAATCATCTTTTTTTTAAAAAAAATATTCTTTTAAACGCCTAACACCTCAGTGTAGTATATACGTTTTCAGACAAAAAAATGCGTGCCATGTTTATGACGAAAACAGATCTGCATAATCTAAGGTGGCAAATGAAATACCGGTATAAAAAAAATTCGCATTAATTTCTAATTTTATCCTCAAATTTTCAGTGAAGTGAATATTTTTTTGACCGTTCTTTATTTATTTTTTAAGAAAAAACTGTAGATTCATAATGATCCGGTAGCGCTATTCCCAATGCTTTAGAAAGCCACTTACCTCATTTATTAGAAAATGAAAACGTCATCCATCTCACTATGATGAGTTATCACAAAAGTTGAAGCGAGCCAGTAAGGGGATCAATAGCAATAGCATGAAGCACTTAATTTTGGTCATCTTGACACATTTCATCCAGCTAATCTTCTATTTATATTATTACTATTATTTTATTTTTAAAACTTACAAAAAAAAATAACAAATTATATCGGAAAGGTATCATTTTTTAAAAAAAACAATTAATTTGCTGATATATTTTGTATATTTCTTTGTGGGATAGAGTTTTTGGGGGTATTCTCCCCAACAACAAAACAAATCCAAGTTCTGACAAGTATTGGTCATCCATCCGATTCCTGGGCGGCCATTTTCTCAGCGACGATCCCCAGCCAACGACATTCAAGTATCGATCCGCATAATTATCATGAGTAAGTTCGCGGTGCGCGCGAGTGTTCCCGCAGACTCGGTACCGAAATCCAGAAGAACCGATACCGCAATTGAGAAAGTATCGAGAGTGGGAGTATGTTTGCGCCTGTCTTGAGTTATCAATGGGATAGAAGCAAAGGGAACATTGCATCAGATCACCACCTCGGAAACAGAAATGTGTATTGTAAGAGTTTTTGAAAAGTTAGAAGAAAAAAACGAACTATAGATTTATATTCCTGCCATGTATTATAAACACAGGAACTACAAAGTATTTGTTCTTCGCTTCACAAGGCTTTGCTCTGGTTGATAAAAGAAGCAGCAGTTTTAAAAAAAATTTAATACACAAGAAACGTAGCTTCAAATTCAATTCGCTGACACGTTTTGCAAGCCTAAATGTATAAGATAAAAATCAAAGCTTTGAACGGAAACTTTGTTCATCAAATTTATTATTATAAGAACACAACAAAAAAAGCAAGCATAGTATTAGGAACTGAAAATTATTATCACTGTTATCGTAACTACTTGATTGTCCACTTTGCGCTATGATCCTGGCTTATTTTGATTAGCCCACTCTCGGACAAGCGAAAAACTCTTCATCTGATTGCAGAAGCCGTGTCTTAAGTTAAGTCCGGCGTAGTTTCAAGTATTTTGGGTGGGGCCATACGTGAACCGCCGAGGGTTTTCTGGTGAAAACATGAAGTAAAAGTTTACGTCTTGAGCCCTGTGTTCTCGATTTCATTGTCATTGGACCCTTAAGTTAAGAGAACATATCTCAGGAATGAAAATCTCTTTGTATACCTAGACCAATAAATGTTAGACTAGAATGCTAGTAAAACCTGGTAGGTACCCTCCGCAAAAATAATATGACATCAACTACAAATAGACGTGATCGCTTGATGCGTTTGGGATTAATATTGGCCAGAGTAAATTTTCCAACAGCCACACATCCTCACCTCAAGGTTAAAAAAATATTTTTTTAAAACAAGTCACATGTATTTTTTCTATAAGTGTATTTATTGGTTATTACGCTATTTATTTTACTCAAGAAACATTTAAACTATGCAAAATGATTTTGTTATAAAACTAGCGTATCAATCGTCAAAAATGACGGAAGTTTTCAAAATAAATACACAGATTAAAAAATAACGTAATACAGACTTTCATTTATTTTTATTTGATTCATTTATTATCGTATTGAACAATTTTATGCGGAACGTTCGAAAAGTGTTATTTTTGGCACAGTAATTTGGTGCGCTGCTTTCTAAAATTAGAAACAGCATTACATTATTACATACAGATGACGGGAATTATGTATATTGATTATTTGGATATATAATTTGACCCACCCCCATCCCCTCAATTTTTAAAAAACAAATCTAAGCACTGCCACTGTTCAAAATTCTAAACAGGTTTAAAAAAAATTGAGTTTGTTGGAAAAGGAAAGTATTAGTTTGTTTGAATCTTAGACGTATGTCGTATGTCATCACATTAGATGGTGGAGACTACATAGATTTGAGGAATGGACAATTTTGAAAAAAAAATATATAATACAAGATAAATTATTATGTAGCTCACAACATTTCCCATGTATGTTAAAAGTCACAAATGCCATTGCTTAGATGAAAGTTGGTAGAAGGGCTGTTGATATCCGTATTTATTGCCAGGTAGAATGAGTTTTAAAGTTAAGCAATTCAAGTCCAAGATGTTTCTTAGATTACTAGCACAGCCACTAGTGCAATGCCAGTGGTGTTTTTTATGTAAAGGAGATCATCTCGGGTTTTGGTTTAAATTTAGATACACATTTTAAAATAAAATATCGCCAAAAGTTTGGTTTTAGAGAATTCCTCAGAGATTTGCCAAGGAACTAAATAAATAACACGTCGATGCATTTGTGGAGAATTCGGATGGATATTACCTTGTTTTATTTACATTATAGTTAACTAATATTTGTAAAGACATTTCTGCTCATCGCTAGTCCATGAATTGTATTGGAAAGTTTGCTGCATGATTTATTTGCCTCAAGCGACTTTTTCTCTCTGTTGATTGAAGATCAGGTGAAGTAGCCATGTGAAATTTCTTGATCGTCTAGACATCTAGGATTGTTTCAACGTTGAGTTATTTTATTGTGTTGACGAATGGTTAAGAGTAGATAGAACTTTAGGATTTTTAGAAAATAAAAATAAATGTGTACAGCTTAAATATAAATAAAAATTATTTTGTTGAAATAGTTAAGTTTTACATTTTTTAACACTTGAAGAAACAAGTAATTTATATCAAATGCTTACTTGTGAATGTTCATTCTCTTTTGGGTCGAGCCGTTGGGTTCTTATGATCCAATTCATTTTATCGCATGCGAGCCTCATCAAGCGGGCATTGCCATAGAGGTGCTCCTTTTCAGGTACTGGTACTTCTCCCTCCAAATCCCCCGCACAGCTCGGGGCATTCTTCGAGTACGTTGGCCACCGTCTCCTCCAGGTGTCCAGACAGCAGCAAGGCCAGTTCCCTTCTAGTGTTGAACATGTACAGGTAGCTTCGTATGGGACAATGTTCAGTTCTCATTCTAGTTATGAGCGTCTCATTGCTACGTCCCATTTTCCTCCAGAAGTCGCTTTTGCTCGGTTGTGGCATGTACTGGAATACCTTTCTGGCCGTGCTTCCAGATGCCCAACCCTCAAGCCATTTCTCTCGGAAATGGGCTTTGAGCCACGATCTGACCCCCAGCTGGGTCATCGGGCGGTCGGGTTGGGGCTGAGCTGACCCATCTCTCGCTAGCTTGTCGACCCTGTCTGAATGAGGCTCGCCACTGTGCCCAGCGATATACTGAAGATCAAATGCTTACTAAAATTCACGATTCCTCTTAAATTACTCAATATGAATTACGAATATTAAGCAATTTTATAAAATGACCAATCAGAACATATTTTCAATTTTTAATACATTTATGTTTCGTCTAAGTTTATTTCGGACTCTTTTATCATACACGTTCTTTGTGTAATGCATTTTAATTTTAAAGGTTACAATCAAATGCGTGTAATTACAATGTAATTCAAAATAGCTACAACTTCAGTGTGGATTATTTGTAGGTTTACAATTTTTATTTGAAAAAAATGTAGAATCTGAATGAATTAGAAAGAAGAAAAAAAAATTCTTTTGAGAAATCAAAGAAATAATAATATAGAATCCTATATAATAAAAAGCAAGTGTCTGTCCTTTCTGTCCCGCTATCTATAGCGATTGGTCCCTCAAACATATATGACTCCTACAGCCAATCACTAGCGGAGAAAAATTTACATATTACGCGGAGGTTCAAAACTAGTTATTTTTGGTGCAGTTTTTTTTTGTCTTAATTCATTATGTTGTTCCCATCTTGAAGTGATGTCTGCCGCTTATTCCAATGACAATTCTGCTTTTTCCTTGATGGTCCTGGGGGGTAGTGGCAAGAGTTTTAAGTGTTGTTTGTTTTTTGTTGCTGTTATTGTTGTTGTTATGTTGTTGTTTTTTGTTGTTGCTGTTGTTGTTGCTGTTGTTGTTGCTGTTGTTGTTGTAGTTGTTGTTTTGTTGTTGTTGTTTTGTTGTTGTTTTTTTGTTATCGTTGCTTTTGTTTTGTTGTAGTTGTTGTTTTGTTTTTGTTGCTGTTGTTGTTGTTGTTGTTGCTGTTGTTGTTGTGTTTGTTGTTTTTGCTGTTTTTGTTGTTGTTGTTGTCCACATCCCTTGCCCTGCGACGACAATGTCCTGCAAACGCTTCAGTATAACATCTACCAAAACATAGTGTCCATGAACTTCACAGGTCACCCTACACTTATTCCCGTCCTTGGGCGGGCTTTGTTACTAGTATATATATATATATCTACAAGATAGTAAAAACATAGATAACATAGTTGTAATTTTTTTTCCTTTTTTTTTCTTTTTTTCTTTTGCATTCTCCTTGAAAACAAATTCACAGCTATAACATTATCTTTCTATAACGTAGGACAGCTTCATGACGTCTATTAATAAAGGACAGCTTCATGACGCCAATTAATAACAGCAGCTTTATGACGTCTCTCAATAACGGACAGCTTCATGACTTCCATGATGTATGTGCAGTTTCATGACCACTATCATGTATAATAGAATCCAGAAGTCAATCTTGAATGAGAATAAGAAGTGTTTTATGATATCCATTATGTATGAACACCTTCCTAACGTGTAGTAAAGTCCTTGACCATCTAAACGTTATTTGAGTAGTAGCTTGTCCATTTATGAATTTGAAACTATATAGAACGATTTTTAAAAATCTATAATGATAACCCAACTGCCACGTTTAAACTGTTTACATTACACTTTTAGAAATTCTTATAAAATAAGCCTTGTACTTTGAACTTAAATTCAACTCATCGATTGTTTCTAAAAGCTTGTGCTTCAGTTCCTGAACATCCTTTAACTATTTGAGTGAGCCAAAGCCTTACCGAACTTCTCTTTCTCAGAGAGGAACAGTTCTCGATACTTACTTCGTCCTAACCAGTTCGTTATCGAACACGTTTAACAAGTGTTGTGGAGCTGAGAAAAGGGCAATAAATTTCCATCAGTAATGATAGTTATTCACTGTTCGTCTTTATGGTGAGAACATGGTTAACGACTGCTGTCTTCAGAGGTATCGATTCGTCCGTAATCGATGCAAGCGTCTACCATTAAGAAATGACATTTTATACACCTACTCAAGAATCTCAGTGGGGAAGCATCGAAGTTAATGCTAAGTTTAGGAAATAAAGACCTGTGGGAATATTTTACCTATAATATTAAATGAACAACTGAAGTAATTATACGTTCGAACGTCGCCATATTCAATATTATTGAAATAAAAATATATAGAGAGAAGATAGAGATAAGACAAAGGGATCGATACGAGAAGAGTGGGGTTGTGAGGAGGAAAGAAGACAAATGATTTGTATAGAAAATGAAATGGCAAGATAGATAAAATAATTTTTTTCAACAGTTACTAGGAAATAACTGGTAGAAATATATAATGGCTATTAGGCTAGACAGCTTACTGGACGCACATCTATGACGTAACTTATTTAACGTAACTCACAAAAGACATAATCTTTTAACATGCATCATAACACATAACTAAATAAAAAAATTGCCAGTACCCTGGTAAATTTCTTCAATGTTTAGGCATCCGGCGATTTAATTGCATTTGCATATACTCGGCACTGATGGTAACTTAACTGTAAAACAATTTTTAAAAGTAGTAAACTTAAAATAAAGTAGCATATATTCTAGCGTATTCGAATAGCTAAAATGTCTCAAAGGATATATTTTATTTCATATTGTCATCCTTTTGAATACTGCTGGAAACCTATTTAAAATAAATCTCAAATGCGTAACATTTCTCTCAGATTATTAAACACGTTTCCGTGCTAACAAAAATTTCGTTGATGTTTTAGTACTGAGTATGAGTGGGAGTTTAGAACAAATACGATTTATATTCTTATGTGGGAGTAGAGAGCAAATACGAATACAACACTTTGAAGTGTCACACTGAGTTAACAGATGATCGATGAGATGGACGATTGAAGCAACTAGGTTCACAAATGGATTCATACACAAAAATGCCTGTAATTTATTATTTTTATATATTTAAATAAATTCATCTATATGAAGGTATAAATGTTAACCACGTCTAATTATCTTTGAGTTAGAAACAACCCACAGGCTTAATAGAGTATTCAATCCTAAAAGTATATGAATCAAAAAGTGTAGTTAATTTGATTATCAAGAAAAGAACAAACTACGTCATAATACTGACTACGTGATATATTGGTATGGTACCTTTGACAGTCTACATTAAAATTGGTTTGTCCACTGCGAGTGTGTTCTAGTCATGAAGATGTGAGCGTGTCTTGTCTTCAAGTATTGCTGAATTATTCATCTATCAAATAATTCAAATTTCCTCATGTCGATGAACATCAATAACTGATTCACAAATCAACCCTTGAAGCTCAAGAAAAGGCTGCTTGAGTCTTCTCCTCAGTCGATGAAGCAAACATTTGCGTTTCTTGAGCTCACCCCCTCCCCGCCTCACCCCCCTACCGGCACCCCATGGGAGTAAATACTGACGACTGGTCCTCGATCGGTGGATAAATATTTGTCAGATCGTGTGGCGGGCGATCAAAATTTGCCTCGTTCTCGTTTTATAAAACGGCAGCCATTGGGGCAGAACTTTCTTGTTTGAATTTTTGTCCATGATACAAACGCCAATTTCATGGTTCAAAAATATATTTTTTACAATGTACCTAAATCGTTTTTCCCGAAAATGAAATAAATGGGATTTTCGTGATATTTCTGTAGCGAACATACTTTAATCTTTTTCTACGATTTTTAAAAATTTTTTTATTTATTTATTTATTATTATTTTTTTTTAAATTATAAAATCGTTTCCCCCTAAAATTAAATAAATGGGAAATTCGTGATATTTTTGTAGCGAACATACTTTAATCTATTTCTACCATTTTTTTTAAAAATCGTTTTTCCCTAAAATGAAATAAATGGGAAATTCGTGATATTTTTGTAGTGAACTTACTTTAATCTTTTTCTACGATTTATTATTATTTTTTTATAGGAATAGATATAACGCGCCAAATGGCGGTAGCGATAATTGGTTAGCATACCATCCACTAAAATTACTTCACAAAAGATTTTCTATTGCAACATACTTAATAGCAATTTCACAAAGTAGTCTCCCCAGCCTCTGACACGTTTGCGCTCACTTTCTTTACGCATTAGCAGAAGGTTTGTAGCATAAATGTCAATCTCCTTCCCATACCGGAAATATTGTTACAGAGTAATGTGTTTCAATGCGCTTTTTTTTTATTTCTTAGAAGCCCATTAACCGTTGATAGTCACGTTTTTAACATATGTATGCATATTATAAACCCATTAGAGATATTAGTATTAATTTGACTGTTTTCTGTTACCTGGTGAGTCAGGCCTTCAATTTTGATGAAAGGTCAAGGACTGAAGAGTTCCGAATGAATTTCTCGGAAAACCCGGGTACATTAGTTGGTTTCAAAAGGAAAATCAAACTAACACAACTTCGGGTTTTTATTTTTTACATAACCTGACTTACTCTAGATCTACCGACTTAGACCACTAATACCGGAGTCGGGCTAGTACCGCAAGCCACCCCCCCCCCAACCCTATTCCTCAACGTTTTTTCTGTTATTTCAAAGATGGAATACGGACCCAATTTTCCTAAAAGCAAGTCATACACCCTAATTCGATTTCTGGGCTTGGCCGCATCTTCAACCGGGTCTAGAATGTGTGTTCATGCGGATGTTCCCCCTTTGCCTGCCTGGGGGGTTGTAATTACTTGCCCTTGTAGCGATGACACGACGTGGGACGGCCAGAGAACATTGTCTGAGCTCAAACTCCTGGAGCTTCGTGCCGCCAAACAAAGATGCCGGCATGGACTTGGTTCCTCGTGTTTGACAAACAGTTCCGTATTGTGTCCTGTAGTTGGATGTACACGCGCGAGTACCGGGTGAAACAATTTTCCTTCCGACAGTGGCTTTAAAGAAATGCGAAATTTCAAAATGTGTAGTAGTGGGAACCGCGGGGTGTAGGTGTTGAAGATGCTGGTAACTGCTTTCTCTTTGACGTGGTCTAGTTTATGAAAATGAAGCTTTTACGATTGGTGGGTTGTGAAATGTCCAAACAAATGTTACGAAGATGTTATTTACTAAATTATCAGCACCGTGCTTATTGAATTCTGTTTTTTTCCCTTAGTCTATAAGTCGACATCAAAATTTTGAAAGTTTCATTAGGTTTGTAATTATTTTGAATTGTTTGTTTTAAAGTAATTTGTTTTGGAAAGCTTTTTTTTTAAATTTAAGTTTTGTCTTTAATACTAACAAAACAATTTTAATACTTTTTTACGCAAACGCTTGTTTTTGGAAGTCGTGCATGATTTTGATTAATTAAATGATTATTTTCCATTATGTGCTGACAGACAATAGTGTATGTTTACAAAGACTAATTTCCAGTACTTCGCATTAGGAAAGGTACGTTTTCAAACCAACCATATGCAATATCTTGCCATTTTTAAGACTATTTAACTAAAAAATAATAGAGCTGAAAGTATTAAAAATTATCTCAGACTACTAATCTTTTTTTTACTTATTTACTTTTAACACCAAGGTCTTCAATTATACAGCGCAAAAATTTAATAAAGGTAGCACTTGGATTATCTAAAAATAATTATTTTAACTTGCAGTACAACTAGTAGACACATATATAATAATTTTCGCTTACTTAAAATTGAAATTTGACCAATATATATTTATTTTATTGTTTTAATTTTTTACTCCGTACACCTTATTAAATCAAACTTGAAAATTTCAAGGTTTAGATTCGTTAAATAAAATTGTGACTTACGTAGTATAACATCATCTTACAACAAGACCGTCAAAGTCCGTTGGAAGTTTATCACTGTTTTAGCAGACTATTTTATTCCGAAGTATTGGGAACAATTTGTTATCTACACTTGAAAATAAAAAAGTTTAATTGATAGTTTCTACTTGAATACTAATATCTATTCTGTACAAACACATCATATTTCTAGATAAATATCTACATGTACTTACAAAAATACTGAAAAGAATTACTTTCTTACAAAATGCATAAAAATCCTCGACTTTTATCAAGTTGTTTGAAATCAATTTCATTAAAGAATTAAATTCGATTCATTTCCTTATATTATATGGAACAGCACAGGAACTTATCAAACGAACAGACTAAAATCTGCAGAGTCCTGAAGACAGGCCGGTAAATATCTTGTGCAAAAACCCTCCTCATGATATCCCGACCAACCCTTATCCGATCAGTGGATGATCCTTTCTTGCACAGATTGGTCTTACATAATGGCGGATTAATGGGGGTGATGATTGGGCTAAAGCCGGGAGCCCCGAATGATTCAAGGGCCCCAAACTTACTATATTGAATAATAAAGGCGGCAGGACCGGGACCCAGGTGGAACTCCAGCCAGGGGACTCGTGCAATCTTGATCCGCCCCTGGTCTTATAAGCCACCAATGAAACTTACCAAGCTGCTACGGCACATTGATCTCATGTAGAAAATGGGTTTAGTCGATCATGACAGACGAACAACTGAACGAACATCCACCAAAGAAAACATTGATAAACTAGAACAAATTCAAAAAAGAGCTGCCAGATTCATTACTGGAGATTACTGGAGAATATTCAAAAATGACTAGAATAACACCATTAGTTAAATCATTAAACCTTGAAACACTAGAGGATAGAAGAACCAAGAGTAAAGTAGTAATCATACATAAAGCAATTAACTCTAATTTAGAAATACAACACAAAGATAACTTAATACAACCCTCAGATAGACATAAGGATAAAAACACCTTTCTTATTCCGTATGCAAGAACAAACTCATGCAAATTTTCGTTCTTCCCGTCCGGAATTCGGGCGTGGAATGTGTTGCCTGAAGAAACCAGGAAAGCCAACACTTTATCAACATTTAAAACTCTAATAAGAAAATGCAGGACTAAACACAAACCATAGATAAGCGTAGGACGCAATAATCTTCTGTATAGAAGGAGCGTCTGAAACAGATAAGATAAGATAAGATAAACCAATTTATGATTTCTAAACGAAGTATTTAAATTTTAATCTTATTATTGGAATCTGCATGAATTTGAAATGCACTCATTTTAATATTAGGGTCATTTCTTTACAGGTCTGATCAAAGAATTTACAGTGATAGAAATCTGCCTTGCAATAGGACAAATGAACTTTACGATAAAAATGCTTCAAGTTTTAAATATAGTTGGCCAAGACTTCTCATAGTGAATGTTAAGCGTGGCTATTCAAATTCAAGGGATTGCAGAAAATTAGAAAACCAATATGTAAAACACATCTACGACTTGTATTGTATACAAGGCGAAAAAGACATAGGTAAATTTTTCAGCAGTCATTTTTCTTAAATTTTTTTTAAAAGGAAAATAAAAAAAAGACCAATGACGATGGTATTTTCAAAACTTCCAGAAGTTTTACTTACCATCGTCACTCGGGAATACTCACATTAGATTGCTTAGGAATTGTTCCAGTCTACTAAAGACCATTCTTGAATACCAGCTCAAAAATCTTTATTAATTGAAGAGTTATTCAACCGAGTGAAATCAAAATTATATGCATGCTAATATATATTTACGTCTGAATTGTATACTTTCTTTAATGTAACATCCTCACTTCTCGCTATAAAATGAAAAAAAAAGAATGTAGGTATTCCAAGCAATATCTTTTAATCAGAATAATAACAGATTGAATTTCTAGGATTCAAAGGGAAAAAAAGCGTTTAAAGTATTCATAGACATATAAACACATCCATTTTGTATGAGATTTCAAGTTAAATAAACAGCGCCGGGGAAAATAATTCGAAATGATGAAGAAACATTTTTTTGTAAAAAAGTTTGTCTTTATTTTATCTGCTCATTTTTTCCTCAAAAACTTTCTTTGCTTAATGCATTTTGTGAAGTACTTTATTATTATTATTATTATTATTATTATTATTATTTTTATTATTATTACTATTATTATTATTTAACTTTAACTGCATTTCATATGTTCTTGATGCAAAGTATTTTTTAAAGTTTTGTTTCATGTAATATTTTAAAAAGTTTTCTTTTAAAGAATTACAATAATAATAATAATAATAATAATAATAATAATAATAATAATAAAATAATAATAATAATAATAATAATAATAATAATAATAATAATATTAATAATAATAATAATAAGTTTAAAGAATAAAAACGTAGAATACCATAGCTGTAGACTTAACTTATGCTTTTCATATCTTACTATTGCGTATTAAAATCTTTACCCACCAGATGAAATTAAAATGTAGATTATGGCAGCTTTTAAAATTTCCCTAACTCCTTGCTACGTATATCATCTCAACTACCTGTCCCACACTTATCCACCGATCACCTCTCAGGTGAACAACTGGAGTTTTCAATCATCTCCTTGAAACCAGCTATTTAGTAGAACTTTTAGATGAGCAAACGACTCAGATAAAATCATGTTTGTCAGAAAACTTTTGCTTTTATTTTACGAACGAATCCCATGGATTTGAAAGATTTAAAACACGTTTTTTTAAAAACTACTTTTATTGAAAGAATTATTTGGGGAGAGAAAATAAACATTGAAAATGATATAGCGAATACATTTTTTTATATTTCTTCGACTTTGAATTATAACAGTAATTTTTAAAAAACTTTGACAAGCTGTAGCAACGGAGTAACCTAAACAAATTAAATAAATATAGTTGAGGGCTGCTGAACGTACAATTATTTTCAGAAAATAATTTGAAACATACATTTTTTAACAAACCAGCATAATTCGCTATCGAATTCAATAGTGCACTCGCCTCACAAGCTGAGGGGGGTGAGATCGAGCCCAAGAAAAAGCAAAAAATAAAAATGTTGATGAATGACTAACGCTAAGAAAGTCCTCAGCTCACCTGGAGAGGGATGGGCGCCGCCAAGGTCTACTAAGCCCGAGAATGTACTAATGGAGACATTAGAAGCCCTTACGACCTCGAAAAAATGGTTATGGGACACCCACACATTTTTAATATTGGGTCATATTATTGAAATTAGTGTACTACTTTGCTAGATAAATGTCACTGTGAAATTGACACGTATCTTCTATTCTAAAAAAGACTGTGCCATAAAAATAACTTTTTACAAATAGATTCCAAATCTCCATATGTTTTGATAGTTTGTCAAAAATTGTAATCAAATATATGGTTTTCTTATACATTCATTTCGCTAACAGGAGATGCTCATACCACTTCTTCCCCAACCCGCGTCCCCCCCCCCATGAGTAATGTTCTGTGATTTTTTAAGCCCCACCCTTTCAAATGAATTTTTGAATAGCTACTTTACCATCACTATTTATTTTTATCCCACATATATGTTTTTGTGCCTTGTCTTTAATTTAACCTATGAAACTCATTGTTCAGCCATTTTTAATGGTATCATTCATTGGTATCAGCACTGCTTGAGAAAATCAGTCATCGAAGACCCAATCTTTCATAGCCTGATTGGTTTCTTTGGTTGTTAATTGTTTTAACTTTATGAAAAAGTACTCACTCTGCCTAATATTTTATTTACTTTTTTAAAAATTATTTTAATTTATATATATATATATATATATATATATATAATATATATATATATCAACCATTTGGTCATTTATAATTAACTTCAAGAAATGTTCAAAAAGATTCATGACGTCACTGAAGTCCTGCCTCAGTATACCCCTATACATATAATTTTTCTTATCTCGCCATACATAAATCTTCCTGTGACAGAAAAAAAAACATAAACCATAAACAACCACTGGAAAACTTTCTCTGAAATATCTACCGAAATGTGTGAAATTTCAGGGTGCAAGGAAAGGTCAGGACATGACGTCAATCTTCCGGGGAGAAGGGAAAGTGGCGGGTGGAAAATTGGAAGTAATATCGGACATGTAAGTAAAAATAAAAAGCGACATAAAATATTAACGAAAAAAAAATGCCAGTTAAGTTCACTGAGAAGCGGTTCGGTTTGGGTAAAATGAGACGCAGGGATAAATATTTTGTCTGACGACGCGTCAATCTGGAGAACTGTTGCATGGTGGGCCGAGAGTTTAGACGGCTGCTCTATGGAAGCTTATATGGGTGAGGGGGACACAAGGAGTCATATAGTATGGGGGTGTTTCAGATTACTGTAGCTCAGACGGGTGGTTAGGGGGTGTTATTTGCATAGAAGGCGTCAAATCTCGCCAGCTAAGGAAATTAGTTTTTTGGTTTTTTTTAACCTGCGATCCAATTGATCTATAATTATGTAGAGGACGAAGATTGAGAAATATGGAATGTTTAGAACTCATATGTCCTGTGGGAGGTTGGAGTGTTTGGGAGAAAATTGTTGAATGAGTCTACGTCTAGAAACGTGGGGATGCCAGGAAAAATTTTAAAAAATTGCAAGGAAACCTTTGATTTATGAATTTATGGTAAAAATCTGGAGGGCGGTGAGACATTAAAGGCCATCCATATTCTCTAAGGTTTTATTTTCTCATTTACAATTGTTCCCGAGTCTCTTTGTGGGCAGTTTACCAGTTTCAGCCATGTTATTTTTGTATCGTATTTTTTCTTTCTCTTCCCTCTTAGTCTTATTGTCTATTTAAACACTTTTTTTTTCTTTTTAAATTCATAAATGTTGAGAAACTCGTGTTACATTCTCGTTCCATACAAACCAAACATTGGTGACATTCCAGTAGCCACAATCAAAGTCTGTATAGTCTCCTCGTCCTGTAGCTCTCTGTGCTTGGCCCTGTGCCATGAGTAAGTAGCAGCCTTACTCGGGCCTATAGTGATGTGGAGGCTTTCAACTATTGCAACGAAGAGGCAGGGGAAACTCATCTGGTCGGGTTGCTGTGTTGATGAAGACGTTCGATTTTTCTGTCTTTCTTTACAAAGACACGACGGCTGCAGCCAACTCCGAGAATTTCCACCACGTGATCAAAGATGATGTATGATGAAAAAAAAGAGAGAATGGAAGAATACTTTGGTTCCTGAAATGACGTCACGGAAATATGCATTTTCCGGATGCGTGGATTTCTCATCTATCATAATTCATATATCATCAAGTTATTCTTCCTTAAGAACTCTTTCATAATCATTCTCAATCTCTATCACTTTCGTTATTTTTATCCCGCACGTTGTTTTTTAATGTTACTTTCACAACCACTCTGGAAGCGTATAGTACGCGATTTAAAGTAGTATCCGATTTTTGTCTTTTTTAATTGTTTAATTATTATTTATATATTTTCCCATACCAACCTTAAGTACAAAAAATATTGTGTGATTTAGGTATTGATATGATAAATAATACATTTCCTTTTTTGTTCTCAAAAGAAAGGATGAATATCACGAGCTGAAAATAAAATTAGCTAAATTGTTTTTTTTAATGCTACAGTATTACATTATATATTTATATATATATTTATAGGCGACGTGTAGAACTACCTAATTTTGTATTTGAATATAATTAAGCCTGTTAAAGTTTCCTACCCAGAAAAAAAAACTCACAGTTAAACAAAAGGCACAAAATTATGAAATCACGAGGAATAATCTAAACCTTGTCAAAATTCATTTATTTAAGAAAAAATATATACACTTTTTTTAAGGAATTTTGCAACAAGATTAGAAAATATCTTAATGCTTGGAGTCTCAAACATATATATGCCCAAAAAATCCATAAAACCATTAAATTGATTTATGAACGTCCTAGCTCCATTCACGTCAAGCAACATGGAAAAAAAATCCTGAGTTTTTTCCCGAGTCTCTTTGTGGGCAGTTTACCAGTTTCAGCCCACATAGAATCAGTCTCGACGTTTGGTCTTTCTCCCCCGGCCAAGAAATGGCCCGCCATTATAATAAAAGTGTTTCACCCCAGACGGCCCGTCGAGATTGGTGGCCTTTGGCCCGCTGCGGGACCGCTGGCTGGTGATAAACATCAAATCGATGAGTTTCAATTTGTTCCACAGGAAGTGAAACTGGAACCTCTGGGAGATAGAGACAGAGCATTTCGGGAACTTTTGCAAGATGGAAGCTCATCTAAAGAAAGAATTCCGAGCTGTTTCATTTCACCGTTCTTTTATTCTGCTCTCCAAATATGCGCGCTGGAGACCATACGGGAATTTTCTAGGACTGGAGTTAGAGACAATGTCTGCTCTCTGAATGAAGAAACTTTGTGATTTATTAGATTTAATCCCCCTTCTGTTTCCCCCAAATGAACGCCAGACTCACACTGAAAGCTTAGAAAAATAAAAACTTGTATAAGAAACAGGGCATCTGAGTTTATTAAATGAACCGTGCTAGCTGTGCGGATGCCGCAGTTGAAATGACATGACTAGAGATTGCACTTTTTGTTGTCTCGTCTCAGACACTGTCCCCCATTAGTTCCCCAAGCCACTCAGCCCGACCATTGATTGAATCCGTTTCCAGACGGTGATGGTATTATTAGCGTCCAGACGAGTGGTTATTTCGTTTAAGGGCGTTTATCACAACATGCAGCGTGTGCGATGGGCAAACGGCCGACACACTGTCCCTGTACAATCTTACCGCGGCGTTAATCGGTGTCCTCGGTAACTAGTAGTAGCGGATACGGCACAGTGAAAAGAGAATAAAGCTGTTCGACATATAAAAACTTTCAGTTTGCTATTCGAGATATTTTGGTAAAAGCGAATCTTACAGAAAAGAAATTATATTTTTATAGTTTTCTTTAAACAATATCAGCTTGTTTTCGTTTCATTGAAAGAATACATAGATTGAACGATGCAATTTTAAAAAACGTTTTGCTTATGTTTGTAGTGGTGGGGGTCTGGGAGGGGGGCACGACTAATTCTAATCTTTTTAATTGTTGCAGGATAATACTCTTAAAGTGAGAAGTATTTTTAAGTTGTTTATTTTAGTGTTTTCCCAAAAAAATGTGTTTGAAGGCAATACATATTTATCGAAACAGCGACTTTTATTTGATCGCTTTTAGTCTCCTGGCAACTACACTACCATACTTCCATAACAACCAGGCTTTAGGCAATAACTCCATGAGTTTTTTATCGGGTTTGACCACGCTATCAAGGCTAGCGTTGGCCATCAACAGGTTTTTGGCAGTGTATATCCGTTCTTCCTGCTGACTACACGACCATTCCATGATTCAAGGCTGAGACACTGGCAGTTTGGACATCTCTGGCTGAGATGGTGTGGGGGGGGGTCGATTAATGATTAATACGGTACAGTGGTGCGGAGATCAGAACTGTCAAACACGACTGGATAAAGTTTGCAAAGTTATTTCCCGCGTGAGGCTTAGTGGTGTCACGCTAAAGTTGACATATAATTTTTACTTGTCTTATTTGGCTTATAAATAAATTTAATTATTCATCTTGAAAAAAATATTGAAAATTATTTCTATTTGTAGAAAGAAAACGACAAAAAATATAGATATTTTGTTGTAACACGTGCTCTTATGATTACCTTTTCATCCTTTTGTTATTACATTTGGAGAGATGTATTTGATATAAAAGTGCTAAACGAAGGGCCACATCGAATGTCTGATAAAAAAAGATGTCATTATAAGAATCTATCCATCTCCCAATATCAGGGTTAGTTTATCATGAAAACGTCTCTGGCCATCAGCTCATCCATCTCAACTGTCCCCCGTTTGTACCTAGTCACTCCCCACCTTGCAGCCATTCAAGGGGATAGTTCCAATCGTCCAAGGTCAAGGATACCATCGGACGTCGTGGGCCTGGTAATTATTGACACCGAAATTGCATTACCAGCCTGCCATTCCCCTGCCCCACTCCCCGGGCCGATCGTACCACCACCACCCCATCTCACTGGCTCACCCGATCCATTCCCAGGTCCGAGCTAATGGGCCCTTCGTTTAGCACCCCTGGTTTGGGGAGCGTCTCAGCGTGCTGCAAGTGTTTCTGACGTCGTATCGGTAACAAGTAATTTGTTTGGACTCCTCAAAATACTTAGGTCCAGAGTTATATTTTCTGAGTCAGCCACAACAGTTGTATCTTCGTGAACTATGAAAATTTATGAATATTTCATGGTAAATAAGAGCTTCCAGAGAACTTATTTTGGTTCTAGGTTTCGTTTCTCAAGTAACATAAAAACGCAAAAGATTGAAACAATTTTATCAAACGGAAAAAGTAATCAAAGTTTAGATGTATGCTTATATCTTAACAGTTCTGTAATTTAAGGTATCATTTAAAACATACCATGCACATTTCCAATAAAATAAAAGCTAATTGCCATTACTTTTCTTCTGAAAGTCTCTGCTTCAATCTTATCAATCTTTAATTTTTTTTTAATTATAATTTTTTTTGTTGCAATGTTTTTATATAAAAGACGAGATTGATGCTATCCACCATGGCACCCAGCACTGATGTTTTTCAACAATTAGTCTGCAGGGAAACACGTCCTTGTCACGTGATGTTTTCTCCAAGAAGTCATGACTTCAAGTCGTTTCTTTCATCTCAGTCATTGGAAGACGTTTCCGTTTCTCATTGATTGTTTCTTTTTCCATTTTCATTTTAATTTATTTCTCGGTCCGCGGATGGCTGTAGGCTATTTGTTAGGTTTTAGATGAGCGTCTGAAAATGTTTTTTACATAGTGAAGAAAATTTAATACTTTTCAATGATAAAATTGAATAGAGAGCTCTAAGAGTTTAAATTAATTTTGCTATTTTATGCTGTACAATTTCAGAGGAAATCCTCAAGAGGAGAAAGGCCGAGGAGAAAAGTTTAATATTTTTGTTTCAAAATATATATATATATATATATATATATATATATATATATATATATATATATAATATATATATATTATATATATATATCTAAATATATAAATCTTACTTAACTGCAATACATAGAGTCATTCTGCAACATTTTATAATAGTGATCTTGCTCAGGTTTATATTAATCTGGTCCCCTTTAACCACAATCCTAAGATATAACGTTATATCTGAGGATTTAATATGTTAACACGGTCTTCTTGCTCTTTGTGTATAGGGTACACCATTTCTGATTGTGTTTAATGTTTTATCAAATCAATCATTAAATCAGGGCCAATGCTTGCTATCTATAATTTATTTTACTTAATGGAATAACGTGTAAGGAGGCCACATCAATACCGAAATGTAGCAATATATAATTACACCACATCTATACTTACACATATATATGTATATATATATATATATATATATATATATATATTGCAGAGTAATCAGAGGACACAGGGAAGACCTCATGATGTGCCCCTCACTCCTCTTACATCCTCCTAATATACACCACTTTCTTGAAAATACACATTAATATTAAAAGGGATCTTAATTATTTGTGGGAAGTGGTTTGGTGATTGCTGTTTAGAAGCATCCATTAATATTTTATACTTCTTAAAATATCGCCTTGAAGACGTAGTATCTTTTGCTTACAAGTGAGGAGAACATGTTTATTAAAATCAAGGTAAGCGGTAAAGGCCAAGGTCATTAAAACACCAGGTGTGTTAGTTAATCTTCTTTTCGCGCTTTCGTTAAAAAATTGTTAATGTAGAAATATAATAGCATGCTTAACTTATTTATTTTGTAAACAGAAAGAGCACAAGTTTACAATAATTTAAATCAAAGCTATTATATATGAATAAAATCAATAGGAGGATAAAGCTAAACTGATTCTCCCAAAATAAAATGACAACCTACCTCTAGAATAGAACATTCGGTAATGATTTGTTCATTAAATGTATAAAACACAAGTGGATATTTATTGAAAACAAAAGTTTAAGTGGCGCGTTTTAATATTATTTGATGCTTAGACTTATTTTTATTTTTTTAAATTCCCATTATATAGTATTTTAACAGAAAAAAAAATTGTCAATTTATTTGTTTCTGCATACAGAGTTGTATTCCCAGGCCATATCTCTCCAATCATTTATTTTAACCAGTTAAGCGCTCACAACTTAAGTTTTTATATTTTTTTTAAAATTCTCAATCCTAATCCAGTCGCTTTTCTATCCACTGGACAGCACTTCTCCATCTTAATTCGCTTCATATAATTTAATCCAGATTCACTTCCGCCACTTCCGCTTCCACCTCCGTACATGCCGCTTGCAGACTGCGCCATTGTGTCATTCATTTCCTGTGCATTACTACGCATGCGTACTTGGTGCGTGAATTTTGAATTTAAGAGCCATTTGAATTTCCATCGACAATGTCAAAATTTCTATTTCTTAAAGATTGTATTGAAAAATGCATCGACATGACGTGCATTCAGATTTTTCTTTATTATTTCTGTCCAAGATGAATTACTCCAACCCAGTCCCTTCAACCGTAGACGCCAATGAAAAGAAAATGAAACACTTTCACCAGGAATAAAGTGTTGTAGTTTTTTTTTAAGACTTGAGATATTGGTTCGTTTATTATTTGAAAGTTATGAAAAAGTTGTTTAACGTTATTAACTGTAAATGATTTAGTTTTTAATTTTAATAAGAAAACAAATTATTTGCATTGCATCTTTTATTTCAATTTGGAGTTATCATCTTAACGTTAGCCATCTCCCGGTCATACTGAAAGTCGTTACGTTATTAGAATATAAAATTGTTTTAAATTTGTATTTCGAAGAAGATGAAGATTGTAACGATGTATTTAAAATACATTTTTATTTTTTAAAATTTAAAACAAAATTCTTCATTGCCTCATTTCTGAACCCGCAAAAAGATGGCAAGTTTTTCTTTGCATATAACGCTCAAGGCACGGCCATTTATCGGCAATTAGGGGCGTCTAATGAGAACGAATCCAAGAGACTTGTTCCCGAGGCTGATCCCCCGTCTGTGATAATAGCACTACTCGCACGCCAATTTGGTCAACTTAGCTCCCATCTCGGCCAATTTTCCACATTTTTCTTCTCGTCTTAAGTTAAACACGCGCCAGGGAACACGTGCGCCGCTGTTTGTGCCAGGTAATTTTATCTACACCGTTGACGCAGTTGTTGCGCTGGTCGATTGGAAACAAACTGAACGCCTTGACCACTACCTACAATTTCTTAAATTTAAGGGATTTCAATGAAGAATATGTTTCCATTAGTCAGCAAACTTTTGCGTAATGTTATATTAAAATTATATGGAGAATCTAAATTCTAAATTTATTTATGTATTCCAAAAAGATATCTAATGCCAAAATATTGTTTGAGCTGTTTGCCAATCTATATCAATTTTAAGTAAGGGAAAAAGAAATATTTCATGACATTATGACAACTAAATGTTATACTTTTTGATATGACCTTAAAATCCAATATTTAAAAACACATCATTCTTTCAATTTTCCTACTTCCAATTAAATGTATTATAGTTTTGGAAACGATTAAAAATAGTTCTTGAATAATTAGTCCTAGTGCATAATCTCTAAATACTCAATGCAATGCATAACACCCAATGAACCGAGGAGCCAGGGGCGGATAAAGACTGCACGGGGCCCTGGCTGCAATTCAAACTGGGGCCCTATCCAGCCAACGTCCATTTAAATAAAATGATTGCAAGCAGCTAATATAAGAATGTAACTTGTAACTAAATAGTTCATCGGTTCCTTTAAAATACTTTGTCTGTACCACGGGATCGGCCGTCCCAGCCAAAAAAATTATTCAGGAAAAAATGGAATACGAACAAATAAATGTTTGCCGGTATCCTTCTATTGAGTGTAAAAATACAATTTTAAAAAAAAACTTGTGCCCTCGACAGGAATTGATCGCGTGACCGCCTGCACAGCAGGCCGAATTTCTACCTCAACGCCACAGGAGCCTGAGGCAAAATTATAAATTTTAAAAATATAAGCAATACTTTTTAATATTTTCTGTTACTGCACCTATAAAATCTGTTTTTTTTAATTAATTTATTTAATTTATGATATATTCAGGAATTCATGCAAACATTTGTCCATCTTTCTTATGAAATATACTGATTTTCGGGGCCCCTAATCATCGGGGGCCCTGGCTTTAGCCGTTCAGCCCCCCCCTTTAATCCGCCATAGCGAGGAACTACTTGAAGTAAGATAACAGGAGCCATGGACTTCATGAATTGCGTTTTAAAGTGTGGCTGTATGCTTTAGAAGAAGACACAAAAACATGATAAAAAAATCAATTGTTTACCAATTTTCTACAGTCAATGCTTTATTTTTGATCCATGTAGCGTCTTTTAGATTAAAAAAGATATTGTGTAATTTATAGGATGCTTTTTGAAAATTCAAAACAAACACATATTAAGCATGTCTTTCAATATTGAATAAAGTTGGTTGATTTTAAATCTTAATATATAATAATGTATAGGAGCTACAGATCAAATCTATATATCTTATTTGCTATTTAGATGTTTAAAAAAAAACAAATATTGAACTAATAAACTATGTATCAATAGCCTAACAGTATATCTTTTGTGATTAATGATTTTAATTGTTTTCTGAAAGAAATGATATAATTTCATTAAGTTAGGAGAAAAATAAAAGCAGACTGTTATTCTGTTACAAAACTCTGTTTTTAGCGGTTAAAGTCAAGTAGGCAGACGACCATCTCCCATGTGACGTAATGTGCACAAAATTTACTATAGCGGTTAGTTCAGCGAAACAATTTTCAAGTGTTGCATAATTTTTTTTTAAACTGTGTTTTCATTAACTTTCATACACTAACAATTCAAGTCTCTTAGATGGTGTTTATCAAAAGAATAATGTTTTGTGTTGTTTTGTTTTTAAAGTTTTTTTTAAAAAAAGAATTCTTTATGATATATTTTTAACAATGAATTTTGTTTCTATCAAGTTTTTTTCGCCCGGCTTTCCACTTCCGGTCGCGCCGATGCGATTTTGTTCATCATCGAGGTTTGCTGAGGACCTAATCGATGTTTAGGGGTGTAAAACTCTAATCCCAGCACGGTACGCGGAGCAGACGCTGGTCAATTAATCAATCTATCACCCAATAACCTTTTCAATAGAGCAAGCGGAACTGTGCACGATTCCAAGGCAAATTACCACCTTGGTGCACGTGTGGGCTCGACATAGGAACACGCCGATAAAATGGGGGGTAGGGGGTAGGGCTAGAAGAAGAGGGGTGGGTAATCATATCCGCTTCCACTGTCGAATCAAAGGCGTAACCAACATGAACTTATAATGAGGAGATGAAATCGTTAAAAGGGCACAATGGCCTTTTGTGTCATGGCAATTACTTTGTTGGTGCGAAACGCCCCAATCGTTGTTTTTCTTTCCCAGCCCTACTACTGTCCACTGCGATAAAAGATTTGACAGAGAGCTTTTCAGGCTGAGAGGATATCTTCATTCATTTCTATCAGCAGCGTGTCCCTGCCTTTTCTGGGGAGGGGGGGGGTTATGCGGGATCGTTAACAAAGAAAAGTTTTAATAAGTACCTTGTTCAATCAATTACTCCTTAATTGGAATTGAATATATAATAAAAATGTTCTTTAGCATTTTATTTATTTTTAAAAAAAGTCGACCAATGAAAGCTTATTTTTGAAAACTATATTTTATCATTAATTTAAGCAATATTCCTAAAATAATTTAAATGGACTTTCTGGGTTCTAATTTATCTTTTGACACAAAAAACTCAATTAAAATAATGAAGCTATATAGTAATATCAAACGCACAACACAGCGTTCATAAATAGGAATAATTTTAGAAAATGATGTTTCCAAACTAAATTTAAATGTGGAGACGTCCTAAAGTTTTTATCATTGATACATTATATCAACTTTACTCTTCGTTTAATTAGGGAACTAAGATACACAAGAAGATTTTTTTTTAAAGTCTGTAAATTATACAATTGTGTTCATTTAGTTTTCACTATTCTAAATATCACTACTTCAGTAATTATAGTCACTAAAGGAAATAATTTTTATGAGCATTTCTGGCAATTTTCTCTAGGGAAATAATTTGATTTCTTGTGTAATTATTACTTTTAAATAGCGTCATAGATGTAATTTTGTGTATGAAAAGAAAATTATTCTTTTTGAAAAATAGCTTGTCAATGACAACTTTTTTCGATTAAAAAACAAAGTATCTCATTTACAATATTCGTTCAATGTTTTGAAACGTCTAAGCCCATGGTTTACGTACCTTAAGACCACATACGCTACTACCATATTTGAATAACCTGGGCTCTAGTTGTTTTTTTTTGTGGGGCTCCACATACAACTTATCGTATATACGCCCAAACCAGGTCATGCGAAACAACAGCCGCTCAGGTAAAGACGCATGCCAAGTGAGACGACGGGTAAATAGGAGGACGAGCCGTATCAATAATCCATGGAGCACCTGAGAAATTGACAGATGTCCCCGTAATGGGATCGATCCGATCCATTCTCTTGATCGCTAATGATGTTGCTGGAAGGAAGATGGAGTGAACAGGTTTTACAGGAAGTGGCTGAAGTGGTCGTAGGAGAAAAAAAATTAAGGAATAGAGCAGCCGATATTCTGTTGATGATGAAAAACTTGGGATAACTGAAAGCTTGTTGAGAAATTAGTCTTAATACAAGGAGTTACAGGCACTGCGTGAAACATGTCTCACTTACATAAACTAAGGATTGTTTTATTCGATATCTAATTCCAAAAATGAATGTAGGGTACTTTCTTAAATCTACCTTAGGTATCAACTTAAATATCTTCCAAAAGTGAGTCCCACTTATTGTTATGATTTCTTCAAAATTCTGAACTATCAATATTTCGCATCTTAAGTCTCAAATAAATGTTTGCTCACCATTGTGTTTCATGAATGCGTGGACAAATTAACATGTTTTTTAACGCAATTTCCCTTGCGAAAACTGCGTTCATGGATTCGAATGTCTGTCAAGCTTGGCAATGCAGCTCCTCTTGAACCATAACAGATAGAGGATTCGGGTATTTTTGAAAATATGCCAAGGAGGTTCCAATGATGTGCAACGGCTTAAAAAATGCCGAAAAGGGTTTACTGGATTTCCTGGAAAATCCGAGAAAAAACGAAAAAATATCCGTATTTTGTCAATTTCTCGCCAACCATAACTTCTATCGGGTTGAAATAAACGCCAAACGATGGCTAATAATATTTAGAACAATTTGGAGAAGGATTTGTGAGAAATGACTCTTCCATCGACTCCCGTAATTTTAGCAGCAAAATTTGAAAGCAATTGTTTTGTTTACTTTCAAAATTATTCATTTGAAATAACTTTTAATTTAATCTAGAATGATAGTTAATGGGGTTTTCCCGCTTTGTGAAAGCGCTGCGCATTATATTGACACATTCGTGGTGTGATGTAGCGTGAGGGGATATGACGTCATATTGTGTTTACTTTCAGAATTACTTAGTTATTTGTATCGACTTTTAATGCAATCTAGAATGATTGCCCTGGAAAAAAAAATCGGAAATTCTTTTTGGAAATTGCGTTTAAATACTCATTCAAGTTTTTATTACTTGTTTTTAGAATAGTTGGCTTAATGATACTTTATATTTAAGACAGTAAATTAAACACCTTTTATCATAAAATGGTAATTATCTGACATTGACAAAAATATGATTTTTTTGAACCATTCCTTTGAATGATCCTAAACAAAAATACTAACTGGTGTTGTTTTTGTAAAGAATATTTTGAGTGAGATCATTAGACATTTGACGGTATAAAAATACTTCTAGCCTAACATAAATAAACACAAAGAGATTTGTTTAAATATGAAGACTAACATATACCAGTGAAATCACGTCTTTATTGTGTACATATTATCTGGATAATATTTATTTTTTAAATGGAAATACATTTGAGCGCAATAAAAAATAAATAGACTCTCATCTATTGTATTGCTCATTACTTCAAAATTTAATCTGATGATGAATAATTAGACTTCTCTTTAAATTAGGGTTGTTAACGATTAATTTAAAATAAATCGTTAACTTTTGGATATTAACGATGAATTAATCGTTAATTTCGATTAAAGCAAAAAATTGAAATTTATGGTGTCATAAGTAACATTTAATTTTATTTAAATACTTGTCGAAAATCGAAATAAAACTGGAATGTCTTCTTAAATAACATCTTTTAACCAATTTGGTTCAAATGATGAGCGGGTCCTATTGACAATAAAACCAGCCGAGCTGAACAATCGTTCACATAACTATAGATTGCCTCAGGGGCCGTCCATAAAGTACGTCACGCTCCAGAGGGGGGTGTAAGAAAGTGTGACAGTTTGTGACAGGGGGGAGGGGGTCCGGCCTTGTGTGACGTCACGCTGTTTTATATTAAATTTTGATTGTTTTGTTAATAAAAAAACAACATTTTTTATTCGAAAGTGTGACGTACTTTAGGGGGGCGGGCGGGTTCCGAGATGTGGGACAGTTTGTGACAGGGGGGAGGGGGAGTTAAAGATGGTCAAAGATAGCGTGACGTACTTTAGGTACCGCCCCTCAGCTCAAGTTTCTGATACTGTAGTTGATGTTTGGTTTGCAGGTGATATGTAAGCGAAGTGTTAGAACCATGGTAGCAATGTTCCCTTTAAGAAGCGTGGCTGCGCAGACATTTGACCGACGCCACGCAGGAGTTTAGAATCACCGTGCAGCAAATTTAGTAAAATATTGCACAGAAAATGTACGTTGTGCAACTTTGCACACGAACCAACGAAGCTTAGACTTAGGATGAACATTGCATGGTAGGCAAACGAATTCTCTTAATGGACACAATAACCTTTATCAAAACTGTGAACATTCACGTCAGTCAATATTTTAAAACCAAAATATTCGTTTAATCATCCGGAAATTATTTTATATTTATCGGCCAAAATATTTTACTTTTTGACTTCCAGTACACTTATAAGTGGTGGGTCGATTAATTGATAAAAAAATTAATGGTTAAAAATTTTTAACGAATAATCGAGAAATTAATCGTTAATTTCCGCAGCACTACTTTAAATATTTAACTTTGGCATCCTGAAATTGGTAAGCAAATCAAATAATCATAATTATATTTCCTGGTCCATAAACTTATTTGATTTAAACTTAAATTAAAATTAAGTTCTTAATAAAGTCTTTGAAGGTGTCCTAAAGAATTCTCTATTCTCAGATAGTGGCTCCATCGCAGCTTATGCTATAAATTAAAGTGAATGAAGGAGGGTCGTTCGCCCATTATTATGTAATTATTTTGAGCAGAAGGAACACGAAATACTAGCTGTTCGCTGTTGTATTTGATTGACAATGGCAAAACGAATAGAAAGAAATCATCGACAGAAATCAAATAATAAGAGAACATCGTTCATAGCCGTTCCATCAACATAGAGCCAAATAGACTTGTGAGCGAGACGAAACCCTTGCGACTATTAGAGCATTATGGGAAGTCAAAGCCATCAAGTCTTCACTATTCTGCCGCGAAATGTAAATTGTAGAAATTAAATTCGGGTTCGAACTCTCGAGTCATTCATAAGACGTTCAAAAAGTATTTAATCTGTTATCGAAGATGAAAAGGTTTCATATTACATTCACTTCTACAATCATAACCTAACCCTGAGGCTTGCTTTTATTTTAAAAATGTGATTTAATATGAATCATGTTTTGAACGTGTTTTTGTTATATAAATGTTCTGAAGACATTATGTTGAGTGGTAGCTCTTTTTAATACTCAGATTTAAAAGAATTTCTCTAAAATAAACAAAAATAAAGAATAATAGCATCGATGAAATAGGATGAATGAACTATTAGGTAAGAAAAAATTAATTTCTGCAAAAAACGTATTGACTTAAATTATAAATAAAAATCAAATAGGTATAAAAGATCCACCAATACAAATACGGCCCTCAGACATAGGTACACAATGGAGGGCCATCTAATATGAACATGGGTCTATGATAAAAGTGCACACATTTTCAAAAGGGACTGTTTAATGTTTACCTACTTTCTAGGTGTCCCTAAATTTTAGGTGCAGTCTTGATCAAGATGATTCTATATAAACTAGATTTGATGTTTAACTTGACGCTAGATCAGTACTATATCCCTGACCAACATGGATCTGTACGAGAGTCCAATTTTGATGAAGGTTAATTCTTTTAACGTGCCTTATGCCTTATTGTACGGCTATGATCATCACAACCTAAACTGAAACTGAAACTATGAGAATGAAATTTATAACCTGAAGCTCTTTCAAAGACATTTTCATATTTGCTACTAAAAATGAAAGAATGGGTTTATTTTTTCTTGATATAAAAAAAAAGAAATTTTTTTTAAAAATACAAACTGCAGTTTGTCGAGGGTAACAATTACAGGAACAAAAGAAGAAGAAAAACCTGCCGACGCCGATTAAATACCACGCTGGAAAGGGGAATAAATCAAAGCGCTTGACCTGGCAGTAAATTAGTCGTTGAAAGGGCCAAACAATCGAGCAAAAACATCGAAAAAATGTGCACGTTGGTGCCGGAAACGACGAATGTTCAAATCTTACTCAAACAACATATGGTCAAAAACGTGGTTAGGGTCAGGCGTGTTTGATAACGGAACAATTAGGCAGTCCATAAGGTAGTACAGAACCAATCTAAACATGGACCTGGAGCGGCGATGTATTTGAAAACTGGCCATCAATCAAGGGACGTTTACTTTTAATGAACGTTAATTATGAATGTGTACTTTAGATAATTGGAGAGGTTCTCAAATATGTCAAGGTCCAAAGGGTCTGTTAAAAGGTTGCAAACAATAACGAACGCAGTAAAACTATTGTTTGTGAATCAATAAGGAACAGTAACTTAGTTGGTATTCATAGAATCTGACTTTTATTTATCGTAATTCATGCGTTATACTGTTTATTTCATCTATATATAGACTATTGATGTTGTCTCGGTAAGAATTGTAACTACTTTATGATGACAAATTTCTAAAATGTAATGTAATTAGATACAACTGTAGTTGGATTGTAATGATATCACTTATGACTAATATAATTATAACTTATAATTAGTATTTTTTTCTGTTTCAAAGAGTCTCTATTTCATGACATAGCGTCTTAAAATGATGACATTTTTGTCATTTCTTTGACTTTTATGATGTTAATACTTAAAAGACCAGAAGGAAAGAGATCACGTGATATAATACATGTTTCAATATATATATTATATATCCGATATAATAAAAGGAAATTTTCTGTCTGTTCTTTCCGGTCATCTATAGCGATGGATTCCACAAACACATATGACTCCTACAGCCAATCATATTGAACACGTTTACGCGGACGTTCAAAACGAGTTTTTTTGGTGCAGTATTTCTTCCAGACTTTATTTTGAGTTATGTGCGTTGGGATTTATAGTCAAATGCTTTGTTTTTAAGAGTTATTTATTTTAACCACAATGAATAGTATTTTTGACGTGATGCACATGTATGCCGGTCGAGACGGCTGTTGAACGGTGGCGGGAAATGCTATGACGGGCTTGGTTGCTAGTGTATTCGCCGTCAAAAATGACGGACGTTTTCAAAATGGATATATTTCAGTTGTTATAATTGTCCCTTTTGCCTGAAAGTCGCTTAGTAAATAATCAGAAAATGTAGAGACCAATAGAGAAAAATTTAATCTCTTTTCCATATTGAACAATTTTATGCGTTTGAAAATAGCCGGGTTTTTTTTCAAGGCCATGTTTTTTTCGCGGTGTGCTTTCAAAAATATAGCGTTACGAACGGACATAGCAGAGTTTATATTTTGATTATATATACGAATATATGTGTTATGAGAAAACCTCCAAGCTTAGGCTTCGCATTATGTAAGTTTGCATGAATAATAATGATATAATCAGGATAATTGTAAATGCATAGTGAATTACACACAGCATACGGTGATACTACAGCAAAGAAGTTTGAAGTTAAAATTATTAACTAATATTGCTGAGGAGTCAGCCGTACGTTAACTTGCGGCATTGAATAGTGCACACCAATAATACAGCACAGTGCGTTAAAAATAAATTATGTGACTGTCGAGTGATCCACATCAAGCACATCTGTGATTTGAAGCAGTTTAAGCTTCATTGATGATTTTTACTTGTCAGTTTATTCGCCCATTTGTCCATACATTATTACCACAACATTACCAAAACATGTAAAAAATTTAATGTAATTTTTACACATGTTAATAACAAAGAAATATTTATTTTGCATGAAACGTAGTAAGCAAAGTTTGTCACAGGATAACAGAAAAGATTAAATTATCAACTGTTAATCATATTTACAATTTAATATAAACGTGTTAGTAATTCACATAAACGTTTTTTATTATTGTCAAGTCAGCACCTTTTCAAGATCTATTATGACTTGTCAGTTTATGCGCCCATTGGTCCATATATTACTACCTTTACATTATCAAAAACATGTAAATAAAACATTGTAACTATTTAGAAATATGAATAACAACGAACTATTTATTTTGCATGAAACCTTTGAAGTAAAGTTAATCACTGGATAAAAGAAAATATTAAAGTATCTTCAGGTAATCGTATACAAAATTAATATACACGTTGTAGGAATTCTAAAAAACGTTTTCATTATTGTCAAGTCAGCACCCCTTCCAGTTCTACATTAAAAGCAAATATTTGTTATTCCAAATTAGTCTAAGACTCATTAAAATATTACATGTAAATGACAATAAAAAAACTATTGGGGGGGGGGAGGAGTCCTATTTCTAAATATGTTATTTTTTTAAACATACAAATGTGCAATCTCAAAGTGTATAAAAGAAAAAAAACACACGCTAAACTGAAGCATAAGTTGGCAAATTTCATTTGCAATAATAAATAATAGCTTTGTAGTTGAAAACGCATCGAAACTTGACAACCAAACGACAACCAATTGTAAATTTTATAAACCGAAAAACGAATGTTATACATTTATATAGAAAATGAAATTTATAATTACGTACACAATATTTACATAGACACATACACAAAAACGGACATTTAATACAAAAGAAAAATAATAATATTAATCACATCAAATAAAACATGGCTCTTTTTACTTCGTTCCCTTCACACATTAATAAAAGCTCAAATAATGACGTCACGTCACAATATTTTATGGCCTGAAACACATATTGTTAAACTCGAAAGCAACAAACTTACCTATATATATATATTTTTTTAATCTGGAGTTACCTCGCATAGCGTCACGGACAGGCGTGACATTGCAAATTATATAGTTTTATTGAGAGAGAGAGAGAGAGAGAGTTTTGTTTAATGCAAAAATTATTTACATCATAATTATACATTCCATTTTTTGTGAGAACTATTAGTGCGATTTTATTGTATAATTGAGTCATATCCATAAAGATTATTACTATACAAGAGAGCTAAGCATTAAGAAAGAGTGATTGTAATAAATAAAGTTTTAATTATGTGGACAGAGTGCATCTACAATATAAACAACTAATATTACCACCCACAAGGCTTCAGTGCCGAGCTGAGCATTACCTCAAGACTGTCAAATGGAATTTTTGGAGTATTTCTTTTATCTTTTTTTTCTTTAAAAAAAAATAGTCCAAACACCAAATTGGTTTTCCTTATTTATTATAAAGTTTAACCTGCTTAAAAGGATCTCGCCATTAACAATTTAAATAATAAATCAGTGTCATTCGGTTGGCCTTCCATCGGCCTTACCACTGAACGCACACAATAATTATATTTTCCTAACCTAGAAAATGATTCACCGGAAGTCCTGAATGGCATTTTTGTGACTGCGTTTAATTCAGCCAATCAAAGTGGTTCATGCCACGCTGGCCTCCATTGTGACGTTGTGAACTGATTCACTCAACATTTACACTGAAGTCGTAAAGTCGTCAAGGAAACGTGTACCCATAAAATAACAACAAAATAGCTGATGGCGCACGGTATTGTTACTGTTCAGGTTCTAAGAAGATTTTAAAAAATATATATTTTGTTCATGTATGAGCAAACGTGTTTATGTAATGTAAAAAGCTTCTTCAATTTAACAAAATAAGTCAGGGTAGCGTATATGAAAAGCGAACAAAATGCGAAAGGTTAAATCAAGTACTAAAGTTAATTAATAATGCTATATCCGAGTTTTAGCCTGGCATATTTTTATAAAGGTCTATACATATATAAATCACCAAAGCAGAGTATGATCAAATGAGCATGACGAATGACCCTCGCTGGGGTCGACAAATCAGTTTATAGTTGGCAAAGCAGAGGTGGCCTCGAGACACAAAGGTCTTGCGTACTGCGTTGTTCCTTCACGGAATAAAGTGTGATTCGTAGAGTATTGGTTATCACATCAGCGTTACACGTAGAAGGTCCTGGGTTCAAGCCCCAGCTAAAACATTGTTTTTTTAATGTTGAAAATTGTTTGTTTTTGTTTCGTTCTTTTCACCCTTTTTTCGAACATGGGTGATACTCGCTAGGGTCACCTAATCACAGTATATGGTTGGCAAGCTAGGGTGTTGAAGGGTGGTGGGCAGGTAGATAACCGCAGTGCGAATGTCTCGAGACAAACAATGCGTCTGTGGTTCTCCCCCCCCCCTCAACGACGTTCACTCGCGTTGTTTTGATTTCTTCGTGCTGTAATTCGTGTCCGTTCTACCCCCACCTCCACCCCTTTTTTTTATTAGTCTGCGCCGTATGCTACGCCGCGGGGCTAATCTGGTATATACTATTTTTGAAGTAAGAACAATGGTATGTACACGTATGCACCAGGAAGCAATGAACTTCTTAAGTTCTTAAGTTATGCAAACAAAGATTTTTTATAATTATCAATTAATTTTACTTTCCATTGTAAGTACTATGCATTCATATATCTAGAGAATCAATATTAATGTGATTATTAGATGTTATATCTAGAGAATCAATATTAATGTGATTATTAGATGTTATATCTAGAGAATCAATATTAATGTGATTATTAGATGTTATATCTAGAGAATCAATATTAATGTGATTATTAGATGTTATATCTAGAGAATCAATATTAATGTGATTATTAGATGTTATATCTAGAGAATCAATATTAATGTGATTATTAGATGTTATATCTAGAGAATCAATATTAATGTGATTATTAGATGTTATATCTAGAGAATCAATATTAATGTGATTATTAGATGTTATATCTAGAGAATCAATATTAATGTGATTATTAGATGTTATATCTAGAGAATCAATATTAATGTGATTATTAGATGTTATATCTAGAGAATCAATATTAATGTGATTATTAGATGTTATATCTAGAGAATCAATATTAATGTGATTATTAGATGTTATATCTAGAGAATCAATATTAATGTGATTATTAGATGTTATATCTAGAGAATCAATATTAATGTGATTATTAGATGTTATATCTAGAGAATCAATATTAATGTGATTATTAGATGTTATATCTAGAGAATCAATATTAATGTGATTATTAGATGTTATATCTAGAGAATCAATATTAATGTGATTATTAGATGTTATATCTAGAGAATCAATATTAATGTGATTATTAGATGTTATATCTAGAGAATCAATATTAATGTGATTATTAGATGTTATATCTAGAGAATCAATATTAATGTGATTATTAGATGTTATATCTAGAGAATCAATATTAATGTGATTATTAGATGTTATATCTAGAGAATCAATATTAATGTGATTATTAGATGTTATATCTAGAGAATCAATATTAATGTGATTATTAGATGTTATATCTAGAGAATCAATATTAATGTGATTATTAGATGTTATATCTAGAGAATCAATATTAATGTGATTATTAGATGTTATATCTAGAGAATCAATATTAATGTGATTATTAGATGTTATATCTAGAGAATCAATATTAATGTGATTATTAGATGTTATATCTAGAGAATCAATATTAATGTGATTATTAGATGTTATATCTAGAGAATCAATATTAATGTGATTATTAGATGTTATATCTAGAGAATCAATATTAATGTGATTATTAGATGTTATATCTAGAGAATCAATATTAATGTGATTATTAGATGTTATATCTAGAGAATCAATATTAATGTGATTATTAGATGTTATATCTAGAGAATCAATATTAATGTGATTATTAGATGTTATATCTAGAGAATCAATATTAATGTGATTATTAGATGTTATATCTAGAGAATCAATATTAATGTGATTATTAGATGTTATATCTAGAGAATCAATATTAATGTGATTATTAGATGTTATATCTAGAGAATCAATATTAATGTGATTATTAGATGTTATATCTAGAGAATTAATATTAATGTGATTATTATATGTTAAGAATAAATGCTTCTATTCAACTCTAACATTCGCCTAGTCACGATTAACTGAAATCCATATATCAACATATAAGCCCCTCCATTACCGCATCATAGACTTTACTTTGCTGTATCCAGCTCCCCCACTTCCCCACCCCTTATCGTTACACACTTACCAAGCTCATTTCCTATAGCTATCAAGCTTTCCTATAAATCATTAATCATTTTTCAAACGATTTTCTTTTCGAACATAATATCAAAGGCGCCTTCTCCTAATTAAAAAATAAAATAAAATTTTTAACCTAAATTCAGACGGCAACGAATGAATCTCACTGGATGGAAGCTCACATCCTCTTGATCTCTAAACAAGAAATTTACAAATACATTTACACGAGTAGAAAGGAGGCAAACCATTGTGGTAATAATGTCTATTTTATGAACTCTTTTGAGCTACTATTTAAAGGGTCCTCTGAAAGAAGCTAAGGAAGCTGTTAGACCTTTGCTCACAGTGTAGTTAACTTTTTATTTTCTCTCAGTGAAGTCAACGTTTAAAAAAAAATTTGGAAGATGGAAAAGGCGTTTGACCCATTTTCGAAAAGAGAGTCGTTTGTCCTTGGTACCCGAGGTTAAATAAAGTTGTTTGGTAGACTATTAAATTTGAACTCATTTGTTTCAATAAATGTACATATATTTCCCCCTCTTTCCAACCATGTATATCTCGCATCAAGTAGGTGCTGTCTATTGTAAAACAATTTGATTGCTAAATAAATATCCCTACCTGCGTGTGAGAAAAGTTTTTTTTCACACGAGTCTTGATGATTTTTTAAAAATATGGTTTTTCACGCGTTCGTGTCTGAGTTCACTCATTTGTAACAAAATCGAACCCATGCTCGAAAGCTTTAGTGTTGAATGATATAAACATAAAATAAAACAAACCCGTAAAAAAAAGTTTTTGACTATAAATCTCTTATATATGAGTCATAACTAACAGTATTGATTGATTTCAAACGCGACAAGCATTTACAGACTGAATCAGTCTTAACTCAACTTTGCTTCATAACCCTAGCAGGGGGGGTCCGAGTTGACACGTAAAATGTAAACAAAAGCACGCCGGTACTTCGATGGGTCGACGTCAAAGCGTCAACTCAAACTCTCACGTGGGAAAAAAACAATAACAAACCGTGAATTTGAATTACATACGTTATATAAGGATAAACTAAAAATGCATTAATTTATCTAGTTCGATCGATCTGAAATTTTGATACAATGCATTGTTAGGTGAGACGGGTCCGTGTGCCAAATTTCAGCTCGGTCGAATCACGTGAAGTAGGTCATTTTAGACTTTTGTTTTTCCGCCACCCAAGACAGAGACGCCGGTGAAGTTAATATAAGGGATTTAAAAAATTATGAATTTCTAATAAATTTATTTTGCAATGGGATTTAATTTAATGTAATAATTCGTCACGTGCCGAAATCAGAAAACAGTGTCAATTTAATAAGTTTTCCACTGGAATTTCGGACAAGTTTATTTCCAAACCGTTGAAGTCTAAACTAATCCTTGTTTAGTATTGATTAGGTCATCATTACTGTTTAAGTTAATATGTGGAGCTCGTTTCCTTTAATATCATATCTCTAGTCAGAAACAATTTGCGAACTTTAGTAACTTTTAAAAAAAAGTTTAATTTTAAAGACACAAATTTTGTTTTTAATGTAGCTTGAGGGCGTAACCCTAAAAAAACACACAAAAATCCCCATTTCCTCTGATGACGAACATTCTATGACGTAAGAAAATGCAAGGTCAAGAGATGAGATTAGCAGACACACTTGTAAAAAGTAGAGCGTGTTTTCTTTTACTTGAAGGATGCTGGATTCAAGTAAAAACTAGGTCATACGACGCTTTCCTGATAGTGCTGGTCAAAGAGAGGTTTGAATCTGAGATAGAAAAGCATGGGGCGTAGAGGGCATACATTCAGAAACAGATGACATTACTGCTTCAAGCAGTCTCTTTTGTTACAGTAATAGAAAAGGAATTTACCGATATATCTTTTCATTTAACTGACATGTTTATTTGACATTTCAAGTATGGAAATGGAAATACATTTTTTTTGGTTATATTTTGATTTTGGAATATTTCATCTCTCGTGTTAATTGTCTCTTAAAAAATAATTTTCATGTTTTTATTTTATTTTTTGCTATTATTACCAATTGCCATTTCTAATCTGTTATACCAGATTGATGTAAAGTGATAACGGACCGCGATAAAATTCAGGAAATGATCGAGTCCATCTTTTGATTTTGAAGATGTTTGACATGTAGTTTGCTCTATGATAATAGTTTGGTGCGTTCATAGTCGCCCAGCACCAAATTTTAGTCTGATGACAGCTCATAAACACAGCTGATAAACTTCCCCGGTTGCATGACGCAGACCAGCGCGAGTTCTTATTTCCGTGCAACCTTGACATCTTGACCTTTATACTTTAGAGGCCTCTTTATCTCTAGTGCTCAATCCCCAACAACATCAAACACGTGAAGATGAGGCAATCGTTGACCTCCGACCCCAATCAGCTGCTGTAGTGAAACTAATCGTTGAGGGGCGCACTCTTAGAGCCACTGTTATCGCAGACATTATTTGAACAGTGCTAATGTGCTACTCGACAACGAGACTGAATCGGTGTCACTCAGTCGAAAATAATAATAAATAAATAAATAATGTTGATTACCCCCGGTAATAATAAGTTGCGCTACTGATTGTCATTCAGTTGAATTCCTGAATCAGTGGTTACCAAAATGGTACTCGCGTACCCCGCACACATTCAATTTTTTGACCGTCTATTGAATACGTATTGAAAGTTAAAATACGCACATGTCGTATATACATTCTAGCTGCTTGTGTAGAAGCTATGCAGTTGCGTTTCCATGTATGAGATGTACAAGTTTTATTGCTTGGAATATGTGTGTTCTGAGGGCGTCCACTGTGAACAGTAAATAATACATGTTTTCAAACGCAAAGTACATTTAAAAGCAATGGCGTCTCGGTGGTTGAAGTACTCTCCAATACTAGGCACTTGTCCATCTGGGTGATATCGTGGGTGTCTCTAAAACTGAAAGGTAGTATTATATAACGGCACCAAAAGCTATATAAAACCATTATAGCAAAATAACGTTATAATTATATAAATTTTATAATTGTATCGGCGCATACACCGGGTCTATGTAGGACTTAGACAAACGGCCGCATACTCCCTGTAATTTAATAAAACAGTGAAAGTACACCAATCAAGTTATTCAATATCAATATGTGCACTCTAGCTGCTAGTTTTTTCCTATAGAAACCAGATGATTAAACTAAATGGAACTAGAAAATTGCGTGTTTCCTAAGGGGTACCTCATTATAATAAATCAATAAGGAGAATGATTTCCTAATTACAAAGATCAGTATGTATTTTCCTCATATCTCGACCATAATTTATTTCTACCATATTCAGATTTTATTAAACGAACCCTAATATGTTTATACAGCAATGACTATGATAAGCGGGTCTTCTTTGGGGTAAGGGTGTTTGATATCGGAGAGAATATGACTGTAACCTCGTATACGCCCGAACTCAATTATCCAGATTTCAACAGGGAAGTCAACACCACACAGTAATCACATTTACATTGAAGTAACATGATAAAGTCTTGAAATGGTACACACAAAATGTAAACGTTTATTTTTTTAACATAACAAAATCACTCAGAAATTTAAAGTAGAGCTATGTCAGATGAATATAAGTTTATTTTCGAATTATTAAATAACTATTCAAAACAATATAGGCTGTGATTGTACGAGGTAGAGGGTAGCTTGATCTTACCAAAACAAAATCCTAATTTCAATAGAAACTAAAGCTTGTTAGAGTTACATTCAAATTCATTAACTTATAAAAAAACGGAACAGCTTCTAAGAAAAAATAATTTTGCTTTAAAAAAATAATAATAATTTTTTTTGCCTATGTTCTTAAGAATGCAACATAAAAGAAAAATTTCGATGACGTCAATCTGGCATATCTGAGACATTCTGAAATGAGGCCAAAGGTTACTCTTTCACTTACGCAAGCACGTACACTCACACGTGCGCGATTGGCAACGACCAAGAAAACCGAAATAGGAAGTGGTACTCTCGAAGCCTGGAAGATATTCCTTAACTTGGTAACCAGCGAAGTCTAGTAGACAAATTGGGCCGCAGTGATGGTCTCTACACGTCCCAGGGGACGCCAGCTCGATGTTCGCTCTGTGTGTCAGTGGCGTCGAAAAAAAGAAAGTCAGATGAATGTCTGGTATGAATAGCCCTCGTCATTCGTCTTAAGTCTACTGGACACACTTCGAATGTCTACTGGACACTTCTCACATCTATTGGAAACTTATTTCGACTAGACACTTCTCCTGTAAATCTGTCAACTTAGCACGTTTCATGTCTATTGTACACAATTAATATCCATTGAACATAATTCACGTATAATAAACAGTACTTGAAGTCTGTTGTTTCTCTTTCAATTGATAAAATTCTTAAGCCAACTTTTTCTTTCTTTAATATTAAAATATTGTCTTTGAAATTTAAATTTCTTTCAAATAAATAATTCTATTTAACGTGGCTGATATTGTTTCAAAAAATATAAATAATATTGAGTATGTGACAACAATGTGTATTGAGTTGCATTCTGAAGGTTGTATTTTATAGTGCACAAACGCAGTGCTTTATATTATTATTCGTTAACGATTAGTACTTCTTGGAAAAATATTAATGCTGTTAACGATTAATTTAAATTTAATCGTTAACGTTTGAAAAATTAACGATTAATTAATCGTTAATTTCGATTAAAGCCAAAAATTCACATTCATAGTGTTATAAGTAACATTTATTAAATGTAATTGTCGAAAATCGAAATAAAACTGGAATGTCTTCTTAATATGAAATATTTTAACCAACAACGCAAACAGATAAGTGTATTGACATTATTTAGTTCAAGTGATGAGCTGGTCTTATTGAGAATATAACTAGCCGAGCTGAACCATCTTTCACATAACTTTAGATTGTCGCAGCTGAAGTTTCTGATACTGTAGTGGATGTTTGGTTTGCATGTGATTTGTAAGCGAAGTGTTAGAACCATGGTAGCAATGTTCCCTTTGAGCTGCGCAGCTGCGCAGATATTTGACCGACGCCACGCAGGAGTTTAGAATCACCGCGCAGCAAATTTTGTAAAATATTGCAACAAAAAAAATGGACGTTGTGCAACTTTGCACACAGATTGTTTTTTTTTAAAACTTAGCACACGAACCAACTAAGCTTAGACTCAGAGAGAACATTGCATGGTAGGCAAACGATTTCTCTCAATGGACACAATAACATTTATCAACATTATCAACATACGCAATACGTAATTTGGGAAATTGCATTTTATGTCTAGCCTACATCATGATTTCGACAATAGAGACTGCATTTATTACGTATATTTTTGTCGATTTCGGACATGAAATGAACCTAATGACGTCACACTTTTCGCCAAACAATAAATGTATTAATTTACAAACACACTGCACGGAACGCTCAAAACATATAAATAAACACATCTTGGCGGCCTTATTGGATGAAAATGTCAGCAAATGCGGAAATAAATTTTGTTCGAAAATTTTTTTGAAGTATTCAGTACGGAAATGATTTTAAAAAATAAATAATACATAAGTTCGATTATAATCGGTTTGGGAAACTCAAAACCGATTATCGCTTTCAAAACCGATAATCGGATTTCCGATTATCGTTTAACATACTTAGTTATAACATCTGAATAACCGCTGTCTATTTATTTCCTTTAGTTAAATAACAATAACAATCAAGTCATTTAATTATGTTACAACATATACAAGGCACAACCCAAACATCACGCATAAACTGTCATCAAGGAAATAACCATATCAATAAAAAAAAATTTTGTCATTGAAGAATTTACATTGCTTCAGTAATGGTTTATGCCGTCATATTTCGGTTTAAATGGTGGAAATGATCATAAACTTGAAATAGAATAATCTTAAAACACCTGTGGATTATAACACAGCGAAAGGGTAGATACCTGAAGACGGCATTGCCAAGTGCTCTTCCAGTATGTAACAAGTAGTAAATTGATATGGGAATTGATTAAAGATGTTCGATGTAACATTCTATCAACTATAATGTGTCATATTTTATTTATTTAAACCCTTAGGCCCCAGGTGAAAGCTATATTTCAAGCAGTGTTAAATCGAAATTCGATTCCACAGTCGGGTATCGAACATTCCCCCGCCCCCCTTGAAGTTGATGAATAATAACCATGTTGAGAGAAGACCAGGGCATCGATCTTCCGTAGGAATCGATAGAGTAAACTCACATCATGGGGTTGTATTATCTTTTAATTTCTAACATGTATTTTTGTGCAAAGGTTTTTTAATGACGCAATTTGCTGTTTTTATTAGCGGTAATAAATTTGTTGAGGTGGAGAGAACTGCGCTTGTTAATTTAAAGCAAATATAGATCGAACAGCAGCCATCCTTTTTAATGTGGGATGTTAATAGTTATGTCCCTCTTGATCGATGTGGTTGGAAGCAGAAGAGCATCATATAAAGTAGAGTCATAGAGATGGTACCTCAGTTAGTAGATGGTTTGCAAGTATTAGGGATGGAACGATGTTAATGAAATCGTGAACTCCTCTCTATGAAAGATGATGTTGGTAAACTGTAAGACGTATAAATATGTATGTTTTCAACAGTATTAAAAACAGAACAAAACATTGGTAAACAAATGAACTATGGTTTATTTTTTCGGAGCCCTGCGCAGAAACAGTTGGGAGTTGTAATAGCTTATTCTTTCTTAAAGCGTAGGCGGTGTTGGTTTGGGAAAAGCCGACGGAATATAATCCTGGCCATAAGTGAGCACATTTCGGACTCCACTTGAATGCTCGCTAAGGATTTAGATTAAGATAAATTATAGTCACATCTTGATAAGTAATCTAATAAAAAAAGTATGAAGTACTTTGCCCAGATGACTCACACAAACACAAACAAAGGTAGTCAAAAATCTTTAAAAATCTCGCATTTCATTCCAAATGTGACAAAAAGGTTTTATAACTGTTTGCTTCTTTAGATCAGCAAGATAATATAACTTGACATGAGAACATTGTTTTGAAAGTAGAACTTTTCAATCAATCATATATAATAGTATAACTAACCATATCATAAATAGAAGTAAAAAAAAGATTTTTTAAAAAAACACGTTTTTATAAGCGGACTAAAAAGAAGAAAATAAATATTTTTTTCACAGAATTGTGAAGTAAAAATATTTTTCTGGATTGATAAAAATTTCAAACTTATATGCTCAAGTACTATGATGTAATATGACTAAACAAGTGGGGTGGGCGCTTCTCAGGCTTAACTAATTCAATTCACTCATTTATATAAGTTTGAATTGTTTAGTTTATCTATATATAAGCATATGTATTATCCGTCTGCTCTTGTTTACTTGTTTACATTAAATTCACGTGTCGAGTTCACACCAACCCCGACCACATCAACCATGTTTAACAGCAGACGGATAATACATATGCTTATATATAGATAAACTACAAAGTTCAATAATTTAATAACTGTACATTCGATTGATCTAAAATTTTGATACATTGCATTGTCATCCAAGATCTATCTGTGGTAAAATTTTGAAATCTCTAGAACCATCAGAAGTGGTTTAATTTTACGTTGACAGATTTGAAAAATTGTGGACAGACAAACAGGAACGAAAGCAAGTTAATAATAAATAAAGGTAAAAAATGATTTGTAAAAACCACGTTTTTATAAGTGGACTAAAAAGAAGAAAATAATTTTAAACTTATAAGTTCAAGTACTTCGATTTAATATGACTAAAAACGTGGGGCGGGCGCTTATGAGGTTTAACATATGCGGTTCACTCATTCTCTCACTTATAGATTTCTCTTTTGCTTTCTAAATTAGAAATCTTTAATTTTTATACCAAACACTGTATTTGTTTTTCTATTTGAATGTAAAAAATAGACAACTAACTCTAACCCTGACCCTAAATGTAAAAGATCTAATTTAATCGTAATTATAATAAGAATTTTAAATTGATTTCAATATATTTGTTTTTCTATTTTAATGTAAAAAATAGACAACTAACTCTAACCTGACCCTAAAACTAAAAATTATAATTTAATCGTAATTATAAGAATTGTAAAAAAAGAACAAATATTATTCTCAACGGAAACTCGAACCCATGCCTGTTCTTCAACATTCCGTTCAACAGTCCAACTCTCAAACATGAGACCACAGAAGTTCGGTACATTAGGTGAATTTTAAAAAGTTATAACAGGAGCTATCAAGCGTTCCTCCAATCCCGTGTAACTTAGAAAAAAAATAACTTACACGGGATGATACCGTGCAAGTTAACACTATCATATTTTTAAATCCCTTATATTAACTTCGCGGCCGTCTCTGTCTGTCTTACGTCATCTCATCATCTCTCTCATCATCTCATGGGCTGGGCGGGCGGAAAAAGAAAAGTTAAAAATGACCCACTTCCAGTGATCCGATCGAGCTGAAATTTGGCACACTGACCCGACTCACGTAACAACGCATCATATCAAAATATCAGATCGATCGATCGTACCGTTATTAAATTAATGCATTTTTAGTTTATCCTTATATGAGGTATGTCATTCATAATCACTGTTTGTTATTGTTTTTTTCTCCCACTTCCACGTGAGTTTGAGTTGACGCCGACCGTCGTGTTGACGCCGACCGTCGTGCCGACACCCCCTCACATCCCACCCCCATTTATTAAAGACAAGGGACATCACTCGGTGTCAGTCTGTAAATGTTTGAAAATAATCAATACTGTTAGTTATGTCTCATATATAAGGGATTTATAGTCAAAAACTTTGTTTTTACGGGTTTGTTTTATTAAATCCCTTATATTAACTTCACCGCCGTCTCTCTCTCTGTCTCTCTGTCTGTCGTTCGTCGTCGGGCGGGCGTAAAAATAAAAGTAGAAAATAACCTACTTTCCGTGATGCCATCGAGCTGAAATTTGGAACATAGACTTGTGTCACCTAACAATGCATCGTATCAAAATTTCAGATCGATCGAACATACCGTATTTAAATAAATGCATTTTTAGTTTATCTCAATACAACGTATGTAATTCAATTTCACAGTTTGTTATTGTTTTATTTTCGTCGACGTACCGGCGTGCTTTTGTTTACATTTTACAAGTCCCGCTGAGCCTGGTCCAGCGATAGGTGACCAGACCGTTCCCCTCTCCCACCCGCCCCCCCGGGGTTATAAAGCAAAGTGGAGTTAAGACAGATTTAGTCTATAAATGTTTGTCGCGTTTGAACATAATCAATACTTTTAGTTATGTCTCATATATAAGGGATTTATAGTCAAAAACTTTGTTTTTACGGGTTTTCTTTATTTTACCTCTTTTTATTTTACCAAACACCTCATCAGCGCCCGCCCAACGTTTAATAACAAAGCGATGAGGTGACGGGGTGAACTCGCCACGTAAAATTAAACTACGGCAGGCGGGTACAAATGCTTATATAAAGATAAACTAAGAAATGCATTCATTTAATTACGGTAAATTCGATCGATCTGAAATTTTAATACTATGTATTGTCATCCAATATCTATCTGTGGTAAAATTTTGAGCTCTCTAGGACCATCAGAAGTGGTTTAATTTTACGTTGGCAAATTTGAAAAATTGCCGACAAACAGACACGAAAGCAAGTATATATTAAAATATAGACAAACTAAAAAGTTCAATAATTTAAGAACGGTACATTCGATCAATCTGAAATTGAAATGGTGATACAATGCATTGTCATCCAAGGTCTATCTGTGGTAACATTTTGAGATCTCTAGGACCATCAGAAGTGGTTTAATTTTACGTTGGCAGATTTGAAAAATTGTTGGACAAACAATGCCAGAGGAACGAAAGCGAGTTAATAAAACGTGGTTAAAAACGTGGTAATAAATGGCAAAAGTTACAGTTTCCAGTATCAGCAAGGAACTGACCCCAACTCATGATACAGTAGGTTTCAGTTGAAGCGGTCTGCACCATTACGGCCATTGGCAATACATGTCCACACCTAAAGTTCACTTCGTGCGAACTCTGAAGGAGGCGTGAGTTTGTTCTCATTGTTAAGTGTACGTAGTTGAGATAAGTGTTCACTTGCATTGCAAAAAACCACAACGAAAAAAACAACAAACATCTCTGTTCGGTCGGCACTTGCTCACTTCCGTGGGTTTCAAGAAGCCGCGAAAGTGTAAACCAGTCTGCACGTGCGAGCACAGATTTGAAGTACACATCATCAAGATGACATAATTATGGGTTTTAAAATAGCGTAAGTTATTTATTATAGGAAAGGCGTAGTCACGTGTCCTTGAATCGACAATGCCTTCTCGTGCTTGAACACAATGGGCGTTTTAGTTAAACATAATAGGGCTTTTAATTAAAGGTAAGAGGAATCTCGGTAATACGAGCGTAAAAAGGGATTATGTAAAACAGTGATGCGGTTGTTTACAAAAGGTTTTATTTTCGTTTACACAATAAGAATGAATGTCGGTGTGCTATAAGGATGCTTGCTTTTACACTATATAATCCAAGATTGTTTATTTCAGGCATGCGATGTTGTGTACAGTGAGTTTATGATGTTTTAAATATAAGGCATGAAATGTCCGTACCACTAGAGGAGCTGATTAAAACGGTCGATGACATGTATCAGAGTTCATTTAAATGTTTTTAAAATCTTTTATACATAATCTTTTGGGGGAGTTCTCATGAGTGGTCCCCATTGGCTTTACGTTATATGCCGTCCAGTAGAGGCAGTACAATGTCAGGTGGAAGCTTATGAATACCAGGAATTTCAGTTCCAAGAAAAGTAGCAATTACGCTTGAGTAAAACTGTCATCGTTTTAGTTGTCGATCTGAAAGGATTCAATAATTCCTTCATTTTTTTATAATGAAAACCTTTTAAAATATACGTGGGACAATCACCAATGTTAATATACTACCAATTTTAAATACCATCCTATGTATTTGTTAGAAAGACTCACATATATCTGTGAAATAAGCCAGTGAATCTTGAGGCTCAGGACATATGCACACAAGAAAACTTAAGATTTTTTTCCCAGTACTGTCCAGTTCACATTTGAAACAGCCCCTAAGGAATATTTCAAGTAGTTAACAACTTTTACATAACAACTAAATCTTGATGAGCGGTGAGGTCCTCTTAGTATTGGTGAATGTCGTGCCTCAGACAATTAGGGTTTATGGCAGTGAATTATAATCGTGGCCAGTTGATGTGCACGGCAGTGTGAAGTCTAGTTTGACCAAGTTTTCTAAATGAAAAATGTTGCTTACTTGACTGATGTTCAATCACATATTTAAACAAATATCCTAGAACGATCGTCAAGGCAGCCGTCTAGATTTGACTGTGCGGTTTATATTTGGAAATATATCATTGGAGAGGTTTTGCTATTGATGTTTAAATTTTTGCGGATAATTATCGGGGGTGGCATGATGGTGTACTTGGCCCCCAAACTCCGCGCCCCAGCCAGATGCCAGAATAACCCCCGGATGACCTGTGACAGCTGAAACAGGAAAAGGAACTCTGTTATAACATTATAGTTACCATGGACGCGTCTGTGTTTTGTATGGTTTAATAGCATTCACCAATCATTGATTTGTTGTATGCTATTATTATTAAATGCAGAATCATTCAGAATGACGTGGAGAAACGCTGGTTTGATAAAAGAAAATAATTCGCTGCACAAAGACAAACGATTGTTAAGTGGTGAATGGAAGGAAAAGTGTGGATAATTGCGGCAAAAATTGTAAATGCAGCATTTCACAGAAAATATTGGATAATAAAGTGGTGCAGTAATTTCCACATTCAATTATCGTTCTTGCGTCTTGATTACAAACGGAGCATAGTTTTCTCCCCTGATATTACTTTATCAACTCTTTTCCCCTTTAAAATGAGCATTTACTTCCAGACGAATCTTTTTTTTTATTTCATAAAAGTACTTTCTGTTGTTTTTTTTTAAACTCTCGTTTTAGAAGAAAATGTTTCCATAATAATGTTTTCTATTAATAACGTAAATGCAAATAAAATATAAAAATAATCATTCATATGCAAAAATAAGCTTTTAAAAATCATATACATGAATTGGACTTTGCGTTTTCATGTGATTTTTATTGTAATTCTCAGTAAATAAAATAAAAAATTGTTAATAATATTTTCTAATAAAATAAATAATTTAGCAAAGAAAACAATTTTTTGGCGCAAATAAATTTCAAAAGACTTGCTTGTTACAGTGTGTGATATTTGTATTTATAACATGAATCAACATATTGTTTTCGACACATCTCCTTATTTAGGCTTTACCAACTAAACAAAATATGATAATGATGAAATGACATACAAAGGCAGACAGATGCCTTTTGCAGTAGAAACAGGAGACACACAAAGATTTCTCTTTTTTTTCCTTGCTTAATGACAAACATTTCTCAGATCTAGACATATGGGATATAGTGGATATCCATACAAAAACTAACTGACTCATAAAAAGATTTTGAGATGATCTTTCACTTCTTTCCCACAACCATCACAAAATGAAAATGGGGAGGGGGAAGAAAAGGGGCCTAGCACAGCACTTCTATTCACTGCATGACATGTTCATTTCCTATATTTCATAACACACATCTATAATACACACATGATATATTTTATGAATTTTAACCGCTCTATCGTGGATTCTTAGAAAACCTATTAGGTAACTTCTTGCTCACTTTTTAACAAAAATCTTTTTGTTTTTAATTTGTATAATTTTAATTTAAAATAATTCGCAAGCAAATACAGAATTTAAAATTCCTCAGCTATGATGTTTTAAATTAAAATTGACCTTTCGATTTACTATCAAAACAAAATACTGTATGATGTTAATGTTGAATTATTACCTATGTGTTTCTAAGACCGAGTCTGCCTCGAGGATAAAGTAACTTTTCTGTTCAATGAACATGTGCTTACTCTACGCAGTAATACAGTCAACGTCTGTTTCCTCAGCAGAGGAGTTTGTTCACTCAGTATATTTAATTGCAGCTTCCATTCAATCGACATACATGTATGTTTATGTTACAGCGGGAATTAATGGCACGCACAGCCAAGAACTCGATGACATTTCCACAAGTATTGGAATTAACGATTAAGAATTATATAAGACACAAAACAAATGCCTCAGACCATTGAAGCACGCACATTACAAACGTAATAATTATTGGAGGTGTAATTATTTCATAATTGATTTTTTTTTAGGCCAAGAAATCTCTGGAAACACAGTGTCTATCATTGTGTGAGTAAAACAAATGATTGTATAGAAAATTGTCTCCCTTACCTTCCTTTCGTATTTGCTGTTGTAGTATTGGACATAGAACGTCAACGCATCCTCTAGAAGTACTATACTTTATTTATTTTAAAATCTAGTTGGAATTTATCACTAACAAAATGTTTTCTTTGTTTGAGCGATTGAATTTGTAGACCCAGGTATTTCCAGTGAACTTATTCGGAGATAGCTTCTTCAAAGTTGTATCAAAATTTAAATTTTATTCTTATCTTATCTTATCTTATCTTATCTTATCTATACAGACGCTCCTTCTATGCAGAAGATAATTGCATCCAAAGACCATGACAGATGATCTGTTGGTAATTGATGCAGCGTTGACAGGCCACGGCTTTGTGGGTTCCACGCTTTACCCAGCCGCCTAACTAGTGTTAGGTACCCATTCGAAGCTGGGTGACCAGGGACGCCCTAGGCCCCGGGAACAAATCCTTGCCTTCACATGGATTCGAACACGTGACCATCGATACACCAGTTGAGCGCGCTGCCACTCGACCATCGCACCCCCCATCTTTTTATCTCAACCCCACAATTAACAACAATATCACTCTATGTTTAATGAAACTATTGAATTTTGAAGTTTTGTTTTATCATTTATTGAATTAAAAAATACTTTCATCGACAATTTCAAATCCATCCATACGACTTTTGACAGGTTGGTCTGATGTAATACAAACATACATTTACAAGAGTTGGCTGAGCAGTTACAAGTCAGATATTCCTACAAATAAATTTAAAAAAACTTCCTTAAAAATGATAAATTCCTTTTAAAAAAGCTCTTGATAACTTTATTGTTGAATCGCAAAAAACGTACTCTAGCACTATTTAAGTTTGTAAAACTGTGCGTTAAAAGTTGTGGGCTTTGCTGTACAAAAAAACAACTTGATAACATTTACAAGTGTGTTACAATATATTTGTTGTAATTTTTCATTTTAGCAATGACTTGAGGCGATCTACCATAAAATTGTCTTAATAAAGTATGAAAAGTTATTTTTAGAATTTTAAAATATGTCAATGAATACGCATCTATTTTGTCATTTGCGTGTTATTATTTTTTTCTTCATATTTTAAACTTTAATGTCTTTGATTAGAAAGAAGTTATTAAATTGTTATTTTATGTCGTTAAATATTCCAGATTTCACATCAATTATTTAGTTAATTTATGGATATTCTTCCCACTATTTCTTAATGGCGTAAACTCCATTTAAGAGTGCTAGACGTTTGTGTGTAAAAAAGGAAGTACTTTATATTACCTGACAGTTTTATAAAATAGTAAATCTTAACGGAACTCAAATAAATATCACCAACCGTATTTTACTTATATTGAGTATTTAAATGTATCATTTGTACTGAAACTTAATATCAGGAGGCACAATTACATTTTAGTGCAATGATTTTCCTGTTCCTTTTGAGGTGGAGACTTATAATTTATATCACAAATGGTTTCTAAGTGATATTCTATAATTCAAATAATGAGAGATGTACACAGTTGGTGACTAAAAGACGTCTTAAAATTTATTTTAAAAAACCCGTAAAAAACATTTTTTTAAACTATAAATCATTTATATACAAGACATAACTAAAAGAATGTTTATTGCAATATGCAGCGCAAGAATATGAAAAATTCCAAAATTTTAGTTATCGAACTGAAATTTTGCACATATACTTGTATCACCGAACAATGGATCGTATCAAAATTTCAGAGCAATCGAACGTACCGTAATTAAATTAATGCATTTTTAGTTTATCTCTGTACAACATATGTAATTCAATTTCAAAGTTTGTTATCGTTTTTCTTCCACGTGCCAGTTGAGTTAACGCGTTGACGCCAACCCCGATGTCCACACCCCTTACCCCTTCCCCCGGTTTTAAAGCCATGGGAGATAATTCGGTTTCAGTCTGTAAATTTTTGTTGCGTTTGAACATAATCAATACTTGTAGTTATGTCTCATAAATAAGGGATTTATAGTCAAAAACGTTGTTTTTACGTGGTTGTTTAATTAAAAAGTATTGTCAATATGATACGCACCTTATTGCGCGACAGGAACGGTTGTTCAATATAATACGCAACACAACACTAGCACAAACATTAACATGTTACATAGAGATAAATAAAGATAATCTAAAAATTCATTAATTTAATTACAGTACATGCGATCGATCTGAAATTTTGATAAATCATTTTTATCATCGGCATGAGTCTGACTTCAAAATTTCAGCTCGCTAGTATACGAGGGAGTTGGTTAAAAATCGTTCCAAAGTTTTTTCGGCAAGCAAGGCCACTTACAGACGCCACAAGTTAACATAGCATTCAAAACAAATATGATATGTTTACCCAAATGATAACTTAGTGATATTCTATAACACAAAGTCAGTGAGACATTCACTAATGGTGACTAATTTATATTTTGCATTACGATTTGTGGGAGAAATACGAAAGTATCTGGGATAAAAATTGAAATTTATATTTGTAATTGAAACCATGGCCTTGAGAAAAAATATTTCGATATTGATAAGGCTAATTATCCAAGGCTAACACAGAGAGATGAAGAAAAAAATCGTTCTTACATTTGCAGAACGCCACTAGGTTTTTGAAAGATCAATTGCGCTGTTTTTGATCGATTCGCCTTGCTGGGTGTGAGGTATAAACAATTTTGACGCTGGTATTAAAGAATGCTTTTATGGTGTGCAGGCGGGGTGAGCAAATTGTGCAGTGCCCTGACAAGTGGATTATGTCCTACATAACAATGTTGTGGTAATTGGGTTACCATAAAGTAAGGTAATCCCCATTTTACCAGAGTAATAGTCTTTAAAGATAGTAAAGAATCACTAATAAGAAACAAGAAAATGAAAAATTTATATTCTTAAGAAATATTGGATCAGGGTGAAAAGCTGAGGCTTCGCATACGTTGTACCAAAGATGGAAAAAAAATGTTATTGGAAAACTCGCCTTCTTCACTGCTAACCAATAAATTTTCCAGATCTACGAAAATTTAAAATTTAAAACTGTTTTATCCACTACAGTAAATACTTTAATTGAAAGAACTATCACTGAAAATACCCATGTCAAAATTGTTATTGAAATTCATTGTAAATATTTTATTATGTATCGTATCGAAAGATATCGTTTATTCGTATGTATTACAAAACAAATCTATCATTTAGGTAAAAAAATATCTTTGACTTTATTTCAAAATGTTTATTAAATATTTTGTTTTGTTCTTATTTTTAAATTTAAATTTTGACCATTTAAATTTCATGTGATATATGTGATATATTTGCATAATATTCCTAGTCTTCATTTTTGTCTTCCCTTTCAAATGAAAATATAATGAATGGAATTTATACATTTTGAATATGCGTGTGTAAATTAGACTTAAATTATATTATTAAATAATGAAGGTACACATAGATGTTCATATTGATTTTTCCATCGAGTTTTTTTTTCTTAACAAAATTCTATTGGGCTTTTGCAAACAAACAGCCGTCACGTTTTCGAAAGCGCCTCGTTCGTCCTGACAAGAGTGATCTATGGAAGAGCAGTGAGTATATGCTGCCCCTTTTATATGCTGCCCCGTTTTATCTTTTGTGGCAGTGTTTGGGACTCATCTATTTTTTGTTAGAGTCGTCCAGATAGAGATGTTTGGATTGTCTTCTACAAATAAACGTAATGAACCATTTTCAATTGAACACAAAATAAACAAAGGACTCTAGGACTCGAAAGAATCTCCACTAAGAAAGTTTTACTTTATTAAAATTTATTTTAAGTCAAATGTTAGTTTTGTCTGTTATAAACTGTTGTCACAGTCTACGTGCGGAACCGTAGTATGATAAAAAATCATCACATTTGTTTATTTGTATTTTATTTATTTTTTAATTTTTATAAATTTTATTTATTTTTTTTAAAAATGTATTTCTTTCTTTTTTTTAGGTGAAAAGGGGGGGGGGCGGGGAGATAACGAGTTTATTAAAGGAAGAGTTTCTTTTTAATCGGTGTTTTGTAAAGATAGTGTTGTTATTTCTGTGTTTAAAAACCCTTAACCCAAATCCTTGTGACTACATACATGTTAGACACACAACAATAGTATCTATTCCGTACAGCAAAATATATAGAGAGACCTAAGGAAGTTAAACACATTGCAAATGTGAACTTGCAAATTCATTTTTATTAACTAGATCCTCATTCATATCTTATTTTTAAAAGCTGAAAGTAGTAAATATAATAAATCAATTTAAACAATTTTATAAAAATGTTAAATTTACAATGTCATTTGTACGCTTTAAGAAAGCAAGTTTACTGCACGGAACTGTAATATGAAAAGAATTGTTTTACCGTAGGCAATTATAGCAATTATTCAAGGAAAAGTCTTTAAATCAGCACCATAAACAGTTAAAGAACCTTTCAAAACTTCAATTCATCACAACGCTAAAAAGATGAAATGAAGTTCTGATTTCAGAAGTTTCCGGAAAGCTGCGGAGGAGACATTGCCGAACACAGCTTCAACCACAAAAACGTGCTTAGACAACTCGTTTTAGTAACCTGTACAATATTTGAAATACACTCTCCTAAAACTACATAGTCTCTACCGCTTAATCGAAATTGAGATTCGTTAAAAATATAAACACCCAATGTTTACATTAAAAACAAACACATTGGCAAAAAACTCTAAAATGATTATTTGTGGAGGATAAGCTTAAAATATAACAACCCATTAGAATTATCACCTTCATTTTTAACAACAATTTTAACAAGCCGCTAAACTATTATGATCAGCTAGAAAAATCTAGAAACTTGTGTTAAGCGGAATTATTAATAAGAATTATTTTATACATTGCACATGCTCCTTCCATTGCAGAACCCTTGTGTTCCACATTCTGATAAGAACGCAGAGACCATGCATGTCTGTTGGCAAGTGACGCAGCGTTCACAGGTCATGGCTATATTGTGTGACACAATGCCCAGCCGCTTTTGCTTCCCCAAAACGGTGTCGGGTAGATATTCGGAGATGGTTGGACTCAGGGAACCGTTAGCCGCGGAGACAGATCCCTGCTTTCTGAGAGATTCGAGCAGTTGACTCTCTGTTCGCCAGCCGAGTGCGCATGCCGCTTGACCACATCGCCCTCACGACAGTAAAATAACATAATTTACTAAAACATACAGTTATGTAAACAGTTCATATCACCATGTTCAGTATGGTACTGCTGAGGCTGCGGTCTTAAAAAACACCAACTATTATGGATCAACTATGTTATGTTTTGCTCTTTATTGATTTTTGTGACTCTTTCTGGTTCATCGGTACCTGCTTACTAAGGAAGAAAGAATACTAATAGCGAGATTTTTTGCAAAATATTTCTAATAAATTCTTTACAGTTTTACTTACATAGTTCACGTTGAGATGAATATATAATCATTATTTAAAGGCGGAAAGTATGTTTAAATATAAAATAAAACAAAAACAAACAATGGAATATAAAGTGTATTAAGAGATTAAAGGTCAATATTGTTTTTAAAGTTGAAGAAACCCTGCGCTTAAATAAAGTGTGTTTTTTTGTCAAAATTTGTTGAATAAATAATTCCATCCGATAAAACGTGACACTGAAGATAAAATCATGAACCTTAAACACTAGGAATACATGCCAGACATTCAGATGATTAATTAGATCGTAAAAGTTATTGTTATTATATGAAGTACGATATGAAGATTTTAAATATGTTTAAAACTATTTTACTCTTTAAAATCAAAATATATACAACAAATCAGCATACGATATAATTATAACTGTATTATGTAATTCAAGGGTTAAGAATTAATTTTTGTTAAGGGATCAACATGATTTCAGAAATTTTAATGTGGTTTACTGTCAAACTACTGTCATCAGATGAAAAATATGAAAGTGGCTTTCTATCAAACTACTGACAACAGATGAGAGAATATCAAAGACTTCCTGTCGAATGAACGATAAAACATTTAATCATACTTAATTTTTTATAAATTTTAATAAACACATATTAAAATATAATAAGACGTCAAATTGTTACGTGGCGAAGAAATGCATCGTGATAAACAAAGTACAACACACTTGTGACATCATGACCTTGAGATTCAAGAGTGTGATTTAATCCCAATCTTGATCAAGGTGAAGATACGTTTCAAGAATATTATGCTTAAAAACAAAACAAACAACAAAATAATGTTTTAAAAAAATAACTTTAATACATCTTATTTGAGTGTGACCTTTTGTCAAACTACGAGAAAATATAATTTATATATATATATATATATATATATATATATATATATATATATATGTTGGATTAGTTGCTTTTGATTTAATTGCTGTTTGTGTGAATGGTGTAGTTGGTTTTGGTGTAGTTGTTATTGTTGTTTTTTGTGTAGTTGTTGGAGTAGTTTTTGTTGATGTGGTTGTTAACTTTTTAAAGCCCATACTTGGACATGAAGTTTTAAAAGATCGATTTCTCTATCTAAACAATTAATTTTTTTCAAGCTATATATATATATATATATATATATATATGTATATCTTGTTTTGTTGGTGGTGTAGTCGTTGGCGTAATTGTTGTTGGTGTAGTTGTTGTTGGTGTAGTGATTGGTGTAGTTGTTGTTGGTGTAGTTCTTGGTGTAGTTGTTGTTGGTGTAGTTCTTGATGTAGTTGTTGTTGGTGTAGTTCTTGGTGTAGTTGTTGTTGGTGTAGTTCTTGGTGTAGTTGTTGTTGGTGTAGTTCTTGATGTAGTTGTTGGTATAGTTCTTGGTGTAGTTGTTGTTGGTGTAGTTCTTGGTGTAGTTGTAGTTGGTGTAGTTCTTGATGTAGTTGTTGTTGGTGTAGTTCTTGGTGTAGTTGTTGTTGGTGTAGTTCTTGGTGTAGTTTTTGTTGGTGTAGTTCTTTGTGTAGTTATTGTTGGTGTAGTTCTTGGTGTAGTTATTGTTGGTGTAGTTCTTGGTGTAGTTATTGTTGGTGTAGTTCTTGGTGTAGTTATTGTTGGTGTAGTTCTTGGTGTAGTTGTTGTTGGTATTGTGCTTGGTGTAGTTGTTGTTGGTGTTGTTGTTTTTGGCGTAGATATTGTTGGTCTAGATGTTGTTGTTGTTGTTTTTGGTGTTGTTGTTGTTGGCGTAGATATTGTTGGTCTAGATGTTCTTGGTGTTGTTGTTGTTTGTGCAGTTGTTGTTGGTATAGTTGCTGTTGGATTAGTAGCATTTGATTTAATTTCTGTTTGTGTAAATGGTGTAGTTGGTTTTGGTGTAGTTGTTATTGTTGTTTTTGGTTTAGTTGTTGGAGTAGTTTTTGTTGATGTGGTTAACTTTTTAAAGCCCATCCTCGGACATGAAGTTTTAAAAGATCGATTTCTCTATCTAAACAATTTATTTTTTTCAAGCTTCAATGTCTCCATAAAGTAAAAGGTCATTTATACAAAGCGAAAAGAGCTAACTTATGGAGCGTTTCTAGACTTTAGCCTACAACTCTCCGTCTTCTAGCACACAGTGGTCTCCAAACTACGGCCAGCGAGGCCCTCTCATCAGGCCCCTGGAGACCTTTTAATCTCCAAAAAAGATTCTATTTTTACCTGTAGTTTACAACAAAACCGAGTGTAGTCGGCCCGCAAACTAGTGTTTGGCAGTTAATGCGCGGCACTCCGGCAGAAATGTTTGGAGACCCCTGTTCTAGCACAAAAAGCAAGTGTACTTAAAAGATGACTCCACCGTTTAATAAAAAAAAACGTAAAAAACCCACGTTTTTTTACAATAAATCTTTTATATAGGAGACATTACTAAAGGAATGTTTATTATAATACGCAGCGCAAGACAATCCAAAAATATAAAATTTTAGTTATGTCTCGTAAGACGTGTTTAATATAATGTACACCGATCAGGAATAAGCAATATAATAGCCCAAGTCACAGGTTGGAATGAAGGATTCGTAGCGCTATGACGTCATTTTTAAAGCTTATATTGAAGTACCAGTGTAACCCGTCAAAAATGACGGAAGTTTTCAAAATTAATACATTTCAGCTGAAATCTATTAATTTTGAAAAAAATACACATCAGAATAATAAATAATGTAATACAGAACTTTTTCTAATTTTATTTGATTCATTTATTATCACATTGAACAATGTTATGCGGAACGTTCGAAAAGTGTTACTTTTGGTGCTGTAATTTTATTATGTTGATCGCAGCGTCAACTAACGGCATTACAAATTTCGCAGCGCCACCTAGTTACTTCCATACATACAGACAACGGGAATTTATTTAAGTATATATATACAAGGCGCGCATCAGGTGTGAAAAATTCTAAAAATTCTAAAAGATTCTAAAAAAAATATTATATGATGTCACAGATTTAGCTTATATTTTCATTTTGGAAAAGAGGGCGATGTAAAAGAGGATTTGAGGATTTACAATTATAAAATACGTTGTGTACATTCCAGGAAGTTTAACATTTCGTATTTATCAAACAAGGATAAGTTACTTTGGCTTTTTACCACAAAAAAGCGGGCGCCTTAGGCGCCCTCAAATCCCTAGTCATATATAATAAAAGGCAAGTTTCTGTCCTTTCTGTCCGTTCTGTCCGGTCATCTATAGTGATTGGTCCCTCAAACACATATGACTCCTACAGCCAATCATATTGAACACGTTTACGCCAGTTACGCGGACGTTCAAAACGAGTTATTTTTGGTGCAGTATTTCTTCCAAGACTTTATTTTGAGTTATGCGCGTTGGGATTTATAGTCAAAAGCTCTGTTTTTACGAGTTATTTATTTTAACTATAATGAATAGTATTTTTGACGCGATGCACATGTATTGCCGGTCGAGACGGCTGTTGGAGGGGAGTTACAACATGCCACCGAACGGTGGCGGAACGTCCTTGGCCGGGCTTTGTTGCTCGTATGTTTATAAAAAGTAACGTCAATAAAATACGCACCTTATGGCGCGACAGGAAAGCTTGTTCAATATAATACGCACCTTATGGCGCGACAGGAAAGCTTGTTCAATATAATACGCACCTTATGGCGCGACAGGAAAGCTTGTTCAATATAATACGCACCGAATCGCGCAACAGAAAAGTATTCAAAAGGTCGTTCAATATAATACGCTGCGCGACACTCTATCTAAAAAATTAACATGATATATAGAGATAAATAGAATAATCTAAAAATTCAAAAATTTAATTACAGTACATTCGATCGATCTGAAATTTTGAAACTTCTTTTTTATCATGGGCACACGTCTGCCTGCAAAATTTCAGCTCGCTAGCTTACAAAGAAGTGGGTTAAAATTCGATCCAAAGTTTTTTCGGCAAGCAAGCAATCAACACCACAAGTTAATATAAAGGATTTAATTATTTTTTTTTAACTTAAAAACCAAGTTTTTGACTATAAATCCTTTATATTGGAGACATAACTAATAGAATGTTTATTATAATACGCAGTGCAAGACAATACAAAAATACAAAATTTTAGATATGTCTCGTAAAACATGTTTAATATAATGCGCACCGATCGGGAATATATTTTTAAAAAGTAACTTCAATATAATACTCACTTAATCGCGCAACAGGAAAATATTATAAAGGTCGTTCAATATAATACATACTAAGACACTCTAACTCTAACTCACAAAATTTACATGATACATAGAGATTAATAAATTAATATAAAATTCAATACTTTAATTACAGTACATGCGATCGATCTGAAATTTTGATACATCGTTTTTATTTTGCACAAATCTGCCTGCAAAATTTCAGCTCGCTATCTTACGAGGAAGTGGGTTAAAAATCGATCCAAAGTCTTTTCGACAAGAAAACAAGGGCTCAAACAGACACCACAAGTTTTTATAAATGATTTTTTTAAAATGCCAACTATAACCTATTGATTTGTTTATTGCTACACTTTGATCACTGAATAAGACTGTCGTGATAAAAGTTGCGTACTGCATCTGCTAAATCAGTGCTTCTCAAAATGGTGGTCCTCGGACCAGTGCTGGTCCGTGTACCATCAGTTGGGGTCCACGGAATTTTTCTAGAAATGAAAAAGAAATCGATTGATTATCCTAAAGCTTTCATTAAGTTTGAGAACGTATAAGTGAATGTATAAAATTGTCAAACCGCGTCGTTTGATATCAATCATCAATATATATAATTCTCTTCGTGGGACCATGCGACACACCACGCAAGTATGTGCAACCGAGCATGACGAGTGTCCCTCTCTGTGTTCGACCAATGTATCGAGACCAACAATGGTCCTTGCGTTTCACTTGCATTGTTCTTTCACAGAAAACGTGAGATTCATAGTGTACTGGTTACCAAGTCCGCCTCATACAGGGAAGGTCCTGGGGTCAAGACGCAGCGAAAAATAATTTTTAAAAATGTTTGTTTGTGCCCGTTCTTTTACCCCTTTATTGCCAACATTATCTGACCCGCGGCGTAACATACGCCGCTAATGATTTAGTGCCGGATGAAGACTTCCTGAAAGACACAGTTGTCAAAATCGAGTGGGTTTGGCCAAACGACAGTGGGTGAATGAAAAGAAGGAACTCTGGGGAGACCCGCGGCGTAGCATATGCCGCAGACTTGCTCATCATAGACAGTGCAAAGAATGGTTGGGTGGGGGTGCATGACAGTAGAGACACAAAATCGGCACTAAGTAAATATAAAAAGCGAGTAAACGTGAAGACATGCACACTGAGGTTGTTGTTACCAACCTCCTATTTACTAGCCTTATATTAGCTTGCTTTGTAAGTTTAATCGGAACCGTCCGTCCAACTATTTGTTTATAATTTTTTCACGTGCCTAGTTCACGCGTTGACGCCGACCGTCACTGTTCACACCCCCTACCGTCCCTGCGCCCAGGGGAGATAAAAACCAGGGGAGATAATTCTGTTTCAGTCTGTAAATGTCGCGTTTGAACATAATCACTACTTTTAGTGATGTCTCATATATAAGGGATTTATAGTCAAAAGGTAAGCTGGCTTTACACTTACTGTAAAATGCGTAGACTAAAAAGTAGAAGATTAGTGCATTTTTAATATAAGACTAGTTTTTAAAAAGTGTTTTAAGGTTAATTATGAATACTTCAATCCCTTAAACATGAACTGTGATTGGCTGACCCTAGCGATGGTTAGTCATATTTAGGGTTGTTAGTTCCGTGTTGTTGTTGTGTTTTGGAAAACCGATTATCGATTATATAACTCCGAATTTAAACCGATTATCATTTTATAGCTGACTTCATAGAAGTTAGGGGTGTACCGAATTTCGCCTGCAAATGTCTCGAAACCAATAAATAAAGGTAAAAAAATGATTTTTAAAAACCACGTTTTTACAAGCGGACTAAAAAGAAGAAAATAATTTAAAACTGGTAAGTTGAAGGCTTTCATATATGTAACTAAAGACGTGGGACGGGCGCTTATGAGGTTTAACATATGCAGCTCACTCATATTCTCACTTATAGATCTCTCTTTTGCCTTCTAAATTAGAAATAGAAATTAATTTTTATACCAAAGACCCGCCCCACGTTTTAGTCATATTAAATGAAAGTACTAGTAAATAAAAAAAAGTCATCATTTAGCACTTGAAAAAATTATTTAACAGTTTTGAGTTCTACTTTCCAACAGAAGATGACCCACGGAAAGGTAATGGATGGATAAGCAATCCATTTATTGTTTCGAAGGTTGACGTGACTGAGTTAGCTGCGGATGACGTTTTAAAAAGGAATTTCGGAACTTTGACCTCTCTTGCATCTTTTTTAAATCACTTGCCGAAATTGCTCTCAAGGCTCCTCTTCCATTTCCTTCATCTTACACATGTGGGACTGTTTTTTCAAAAATGAATCTTATTAAGACAAAGTACAGGAACAGTATGGATGTTTGTTCTCCATTGCGAGTAGCGCGGTCCTCGACTTGATAAACTTGCAACAAATAAACAGACTCACTTCAGTTATTAGTTTAAGTTAAACTTTGAGCATAAACTTACAATTGTACTTACTATAGTTTACTATATTATTTTTGAAAATAAATATACATGACTTTTTTATATTAAATTTTACGTTATCTTTAATAACAAACTTAGACTGAAGTTGGGATATAAATTTATTAAAGTACTATAAATTTAAAAACAGTTGAAACAAAAACGATGGTTGGCATTATCAACAATTTTTTTTATACAAAATAGACGATCGTAAATGGTAATAAGGCAATGAAAGCTTAAGTTTATTATTTTTAAAAACATTTCGATGACATGCAGCAAAGAACAAGTCGAATTTAGGCTAAATCTTGTAGGGCTTTAGGCCATCTGGGGCTAATTCTGCTAAAACATCAGTACTGGGAAAATCACGTCAGAATGGGAAAATAGTGCACCGGTCCGTGGTGCAATGGGAGAAATACATGCCGGTCCGCCATACAAAAATGTTTGAGAAGCACTGTGCTAAATGATATGACGTTCTCTGTTGGGTCGAGTTAAACTCTTAGGACCCGGCTCATTTTATCACAGGCGAGCCTCATCAAGCTGGGCATCGCCGTAAAGATACCTTTCCGCGGGTATCGGGTTTTCGCCATCTAAATCCCTTGCCAGCTCTTGGCATTCAACAAGTAGGTGCTCAGCGGTCTCCTCAGAGTTTCCACACAAACGGCAGCCGGTTTCGCTTCTCTTGTCGAACCTGTGAAAGTAGCTCCGTGTGGGACGGCGCTCAGTCATCATCCGCGTGAGGAGTGTCTGATTGCTACGATCTAGTCCCCACCAGGATCGCTCTTGCTCGGTCGCTGTATGTTCTGATAGACTTTTCTAGCCGTGTCTCCAGAGGCCCAGCCCTCAAGCCACTTCCTGTGAAAAGTGGTCTTTTAGCCACGATCCAACCCACAGCTGCGTCATCGGGCGGTCGGTTTGGGAACTGAGTGAACCCTTCTCTCGCCGACTGATCCGCCTTGTCCGGATCTGCTAAATAGAACAACTGATCTGGTAATCTTCTCTTCTAGCTTAGTCTCGTAACCTTGTGAGGGACATTGCCGGAAAATGTCTCTTGTGTGGTTATATGAGAAACCTTGCAATTTCACACTTCCACTGCCTTAAAGTACCACTGAGACAATGCTGTATAAACACACAACTCCTGTCCACTCCTGGGGATTTTCCTTCTATCACCTTATGTCCAACAGCCCGTTAAATGCTAGTTAATGCCATTTTACGATCTTATCATACCGTGATTGCTTAGCGCTCCCTAATCTTTTGAGGTCGTTCATGCAATTAGACGTCTCAAAAGAGCGTTTGCAATATTTCCTGTTCAGAGCTCTTTCTTTTACAATTGTTCCAGCAATTACATTTTAAAAACGAGTGCACGTTTTGGCAAAGCACGTGTGAATCCAATAATCATGACAAAAGCTATTGAATAACAATTTAAAATATAAATGGGTTGAAAATAAAAATGTCTTCAAGGTAGTTCTTGCTCATTATGTTTTTTAAAAAATAATGAAAAGAGAACCTTTCTTAAAAATACAAGTTAAAAGGAAACGTGTGGGGGGGGGGCAAAAAAATGTGTGATTATTTAAAGGGCTATTAAATTGCCCAGTAATTATTCCGCCTTGATGGAGACTACTGGCTATTGAGAGCTGAAATTATTATTACTATTTTTTAACGTTTTTCTTTTTTTGTAATTTTCATTAGTAAAAATAAAATATAAATAATAAGTTGAAACAGATAGACTTTATATAGTCGGTGATCGTGTGTAGTTCGGATGAGTTTCTGTCTAACAAAAAAACTAACAAAAAATCCACAACACTGGATTGGACAACCGTAGACAGGATTATACTGGATTATCGTTTCCCTCGGTCTTTAAAGTAGTCGGGATTAACAAAGATGCCAAAGAAATAGCAAATAAATACTTCTTGTCAACACTTATAACTTGTAATTGTTCAACCAGAGAAAATGACTTACGTAGCATTTCCTCTGATTTCTTTGTACAATGTAATTGCAAAAGTAATAATAACTTCAAACAAAATGCTTTTTCATTCGCTGCAAATATAAACATTTCACGGGAAATGTATGCCTATATAGTTCATCTTTAACATGGCTCAAGAAATAGTTTTGGGCACCCTACATTTATAATATATATATATATGTGTATATATATGGCTGTAAACTATTAATTTAAATTTAATTGTTAACTTTTGAAAAATTAACGATTAACTAATCTTTAATTTCGATTAAAGTCCTAAATTATAATTTATGTCATAATTAACACTTATTAAACCAGCGGTTCTCAACCTGTGGGTCGCGACCCCCGCGTGGGGTCGAATGACGATTTGGCAGGGGTCGCCAAAGACCATTGGAAAAATATGTTTTTTGTGTGTTTAAATGTGTAAAAATGTGTAAACCTTGCCATGTACATATTTTGTCTATTACTCTATACTAGTCTATAGTCTATTCAGTAACTTTAGTAAGTTTAGTTGTTGTAACTTAATTATTTTTAGCTTTTTATAATGTTTATTTCAACACTATTTTATGAACCCCTCAACAACCGGTAATTATATCAACAGAGAGTAGGGCGCGTCTGGATGCTCAGATGTCTGAGCTCAGCAGGGCTGGCTAAGTGACGTAGAAGCTGAACTGCTGCTGCTTCTGGTTCCACACACTGTAGTGTAGGGCTGTAGGTCAATATTTCATTGTGCGTGGTATTGAAAGCTATCGTTATAAATTTTTCATTTTAAATTTAAAGTTTTTAAACCAACCGATGGAAATGGAACATGCAGAGAAGAACATTATGATTAAGAAAAGAAAATATAGTGACGATTTCTTACAATATGGTTTTACTTCAATAGTTACAGCAGGAATTGAGAAACCGCAATGCGTTATTTGTAATGAAGTTCTTTCAGTCGAATCTATGAAGCCAAACAAACTGAAACGTCATTTTGATAGCAAACATCCAAGTTTTGCGGGGAAGGATACCGAGTATTTTAGAAGTAAAGCTGATGGCGTCAGGAAATCCCAGACTTGACACTGGCGGCAAGTACCACCAACAAAACGTAGCAGCCGTTGAAGCTTCATATTTGGTGGCGCTCAGAATCGCAAGAGCTATGAAACCTCACACCATTGCCGAAGACTTATTGTTGCCAGCGGCCAAAGATATTGTTCGAGTTATGATCGGACCCGAATTTGTTAAGAAATTGAGTGCAATTTCCTTATCTAATGACACTGTCCGGAGAAGAATAGATGATATGTCTGCTGATATTATTGATCAGGTAATCAAGGAAATAAAATCTGCTCCACTTCCAATATTTAGCATCCAGCTTGACGAATCCACGGACGTTGCAAACTGTTCACAACTACTGGTTTACGCGAGATATATAAATGAAGGCGACTTTAAAGATGAGTTTCTTTTTTGCAAACCTCTTGAAACGACAACAACTGCACGGGATGTATTTGATACAGTTGGTTCATTTCTGAAAGATCATAAGATCTCTTGGGAAAAGGTTTGTGGTGTTTGCACTGATGGTGCTCCAGCTATGCTAGGATGTCGGTCTGGATTTCAACGTTTTGTACTAAATGAATCACCAAAAGTCATTGGAACTCACTGTATGATTCATCGACAAGTGCTAGCAACGAAGACGTTGCCACAAGAGTTTCAGGAAGTAATGAAAAGCGTCGTAAGTTCCGTCAATTTTGTAAAAGCGAGTGCGCTGAACAGTCGTCTGTTTTCGAAACTTTGTAATGAGATGGATGCGTCCAATGATGTTCTGCTATTGCACACTGAAGTGAGATGGTTGTCGAGAGGGAAAGTTTTGAAACGCGTTTTTGATCTTCGTGACGAACTAAAAATGTTCTTTAATCAGAAGTCTAAACCACAGTTCGAAGCACTTTTCAGCGACAAAAATGAGCTTCAGAAAATTGCTTACTTGGTAGATATATTTGCCATTTTGAATGAGTTAAATTTATCACTGCAAGGACCAAATGCAACATGCCTAGATTTGTCTGAAAAGATCCGATCATTCGAAATGAAACTTCAGCTTTGGCAAAAAAAAATTGGATAACAATAAAATGTACATGTTGCCCACCTTATCTGCTTTCTTTGAGGAAAATGACATTGAACCGGACAAGAGAAGTAAAATGATAATTTCTGTGAAAGAACACTTGCATTTGCTGGCGGACGAAATTTCATCGTACTTTCCAAATCTACCTAACACTCCGTTTGCACTTGCCAGAAGTCCATTCACAGTCAAAGTTGACGATATTCCTGAGACAGCACAAGAGGAGTTCATCGAACTCATTAAAAGTGATGCAGCGCGAAATGATTTCTCTTCAATGTCAGTTACAAAATTCTGGATCAAGTGTTTGCAGTCATATCCTGTTCTGTCCGAAACTGTGTTGCGCCTTCTTCTTCCTTTTCCAACAACTTATCTTTGCGAAACAGGGTTTTCCAGCTTGCTGGTTATCAAGTCTAAATACAGAAGTAGACTTGTTGTGGAAGATGATCTTCGTTGTGCTCTCGCAAAGACTGTCCCGAGAATTTCTGATCTTGTGAGAAAGAAGCAACATCAACCTTCACATTAATTGACTTTGGCTTTCTTACGTATTTGTAATTAGAAATAAATACGAATACCTTGTATATAATGTATGACATGTATGTAATTGTAATCATTGTTACATATTGTGTTTTTTATTACTAACTACGTTACTACGAGAACGGTGTCTGTGCTTTAATTACGTAAAATTTGTAAAAATGAGAATACAATGTCATTCTGCATATGAGATATAATTAAATATATTATAACAGTAGCAAAATTACAGCTATGAGGTAGATACCAAAAAAATTGACGGCGGGGGTCGCCACAGCACGAGTAATTTATTAAAAGGGTCGCGACACAAGAAAGGTTGAGAACCGCTGTATTAAACGTTCTTGTTGACAATCTAAATACCACTGGAATGTTTTCTTTAACCAACTACGCAAAAAGACAAGTGTGTTGACATTATTTGGTTCAAGTGACGAGCGGGTCTAATTGACAATATAACCAAGCCGAGCTGAACAATCATTCACATGGAACTGAGGTAACTAGTATATACAAAACTGTTTTGGCAAGGATGAACTTTATAAGGATATCGTGTTCATTAAGTTTCCCACTATTGTAGAGGGTTAATGGATTCAGGAACTTTCATCTCCCTTTTGTAACGCAGAAATTCATCAGAAGAGCTGTCGTCATTTTCAGTCTATTAGTCAGACTCCATAACTGCCATTAGCTTAATACGCTTTTCATTTGGTTTGATAAGTAGATGAAGTGTTAGAACCATGATAGGCAAACTATATCAACATTTTCAACATTCCCGTAAGTCAATATTTTAAAACCAAAATGATCGTGTAATCGTCAGGAATGTTTTTATTTATCGGCCCGCTATTTTTCTAATATTTTTAAATTTTTACTTTTGGACTTCCATAATTTGTAAGTGGAATTATTTTTTCACGATTAATCGAGAAATTAATCGTTAATTTCCGCAACCCTAATATATATATATATATATATATATATATATATATATATATACAATCAAACCTCTCATAACGAGTTTAATTCGTTCCAGAGTTCTACTCGTTATAAGAAACAGTATGTCCCATAAATATCAATGTAAAATACGATAATCCATTCAAAGCTGTAAAAAAAAATACTCATTTAAAAATTTGTTTAAACATTTATTCAAATAAAATTACTTATGAATTGTTAAAGAGTGAAACAACTAAAATACAATTTAGATTTGAATCATTGTCTGTTTCTTAGACATTCTTGACACTCCCTTTGAAGCATCCATTTCCTTAATTGTTCTAGAGCAGGGGTTCCTAACCAGTGGTGCATGCACCCCTTGGGGGTGCATGAGCAGGTTCCAGGGGGTGCATGAACCATTCAGAGAAAAAAAAGAAAAAGAGGAAGAACAAAAAAGAAGAAGAAAAAAAAGAAAGAAAAACTGATAATCTGAAAATGTAAACCATAAGCAAGGCATGCCGCGTTAAATGGCGCCCATATACAACCTTTTTTTTAAACTCGTTCGCGCATCGTTCTGCGCATGTCGAAAATTGACGGGAAAACTTTCGCAAAATGAACGGTTCGCTCTACGTGTTCCTCGGAATTTCGTGTTTTACGTCACAGTTTTCTAAAAATAATTTAATTTTGTCATCAAATACGTCAGATATATCTCTTCCGGTGACCCTCTAACTGTTTTGAGCGGATGTAAACGTTGGGATTTTTTCCTTCACTTTTATTGTTCTGTACGCTGCAAAGATCTTAAAAACGTTAATTGTAAGCCATTATTCGTATTGAAACCTAAAATCTTGAGTTGAGCATCCAATTCCGGTCATTAAAAACATCAAATTTTGTCAGTTAAAAATTTGCCTGTGATTGGTACGACTTTCCGATTGTCATCACCCCCTCAAAATCGTTAATAAATAATTAAAAAGAGAGAGAGAGAGAGATGGAACACAAAAGCCTCAGTGCTTCCACTGTGGAAAAATCCTGTGCAATGACAACATGAAGCCTGTTAGACTACGAGAGCACTTGGAGAAAGTCCATCCATCCAATTCCAAGGACAGTGTTGAGGTCTTCAAGCAGAAGAGAGCTCGGTTCTTGACCTCAGGTACCTTGCCCAAGCTTGGATTTTCTTTGTCACAGAAACCTGCACTGGAGGCATCATTCAAGGTTGCATATCTTATTGCAAAGAACAAGAAGCCCACACCATTGGAGACCTTTGGTGAAGCTTTGTGCTCTGGAGATGGTGGAACTGATGTGTGGTCACCAGCAGAGGAAGCAGGTTGAGAAAGTTCCTTTGTCCAATGACACTATTCATTCCAGGATTAGTGACATGGCTGCAGACATTCTGGATCAAGTCTTGTGCGAGATGAGAAGCAGTCATTTTCCATTTAGCATGCAGCTGGATGAATCCACTGATGTAGCACAATGCAGTCAGATTCTTGTATTTCTGAGATATGTTCTCAGTGGATTGCTGAAGGAGGAATTTCTCTTTTGTAAGCCACTCCTAGCTACTACCAAAGCTGCTGATGTGCTGCAGCTAGTCAGGGCATTCTTCATTGAAAACCAGTTTGACTGGACTTCAAGAATTTCTTCAATTTGCACAGGTGGTGCTCCCTCCATGCTCGATAATAAGTCAGGATTTTCAGCACTGGTAAAGAAAGAAGTTCCAGATTTTGTCACTACATACTGTATTTTTCATCGTCAGGCACTGGCATGCAAAACTCTACCTCCAACCTTGAATTCAGTTCTTTCTACTGCAGTCCAAGTTGTAAATTTTATCCGCTCACATGCCTTGAACCACTGCCTCTTCAAGTTGTTCTGTCAGGAGGTGAGCTCTGAGAATGAAGTTCTGCTCTACCACACTGAGGTGCGCTGGTTGTCCAGGGGACGGATACTTTCTCGGTTAGTAGAACTGAGAGTGGAGCTTGCCATTTTATGCAAGAAAAAGAGATGACCTTGCTGACAAGTTTGACTGTCCAAATTTCATTCATTACTTGGCATACCTGGCTGACATCTTCACCATCTTGAATGAGTTGAACACATCTCTCCAAGGACCTGCTGTGACTGTAATGGATGCTACTGAGAGATTGCAAGCCTTTCTTAACAAAGTGCCACTATTCCAACGACGACTAGAAAAGTCCAACTTGGCCAACTTTCCACTCTTGGATGAAGTTGTAATATCTGCTGCAGAAGGAGACACTGAGGGATCACTGCCTGACAACATCAAAGGGGAAATTTCAGAGCACCTTTCAACATTGCAAAGGTCCTTTGATGGGTATTTCTGTCAAGACATTGCTAGGAAAGATCTTTGGATTCGCAATCCTTTTCTCTTTGACTTGGACAACATTGATGACAGTGACTTTGCTAAAGATGACCTGATTGATTTGAGAACCAGAGAAGTACTGAGGAGTGCCTTCAGTTGCAATACCTTGATTGAATTTTGGTGCTCCCAGCTAGATTCCTACCCACATCTAGCCAAGAGGGCAGTACTGACTCTCCTTCCATTTGCCACAACCTATCTCTGTGAAGCAGGATTCTCCACACCTTTGACGATTAAAACCAAGGAAAGGAATAAGTTGAATGCAGAGGATGACATTAGAGTTGCTTTGTCCAAAACAGTCCCCAAATTTAAATCGCTGATTGATCATAAGAAGCAGCAGATCTCTCACTAAATTCCCCTGTTGCCTATGGTCAAAACTGTTGTGTTCCTAAAATAAACATAGTTTATTATGCATTTTCTGCAAGTTTCACGAGGGGGTGCATGAACTTTTTTGGGCATCTGAAGGGGTGCATGGACTCCAAAAGGTTAGGAACCACTGTTCTAGAGCATAGTGAAGATCATCGATGTTGGCCGAATGTAGTTGCGCGCTAGATTAGCCACCCTGTTCTCGCTTTTCAATGGTTTTACGTTTCATTTTAACAGTTGTTTTTTTAAATCCCTTATGTTAACTTCACCGTCTTGTCTCTCTGTCGTGAGCGGGCGGAAAAACAGAAGTAAAAAATTGCACACCTACCGTGATGCTATCGAGCTGAAATTTTGCACATAGCCTCGTGTTACTTAACAATGCATTGTAGTTAAATTTCAAATCGATCAAATGTACCTTTATTAAATTAATGCATTTTTAGTTTATCTCTATATAACTATATGTAGAGTTCCGCTATTGTTTACATTCACGTGTCATTTGAGTTCACGCCAGGAATCGATGACCACAGCAAACCATTTCCGGGTTTTACAGCAAGGGGAGATCAGTCAGTTTCACTCTGTAGATGTTTGTCGCGCGTTGCGTATTATATGGAACATATTAATTCTTTAGGTTCTGTCTGATATGTCAGGGATTTATAGTCAAAAACTTTGTTTTTACAGGGTTGTTTATTTCTCTAAAATGATTGTCTTTTTTTTAAAAGACATTTCAGCACATGTTATTAAACTTTGCATATACAAAAATTACAAACACTGTCTGAATACAAAATTTGTAAAAATGTTTGATCACAAACGAAAACAATACGCTAATAGTGTGAGTTCTTATTACATAATAATACATCGGGGCGGAAGTGCCGTCTCACAAATGCATTTCCATGATAAAGTGACTTCCAATTTCTGCGTCAATCGTTATGCGAATCTTCGCTCGTTAAGGGATCAACTATTTCCAAATAAAAATGTGATTGTTACGCGAATTTCTCGTTATGACGGGTGCTCAGTATTAGAGGTGTGACTGTATAGTGTAACGTAAAACATAAAGAGTAGCAAAATTAAGTTCAACGGTTTTGTAAAAACATATTTATAATATGGTAAATAAACGATTGACTTATTTATCACACACTGTTATCAAAGCATATTTTAAATGATACTTCTGCTCGCGAAATTGATTATCAAATCTGTAGTTTGAGATAGAGAAATGGTACTGCCTATAGAATTTAACTCCTGCTGTTCACATTCAACGCATTCATAACAATATGATAAGTACTTCTCTTGGATTGTTTTTTCATCTATAGACTAACAGAACTTGGAGGAAGTAAAATATCTAAAACAAACTAAGGTATACGCTGGTACCCGTTAATTAAGGACTGCTGGAAAAAAAGTTCAATAAAGCTGCTTGGAAAATAATATAGTAGCCTCCCATAAAATGACTAGGGTTGCAGGGGAGGAATTGAACGCTTACTGTTGCCATGGAGACCAACATTATTCGCTCTTTTCTTTTGTTGCAGAGAAAGTGAATGACTACAATTGCTATTTTTAATAACATGATTTTCATAGTTTTTTTTACTCAAACAAACGTGTCCCGTGCGTTCTACTTACTAATATATTTGAATGTTTTCATTACACAATTTGTGTGTGTATTTTGTATATTACGCTTGCTAGCAGCTTGATATCTGTAATCTGACCAAAGAATATGGAGAGCAAACTGCACATAATGTCTCTTCGGCAGCCTTCCGTCTCGCAAGATGATGGTGCATCCCTGTCGGGTTGGGTTGCATTTCTTCGTGTGGCTGAGCAGTACCTATCCTTGAATGACATTCTTTATCACGACTTTAGCACATGAGTTCTGTGCTTCACCTTTTTCTGGGTTTTTCCTAGTTCTTCTGTCTACAGCCTCCTCCATCCTGCTCTCCTCTGCTAGTTTTATGCCATCCATGACAGCTGTACGCCATTGGGATCGGTCTTCTGCTTTCCACTCCCAGTCGCGTGTGCTTATGCGGGCTTATCTCCCTCTAGCAGACACCTTTGTATCGGAGGCATGGGCGAACTGTCTTTCTCTTTCCAGATGCCAGTTCTCCATACAGGAGGTTCTTTAGGATACGGCCAGGGCTCATTCTGTGTACATATCATAGTCGTCTTAAACACAAAATGTCACACTTCCGATTTCTCAATTTTGACTCAAACGACGACGATCTTACCTACTACCTCCATCTAATGTTCCTGTGATATCTTTGATCTAATCTGTTAACTCCGTCTAAGGTTGTTGGAATATCAGTTATCTAATTTTCTACCTCCGGCTGACGTTGTTGGGATATCAGTGATCTAATATGCTACGTCCATCTAATATTGTTTGGTTATTAGCTGAAATCTAGTTCTCGCTTCTTTTAGATTTATGTTTTCTAAGATAATTTTTGCTTAAAGTCGCAATGAATTAGATATTCAAAACAATTTATATTTTCATATTGACTTCATAGTGAAAATACGAAACGATAAAGGAAGATTACATTGAAAAAATATTTTAAAACTTTTTAAATGGAATAATTTAGCTGTCATTTACAAAAAGAAAGTTAGTAACATTCATTTTATTTTTTCAATACGAAAATACAAAAAAATGTTTTATGTCAAGCAATGTGGGCTAGAGGCAGCCGGAATATGAACAGAAAGTCACAAGTCACTGATCTTGAGAAAATCAAAGGTTTTGAGGAAACCCATGTGCAAGTGTTCACATATGGATCTGACAACATGCGAGAAAGAACGGCAGGAAACCGAGCGCTCATCACATACTTAATTAGAGGGCCACCAAATCTGGAAATTTAGGGACCCTTTTGGAAAATTACAAAGCGGAGCTTGAGGCTATACACAGAGTCTTGGAAAGTGTGGACAATACCCTGTTGGTTTCGAAACTTGTAGGGTTTGACTCTGTCGTGTAATCGGACTCAAGATTGAAACTCGAGGCCTTATAAACAGAAAAAATGTAACACCCACTTGGTTGACACCATCTTGGATGACGTGGATGAACTTGAAGACTTAGTTTAAAAGTAAAATTGCAGTGGATCCCAAGTCAATTGAATGTTGAAAGCAATCACAAGGCAAATCAACTGAAAAAAATGGGGTGACCCAACCGAAACCAAATGTTCCGGTCCCTTATTTCAGGGCAAAAGACTGGTTTGCAGACTATTTTAGGAAAAAGTTGTACAAGGAATGGGCCGACAACACGACTACTTGGAGTATAAATGCCGGCATCCCCAGGTCAAGTCAAACAGACCAATGGTGGAAGCTGGGTCGCAAACATCTGCGTTTGGTGACTAAATTGAGCACTGCCTGATCAACTCGTACTTCAACAGCCTAGACCACAAAAAAGGACTCGAACTGCCGGCATTCGGGCCTAGCCTCCGAAAGAGTGGTGCACCCGTTGACTTTGTGCCCCACGCTGGACATAGCCGGGAACGCTTGGACGGTGAGAGAGTCCTACGCTCAGACATTGTTGTATGACAATGCTCAGCAGATTGATGAGTTTGTCTAGGTGTAACCAAAAGCTTTAAGAGCGTTATCTCAAGCTAACATAAAATGAGATTAAATTAAAAGAGTCCGAAAGGTTCAGTAAAATACAAAACTATGATTTCTTGAATCAGAAAAATAAGAAAATTTAATGAGACTAATATTTCGTTCAAATAAAAAGATAACATAATTTTCGAGGAAACAAAGCCTTGATTTCAATCGATAGTCTGTAACAATCAAGACAAAGATACATAAAGCAATTAATTCTAATTTAGAAATACAACACAAAGATAACTTATCACAACCCTCAGAGAGACATAAGGATAAAAACACCTTTCTTATTCCGTATGCAAGAACAAACAAGTTTTCCTTCTTCCCGTCCGGAATTCGGGCGTGGAATGGGTTGCCTGAAGAATCCAGGAAAACCAACACTTTATCAACATTTAAATCTCTAATAAAAATGCAGGACTAAACACAAACCATAGATAAGCGTAGGACGCAATAATCTTCTGTATAGAAGGAGCGTCTGTAAACAGATAAGATAAGACAAAGATATCACCCTTGATTATTTAATTTACCACCACCTGGCAAACATTTGCGGCAATAGAATGAACCCCTATAAATTTATAAAAGTACTACCGATTAATGTATGTTTAGTTATTTTGTATTTCATTGGCACAAAAAGTGCTCTTCTATGGCGAGTTTACAAATGGACATAGAGCCTGCGGAGGTCAAAGGAAACGCTACAATGGTACGCTCAAGACATCATTCAAGGCTTACGTCGTTGAGCAGAACTCTTGATAGGGCAGATGCAAACAACCAAACTTTCTGGCGCCTCATTATATGCAATAGCGTAAAACAGGGGCGGATTAAGGGGGGTGCTAATCGGGCTAAAGCCAGGGACCCGAATGATTAAAGACTAAATTAAGGGCCCCCCAAACTTATTATATTGTATAATAAACGTTCTTGGACCAGGCCCCATATTGAATTGCAGCCATGGGGCCCCATGCAATCTTAATCCACCCCTGGCGTAGCAACACGTAAATTAAACACAAAACAGATTGCCAAGTTCAGATGACAGGCCAGGAATGATCGTGCTCAAAACCATTTTGATGGCACCTCGATCATCATTTTTCCGAAATGCGGACTCCCATTTTGGGCAAGGATAGCCAAAAAAGCCACCTAAGGATCCACGATGCTGCCAAAGCACAAATCTAATATGTTGAGAATGGTCCTTGTCGAGCACGGCGTACAAACAACTTTATGGTAGATTGTGTGAGGCTTGTCTGGTTAAAATGTATTTAAATTTGTCAATAGTCATTAAAAAAATATTTGATTTTTTTTTAATCCATTCATTCTGACTAGATATTATTTCCTAAACCAGATTAAAACTAACAAAAAGACTCCCACCCAATGCAAGCAACATGAAACTTATAAAACACAGACATAACATACGAAACTATTTTACTTCAGTCAGTATTATTATTAGCGCGATGTATTTGTTTTAAATGGTATAAATATAAGCGAACAATTCATTTAACTTAGTTAGCGTTGAAATTATTTTATTTTATTAAATCACATATTTGAGAAAAATTCTAAAATTTCATTTTCCGGCAAAAAATGATGAATATTTGGTTATGACCCGACAGACAACTTTGACCTACCTCGAGTAACAGGTTTTAGTGATTCCATCGTCTTTTGATACTTGTCTAAAATTTACGAACAATCGAATTCAAACGGGATACAGCTAACTGCACCAAGAATGTTCCTTAACTATATATAAATTAAAGAAACAATTTGTTCATATGATAACCCTAAGAATAAACTGCATTTGGCTATCATAAATACAGAATTTTTGCTAGACAACTTTATGCAAATACACTAAAAATATTTTACCGGCCATATGAAACTCCTAAGTAAACTGTACCTTACTGTAACACAAGATTCGTGCCTTTGTGCGTTCGTTGCTTTTGACAAAGACCATTCTGCACACCTAGGGTTTTGTCTTTTTCAATTAGGTCTCTGCGCAGATGACTGATTGGACCGATTTTAGCCCGAAGCATGTTTTTCAATAGGACCAGAGAAGGTCAAAACGTCACTTGAAGTGTTTATGGTTTTTCATGATTTTCATCCTGGACTCGGTTGGTTTTTTGTTTATTTGATTCTATTGTTGCGCGCTGTTAAGGACTTATGAGCACCAGGAGGCTCGGTCCTTGGCTGCTACTCTCTAGGTGTCATGCTTAATACCAAATGCTTTGAGTCCGACTTTGAGAGTATTCTTTTAAAGCTTCCATGTTTGAGCTCACCTTAACAGAGCCTCTTTGAGATCGATCCGGTGTCTTTCATGTTTATGACATGCCCGCCAGCGTCGTTGGTACTGCATTGTATAGTAAGGATGCTTGCGAGGCCTGTCATGCTGACCACTTCAGTTTCTTCAGGTTTGTCTAGTCATTTAGCATATTCGAATATCCAGAGTGTTGTTGTATGGAAATAAATCAATAACCTAGCATGTTGCATAGTGAACTGACCAAGTTTATCATGTGTAATGTAGATTGTATTTATATCTACTGTTTTATCAAGTATTATAAAGAATATAGCTTCTTCCATCATTGTAAAAGTACTAAATAAAACAAGGTATATTTACTTTAAAAAGGTGGATATACTTAACTAAATATTCAAACATTTTGTGAACCACTGGAAACTATTTTGGGTCAATTCTAAATTTAATTACCAAGTGTGCCTTTATTCAGCAATTTACCACGTTACAAACCAGTTGCGATTGGGCAATATATTTTATTTTAACCCATACTGAATAGAAAAATTGTCTAATACCATCCTTTGCCTTGTTACATATCCTAGATTCATCACACAATATCTAACATTGAATTTAGCAACAATCCTCATCCCATGATACCACTATAACTAAATATATACCAAACCGTGAAGTGAAAGAATAATCCTAAATTTATTTATTAGGCTTAACCATTCCATTGATAGCCAAAGGGTGACCAGGACCACTAGTCACAATTTAAAAGCGACATTTCAGCTCGTTATTGAGTGTTCATTTCTCTTAAATGTTCATGTTACATGGACTTTGATCTGTATTGGTCATGGGGTAGTATCAATATGCTAAAGTTTTAACTATATTTCTTTAAATTAAATAAATGCTCATGCCACCGCGGTCAATGATGATACCACGTTTCACATGTCATGCCAAATTATCGCAAAATGACCATCTTTTTCGAGTTTTTTTTTAAAGTTATCATATTTTTTTAAAAAATGTTTTTAGTTGGAGCGGCATCAACATGAAATACGTTTCTTTAGCAACAAAATGTTTATTACCACAGTATAATGATCCTAAATTTGCATCACAAACAATCTGGACTTTAAAATGTATCAAATCATCATCGCTACTAACAGCGTGACTGATTTGTATATCTTATAGAAAACAACGTGTTTAGTTTAAATGTACATTTCCTTTATTTTAGAAAATTTGAGATACAGAAAAAACTATATAAGTAAAATTTGTCCAAGAACTCTAAATCTTGGAGTATCACATATTTAAATGATAAATAAAGGTTTACAAAACCCTTGAAACAATGTAAATATATTCTCTCTCTACCACTAAAAAGAAAATGATTAAGGTCAATCTTTTAAAAGTATTATCTACATCATACGTATTAAATCATACTGCCCCATGCCCCACCATACTGCCCCCATACCCCATCATACTAACCCCATATCCAATAATACTACCCAGTTACCCATCATACTGCCTAGTTACCCATCATACTGCCCTCATACCCATCATACTGCCCAGTTACCCATCATACTGCCATGTTACCCATCATACTGCCCTGTTACCCATCATACTGCCCTGTTACCCATCATATTGCCCCAATACACCATCATACTGCCTCCATATCCCATCATACTGCCCCCATTTACCATCATACTGCCCCGATACCCCATCATACTGCCCCCATTGACTATCATACTGCCCCTATACCCCATCATACTGCCCCAATACCCAATCATACTTCCCCCATACCCCATCATACTTCCCCATACCCCATCATACTGCCCCCATGCCCCATCATACTGCCCCCATACCCCATCATACTGCCCCATACCCCATCATACTGTCCCCATACCCCATCATACTGCCCCCATACCCCATCATACTGCCCCCACACCCCATCATACTGCCCCAATACCCAATCATACTTCCCAGTTACCCATCATACTGCCTAGTTACCCATCATACTGCCCTGTTACCCATCATACTGCTCAGTTACCCATCATACTGCCCTGTTATCCATCATACTGCCCTGTTACCCATCATACTGCCCCCATTGACTATCATACTGCCCCCATACCCCATCATACTGCCCCCATACCCCATCATACTGCCCACATACCCCATCATACTGTCCCCATACCCCATCATACTGCCCAAATACCCAATCATACTGCCCTGTTACCCATCATACTGCCCTGTTACCCATCATATTGCCCCAATACACCATCATACTGCCCCCATACCCCATCATGCTGCCCCCATACCCCATCATACTGCCCCCATACCCCATCATACTGCCCCCATACCCCATCATACTGCCCCAATAGCCAATCATACTTCCCAGTTACCCATCATACTACTCCCAGACCCCGTCATAGTGCCTCAAATACTCTCATCATACTACCTCCTATACCACATAAGACTGCCTCTCATTTCACATTCTACTACCTCCTATACCACATAAGACTGCCTCTCATATCACATCATACTACCTCCCATATCCCACAAGACTGCCTCTCATACCCCATCATACTACCTACCGTACCACATAAGACTGCCACTCATACCCCATCATACTACCTCCCATATCCCATAAGACTGCCTCTCATACCCCATCAAACTACCTCCCGTACCACATAAGACTGCCACTCATACCCCATCATACTACCTACCGTACCACATAAGACTGCCACTCATACCCCATCATACTACCTCCCATATCCCATAAGACTGCCTCTCATACCCCATCAAACTACCTCCCGTACCACATAAGACTGCCACTCATACCCCATCATACTTCCTACCGTACCACATAAGACTGCCACTCATACCCCATCAAACTACCTCCCGTACCACATAAGACTGCCTCTCATACCCCATCATACTACCTACCGTACCACATAAGACTGCCACTCATACCCCATCATACTTCCTCCCATATCCCATAAGACTGCCTCTCATACCCCATCAAACTACCTCCCGTACCCCATAAGATTGCATCAAAGACCCCATCATACCGCCTCCAATACCCTATCACATACCCTATCCCAATGCCTCAAATACCCCATAGACCTCTAGGGTACTTGGCACCATTGCATGTCGGTACATCCTCAGACATGTGTTTCACTTCAACTTACGAATTTCCACCTCAGTATGTAAAATAACAAGGTCAAACTATTAGAAAGCGTTAACCTAAGGTCCACCATATTTATTGGAGTTAAATACAATTTATCATTAAAATTATCACATATTGTTAAATATAAATAAAAACGAAAAAATCACAGGTATAATAATTCTGGAAATGAATCTCAAATTATCATGTCATGGCATCCTGTCATCCTAGAAAATGATCCATTAATTCTCTTTCGATCGCCCTCCTTTGTTTTGTTAAGTTAACACTTGCACACCTTTAATTCATATTTCTTTTCATTGCTTACATCAAATCAATCTCACAATTTAGTTTCATGTCTTTTTTCATCTCTACTCACTCACTTTTGCGACGAGCACGCTTCACCCTAACAAAGACCGAGCAGACTACAATGCCACCAGCAGTGAACAATTCTCCTACGTCGTGTTGACAACCACTATCAATGCATCTGGCTGTTGTAGAAGTTGTAAGAAGAATCTTTGTTGTAGACGTACTCGGGTTCTGTCGGTGGCGGGTAGCAGTCAATTTCGTTGCTCTTCCGATTGCTTATCTTGAGATGATTGGCGAAGTTGTCTCCTCCGTTCAGCACATGGGGTTTTCCCGTGAGGCCGCCGTTCTGCACGTACGTGTTGTAGCCCTTGGGCGGCGGGTCGTCAATCAGAACCTCGTCGTCATTGTCGAAGGGCTTGTACATGTAAATGTTGCGCAGGAAGAAGAGAAGCGGCGCGTACAGAATGTTGCTGAGGAAGATGAGAATGTTCAGCCACGTGAATCCGATGCTCGAGACGATGCTACCAGCAACGATGGGCCCGATGGCATACGCTAATGAATAGGAGATGTCGGCGATGGCGTAGACGCTCCCGTAGACGCTGGCGTAACGGACATCCACCAGGTAGCCGAGTGTCGGCAAGAGAGCCGTGTCAACCAGAGCTATGCCGAAACAGATGCCCATGATAGGGAATATGACTGCGAAGTAGGCCGTGGAGAAGGGGACAAAGAAGCAGAAGATACCCTCCATGGACAGGCCAATCATGGCCATGAGCCACTGGTACTGGGGGAATTTTCGAGCAAGTTTCACAGTTAGGTAGACACCGAGGACGTGGGTTACAAAAGATGGCAGCCAGCAGAATCCTATCTGCCACTCGTCAGCTCCCATTGTTACTTTCATCCACAAAGAGATTGTTGGTTCTAGAAATGCCAGAGATACGTTTGACATTGCAAGTGCTCCGGCCGCTATGGCGATGTAAGGATCCATCAGAAGCCTGTAGATTGGCGTACCTTTTGGTCTCTCTTCTCTTGTCAACATCGATCGCTCCAATCGAACTGGTTTCATGACGAGGACCATGAGGACACCGTCTATTAAACAGACGAGAGCAAGAATAACAAATGGAACTGTTTTCCCACTGAATTCATAAAGAATCCCACCAAATGGCGGCGCAAAAAGGCACCCGAATGAGATGAAAGCCAAAGCAATACCCAGGGATTTCGTTCTCTCGGCTTCTTCTGTGAACCTGTCAGCAATCATAGCCAGGCCAGCCGTGTCGGCGAACGCCGATCCAAGACCTTGGAGGCTTCTGGCGAGGAATAGTACTGCGTAGCTCTCTCCGAAAGCGAATACTGACGTTGAAAAAAACATAATAGTCAACCCAATCATCATGGGCATATCATAGCCGATTCGATCGATAAGCCCCCCAGTAAATGGATTAACACACAGCTGAACAATGGCTTTTGATGCGAAGAGAATACCTATCGCCATACCCTCGTCACCGTACGATATAGGCGGCGGGGGAACGGGAATTCTCAGCAAGAAAATTCTGTTGTCATGTTTTTCGGAATGTATGGATGTGTTCGTGGCCAGAACGGCCTGCTCTGGGACATTGACGATGGCCCCGTTCTCAAACTCACCGTTCTTGTCCAGCTTGTGGGCCATGACGTAGCTGTGCGTTGCGCCAATCGGATCGTTGGAAGACTGCGTCACGTTGTAATACCTGTACATGTAAGTTGGCTCATCCTGTTTTTTGTCCCTTGTCAAAAAGTTTGGAATGATTGGCACGATGACCATGTACAACATATTGTCCAGCAGAAGGGCGATACATACGATGACCAGCACCAGGCGCCGTTGAGACTTGGGGTCCCGTATCCTGTCCTGGAAGTTCTGCCATTTGATAGTAAGCATGTCCACCACCTTGGAAGCCATCCCTGTGCGTGCCTCGGGCTTAACCTTTGTATTCTGTTTTTTACGGGTCTGTAAAATCAGAGATCCAGCCCTCAAATACTAGACGATGCCCAGAATGCTAAGTCCGTTTCCTCATTCATTATTTAGTCGTAAACGATCCTTGTAAATGCAACCGACCACCGTGTAAGGAGGTAAAAATGCCCTGCTCGTGCTTGGTGAAACGGCCCTCAAAGGGAGATGATGATCATTTTCACACTGACCTGAAATGTGATAAGAGAAGAAAAAAAACGATATCTTTGGTTGAATGACGGGAACAAAGAACAAATCAAATCTCTGACCGCCCCGTACTAGCAGACGCGACCGTTTACAGACCAATAAAACCCGAAGCTGTCGACTAATATTCGCTCCCGTCCCGGAAAGGTCAAGGAAGCGGTCCCAGTGGACGGTGCTTTTAATGCAAATATTATGTCCACGGAGATGGGCCCGTCGAGTCGCATCTGGGCGTTGGCGATGTATGACTTCCCATAATGCCTGGAGCTGACGTTTTCAACACGTGCTAACACCCTGAATATTCTCGCGGGATTAAAGCGGTTGAAACTGCGATTTCATCCGTTACCTGTGCAGTGGTTCTAACATTATAGAGGGCTTTATTCTTTTTTTAAAAATTTGTTTTGTTCTAATAAAGGAGAGACATCAGTTTCAGAAACGTTATACTTGTTGAAAATCTTACCAGTTTTAGGTTTGGATCTATTTAAAACCTTAATAGTGTGTATAAACGAACTTAAGAAAAGAACAACTAACCAATTGTCGAGACACTAACATCGTGGAATAATAAATATCCCTTTTAATTTTAAACATAGTAGGTATAATATGGAAAAAAAAGCAAATTATTTATTAGAGTGGTTCTGTTGGGTAGTTATAAACGCAATGTTGTACATATAAAAATTAAATATATAATCGCGTAATACGATTTACTACTACTTGAACACAAATTGAGTTTGGTCCAAACTTGGCCCAATCTATACTAACTAATAAGATTAAATATTTAGAGACATTTTCCTGTTGGCTTACCTTGACGGCTTGAAGCATTCTCTTTGGAATTGAACCAGATGAGAAAAAATAAACAACACTCTGAAAACTTGGCCACTTGGACATAAGGTCAAAATTGAATCCGATAACAGTTCAATCAAGTGAGAAATAGTGATTTCTAGAGATCGCCACGAGTAGGCCAGGGATAAACCTAGGATACCTCTTATCGCGTTAGGACAAAAGTTTGTTACCGTCTAAAACTTTCGGCCATGTTTGTCCACGATGACAACTCGATAGCGTGTCGCCCCCCTTCCCTCTTATGGCTTACTGCTCCCATCACCGGACCCAATATCCCCTTCCCGTGATTGGTTGGTACGGTAGGTAGGCACCGCCTTCCTTCTGCGGACACAGAGAGCAGTCGTCTCTCCCCGGGCGACTCACACGTCTATCTCTGGTCCCCCCTTCCCCGGTCTTCAGACCCGGCCCCGAATCGATTACTGATCGCGCTCGCGCAATCCTACCCGTCAACGCCTAGTTCATTGGTATCGAATGTTTTGTCAGAAAATATCCCCCCTCCAACCACACACTACTACCTGGCATACTCACATGGGGGGAGGGGTGGCAGTGAGATGCGACATGTCGTAAGTAAAGTAGGATCCGTTACAAAAAGACAAACTCAATGGGAGAGGTCGATGCAGGTCATGGCTTTCCTTATATACGATTTCTTTTAAATAATCCTCGAAACCTTTTAAAATATGGATACAATTTTTTGTCAGCCCTCTTCCCTCTATACATAGTTTAATGTAAACCTTTGGTTCTGCTTGCATGCTTCTGATGACGTTAGTTAGTAAGTTTGATTATATGACAGCTTTTTTTACTGGACAATGTTAAAAGTATTATCTTTGGATTCACGTTATTGAATAGGTAGACTAAACCTGGCGACTGGAGATATATTCATTCAGGGTCTAATTTAGTGTATGTCTCTGGTTTGAATACGCCTCATAGTAAATGAGTTTTTTAAAAACTAATATAAGTACATTTGTGGTAAGAAGTCCATTATAATTTGAAGCATTATTTTAAACTAGCGTATCACCCGTCAAAAATGACGGAAGTTTTGCAAAATAAATACACATCAGATTAAAAAATTTGGTTTATTACAAAACTTGGATCTTTATAAAGGTACCCGCCGTTCGTTTGTAACAGCATCATAAGTCTCATAGTCACTTCCTTCTGATTGCTCATTTTTGATGCCCCGTTGTCTATTTTACTACTGTCGTTCTCCTGGTGTATGTCTACTGTTGGCGGTTTGTTGTCCGACTGTCTTCGGTCTGCTGTTGCAGACTAACTGACGAGTCATATGCTGCCCCTTCGACACTTGCTGGAAATATATTTGGTCATATCTTTCAATTAGCACTGCATATGGTCTCTCGTTGTAAGACCATTACTTGCATTATGTCGTTTGACCACTGCTGTTCTCCTGTTGTAAGACGATTACTTGCATTTTGTTGTTTGACCATTGTTGGTCTCCTGTTGTAAGACCATTACTTGCACTATGTTATTTGACCATTGTTGGTCTCCTGTTGTAAGACCATTACTTACACTATGTTGTTTGACCATTTTCAGTTTCCTGTTGTAAGACCATTACTTGCACTATGTTGTTTGACCATTTTCAGTCTCCTGTTGTAAGACCATTACTTGCACTATGTTGTTTGACCATTATTGGTCTCCTGTTGTAAGACCATTACTTACACTATGTTGTTTGACCATTTTCAGTCTCCTGTTGTAAGACCATTACTTGCACTACGTTGTTTGACCATTGTTGGTCTCCTGTTGTAAGACCATTACTTGCACTATGTTGTTTGACCATTGTTTGTCTCCTGTTGTCGGCTGGACTATCATTTTCCCACAATATCCTATTTAACTATTGTAAATTCTCTACCAATCGAAGTTCCTCATTGTTCTCTAGACTGTTATGTGCTCCTTTTTGATTTTGATACCAAGTTTGTTTCTGCTTTCATCACTTAGCCTACACTGCTGTTCTACAGTTTAAAAAAAAAGTCTTCTTCAACAAGCAAATAGAAAAAACAACAAATAAAACAAAATAAAAACTTTGCTGCGATGTTGTCAAAAACCAGAAAGAGGGTCGAGGCAGGATTTTTGCCGAAACGTTCGTAGTTTTGTGACGTCCTGGCAGGCACATGCATACTTTGTTTAAATAAAACGCGTTTTAAAAAAAATATAAAAACCTGATTGCAGTCTCACCCATATTTTTTAAATCCCTTATATTAACTTCGCGGCCGTCTCATCATCTCATCATCTCATCATCTCATCATCTCATGGGCTGGGCGGGCGGAAAAAGAAAAGTCAAAAATGACCCACTTCCCGTGATTCGATCGAGCTGAAATTTGGCACACTGACCCGTCTGACCTATCAATGCATCGTATCAAATTTGCAGATCGATCGAACGTACCGTAATTAAATTAATGCATTTTTAGTTTATCCTTATATGAGGTATGTAATTCAAATTCACGGTTTGTTATTGTTTTTTTTGCCACGTGAAAGTTTGAGCTGACGCATTGAGGCGACCCAACGAAGCGACGGGCGCTTTTGTTTACATTTTACGTGTCACGCTGAGCTCGGTCAAGCGAATCGGTAACCTGACTTTTCCCCTCTCCAATCCCCCCCACCCCTCCCCCCTAGGGTTATGAAGTAAACTTGAGTTAAGACAGATTCAGTCTGTAAATGTTTGAAAATAATCAATACTGTTAGTTATGTCTCATATATAAAGGATTTATAGTCAAAAACTTTGGTTTTACGGGTTTGTTTTATTTCTCCACTTCCATGTGTCCGCATCGTTAAATGCATGCGCATAACTGACTGATCCCCTTGTTACATCATGCGCACAGTTGATCACCTAAAAAATGTCTGCCCCATATTTCATTTCGATGCTATGTCTTGAATGTGGATTTCGTTGCCTTCCCCCTTATTGGTACCACCACAAGAAATCTTAACATCCCTGGTCTCGTTTGTATTCTCTTTTTATGTATGTCACAGCCATATATATTTTATTTAGCTTCCTCGTTTGTTTTCTATCTGTCATTCTTTTGTGTAACTGTTTTTGGGGTTGACGTGTCCTTGTCTTTGTCTAAAGCGATGTATTGTTATCTTTTTAGGAATTTTGTTACATGATGTCATCATTTCCCGATTCAAGGGAAATAAGGGAAAAGAGGTACGGTAATACATGAAAGGGGACGTAATAAGACAGTACACGTGGCGTCAAGACGTCTACTTTAGTTAAGAAGAACTAGTAGGCTACCCCACTAATAAAAATGTATAAAAATAAACAATTATTTCACATTGAAGTACTGCAACAAGGTGCAAGTACTGCAACGTGTCTAAGTTTGTGTTATAATTTATGAATTGATAAAATGGGAAACTAACTGGAGTATGAGTTTCCACCCAGAAAAGTGTCAACTGTTAAGAGCAACAAAGAAAAAGAAACAAATAAATTCAAAATATCTCCATCATTTACAGGAACTAACCCAAATTAAAGATGCAAAATACTTAGGAGTCATAATAAATGAGAAATTGTCATCATTGGAATCCCCATGTCAATGAAGTTATTAAAAAATCAAACAAAACCTTAGGCTTTATAAAAAGAAACCTTTACCAATGTAATAAAGATATAAAACTAAAATGCTATCTCACTTTGGTGAGACCTGTACTAGAATATGCATCTTCTGTATGGGACCCATCCACCAAAGAAAACATTGATAAACTAGAACAAATCCAAAAAAGAGCTGCCAGATTCATTACTGGAGAATATTCAAAACTGACTAGAATAACACCATTAGTTAAATCATTAAACCCTGAAACACTAGAGGATAGAAGAACCAAGAGAAAAGTGGTAATCATACATAAAGCAATTAATTCTAATTTAGAAATACAACACAAAGATAACTTAATACAACCCTCAGATAGACATAAGGATAAAAACACCTTTCTTATTCCGTATGCAAGAACAAACTCATACAAATTTTCGTTCTTCCCGTCCGGAATTCGGGCGTGGAATGGGTTGCCTGAAGAAACCAGGAAAGCCAACACTTTATCAACATTTAAAACTCTAATAAGCATGCAGGACTAAACACAAACCATAGATAAGCGTAGGACGCAATAATCTTCTGTATAGAAGGAGCGTCTGAAACAGATAAGATAAGATAATTTATTAATTATCTTCTACTTCTTCTTTTTCTTCTTCTTTCTTTCTTTATTTTTGTTTGGGTGGGATTTCCAAATACTCCGTCAACATATTTCATTCATCCTCTTGTTACCATTCCTAACATAGATATTTAATCTTAAACTGTATACAAAATTAAATATGATTCTTTATTTTCAGACTCTAGAAAACCACAGATGAGTAGAAAAAGAATGTATGACAACTGACATCATGGGCGTTTAAATAATGATGTGCTCCGCCTAGATGTATGCGACGGATATGCTCAAATGCATTTTTTTTTCATGTCATATCATGATTGTCTACCATTGTCTGTACACACGTTCCGTGCTGTACAGCAAACGATGTCTTTACCTTGCAGCACCTCCAATTAAATCTGATATTTAGACGCGCCCACAGTCTTTACGCCTACAGCGATTAGTTTGGTTGTTATAGTCGTGCAACTATTGTAGCTGGGAAATCATTATCTTACCATCTATTTGTGCTCGCTAGAAGAGCAGCACAAGTCAAAGAAAATTATAAAACCAATACTCACATTAGATCCCCCGCGTCTTTGCTTATCTCCCATAGTCTTGTAAAGTATATACCCCAGGTCAAACATAAAATTATCGAGATTGTACGATTCCAGGACAGGAAATAATTTAAAGGCGTGGAACTGTATTCAATATGTGTCACGTAACACATTGAATATACAAATTAAGTACAGATGTTGCGAGATACTAAAGAGAGTTTAAAAAAAAATTATTTGGTCTCCATATGTTTGTTTCGACCCTCATTAGGAAATAGTTGTTAATTAATATATAGAAAATATAGGATTAACATACACTATCAAAGCCCTAAATAAAACTCAATGAAAGAATTAGGTAGACGCTTTCATGATTTCATTAGAAAGGCATTTGAACACCACAACATCAAAAATTGAGAATTTTAATTTAATACAACAAACACGCCAAATACATACACGCGCAAAAAACAGTTACCCGGTGAAACATACACAACGAGGCGCTCCCATAAATCCTAAACAAACACACACAAACACATCTACATAGCGAAAAGGTAAGTAAAGATAAAATAAAAATTATTTTACAAACACGACATTGTGGTCTCCGTTAATTTCAATGTTGGGCTCCATCCCTGTCTGTTAGGAAATTATCGCCATTTACCGGGCGCTGGATCAGCCCATTACAATCTCGAGGGGAGCCGAAGTTCGCAAAAGGGTGGAAAGTTGTTGCGACTTGAGATCAAACGTTCCAGTCTCCATGAGCCGGACCGGAATATCGACCACCGGCCCGTCACGCAAGGGCCACGGCTTGAGTAATCGCCGTGTTATTATTGCGCGCCTATTTCAAACAGGAGCGCCGTCTCGAGCACCGCGCATCATCAATTTCCGGTTATTAAAACACGTCGTGGAAGACATTTCTCGGGGTTCACAAAAGAACGATGAGAAATAATAACCAAGGGGATATAATCAATGCAGTGGCGCATCCCGCGTTCACCTTTGTTGGTCTGCAAGTAGCGAAATAAGCGTATGGGGATAATCAATATCTCTTTTAAAAACCCCACCAGTTCAACCTCCGGAAGATAAACAAGTTGTCATTTCTAAAGTTACACATAGAATCAACACCATTTTACAGTTTTTAAGAGTGCACAGATTGAGAATAAAAATTAGAGATAAATACTTGTTGTATAATAGGTTGTTTTTATTTAGAATTGGAAAACCCGGAATATGATATGTGTTTTTTTAGAATCACAATAGGGAAGCCGGTTGATATGTATAATATGCTTACCTCCGTCAGGAAACCTGATTTAGCATTTATTGCATGCATCTCAAGTTTATTTTAGAAAGTTTTAACTTCTAAATCTCGCGTTAATCGGATTTTAAGGTCTAAACAGTGCAACAACGTGGTGCTAAGGGTCATGGCTAGTTGCCGGGAAAGGCACCAGGTTGTGAGACGTCAAGCTGTAGAGAATTGATTGTTGCCCTTTGGATCCCAGCTCTCAGATTGCCAGCAATTATTCCAAATGTTGTGATTGTTGCGGACACATTTAGTTGTTGAAGAGTGCTAAAATAGAAGTTGATCTATAGACGAACATTTTTGTGTGTTACTACAAAAAAAAAGTATTTTTCCGGCATCAAACTCGATTGTAGAGACTGGTAGCAAAAGTGGAATATAAACAATATAAATAAACCTTAATAAATCCTTTGATTTCCGTTTCTATTAATTTAATGCCTTTGTTCTCCAATGTAACCATATTCTTCTTTTCATAAGTCTTAAAGTAATTTCATTATTTCATTTTTACAACTTCCAATATACAAACACACTCAACGTGTAAGGTATTTGAAAAAAAGTCTATCCTTATTATCTAAGTCTTCATACAATGTTTCTATAAGTTTATAAAATTTAATTTATTTTTACTCCAATATTCTTTTTTCTTCATTTAGCGGCTCAATTCGTAGGGAGATGCAGATATTTTCCCTCAAAATACCTGCTGTAAATTCTTCTATTGGTAGTGCATCCTATATCCACCTCAACTAACTTTGCATATTGGCATTGCAGGAGAATTCGTGTGACAAGTTATCTGACGAATTTTGATAGACAGCTACCAATAATTTTATCTTTCCTTTTTATTCGATTAATTTTCATTCAAGTCTTACCAAATGCTTTCTTTAAACGCCTCACATGGAAAGAGATGTGGTGATTTGCCATTGAAATAAATTTTGTGTGAAAAGGAGAGTGAATCAATTAGCACGGCATTCTGTACCACCTTTATTCTTGAGTCTTAGAATGTAGACCGTTATGTGATTTAATTAACCTTTCCGCACCTTTGACTCAAAAATCCATTTTTTTTCATAACTTTAATTCAAAAGAAAGAAATAGACAAATACGTGTAATATCTTGATCTGAGGTCACGGTGTCACTCGCTTATTGATTTCTTTATGTATTACTACTCCTAATAGGCCTTGGGCGTGTCTGTCGTATTGATCTTTCTGTGTGTATCTCTTTACTGTTTTTATTTCATTTCCAGGCGAGGAAGAACTGCGCGTTCTTTTTCCGCTTGCCTTACAACCTTACCGGAAGTGCCCGTGAGAGAGGAACTTCTGGAACAAAGAGTTTTCCCCCTATTTGTCTAGTCTTGTTAAAATTCCCAAAGACGTATAAAAAAGTTTATTTTTTAACTGACAGGTCACTTAGTATAACAAAAAGTTTAACTTATCGATTTTAACTTGCAATCTATTTCAACTGAACTTTGTGCACATTTTGCGTTAGTAACAATTTATGGATTATTATCTTAAAACATCGAAACCTTTCTTGGTTGTCCCCTCTCAGCGATATTTACAAGACAAAGAACTAAGAGCTAAGGTTAGTTTTAATTTCTTCTAAAATTACTTTAAAATTAATTTTTACAAAATTCAATGTTTGAAGACAAAATTAAAGTGTTATTATTTTACGTCTCCTAGCTATCTCTCTTTATCTCTTTCTCTTTTCTCTCTCTGTTATCTCTTTACTCTTTCTCATTTTTCATTTTCTCTCTCTCTCTCTCTCTCATTCTTTCACTCTCTCTCTCCCATATTCTCTCTTTTCAGTTACAATAGAGCAGACGGTGTACTACATATGCTCTTATAAGAGACTAAAGTTTTAAAAAATGTAGATTCCTAAATATGATCTAAAAGTTTGAAACATATCTTTCCTCCCAAGACGCCACTTGTTTCATCCCAAGATGCCCCATGTTTTATCCCAAGGCGGCCCCATGTTTCATCCCAAGACGCCCCATGCTTCATCCCAAGACGCCCCATGTTTCATCCCAAGGCGCCCCATGTTTCATCCCAAGACGCCCCATGTTTCATCCCAAGACGCCCCATATTTCATCCCAAGACGCCCCGTCGTTTCATCCCAATACGCCCCATGTTTCATCCCAAGACGCCCCATGTTTCATCCCAAGGCGGCCCCATGTTTCATCCCAAGACGCCCCATGTTTCATCCCAAGACGCCCCATGTTTCATCCCATGCCGCCCCATGTTTCATTCCAAGACGCCCCATATTTCATCCCAAGACGCCCCGTCGTTTCAACCCAAGACGCCCCATGTTTCATCCCAAGACATCCCATGTTTTATCCCATGACGACCCATGTTTCATCCCAAGACACCCCATGTTTCATCCCAAGACACCCCTTGTTTCATTTCAAGACGCCCCATGTTTCATCCCATGCCGCCCCATGTTTCATCCCAAGACGCCCCATGTTTCAACCCATGCTGCCCCATGTTTCATTCCAAGACGCCTCACGTTTCATCCCATGCCGCCCCATGTTTAATTCCAAGACGCCCAATGTTTCATCCCATGCCGCCCCATGTTTCATCCCAAGACGCCCCATGTTTCATCCCAAGACCCCCCATGTTTCATCCCGAGACGCCCCATGTTTCATCCCGAGACGCCCCATGTTTCATCCCAAGACGCCCCATGTTTCATCCCTAGACGCCCCATGTTTCATCCCATGACGACCCATGTTTCATCCCAAGACGCCCCATGTTTCATCCCAAGACACCCCATGTTTCATCCCAAGACGCCCCATGTTTCATCCCATGCCGCCCCATGTTTCATCCCAAGACGCCCCATGTTTCTTCCCAGACACCCCATGTTTCATACCATGCCGCCCCATGTTTTATCCCAAGACGCCCCATGTTTCATCCCAAGGCGCTCTATGTTTCATCCCAAGACGCCCCATGTTTATCCCAAGACGCCCCATGTTTCATCCCAAGGCGCCCCATGTTTCATCCCAAGACGCCCCATGTTTCTTCCCAAGACACCCCGTTTTTCATCCCAAGACGCCCCATGTTTCATCCCAAGACGCCCCAAGTTTCATCCCAAGACGCCCCATGTTCCATCTCAGTGGAGACTGTATTTGAACTGCAGTATTTGAGTATGTAAATGTGGACTCCACTTGTCGCGTTCAGATGGGGAAATATGTTGCCACGGGGAAAACCACGGAACGGGGTGATTGGGGCCGACGTTGCCAAGTGGTGCCAATAACTCTTTTAAATACTCGGGAACGAAGCTTCGCCCTTGTTCCCCGGGCCCGGAGATCTAATTTTCTTCAACGTCCAAATGCTGGAGAGCAATGCGTGGAAACATGCGCCCCCTCGGGCCAGCCAGCTATTTGCTTCACAAATTGAATAGAATATCTGTTTACTTGTCTGGAATCAATATGACGGGTTGAAATATTGAAGTGGAGGGAAGAAATCGCAAAATCTGTTGCAAGGAGTCGGCGTTAAAGTGATTTCACGTTTGTCATCGCTCTGTGTCTTTTTCTTTTAAAGTGTCCGAGGAAAGTTTTCAATTGATTTGAAATTACAAATGGGGATGTTTATAAGATCAAATGGGTGTGTGAAATAAAAAGGACGTTCAATAAGGCATTCACAGATAAAAAGAGTGTTGAAGATTGAGAAGCAAAAACTAAATTAAAAGAGGAATAAAAACCAATGAAACGTGTCCCTTTTTTTTAGCAATGATTATTGATGGATTTTATTTCTTCAGCGTGTTGAATCGAAAGGACACAATTCGTATCTTAAAAAACTATAAAGAAATTAAACATAATAATTTTCTGTTGAGGATTTGAAAACAAGACACGCCTGCTTTAATAGGGTTGTTAAGAGAACAAGAATCTCAAGCATTGCGTAAAAGCGATTTAAATTATAATGAGCATCAATTTTAAATTTTCTACCTCTGTGTTAATTGCTGATTGTTGGTTTTTCATTGTAATTTTTAAAATAATAAAGATTCCAAAGTTACCAAAACTAATTATTGGTATTGGGCTCCTCAGAATCGTCCTTATGGTGACTAAATTTTTTTTTAACAGCTGTTGCTTCGGAGTATAGCAGATTCTTTTACTGACGTTAGAAATTGTACTCAAACCATGGTCAACCTATGGTGTGGTCATGTGGTTGTGTGCTGGGTTTTAAAATCGTTCACGCGTTTATTGATGTACATTTTCATATAATTTTGTTTAAAAGAATAATATTTTACATGATTTTAAAAAATCAAAGGGAACTAACTTTATATTTAATAAAAATTAATTTGTGTGAATTGCGACTCCTTGTCTGTAATTTTTATCTATAAAAATTTTTCTACAATAAAAATAAAGTTACATTGTCTTAAAAGTTATTGATTGAAATATCTCTTGGCAATCGATTGTCTTAATAATATTTTTAAATTATTTATAAACTGATTTTAATACAAGGATTTAACAATTTTTAAATTGAAATGCAAATTTGTTTACAAATTTTTTTTAAAAGTATTAAACCTTTGCACCTTATCTATGTTATCCCATGTGGTTACATAAAATAGTACGTGTTATACTGGTTTACAGGAGAAAAAAATACACAGGACAATGAGGTATTTGAGAAAGGAACCTGACGAAGAAGCCAGGAAAAATAAATAAAATCATCGCAAATTATAGCATTTCAAACAAACTTAGCTGGCATACTTTGATGGTGATATACTTTACGGACAGACTGTATACTTTACGGACAAACTGTATACTTTACGGAAAAACTATGCTTTACGGACAGACTGTATACTTTACGGACAGGATGTATACTTTACACACAGACTGTATACTTTACGGACAAACTGTATACTTTACGGAAAAACTATGCTTTATGGACAGACTGTATACTTTACGGACAGGATGTATACTTTACACACAGACTGTATACTTTACGGACAAACTGTATACTTTACGGAAAAACTATGCTTTACGGACAGACTGTATACTTTACGGACAGGATGTATACTTTACACACAGACTTTATACTTTACACCACAGACTGTATACTTTACGACAGACTGTATACTTTACGACAGACTGTATACTTTCAACGATTTCACCACGAGCCCCTTCAACAAACTGCACATAACGTTCACTTTGTATCTTAGAGTCATCAAATTAAGTGATGAAAGTCCGTTATACTAATCTTAGGAGATTATTTAGGGGATTCTATTGTAGGGACGCCCTTTGTTGGAAACAGAGGCGTAACAACGACTTGGCATCGGGGCAGTTGCCAAAGGCGCCGAGGCTAATCCTTCAATGAATTTATTCTGTATAATTTAGTATTTTCCCTATTTCTCAGGGCGCCAAAAATGAATTAGCCAAGGGTGCGGAAAAGCCAGTTACACTTCTGGCTGGAAACCACAGAGACCTGGTACATTTCTTATTCCGTGTTTTTTATGGGCCTTAACCTCGGGGATGACATGCAAGTACTTAAATGTCACGGGCAAATATTTTAGAACGTTTCTGTCGGGGCCGATTTGTCGTGGCCGATTTGACCTAAAATGTAAAGATCTATAATTTATGTGGTCATCTGCACGTTGGTGGAAGAAAAGGAAAGAACCCTGATGAGATCTTAAGAAATTGTCTACAATAAAACAAACACTGTGATTAATCTATACTTATGCCACTTCCGCTTTCATTTATTTTATCAATTCGTGAGTACATGATTTTGTCCATAAAAGGGTGTACATCTACACGATCTGTTAAATCGTCAGCCATATCCACAGAAAAAGACTGGTTTATAACAGCATCACTCTCCAGCCCATTCCCTCTGCTCTGACACCGTTATCCAAGTGACAGTAATCTTTGTTTACTTTCACTGTTTCTTGTCACGTGTCCATGCCGATGATTTATTGTGTAAATGCAACAACCAGAGCCGGTCAATGGAATGCTATCAGCTTAGCGTGTTACTGTTGCCGTGCCATGATCGAAACATTGAGATAGTTTTTAGGAACTGTAATCTATCTTGACTCGAACTCGCGTGGCGATATCAACATTCTCCTCATCGTCTGTATCATTAGCAAGGACTCAGACGATAACGATGAAAACGATGCTGGTCGAATGGAAATCTTGTTTTCGAAGTTAGAAAAAAAAATTTAATGACACCATTGTTGTTTTGTGTCACTAAACAGAATATGTGATGTGACCAACCCTGCCATGTTTTGTGGGTTGTCAGTTCTATGTTCAACGACTAAGAAACGCTTTACACCAAATGAACTGGTATTTTACATTGTAAAGAATGTTTTAGGCTCATCTGTTTTTGGATAAGTGAACTCTTGTTCCTTATATTGTTATATGTTTTTATAAATTACTTTTTAATAAAAGAATTAGTACTTCTGAAAGAAATATCTGAAATGAACGTTCTCATATTTAACACACAAGTAGCCGTATAACATTACTCTTGTGATTTACATCTAAAATGAGATAAAAACCAATTTCAAGTCGTCAGTGATGATCAATGAAACTACATCGCCTTTTTTGGGTGATAGATAGATACTGTGAGTTTATGGGATTTTGACTCACAGGGTTTAACCGCTGAGTAAATACGTCAGTAATACACGGCAATGATTTAGATTGGTTGTAAAATAAATTAATTTGTTATTGAATGCTTAACTTCTGCGACTTAAATAAAACAATATGTTAATTTGGCAACTGTTCATCGCTGAAGATGCCCCTTGGCAAGGGAACAAAGCTGTTTGCAATTTTAAACCGGAGAATCTCGATACAACATCGCCATCGTAAACGACTGGATGAAGCATCAATAAGCCATTACAGTGTCTCGCTACGACGGACGGATGTAATAGTTTTTTGAAAAAATACTAATAAATATAATATTTTTATACGTGAATACGATGAAACAAGTTACCATTTGTATTAAGTAATGATTCACTTTTATGGATTAATTCCTGGTTTGTTTTTATTGATGTCTGACTCATTTGAATGGTCAAAGAGAATATCAAATCTTTTACTTCATTAAGTACTTGCTAGATAATAACTACAGTCTGGACTTCTTTGGGGTATAAATCGGTCAGCAGTCATTAAATACTTTAGATGCTTTGATGGCTTTAAAAATGCACAAGTAAATCAAGATGTTGCTGTTATAACACGGCAAACAAACGTAATACAGGATTTAATTTATGTCAAAGGACATAAATTATACCTCTTAAAAGGTTTACAAACCCGCAAGAGCTTCTGTAATTTTGTTTTTTTTTGTCCTTAAACATTAACTTATTTCAAATCGTTCATTTCATTTCCTTCCCTTGCACATATTCCCCAAAGTGAATTGACCTCCCCTGGACTATCCCCCTTCGAACCCTCAATGTCAACGGTCAGACGGAGGGTCGATCCACAAAGCCCCAGATTCCAGCGTAGGGCATGTAGTTGAGTGGGGAAACCCCAGGAAAGAACAGAGATTGAGGATTGCTGTCATGCGGGTTGAATGGAGTGTGTGGAGGGAGAGCTTTCTGCTCATCCGTTTCACAGGACAGCGATACAATTACGGCCCTTGTCTGAAACAATACGTCATGGAAAAATTGCCTCTTTTAAAAAAAAATCATAAAACGATCGCTGTGAGTGTTTAATTAAATTAAATTATATCCACTTGAGAAATGGTATTTCAAAAAGACAAACAGTATTTTTTAATCTATAGCCACCCGATTATTTTAACAGGAGATCACCCTCTATCGTCCACAATGATTGGTTAACATATATCCATAAAAACCGAACAGACTCTCGAAAACGTGTCTATAATGAAAATTGCTTACGACGTTTTAATACATCTATACCTTGTACTACACGTTTGGTGCTTTATTTTAAAGTATTATTTTCAGTAATTAAAAACTAATTGTTAGAGATCTGCTTATTGACGTTCACCTAATGGAACATTCTTGTTCTCTGTTTAAAAAATTTCATCTCCAAATAATAGAAGACTTGCTCTTCAATTTCTTTTTTTTTCATGATAATATTTTTAGTAGCAGTTAACAAGCTTATATTTTGCTTCCGATCATGGCGTAGACAATTCCTAGTTTTGAATCGGATGTACGTTAGGGTCGCAGCTAATGATAACTGATCATAATATGTCCGTGATCCAATCAATTGGCGTTGCTTTGGACACACGTATTGTTTTTATAGAAAGGGTCATTGATGTTGAGGTGAATAAATGACCTACTCTTGGGATCCAGAAACTGTCTTTGTATTCTTAAACATTCTAAGAATAATACAATACCAATAGTATTTCTTTTGAAGTCGTTCAATGATAACTTGAGACTAGCTTGTAATTTATGTTACGACAGAATCACGTTTGCGACAACGGGACGGTAATGGTTTCATTCGTTAGTAACACGGTCATCAAACAATGTCCTTCTGCCCTTATTAATCTATACACCAGATTTGTATTATCAGGGGATTCTCAGTGTTAATCTTTGACCAGTACACTCCTGTGACCTTTGGCCTTCAACATTCGCCGGCCGGACAATCACACCTCACACTGTACGTGGACCGCGGCTGGTGACGGTCAGGAGCACAACTTGTTCACAGCCCCAGGGGTGGCAATTTTCCGAGCGTGTCTTTCGCCCTGGTTCTGACTCGTCGCGGACGTGATCCGTTGTTCCTCCGTTTCCACTCGTTAGCGAAATAAAGATTGCGTGACGTCACGCTCCTTGGGGAGAGTTTAGCGGTTGTGCGCTATTCTTGGTCAAACCTGTGTGTTTAGGAGGGGTGGAAGGAGTCTCATGACAAAGGAGTCAACAAGACCCAATCCTCATTAGTATTGTTTTGGAACTCATCTCTAGATTAGCTATTTTAGACTTTCTTACCACATCAGCAAGTTGTGTAAAGAAAATAGTGTTCATGTTTATAGTTTCTCTTTTCAGTCAACATTTTGGGTATTGACCGATTGTTTATATTTACCTCTTTCGTTCTAAAGAGACGACATCCCAACGTGATATTTCAGACTAGTATCAATAGTATCATATTATCTCTAATGTTTGACTGCAGTAGATCAACATCACGACTAATGGTTTAATGTGAAAATGGTTTGTTTTTTGCTTTCCATTATTATCGTGTTTAAACTTTTTTTAAATTTTGTCTCGCATTAGTTAATTCCAAAACAAAACCATCGGGCTATGCTCTTCTCTCGTTTGTTTGCACTCGCGTTATGGTTTAGACATTTATATTACAAAATAGTATAACATAACATATTGAACCCAAAGTACATGCAGCAGTAGAAAATGTAAGTCTGATGCTTGACCATGTGGTTGACCATCCTGCCAATCGATTTGTTCGAAGTGCTTTAAAGTGGCCCTGGTGGCCATGATCGATGCCGGTTACCAGGCAGCCCAACGGCAAATAACCACTCACTACAAGATAAAGTAACGCCGGCCTCACGGAGCAAGTGTTACCCCAAGAAAAGAAAAATCCACAACGGAAATCAAGGGGCCATAACCGAGTCCTTAAAAAAGGGGGAAGAAAAATCGTCCGCCTACAGTAGAGAGAAAGATATCTTCTCTAGCGTAAATCGTGGCATCGCTGATCAATATTAGCTCGTGTTAGCACGGAATCTGTCCAATATTATTATTATTATTTTTTTGTTACTAGCTTTTAAAGCCCGTCTTGGGCGCGTGCATTAAAGCCTCGATAATGAAATCCAAAACAAAATCCTTGCTGGTGAAATTATTAGCATACGTAAATTAATTACACAAAATTAATTGATTGCTGAAATATTCTCTGCAAAAAATATCATCAAAGCAGGAGAAACGCATTGGAGAAAGTAAATTTCCACATATAGCAGATTCTAGGAAACAGACAATGTGCACTATACTTGATATCAATAAACATTTACTAATCAATGTGAGGGTGATTGTAGTGTTAAAAATTTTTAAAAACTTTACCGTTAAATTAATTCATTTTACCATGTATAAACTGCCTTCGATCGCACTGACTGAAATGATTTATATATAATGTAACTGACTTAAAAAATTATTTTTTAAAATGTATGTTAACGTAGAAGGAAGGGGAGCAAATAAACACATATTAGCATTTATTACAACGTATTTTATTGATTTTTTTTACGAAACGGTATAGTATTATGTTATACATATCACCAAGAAAAAATCTCTTTGAAGAAAGGTAAATTTCTGTCATGAATATATTACAACGAGTTAAAGGACTTATGTACTGCTTATTGTAAAAAGGGAAACAAATTATCAACAGATGAAATAATAGTTCATAGCGTAAAAGTATGTGATCAATATAATTGTGATGAAGACATGCAATATTTGATGTAACCTGATATAGTAATTTATTTTTTTAAATTGGTGGTGATTTTTTAAAATAGCAGATATAATGAGCGCAATTAATATTTCTAGCATATGTTTTGCTTAAAAAATAAAGAATTGTAATAGTGGCTTGTTTTTAAAGACATTTCAACCATTATTTATTCGTCACAGCATAACGCCCATTTAAACATGTACATTTAAGTCCTTTTCCCGACACAATTTCATGCTATTTCATTATAATCATGTTATCATATAAGAAAATGCATAAGCACTACAAATGTTTACAAAGCATATATGTATTTATTATTTAGCACAGGTTTGGCAAAATCCAGACAAGGCTTTTGGGCATTGAGAAAGACCATTGGAAAGCATCAGCCAAGGACGATGCCACCCGTCGACAGCCTGAACAAAATAGCGCAGCAACCTACAAGACAAATAGACAAAAGGCTGACGAAAACGGAACGGATGGCTGATTTTTTAATCTTTTTATTCACCTCATTTGTGTCATAAATTTCCAATTTATTTTACTCTAATTAAATTTTACTATTTTTCCAATATAAACTTATAAATTTATAATCTTATATATGCTTTTATTCTAGTTAAACTCGTATTAATTATATGCGTGGATTTCACTCTCAACTGTTTGTAAATAATCAGTAGGTTCCTCGTTTATTTATGCTCTCATTTATCAAGGCTGTCACCGCTGTTATTCGTAACCACCTGTTTTCAGTAATACAACATTTTTTTATACTCATACTTATTTATATCCCTTTTAATTTAAAAGAATCCCATGCATCAATGATTTCATTCAGTACAAGCTATTGGTTTGTATTATCATTCAAATTTCTTATATAGTCTTTCATTTCTATAATCAATCTTTTATAACCACATTTCTGTATTCTATCGTTCATTTATAAACTCATATATGTCAATCATTTATCATAGATTTTTACGTGAAAAAACTAATTTTATCTATTTTATATTAAACACTACTTTATTAATATTCCAAATCAATCTTAAGTGATCCTTTTATTCACTCATACATATTAAATTCCGCTATAAATTATAATATAATATTATTTCTTATAATCCAATGTCTTTTTTTTATATTTCTGTATCTCGCTTTTCATTAACCTGTTTAGAACTATAGTATTTTTACGTTTTGTGATTAAGTATGTCTATTGGGACTTTAAAATATAATAAACTCTGTTAATTTCTATTAAATTTAATTACCATCTGTTACCCTAATAATTAGAAAATAAAGTGAATTCAAATAACTCCCACGCTCGTTTACTTCTGATCTCTTGTTATTAAGATACATCTTTATTGTCATTTATTTCCACAAAATTGTTTACACTTTTCGTTTTGTCAGGAAAATCAATTTTGTCCGGATTTACAATGTCTTCCGGATTGTATCTGTGATGGGATCACTTAATGGAGTAGTACAACTTGCTATTTCCAGTTCACATCAAATTCAAGGGAGATAAAAACTCCTCGAATGTCAATTTTAATTCACCGGATTCCAATATTTTAAAATGCCAAATTTAGTTACCTCCCACTCATATTACCTCCCTCTAACGCCCCTCTTCAGTTCTGGAACTCATTATTTTCATTTAGATTTCTTCTCTTGTAGATCATTGCTTTGTCTTTCTCTCTCAACAATAAATGTATCCATTTTTTGTCAAACAATCATCTACCTAGTTCTGAGATGTATCTTTTTTTTTAATTAGTCCTCTATTCTCTCTATCTCCCAATCTCTCTCTCTCACTGTCTCTCCGTCTCTCTCTCTCTCTCAATCTCTCTCTGTCTCTTCGTATCTCTATCTCTCAATCTCTCTCTTTCTCTCTGTCTCTCCAGTCTCTCTATCTTTCTCTCTGTCTCTCCGTCTCTCTATCTCTCAATCTCTTTCTCTATGTCTCTCCGTCTCTCTATCTCTCTCCGTCTCACTATCTCGCAATCTCTTTCTTTCTCTCTCTGTCTCTCCGTCCCTCTGTATCTCTCTCTCCCACTCTTAACCTATATTTCTCTCGATTTTGTTCTTCTTCTCAAATTTACACATTTGTTCTCAAACTTTCTTTCCTTCACTAACGCCCCCTCCCCCACACACACCCAAAGATAGAATAATATTTTTTTTAGAAAAAATGTTGTTGTTTTTTTTAAAAACGTTCCAGTTTCCTCATATAATTTACACTGGGTTCGCCGGTAGTTTAGTTTCCCGTTTAATTTGACAGTTATGAAATCATTATATCGATCTTTTTCAACATCTCATGGGCTCTGTTTGGGTTGTCAAACTTACAACACACACACACACACACATACACACACATACATACACACACACACACAGTCCCACACTGACTCCCAGACACGGAAGTATTTTTTTTTAAAATGTATTTCGGATTTTTAACGTTTAAGGGTAAAAGGGAGTTCAGACCAACTTTTCATTGAGTCTTTAAGGCATAAAAGAAGTGGGTTTTTTTTTAGACCACATAAATTACCTTTATCAGTGCTTCTCATACTTTTCATACAGGTTGAATATTTTTTTAAATAATACTTTTATCGATTTCGCCAAATATTTCATTTCACGACGTAAGTTTATTTGTGTGGAGCTAAGAGTCTGGCACCAGCAAATGTTCAATCCATGTCAACAGATTTCCGCTATGGTTATTATTACATTCGAGTTGATGTATTCATAGTTCGGGAACTTAATAACGCACGTGGAAGCGAATAAATGACACGAAATATAATGGTGTCCACAGCAGATGAAATGCTTTATAAAATATAATGTCTGACAGCCGAGTCGCCAAACGTGATCGAGCGATTACAGCCTTAAGGCTTGTATTAAAATGAAATGAAATATTACATTAACATGTAAGAGAAAGATCACTTCATTTTTAAATGTAGGAGCCCCGTGAGTGCTTAAATGGTCTGGATTACCAAAAAAAAATATTCGATGATATTAAGGCCTAGAAATAAATATCGATATTAAATTGTAAACAGCCACTGAAAATATGAAATAATGTGTTGCGCATTAGGGAGAATCGTTTAACAGCTTGAAAACAAAAAATGTGAATAGCTACTGTAAAGAAATAATAACGCAAAAAAAATCGTTTAAAGAATACCATAAAGATGGGGATGTTAGTTCAGTTTAATCTTTGATTAAATGTTGAAAACCAGATTTGCCGAAAGGGCAAATACATTTTTTAAAACTTTATTTAGTTACAGGGCTCAAAAAAAATAAAGTCATTATCTTTCTACATGTGATATTAGTGTTGCTTTAATCTCAAACATAACATGGTTGAAAGTAATTTCATAATAATGTGAATCATTTTGTTGTTTTTATGGCCTAAATAAGCCAAAATAAACCAATTATTTAAATTAATATTTCTCTCATCGATTCCAAATAAAATTATTTTAGCGGGGAAAAAAATAGTGCTGCCTGTAAGATGGGATGAAAGGAAAAAGCAATTTTACGTTCAGGAAACATTGAGGGGGTCACAATAATTCCTTGCATAGACATTTTCAAACTGCAAGTTTATATTAAATGTTAGGTGGTGGATAAAAAGAGTTATTCCCACAATGAAACACGTTCCTGCACTTCTCTCCTGAATTTGTACGGGAACTATCTCTTCGCTGATAAAACCGGGTTATTCTCCTCGGTTAAAGAACATGTTACCTACTCCGAAATAGCTTCAAGAACTCGCGTCTGTTAACAATTGGTAATGTCTTTTTTATGACTCCGTTTTGATAAACTTAATATTTCATAAATTCCAAATCACATATTGAGGATTGATTACATTATTCATCAACTCTTGATTAGTTATTAAAAAGAGCGTAGAGCATTGGACATGATTAAACTAATAAAACATCAAACAACGATTGGCGAATACCCAGGCAGGAAAAAATCTCCTTTGTCACATGACTGGATAGATTGGTTCAACAAGAAAATCATCCTGATTTTCAGAATAAAAAAGGAAATGTTAACTCAGACCCCACTCAACGCCCTCCAACAACCCCTTCTCCCACTAAAATGTAAAAAATGGCAATTGAAAAAACAACTTCCACCATAGGCACAGTGGCGTAGCTAGGGGCGGCATTTGTGGGCATTTGAAAAGTACAACCATTTTTTCTTTTTCTTTTGAATGGGGAAAACCAAGGTGAAACAAAAATATTTGTAATTTCGAGTCTTAATTAACGGATTCGCACATTTTTTTATTACATAGTGGATATTATAACTAACGCAAAACAGTTCAAAAATTTTAAATCGCTCAAAAAAGGTATCGATTTGTTGGAAAACTAAGCGGTATGAGTCAAAGATGACTCTTTTATAAGAAAAGTACCCAAAAAAACACATTATCGCTGGGATGAATAATATGTGCAATTATTATCGCCACGACAGTTTTTACGTGGAATTTTGACATTCGCAGAATGATGCGCGAACACGTACCTACATGACATGGTGGTTCAAATATTGTGTTTAACTTGCCATTTATATGCCATTATTGCTGTTTCAGTTCAAAGAAAATTATTGCAAGGCAAGGTAAGTTATTAAAAATGTAATTTATTTTTCTTTTATTGCATTAAAGTAGCGCAAATAATTGGGTTTTTTCATTAAAATGCGGCTATTCATTAAAAAATTTACGCATATACAATTTATTAAAGTAAAGTGTAAATAAGTTGAATTCGTCTATTTTAAGGAAAATCATTAAGAATTATGATAAGAATATGAAAATATTCAAATTTCTCCATTAATAAACACCGCAAAAGGCATAGATAATTTCGAAAAAAGACATACCAGTACTTTAAAATTTCAATCGTCTTGGAAAAATTGACATCTGAAGAACTAACTAGTAAAACGAGATCAGATGCTGGAATTTTACTCAATTCAATGCAATATTTTTCTGTTCTATGTTATCTTAATTTATGGGAACCCGTAATTTTTAAAATTAATTTAAACCCATTGCATGGAACAAAGAGATGTCTTAATAGAAAAAAGATTTTATATCAGCCAAACAATGTGTGAAGAGGTGGAGATAACAACTGAACGCGGAGTTAGGGAAAAAATATGAGTGGGGAAAATTAAAAAGACGTTGTTCTATCTTTAGAAAAAGAAGTACATCGAGAAATCTTTTATCCATGGATGGAATTATAAAAGAATGCTTTGATGAGTTGCATGTCCTTGCAAGAAAATATTCGTATCTAATACCATTTAACCTACAAAATGAATCATTTGAACATCAAATTAATTACTTTATTGACATTGATAAAGAACAGTTCAATATGGAAAGAAAAATTATTTAAGTTTTTATGGCTGTACCTACACAACAAGAAGAGGCATTATGTTAAAAAAAACTAGGGAAAAGGAGTCCTTGATCTATTAAAATTTATTCAACAGTATAGATTGGAAAATTCTGTACCAAATATTGTAATTTTAGCTATGAATATTTTCAACTATTGCTATCAGTGTCGCTAGTTATGAAAGGAGCTTCTCCAAACCGAAGTTGATAAAAAAATATCGTCGTTTCACAATGAGCGATTAAAGACAACAAAATCTTGCAATACTGTCCATAGTCCATATAACAAGATATTGCAGACAATTTTAATTTTGATAGCATAATACACGATTTTTCTATTATGAAAGTTAGGAAAGTAAATGCGTATAAATATGTTCACATACTAATGTATACAATTTCTTTGTTTGTAAATAAAAAATCATTTATTTATAAATATAAAATGGAAGAATAGAGATTGGTAATTGTTGGTGTTTTTTTGGTGTAAGTTTGAAATATGTTTTGTCTCATTGTTTGCTACCTCAGTAACTTTCTTGTGGCCTTTAAAAAAAGTATCTTGTATTTTATAAATTTGTATTTATAGGTATATAACCTTATGCGGCCTCTTTTATTACTGTTTACATAAATATGGCATGCAATGGTAAACATGTACCCCACCTTTACTTCGTTTCAATTACAATTGTTTATTCACGTTTATTAATTTATAAAAACCATACTATAATCGACAAAACTGGCGTCCAAAATGACGCACGCGATTTTGACTGATTCAAATCGTCACAAAAACTTAGACCCCTTCTTCAATAAGACATCACAAAGCTTCCCCCCCCCCAATCCCCCAGAAAAGCCGTATTTTCTGTTTGAAAATGAGCATGTTTAAAATCATATTTTTGTCATTTAAGTATGTTTTTAGTGTAAAGCTGCACTCTAATATGGTAACATGGATTTTACATAAACGTCATTAAATAAAGTGTCAGTAATCAAATAGTTAAGTGGAGATTTGTATTTAAATTTGCACGTCTTGACTTGACGTCACATTTCTTAAACACAACCCCATCGTCACAAATGTGTGACCAATGCTCGTGACGTCATTTATGGACGGCCCCTAAAAAGGGCGGCAAATTGGAGACCGCCCCGGGCGGCAAAAGTTCTAGCTACGCCAGTGCATAGGCAGCTATGAAACCTCTTCGAAAACATTCTATTGCACTTGAATAGACAAAGGTTTGTGGAAATCGTTTCGTTTTTGTTTGTTTGTTTTTTGTCACGGATTAGGAAATTTGATCAAAAAGCTTGTCAATCTTTCAGGGTAAAAAACTGTTTGTCAGTTCCATTAGTTTCAGTAAACAATCAACGTTTGTCTTCTTAGGAGGCGTTTAGATAAGATAAGGATTTTGGTTAATTCAGTTATGGCAGAGACCCGCTGGTTACTTACTGCATGGCAAACATATGACCCAGAGATTTAAACAAAATGAACAGTTATGGTACAAGTCAAGAGATTTTTCTATTTCAATTACATTCATTTTAATCGGTATTTTAAAAGTATGTAAAATGTACAGGCAAATTAAAAAACATTTCCAATCAACAAGTTTGTAATAGATTATTGATTTATTAGAGACATAAGTATAATGATATTTGCTTCAGATAAACAAGTTCGAACTCAAGAGGGCCCGAAACAAAATTCGACTTAAGGAGTTTTCCAGTAAGAGAAAATGGCGTAATAGACGCATATTAATCAAGGGCAATGTTGATATTAAAGAACGGGGCGGGGGACAGCCATCTCGGCGAGAAGGCATGACAGAAAAAGAGGCGGTGTCTGAAGCTTTCACATGAAAGGAAGCCGCTTGGCTATGACATATCACAGTTTCCTTTGCTTAGAAAAATTGTTTCCCTATGAAAGTAAACCACGCCACCCGAGAACTGAGGATTTGGGGGGGGGGACTAGGAATGGTCACTTCCTCTTGAAATTGAGCTGAGAAATAAACTCTGGCTCTAACATTTAGGATTGGCTCAATTTAAACAATGCGGTGAGCTAAGAGATTTCTTTGTAAATGGCTGTATACTGTACGTGTTAGTCTTAAGTTGAGAAAACACATAAATTAATACAAAACACAGCTTGGTGTATCTTAGCTGTTTTAGCCAGTTGCCCCTACCTATATTGGCCAGTAGCATTAGGACTTTTTTTTTGAGTGCGAATGTGTTCAATGGCGTGATTAGGTGGGTTCCTCTTCCTACACATGACGAAACGTTCCCCAAACAGCCTTCAGTCTGTCCCCCCCGGGGGTATTTCATCACCACTAAAGGGAAACAATGCAAACTGCGCAATAAAGATGATAAATGAGCGATGGACCATTTTGTGTGTGCATACCGGGATGAGGATGTCTTAAAGAGGATATAGGATTGTTGAGGTTTAGATGGGTGTGTTTAGGGCTGAGTGATGTTCGGGTAGCGTGTGTTTAGGGCTGAGTGATGTTCGGGTAGCGTGTGTTTAGGGCTGAGTGATGTTCGGGTAGCGTGTGTTTAGGGCTGAGTGATGTTCGGGTAGCGTGTGTTTAGGGCTGAGTGATGTTCGGGTAGCGTGTGTTTAGGGCTGAGTGATGTTCGGGTAGCGTGTGTTTAGGGCTGAGTGATGTTCGGGTAGCGTGTGTTTAAAAGACAAGCTTGTTTAATTTTAATCATTTGTTCGCTCTTTGTATGGCGTAATGTTAAGAATTAATGAACGTTTTGGCTGTTTTTAAAAGAAGTCAGCATATTGAAATGGGAATTGCGCAACTTTAAATATATATAATATATATATTTCCTAAATGAAATAGAATAAAGAATAAAATCCTCAAGGAAAAATCAACTATCAACAACAACCAATGTAAATAAGTTTCAGCCCAGTTGCAGATAGTTAATTAGGACAAAACTGCCATCAAAATATTTGACCCGGTGAGGTCACTCACAATTCAGCGACCACCACTGATGACCAACTGATGTCATTTAGAGTTATACTGTTGTGGAGCTTGAGAAATACTGCACAATTTCAAGGTGGATGCTGGAATGTGATAGATTAAAAAACTAAGTTACACAATTCGTCCCAGATTAAATTTGAAGGTAAATAAGAACGTATACAAATTAAAGGAATATTACATCTATTGCTCGCCTTGGACCAGAGTTACACAGAAATTGTCGCCAATTAAAACACTAATGAGGGAAACATTTTCTGATATATATATATATGTATATAATAATATGTATATATAAAACATTATCTAAACCCCCCCCAAAAAAAAACATTTACTGTTTATATTATTTTGTAGCATGATATCGATCATCAATGTTATCGTATTGGTACTAGGGAATATAATCCGAATGGAAGCTTACTATTGTCTCAAAGTCTCCGAAAACTATATAGAACAATATAAGATATATACGGGTGTAGAGAGCAGTATGAAAATCTATGTAAACCTCATCCAACACATGCCAAACTTTGGCTGCTTGCAAACATCAGCTTTGCCCCCAAGGCCATGGTCGAAATTGGATTAAGTGACGGTCGTTAGATCTCCCTGATTATTGTCAAACGATTTGGGGAGGAGGGTCTGGTCGCCGTAATTTCTACGTTTATCGCCAATGCAGCAATCGCTCACATTTGTTCCCTGTAGTAACATACGATTACGCAATGAGTAATTTGGGACTCAAGTACAGGCGCCGTTGAAACAGTGTTATGAGTGGAAATGATGTTACTTGTTGACCCATGTCAATGTGGTGCGTGGACCATGTCTATGTGGTGCGTTGGACCGTGTCAATGTGGTGCGAGTGTAATGTAGACTTTTGTAAGTTGTATCAAATTTTCTCATAAGCACCAAAACTAGTTGCGTCAGGTTTGTCAGTACCAACACTAAATAATATCACGCTGAAACAAATATCTCTATGCGACCAACTATACTTGACGGACAATTGTCAGCAAAATTCTTGTCACATAAAATAAACACGCACTCTATGTTATTATTGTTTTTTCCTCCTCTGGGCCAGGCGAGTACCAGGTCCACTATCGCTCAGCGCGTATCTCTAGGACATTATGGAGTAGAGTTTCGATCTAATTTAGTACAGCTTTTTATAGGAAATTCAAATGTTACAGGGTAAATGATATATATTAACATATACACGGAAAGTCGATAGCAAGGATTATTTATCAGTTTTGCCAAGATTATATGCTAAACCGTGCACAGGCGAAGTTGGGGATTTATTGTTTTGTTCTATTTTTTTAAACGTTATTTTCTACTTCTTCCGAAAATGTAAGAAGAGAACTTATCAAAACATTGTAAGAAGATGTTGCTTATTTAAAACAGGTTGACGGGTTTTTAAAACAGAAGGATATATAAATGTGACTCCTGCACTGCGGTCCTCAATAAGTTTCAATGTTCAACAATGTATATTTTATGGTTCAATAAACAAGAAATTTGGCTCATAAAATAAAGTGCTAATAAAGAAAAGTCAAAGCTAAGGGATCATAACTTTGTATGACATCTTTTGAAGCTATATTAACGAACGAAAAACTAATTATACCTTTGATAATGACTGTTGTGAATAACATTATCTTCAAGCAATTATGAAAAAAGAGACATTGTTGTCGAAACATGCGCGCTCGACTGGCTTATTACTGAGAGTCGAGGGTTCTAAATTATCTGCTTCGCAATCCCTTCAAAACCGTCGGCTGTCTACGCTGCGTAAAATTATTATTAAACTAAAATATTACTTTATTTTTTTTAAAAACTTTTTATCTAAATTCAAAGTTTGTTTTGTAAATGTAATATGCAATTGCTTAATTGATATCAAATCCTAAAGATGATGGTCACAGATTTAACGCCTCCATCCATACAATTTTAGCACGCTTATATGGCGCTGATATCGCCTGCGAGCTTGTTGTTTGTTTATTTGTTTCTTATAACCTCGAGGTTGCAGGGGGTTCTAATGTTTCCATTAGAGCTTTCCCGGGGCTTGGTAGACCTCGGTGGCGCCCATCTCCTCTCCAGGTCAGCGGAGGACTTTTTAGTGATAGTCATTCATAAACATTTTTATTGTGGCTTTAACGTGGGCTAGATCCCACGCCCCTCATCTTGTGAGGCGAGCGCACTATTGACTTCGATATCCAGCCGCGAGCTTAAAATGCATTAAACTTAAATTTAAAGATAACAGTCACTGTATTTTTCGTACAGATCTCCTCATTCCTTTAAAGTTTCTTTTTGATGTCAATTATTCTTCACAGTGCGTATCTTGCATTCAGGAAAGAACACTAAATAATTAGTTTATCTCCATGCAAACTCTGTATGGCGACTGTGGTAAAGTGTGCATGCAGATACTTGAAAGACAAATAAATAAAATATGTTCTTTAAAATAAAATTAGTGCCAGTCGAAAAACCTATCCGTAATGTGTGTAAATTTATGTTTACTGCTCCCACTCACGGGGCGCCTGTGGATTGTATATTACTGCCTCTACTCACAGTGAGCCTGTGAACTGTATGATTACTGCCCTTAATCACAGGGAGCCTGTGAACTGTATGATTACTGCCCTTAATCACAGGGAGCCTGTGAACTGTATGATTACTGCCCTTAATCACAGGGAGCCTATGTAATTCTATGATTACTGTTACCACTTGCAAGGAGTCCGTGAAAATCTTTAAGAATTTAAATGACGCCTTGAGAATTAAACTGCAGTGAAAGACGTGTTGCACTTTCAAGATTATCTGGCGCTTGATCTGATGTGGACCATACAGATAACTCAAAAAGTATCCTTTCTTGATTAAACTTCTACAACATTGAACTTGAACTTGAACTATCCCTTAACCCGTTGTGGGTCGTTGGGGCACCATCGTGAACTGCACACTAACACACGCCATTTGTCACGGTCCTGTGCTGCCCTTTGAGAGTCGCTGAATGACAGGCCGGTCCACTCGTTGATATTGTCCTCCCATCTCTTCTTTTGTCTGCTTCTTTTCCTTCCTCCCTGGACTGTGCCTTGTAATATGGTTTTTGCGAGACCTCCAGTTCTTGTCACGTGTCCGTACCATCGTAATTTCCTCTTCTTAATTGATGTGAGTAGGTCCTCGCAGGGGCCAATGACAGTACTTATTTTGTTGCGGACCGCTTCATTTGTGATGTGCGCTGTGTAGGAGATGTTCAATATCTTTCTGAAACATCTCATCTCTAGCGCATTTATTCTTCTTTGGAGGTCTGCAGTGAGCGTCCAAGCCTCACAACCATACAAAAAGACCGACATCGCTAAAGAGCGCATTAGCCGGATCTTTGATCTCAGGGAAAGCTTCTTACTTTGCCAGATGTCTACAACATTAGCTGCTCGCTTATTTGACGAAGACGAAGCAGCGAGGTACAAAGAGTAAAAGAACAACACATGATTAAAATTTGAGCGATGATTGAATCAATCATTGTAAGATCAATGACCAAATGGAAACCACGGTCTCTCTATCTCTTTCTTTTTTAACAAAGGAATTTTTAAAAACACTAAATTTTTTACTGGGGTGATAGTTATCTTTTTAAATCCTTTATATTAACTCGTGGTGTCTGGTTGCGCCCTTGTCGCCAAAACTTTGGATCGATTTTTAACCCACTTTCTCGTAAGCTAGCGAGCTGAAATTTTGCAAGCGGTTTCGTACTGATGATAAAAAAAATGTATTAAAATTTCAGATCGATAGCATGTACCGTCATTAAATTATTGAATTTTTAGATTATTTTATTTATTCCAATGTAACATGTTATTTTTTGAGATAGAGCGTCGCTGTGCGTATTATATTGAACAACCTTTCTGTCGCCGCAATAAGGTGCGTATTTGATTGACAACACTTTTTATAAACATATTCCTGATCGGTGCGCATTATATTAAACAAGTTTTACGACACAACTACAATTTTGTATTTTTGGATGGTCTTGCGCTGCGTATTATAATGAACCTTCTTTTAGTTACTTCTCGTACATAAAGTATTTATAGTCAAAAACTCGGTTTTTTACGGGGTTTCTTTTATTAACATTTGCGTCAGAAGTAATCATAATTGTCTTTGTGTTATGAACTTTGAAGGCTTTTTTTTATATGCCATCGGTGATTTCACCTCAAGTAGTTCTCAATAACTTAAACAACTGCGGTGTAGTCCTGATCATTAGGTGTAAAGTTTGAGTACAGCCCCGTGTCGTCCGTTATAGCTCGAAACTGTTATTTCAATGCATTCTTGTAACCTATTCCAGTAAATGTAAAGCTCTGTTTAACCCCTTTGTACCCAAAGAGTCACTCAATGCTTCTCACGTTGCGTTACTAGCGCTTCTTTATTCGTTTTATTTTAAAATTGCGGCCTTTATTTCGTTTGCTCTTTTCCGATGTTTTCTGAGGCAGGCCCATCCCTCCCCCCGCCCCTGAGTCTACCAAGCAAATGAGGCTTTTATCTGCTCTGTCACAGTCTCGTCTAGAGGTAATGTCTTCGTTTGCAGGCTGCCCCCAGCCCACGCTGTTCCAAGCTGGAAATTAAAATTGGCATTTATAAGCTAATGAAGACGTTTAAAGTGTGGAAAAGAAGAGAGGGGGGGGGAAATACATAAGAAAGTGAAACGTGAATGAGGACGAAAAGATTACGTTGCAAAAAGAGAGTTAAGAGAAATGATGGAGTAAACGATAGAAACGGATTTAAAAGGGTCAAGGGGAGAAAGAGCAAAAACAGAAAAAGTAAGAAAAATAATATTGAGGATGAATAGCAAAATTATACGTTTTTGATAAATGTGAGAAATAAAAGATTCATTGAAATGCTTGACGTAGAAAAAAAAATTATGTTGGAAGAATAAAATAAAAGATTGTTTAAAAATAATTTTAAAACTTAACGCAAAGACTTAAGTGAAATAAAATAACACACAGACAAACACGCGCATGAGCAAAGAAGAACTTTTTAGTGTTTTCGAGAGAAAGGGACGAGGGAGGTCGATGACAATTAGGAAGAAATAGCGTGAGTGACAGCAGAAAATAGAACGATGGAACGCGAATTAAAGAAAATAATTTTTAACATTTAAAAAATGTTTAAGGATAAAAATAAAAGTGAGGCGTGGAGCAAAAACTGAGCAACAGCTTGACGAATTAGTGCAAAATAATCCAATAGAAAATTGCCCTTATTTGGTTAAAACCACCACCCCATCTCTAGGACACTCTCCACCGAGCCCCACCCCCATTTTCAAACACACTCCTCTCCAATACTCCTGATTTAATGACCCCCCCTCCCTTTGCCTCCCGCAGAACAAAAACTTGTTATCGTTCCCGTCATGCCCTCCTCCCAGTAAGCCCTTCCGGTTATTATCAATATTATCCTTGCTATTACTCGGCCAATTGTTGTTGGTTACCGTGGTGCTTGGCGCCATAGATTTGAGAGAGACGAGGAGCGAGATGAGCCAGAGTCAACACAGCCGGCTCTGCCATCACTATTTGCTTGTTTGACATCGGAGAGAGCAGTGTTTGTGCCACTGATAATTTCAGGACACTCTCGCAATGCCGAACTGTTCAGACAGTTTTGAGTTTTCTCGTGAATATTGCATGGTTAGTTAAGGTTTAACTTTTTAAAATTATTTTTTATTACTTTTATTTGACGTCAAGGCTGGATTAAGTCAAGTTCTGGCTTAATACTGGAAAGAACCCCTTAGTTCAAATCATTCAAATTATTTAAACAAATTTGGCAACATGAAAATAGAGCGATCGGTCCAAAAATGAATATCACAGTACATTTCTTTTTTTAAATGTAATTACTGACACGGCCAGTTGCAACTTTGTTCTTTACGACACTAAACTGTACAATCTAAGTTTATGGCGCAATATTTCACCCATGCGGGATAACTAAGTCGTGTACAACGATGTTGGACGTTAGAAAATAAAATATTGTTCACGGCATCAAAACATTTTGCTATGATGGTTAGTCTTATTTATTTTGCCAAAAATGTTTATTAAAGTTCATGACTTTTCTAGTTAATTTGTTAATGGGAATTTTCACAACTTATCACCGCCATTGTTTTGTGGTCTCTAGCTATTTATACTTTGATTTACAAAGCAACGTTAACATGTTTAGTAAAAATCTTTAACATAAATCTGATAGAAATAAATGAATAAGAAATAGCTAAATTTAAAAAATATAAATATATTTATATTTTTGGTGTTATCTTCTAAATATAATTAATAGATTGGAAGAGTTTAGGCTCGATGTCACTTCCTGCAATGTGTAATCTGAATACAATCGCGCTAAAATCAAGTCTATACGGGCGAATGCTTGAAATTGATTTCATAACAAAAGTTCACAGAAATTTCCGGAAAAAAATATGTCATTTTAATTGAAGTAAGAATGTGGAACTTATGGGCCCCAATCGCGGGATTACTCTCAGATTATCACTCTGTCATTATGGCAGCATGTGTGGAGCAGTTGAGAATATCTCTAAAAAGTAGCTCAGTAGCGGCGGGTAGATTTTTCGGAAAGAAACAAAATAATTTGAAGGGAATTTTTAATTTTAATTTAATTTTCTTTATGTCATGGAGCGTTACAATTAATGTGCTGGGAGAATAAATGTAATGCATATTTTTTTAAGACAGGGGTTGGGGGGTTAATGAGGGGTAAATGTTGGTGTTTATGTTTGTTTAATCTTATCAACTGCTTTAAACACTATAAAACAATACAAAAGAAATCAGACGTGTGAATAAGTGGTTGACGCTTGGTTAGCACGCTAGAGAAAGTAAGAATTTGTTAGAGCCGACATATTGGTAGAAGAAACACTGATTTCGCAATGCTATCCATTAATGTAGATGGGCAAAGTTCAACCGTTAGGACTTATACGGGAAATCTAGGATAACATGTCGGTCTCAATTTTAGCATTTGTTTTTTGATAATTCATCCTGACCAATAATTTATGTATCATTTTCTTTCCATTTTTGATTGCTCACTGCTCAATCTGTCACTCGTGAATATTTTAGTCAGCTACCGGTAATAAACATTAGCGCCTTACTATAGATGGATGACGCATAATGTGTTGTAAAAAAATTTTAAATTTCTGTCTCGGTTTTATTCATCCCAAACGTGGTATAGGCTGTGAAACACTAAGGGATATATTATAAATATTGTTTAAGTGGAAAAAGTCTGCAATTTAATTTCAAGGTCCTATTACCGACATCGAGATTCCTAACAACAGTAAGCCCAAAGAATATGCAGGCAAAACGCATAACCCCGAAGGTTTTGAAAAACATTATTTTTACTTTAATGACTTTGCGCTACATAACTCCTGATCATTAAAAGCCTGATATTTATCTGTTTCTAAGGTCATTCATTGATTTTACCACATTTTAAATAAAACAAAATTCCATTGCGTAATTTTTTTTAACAGTAGTATAGCACCAAAATCCCTTAAACACCCTGAAGCCTGAAACGTTTGTTGACCCTTGAACTACAACCTTGAATTACAATTCTACAATAGTCCCTCCGCACCTTCCGACTCAGCGTTTCATATCTTTTCTTTTGACGTGAACACCCCTCCTATTACTACACTCAGATACGTCTCTGACAAGTAGAAATGATTGAATAAAAGATAGCTGGAAATCTCAGGGATTCGTAACGATGAAGGCATTTGGATATGATGGACATTTCGATTGAAATCAATTTTTTCATCGCGTTGTAGAGCAAGAGGGGAGATGTTCGTATAAAAGTACAAGTGGGTTGTCCCGATGAAACATTGGAATATTTTTTAAAAAAATTAAGGTACAAAGCCCTCTCAATGAAACTAATTAACACTATACGGGTTAAAAGTGCAATTTAAAAATGTGTTTCTTGAAAATATATATTTCACCACCCTGTAGAACGGATAAAAATTTAGGAACACGTAAAATAGAACAGGTTATTTTATTTTAAAAAAGAGAAATTGTAAAATTTTGTCGCTTATAAATTAAAATTTTAAAAAAAGAAACAACTTTATTTTAATTTTACTAAATATTGTCAAATGATCTCGTTCAGTGGTGCGATCTCATTCTTCTATGAGATACCACACACTTTTGTAGCCCATTCCTGAAATCTCGTTTGGATCCAAGCCATCAGTGGTATCAAGTCGCTAAGAAGTGTCTATGTCCACAGTGGAAATCAGATCCAGCAAAGGATGCTTTTGTTCCTTCATCATTGCACGAGATATATATGCTAGTATACAATAGTGTAATAAACTGTTTAGAAGTCAGTGCGATTCCTATTAGTCATCTGGATGAGGTATTAACTGGTGTATGAAACAACTTGGGGCTGATGTTATAACACAATCACTGATTCTACTGCCGAAATGACAACGAATTGTTTTTTAAAGAGGAAACCTTTAAACACATCTCTACAGTCTTCACCCCAATAGTCGGTTATTTTTTAAAGATGAAACGTTTAAACACATCTCTACCGTCTTCACCACTATAGCCGGTTGTTTTTAGTTTTTGTTTTTTGTTTGTTTTAGTTTTTTTTATTGTTGGAGTGAGGGAATAAGAAACACACTAAGAAGGATGAGGTGATAAGTTCAACATTAGAATACTCCATTCCCATTCAAAGCGTTTGCCAAAAAGGAGACAGAAAAAGCTAACAGTGAATTTCTGAAATTTTTTATGAATCCATATTTAAAAATAAAATAATAAATAAAAGTACATTGGAAGAAATTACTTTTAGCATACATTGACATTTCAAAAGTATGTATTTAAAATTGCTGCACACTTAAGCTTTTAAAACAGTAAATTGTATCCGCTTATCGAGATAATACAACTGAATAAGTACAAATATTGAGAGGCAGTAAGCGCTTTGAAACTAGTTATTCTGTTATTAATTCGAATTGAGATTCCCATGACTTAACACAAGGTTTTGTGCAAGGACACGCCCCTACTGTCAGCCGAAGAGAGAAAAATCTGCAACTTAGGCTAATTGGCTATGTTGAAATCTAAATGCGTCACAAGGTATTGGCAACAATCTGTCATGCTCCTGCACGTGAAATGAAACAAATCGCGCCATTTGGGCAAATTTGGCTCGTTTCCCCCTGAGGTTTAACCTCTCATTTCTCTAAGTACTCGCTGGGAAATGTTGGCCCAATACTTGAGTTGGTTTGTTGTACAGCTCTTGGACTTTTGTGTTTGTCTGTATTTGTACAAAAAGAGTACAGTGTGCTAGTAAGTTAAGTTATCAGTACCAGGGGCGGATTAAGACTGCACGGGGCCCCTGGCTGCAATTCAAATTGGGGCCCCATCCAGCCAGTGTACATTTAGATAAAATGATTGCTAGCAGCTAATATAAGACTTTACCTTGTAAATATTCATCCAAAATGATTATTCATGAAAAAACCGAATTCGAAGAAATAACTTTTTGCCGGTATCCTAAAATTGAGTGTAAAAGACAATTTATAAAATTAAAAAACACATGAAAAAAAAATTCACACCCCACCCGGGTATCGAACCCGCCACCGCTTGCACCACATTCGGCCACGAGAGCTCATTTAAGGTTGTCAATTTAAAATATATATATAATATTTTTTAATATTCAGGTTTTTTGACTGCTAAGACTATCGTGTGGGAAAAGAGATCATTTTAATAGATGAGATAACATATTTTCAGCAATTCATGTATACATTTGTCCACATTTATTATAAAATATGCTAAGTTTGGGGGCCCTAAATCATCGGGGGCCCCTGGCTTTAGCCCGTTCAGCCCCCCCCTTAATCCGCCATAGATCAGTACATTTCGTTTTTAGAAGCCTTAGCAGCTTTTTAAATTTTGATTTTGTTAGTATTACTGTAATCTACAAGTAAGTTTATATTTAGTTTTCCTAAAATTGTTGCTGTTGGAAACGTGTCTGAATTTAGTAAAATTAGTAAATTTTGGACTTATCTATTGAAATTGTTTTTAATTTGTTTACAAAGTAAGATTACAAAATATAAATAAATATCAAGTTTATTATTATTATATTTATTTTTAATAGCATATAATATAATGGTTACAAATAGAACAACAGACAATACCCCAGGATTAAAGAAAATCTTGTCACACTTTTTAACAGTTCCTTTTAAAAATCAATCTAAATTAACCAGCTATTAGTTACATTTTCAAATTTGTTATAAGCGCAATAAAAAGGTGTTCACAACAGCCATGTGTAAATGTTAGGATAACAAAAAGTTGTCAAATATTCATTTTTTATTGTAATTTTTTTTAAAAAGGTATATATTTAGTTTTAATTTTAAAGCAGTATTCATGTAAATTTTTAGGCAATGCCATTCCGAAATAATATGTCTTATAAAACCTCTCTTAAACATTGCTGCTATATTATCGACTGAATCATACTATAAAATACACATCAAATATAAAAAATACTGCAGCCAATAATTGCTTCCCTTGATCAATCCCATGGATACCCATTGCTCGTCGCAGACATTTGAAAACTATATTCCCTACACTGGTTAAGCTTGCCTCCCTATTTCCAAAAATCTGAACCATTTAGCGAGCCCTCTCCTCTTCCGCCCCGCCCCAGGAATAAGACCAATGCATTTAGGCGATGTTGTTTATCTGCAGGAGAAGGGACGCTGGGGTATTAGACGCTTCCTTGTCTGGGACTGAGCTGTGGTCAGCGCGTGTCAAAATCAGAGTTCTGACGACCTAATTACATTTACTGATCATTTCTGTTGAGGTCTCCCCCCTCCTATGCCCTTGACCAAGGTCAAAGATAAATGATCGATTTTTAAAGCCGTTAACTTAATCAAGTTTGATAGATTATCGTAGCTCAGATATTTACTAGAGTATTCTCAAAATATAATATTGTAAAATACCCAAATAATAATTTATTTTTAGTCGGTATAAATCTTACAAAATGTAGGTGTGTACTTGTCTAAAAAGTCTCTTACTGATAAGTCCGAGGCGATTTTGCAACACGCATGCCTTAAAATAGACAAGGAACTATTAATTTTTTAAATGTAAAATATTTTATTCCTTTGAGTGATAAGACATTATTATGACATTTGGAACTATTATGTTTATACAAGGTTGCGAGCTTTTTTATTTTTATGCAACAAAGTATAGAAAAACTTCTCTATTAATCATTGGATGCATTATAAAAAAATGTATATGATATTTGCTTCACTGCTTAAGTTATTTTTGTAGTGTTATTTCCTTTACTATTGCATGTAAGCCGTACACATGCCTAGCTAATTTAAAACAAGCACAAAAGGCATTAGACCATGAAGGAAGACACTTTAAAAAAAAATTCAAGATGCGATGAGAAGAAGATAAGACATGAGTTGTTGTTTTTATATGCGTATGTTTAATAATTGATTTAATGACGCATAAAATTATGTATAGAAGGAGCGTCGGTAACAGATAAGATAAGATACGATAAGATAAGATAATGTGAAGAAATGCATTGCTCGTGGGTCTGTGACGTGTTTTGAACGACTCACTGATCGGTTTACCTTAGCAATTTTTTCAGAAAATGGCTTAAATATTAGCACCTTATTGCAGTTTTGAGTGGACTCGACACACCTCACATGGACTACATGAGACTTATGCAACAAGCTAAACAATATTTGCAATACAATCTTTTCAGCCAATAGTTGGTAAAATATATATATATATATATATATATATATATATATATATATATATATATATATATATATATATATATATATATATATATATATAATAACCACTTTTAAGAGTTGCCATTTTAGTTTCCCATACCATTTTTATATCATCATCAACACAATACCGTATTAGATTTCAATTATTTATGTGTTCCCGCTAAGTATCAAAATCTTTAATATAAACTTAGAAGCTCTACTCTAGACCCACACATTAAAAAAAATATGAGTAATATTCTAAAACTAGACAAAAAGTCCAAATTACTGAATACAAAATCAAAACAACAAATATATCAATGAAATACTCCCAAATGTTATCACACACATTCACTACCCATACAATTTTACTACCCACATCTGCCGACATTAAACAACTAGGGCTTCACTTCCGAATATATTGATTTCTGTGTTACTCCAATTTTTCCTCATATCTATGGCGCCTTGCCCTGGGTGTCCGCTGGTGGGAGGGGTGGTTCAGATAAACTGCAAGGAATCTATTGATGCTTATCTAATCCAATTTTCTCCCTTCTGTATTACTGTATATCAATCCAGCCACATTTTTTTTATCCTTGCTTTAATTTCGATATTTTTCTTAAGCTTTCGGCGCTGAGGAGGACGCAGTGTATCTGAATTCATATTTTAGCGCTTATGATTCATCTCTATCTTTTAGGAATAAAGAAGATACCTCACTTTCGTCCTAGCAGGTCGATGAAGAAAGTGACATTGCGTGTGCGCAATGTTCCTCATTTCTCTTCTTGTTTCAATAAACAAACAACAAGAATAATATCTCAAACATGAAAGATGTCGAATTTTGTCTAACAGTTTTACTTTTTTTTTACATTAAAATTTGGAAAGTCATTAAAAAATAAAATTGTTTAGGTAATAAAAGTGAGATTATTTGTTCTGCAGAATCCAAAGTAATTAATATTGTACAGTAAAACCTTGAGATTCTAACATAATTCGTTCAATTATTCAGAATAAAATAAGACTATCTATGAATTCTAATGTCTGAAGAAAACACAATCTACTTTTTGGAGTCAACTTTAACGAGTCAAAAAAAGGTTTAAAATGTTTCAAAAATAATTATTTAAAGAATGGATAAGTAACCCAATTGTAGATTGTGTCCACAGATAATCAACATGTATACCTTTCTTTGACAACACAGATAATCAACATGTATACCTTTCTTTGACAACACAGATAATCAACATGTATACCTTTCTTTGACAACACAGATAATCAACATGTATACCTTTCTTTGACAAGGTCAATTTTTATCTCTTGAGATATAGGCAGTGCAAAAAAAACACAAAAAAACTTATCTTAAAATCTCTATATATATAAAAATCAAAGTATGTATGTATGTATGTATGTATGTATGTCCTTTTATAGCTGACTAAACCATTCATCAGATCGCCATGAAACTTTTGATAACTTTTGAGTACGCTCCAGGGATGGTAATAGGCAATTTTTTTTCTAAATTTAACACTCATGGGGCGCCGGGGGCCCATAATGAGGATTTTTTTCTTATATGAGCTTTATAAAAATTAGTTTAAGGCTTAGCTGCTTGGAAAATGAATGGATCTTGACCAAACTTGGTACATAACAACTTGATAGCCTATTTAAAATACTAAAGGGCACTAATTTCCTAATGTCCATTTATTCGGGTTTGGGGGCCCAAAATGACTTTTTTCATAAACGTTTAAGATTTTATTCCCCATTCAATTATTAACTATATTGAGAAATATAGATGAATATATCCATTATGAAATTGATTGAAATAAACAGGTGTTTCGAACTTGACAACTTGCACTAAATGGGCCCTGGGGCCCTTAATGTCATTTTTTGCTTATATGAGCTATATAACAATTAGTTTATGCGTTATCTACTAAGTACTAGGTGGCTGGATAGCGAAGTCAATAGTGCGCTCGCCTAACAAGCTGAGGGGCGTGGGATCGATGCCACGTTAAAGCCACTATAAAAATTTTGATGAATGACTAACGCTAAGAAAGTCATCCGCTGACCTGGAGAGGGATGGGCGCCGCCAGTTCTATCAAGCCCGAGAATGTTCTAATGGAAACATTAGAGCCCCCTACGACTACGGGGTTATAACGACGACGTGGTTATGGGACTAAAAAAAAACTGAGTAAATGAATGGATCTTAACCACACGTTGTAAATAAAAACTTGGTAGCCCATATAAAAAAAAACCAAAAGGGCATTGCACTTCTAATGTCCAATTATTCAGGGCCCGGGGCCCCAAATGTCTTTTTTTCTTATATGTTTGAGATATTATGTGCCATTCTATTTTTAAAGATCTAAAGAAATATATCAATGATGAAACTCAATTGAAATGAACAGCATTTTGAAATGTACATCTTACATCGAATGGGCCGAGGGCCCCAAATGTCTTTTTTTTAATACTCTAAGATATTATTGTCCACTCAGTTTTTAACGACCTTGAGAAATATATCCATGATGAGACTGAATTTAAATTAACAGGTTTTCAAAATATACATCTTGAACCGAATGGGCCCGGGGGCCCCTTAATGTATTTTTTCCTGACATTAGCTGTATAAAAATTAGTTTAAGTGTTAGATAATGAGAAAATTATCACTGGTTTTTGACCAAACTCGGTATATAAAAACTTAAGAGCCTATAATAAATTACTATAGGGCGCTGAACTCCTAATGTCCATTTCCTCGGGGCTGGGGGCCCTAAATGTGTTTTTTTTTACTAAACGTTTAATATTGTATTCCCCATTCAATTTTACACGATATTGAGAAATATAGATAAAAAAATATGTATATATTTGTTATGAAATACATTGAGATGAACAGATTTTCGAACTTCACATGTTAAACTGATAGGCCCGGTGACCCTTAATGTAATTCCTTTTTTATCTATATGTATTCCTTTTTACTGAGATCGTTGCAACGCTCGACGGGTCTGCTAGTTAATAATAAAAAGGAAAATATATTTTGCTGCCTGCAATGAAATACAGAGCTGATACTCTCAAAAATAAATTAATCTTAAAATAATTGTTTCCTTAACATTTGACTTTTCTATGTGAACATCTTCAATGAATTATTTAATATTGTTCTAAAGTTAAAACTTTGACAAGGCGCTGCCAAATGGTATATTCATAATAGGTGCCTCTATTATTCGTCTTATTATAAGCTAATGCAAAAGGATGCAAATATAGTGACTCAATTAGTGACATTATATAAAAACAAGGGTGATAGAAGTGACTGCTATAACTATCGCGGCATCTCACTCCTTAGTATTGTAGGAAGCGTCTTGGCCCGTGTCATACTAACACGTTTACAGAGTCTAGCATCCCGTGTCTATCCAGGATCTCAATGCGGTTTCCGGGATGGTCGGTCTATCATAGACATGGTAATTTCCATATGGCAGCTCCAGGAAAAATGCAGAGAGCAACAGATGCCACTATACATTGCCTTTGTGGAACTTACGAACGCCTTTGATTTCGTCAAGCGCAAAGGGCTATTCCAAATCCTGGTAAAAATAGGCTGCCCCCACACCTACTCGCCATCATCAGACAGTTCCATGAAAATATGAAAGACACAGTGCAGTTCGATGGAGCTACGTCAGAAGCCTTTCCAGTCAGCAGCGGAGTTAAACAATGTTGTGTACTTGCACCAACACTGTTCGCAATGTTCTTCTCTGTACTGCTTCGATACGCTTTCAAGGATAGCAGTGATGGAATCTGGTTACACACCAGAGCTGATGGAGGACTTTTCAACACTGCCCGCCTCCGAGCCAAGACCAAAACGACAGATATCCTAATTCATGAGCTACACTTTGCGGATGATGCGGCATTAACAGCACACACAGAAACTGGTTTGCAACAACGCGTGTCAAGCTTCTCAAATGCCTGCAAAGAATTAGGTCTGCAAATCAGCTTGAAAAAGACAAACATCATGGCCCAAGACACACAACCTCCTCCTACCATCAATATCGACAATGAAAACTTGGAGGTTGTGGACAGCTTCACTTACTTGGGTTCCAAGGTCTCCAATGCATTGTCCATTGAAGATGAAATAAACAGTAGAATTGGCACGGCAGCTGCCACAATGGCTAAATTAAGCAAACATGTCTGGGAAAACACCAAGTTAACAGAGAAAACCAAACTGTGTGTCTATAGAGCCTGCGCCATTAGTACACTGCTATACGGGAGCGAGACATGGACCACTTATACATCCCAAGAGCGCAAGCGTAATAGCTTCCACTTGAGATGCCTGCGACGGATCCTAGGCATTAAATGGCAAGACAAGGTGCCTAATACTGAGGTCCTAATGCGTGCAAATACCCAAAGCATGTTCTCAATCCTTAGTGAAAGACACCTGAGATGGCTAGGACATGTTAAAAGAATAAGCCCTGGCCGAATCCCCAAGGACCTCCTATATGGAGAACTGGCATTGGGAAAGAGGAAGACAGGTCTCCCATGTCTGCGATTTAAAGATGTCTGCCAAAGGGACATGAAAGCAGCCAGAATACGCACAAGCGACTGGGAGTGAAAGGCAGAAGACAGATCTACGTGGCGCACAGTTGTCAAAAAGGGTGTCATAGTAGCCGAGGAGCGAAGGATGGAGGAGGCTACAGAAATAAGACCTAGGAGAAAGGCCAAAACATTTGGAAGCACAGAACTCTTGTGTAAAAGCTGTGGTAAAGACTGTCACTCAAGGATAGGACTGCACAGCCACTCGAGGAAATGCAACCCAACTCAACAGTGATGCACCATCGTCTCGCGAGACGGAAAGATGCCGATTAAAAAAAAGCTAATGGGTAGTTAACTTTTGCACATTCAAAACAAATTTTTATGGTATTCTAGCGAATGAAGATTTTAAAAACGTGTGTCCCTCTTTAAACAATCCATTGGCATAGCTCTAGTCAGGTGTGACACATTCTAATGTGATAAAATTCAACATCGTTTTGTTGTTATTGTTGTTATATTATCTGTTACAGACGCTCCTTCTATACAGTTGTTGCTATGATCATGCTTCATATTCAAAACACGCTTTCCGGTTACACACGGGCTCGATTCCTTTATTTACAAGTCTCGAACAGGCTTACAATGCACCCAATAATTAAGTGTGCAGGGGGATATGTGTCAAGGTCAAAAAATAGTATTTTAATTTCGTGTTTTCACTTTACGCACTACAAACACTAAGTGTGTCCACCACGGAACAAATACAAAAATCCAAATAAATCCTCGATGACTAACAAAAGAGCGATGTAAATACCGAATCTCGGATTTTCACCATTTAAACTCTGAATCTCCAAGTCAGGTTTTCGGTTTTGTATTCTGTCAACGAATCCGGGATCGCAAGGTTCCATTAATAACGAGTAATTGCTCCCCTTTTTCATCAAAGAGTCTTCAGATATCGGAACTTAATAACAGTCATTTAGAATTTTCTTTCACAGAGAACATTTTTCTTTTGTCCCTGAAGCTCCGTCTGAACTGACCTGAAACATATATGAGTGAAGTTTGAATAAATAGTACGTGTGAATGTATTAAAGACATATTGTCCGGAATCTTTGCTATCACTAGTTTCATGATTTCATAAATTTAAAAAAAAAGACTAAAACAAATGTACATGTTTGGGTTTTTTAAAATTAAAAGCTTCATAGTAATATTTGGACTGTATAAAAAGGGAAAAAAAATTAATTAAAACTTTATAATTTGAATAGCATTCATAAATGAAAGAAATTCCAACATAACAAAGCCTTTTCAAAAGACAACCTATTCAATAGTCGAGGTGTAAAATAGAACTCCAGTTATACAATAGAGTTTGGGTGATAGAGCACTCTTCTTGGGCGACGTTAAAATTAATAAATTCAGCTATACAAAAAGTAAACATTAACTTAATAAGCAATTTTAATAAAACAGATGAGATGTAATTACACAACACTCTTTAGAAAAGAGGCCAGCAAAGCGTTTAACACAACAACGGACATGTTAATTAAGTTAATGATACAGTAAAGTGTAAATAGATTAAGCTTTTGATATATTAGTTTAAGAGATAATGGGCAAAACTATTTTTTTTAAAATAGATATGATGCTGTTTTGTTATTGACTTCATGGACTAAAAACTAGATGCCCCCCCCCCTTTTTAACACACACACAGAACCGGAGTGTTGGTTTAGGGATTAGTTGATAACCAGCGGCGCTGTACGTCACTGGCAGAACTGGTCATGTCTCACATACAAGTCTCGGGAGAAAGAGTGTGAAATTACTTTGTTGTTGTCCAGAGAATGTAAAGGAATGGATCAAATATTTGTGGGGTCAGGAAGAAACGTTTCAGGACTAAAACTTATTTGGTGTCAACAAAAGCTAATTCCTTTCATTAAAACATATTTTTAAAACAAAAGCAATTTCAGGAAATAAATTACTAAAACCTATTTAAAGTTTTTTATTTTCTTTCAAGTAAAGATTTCAATTAAATCTTGCAGATCATCACAAATATCAATATACACAATTCCCGTTGTCTGTATATAGGGATGTAATTATAATGCTGTTAGGTGGCGCTGCGATCGATTTTGTGCTGCACTAAAAATAATACTTTTATAACGTTCCGCATAAAATTGTTCGATATGATAATAAATCAAGCAAGTAATAAAAAAAACTCGTAAAAAACAAGTTTTTGACTATAAATCATTTATGTACGAGAAGTAACTAAAAGAATGTTCATTATAATACGCAGCGCAAGACCATCCAAAAATACAAAATTGTAGTTGTGTCGTAAAAAATGATTAATATAATGCGCACCGATCAGGAATATGTTTATAAAAAGTGTTGTCAATAAAATACGCACATTATTGCGCGACAGAAAGGTTGTTCAATATAATGCGCACCCTTACACTATCTCAAAAAATAACATTATACATAGGAATAAATCAAATAATCTAAAAAATCAATAATTTAATTACGGTACATGCGATCGATCTGAAATTTTGATACACTGTTTTTATCATCGGTACAAAACTGCCTGCAAATTTTCAGCTCGCTAGCTTACGAGGAAGTGGGATAAATATTGATCAAAAGTTTTGGCGACAAGCAAGCAATCAAGGGTTCAAACAACTAGACACCACGAGTTAATATAAAGGAGTTAATTTTTAAAAAACGTAAAAAAACCAAGTTTTTCGACTATAAATCCTTTACTTAAGAGACGTAACTAAAAGAATGTTCATTATAATACGCAGCGCAAGACCATCCAACAATACAAAATTGTAGTTGTGTCGTAAAACATGTTTAATACAATGCGCACCGATCAGGAATATGTTTATAAAAAGTGTTCTCAATAAAATACGCACATTATTGCGCGACAGAAAGGTTGTTCAATATTATACGCACCGCGACACTCTTTCTCAAAAAATAACATGTTACATAGGAATAAATAAAATAATCTAAAAATTCAATAATTTAATTACGGTACATGCAATCGATCTGAAATTTTGATACATAGTTTTTATCATCGCCACAAAACTGCCTGCTAAATTTCATCTCGCTAGCTTACGAGGAAGTGGGTTAAAAATCGTTCCAAAGTTTTGGCGACCGACAAGCAATCAAGGGTTCAACCAGACACCACGAGTTAATATAAAGGATTTAAAAAATAAATAAAATAAATGAAAGTTCTGTATTACGTTATTTTTTAATCTAATGTGTATTTATTTTGAAAACTTCCGTCATTTTTGACGGGGGATACACTAGTCTAATAATAAATCTATACATTTAAACATACCAACAAATGACAAAATCAATATGCCAGAGGTAAGAAAAAATATTTTAATGAGGACACATGCTTTTTAAAATTAGAACATTTGTTATGTGTATAATAAACTCCTAGTTCTTTTTTTTACTGGTATTTAAAGCCATTATTTTAGCAGCAATCCGTGGTTGCTTTTTTATCTAACAACTCATACCACTTACTGTGAGAACATCCATTCCAGACCTGATCTCTGAGACCGATGGAGAACTATACCTACGGTGTAAGTTGATATTATAGTCTGCTATCATTAATCTAATTACTCAATGACCAACGGCCAGACTCGTCTGGTCATCCAGCGGTTTACTCACGAGAGCTATCCAAACACTAATGTGTCCAGGAAACTTAACGGATAACTGAAGTATCCTGCCAGAAACTACAAGAGGTACTCCATACTTATGTGATTATATATTACTCAGAATCGGGCGGTAGTTTTAAAATGGAGTGTTCCGTATAACTTGTATATCAAGGTGTAGCATTTTGGGTCCACTTTTCAGTAGTTTTTACTTCATCGAAGGCGGGTAGCAAATATCTTGACACGCGGCTCACTACCTATAGCCACGCCACTGCTTAGATTGTGTCTATAATATGGTATTAACTTTGGGTTATATGATACACATATGTTGTCACGGATAGGGCTGTCAATATTGTTGAAAAAGGCTGCCCGGGTACCCGTCCAAATTTCGAACGGGTACCCGGGTGACCCGTTCGAAACATCGCATAATTTTCCCATTCATGACCGCTATACAATGCTACCTAGCCACCTTCCATGCACCTCATTTCGCACAGTAACCACACGGCCGACGTCTTAGGCATACATAAATGACGTTACGTGATTTTTTTCGGATTTTTTTACCTCCCCCCTCCTCGTCACACGTCGTCACAAAAACTTAAACCCCCTCCTATATGAAGTCACAAAGCTTTGCCGCCCCCGCCCCCCCATAAAAGCCGTACTTTCTTTTTGCAAATGAGCATGTGTCAAATAACTTCATTATATTGTCATTTAAGTTTGTATGTAATGTGAAGTTGAACTCTAAAATCAAATACACGCATTAATCCATGTAAAACGTCATTAAATAAATTATAAGCTATCAAAGTTCCGCGTTTTGATGTGACGTCACATTCTTAAACGCAACCCTCCCCCCTCGTCACAAATGCGTGACCCCCTCCTTCCCTACGTGCGTAACGTCATTTATGGACGGCCCCTTACCCATCTTATACTGTTAGTAACTAATTTATTGACTTTAAAAACTGATAAATTTGGGTTTATTATTAAAATCAGTTTTTTTGGGCAAGGCACACGTGGTAATGAACACACGAAACACAATCGAATGGAGGGAGGAGAGTGGGGGGGGGGTTGTAGATAAAGAACGTCGACAATCCGAAACCCAATGTCGGTGTATTTCAAAGCAAAGTTAGTGTCAAAGTAGGTTTTTTTTTATGAAGAATAATAAACACGGTATCTTTCATCTCTATGCAGTCCATCATGCGGGGTACGACTTACTCATCTTACACTGTTAGTAACTATTTAATTTTTAAGCTTTAAAAACTGACGACCGTGTACGCATTATTAACGTCAATCCTTCTAGGCCAACGCGTGTTAACGAACACAATTAACACAAGCGAATGGAGAGGGGCGGTTTTAGGATTGTAGTAAGGAGGGGATTGATACAGAAAAAATTAACCCAATGTAGGCATATTTCAAAGTTAGTTTCAAAGCATGGGTGTCTTTATTAACAACAACAAACACGGCCTCTTTCATATCTATGCAGGACATCCTTATTTTTGGCAGATGAGTTTTGTTTTCCTTATATGATTCAATCAAAAAACAAAAACCATCTTGTCTTTGCGTTTTCTGTTTCATTTTCAGAGAAAAAAAGATGTATAAAAAAATATTGTAATTTGTCCAGATCCTATTTTATTTCCCATTGACAGATATTTCTCCTTAGATATGTTTCACAGCATATATTGTTTTTTTTAAATCATTTGATAAATTATTTTACGAGCCACAAAGTAAACACAAAAAAGCTGCTTGCAGAGCCGAAGTTTGGCCTTCGTTAATATAGACATTGATGCCACATTTTCACGGGTACCCGGGCTGAATTTTACTAACAGGGTAATAACACGGCAACGGGTAACCGGGTCCCGGGTACCCGTTGACAGGCCAGTCACGGGTCACCAGTATAATCATGTATACAACATTATCGCTCGGTAATAACATCCTATTCGTTTTAAAAAACAAGATCCCATTAATAAAATAAAGAGAACTACGTCTTAATTGTACTATGGACGAGAAAAAAAACTTATTCAGTAACATACATATGCAAATAGCATATACTTGATGACTCGATAACTCAGAAAAAGAACGTAAATATTCCACGAATACATTGGCTTTCTTGTGGATAGATAAGACCTGAATTCAAGACAAAATCGAAAAAAGAATTCGAGAGTTGTTAAAATTAGCTCAATCAAATAAGACCATCGTTTTTAGAGATTTATAAAAATTAATATAATAATATAATAATTAATTTTTGTGTGTGCCTGAAAAGGAAACATTTTCCTCAGCAAGACAAGACAAAGACAATCAGCCATATTTTTTTCCACTCAAACCTGGTTTTAATTTGGATAAGATTTTTTTTTATTTAGAATAAATTATCATTTAAATGTAGCTATTGATTTTCACAACATTGATAATCAGATATTCTTATATTATTACCTAAATGATAGAAAAGAAGAATAATTTAGACAAGACTTCCTTATCATTAAGAAATAGTTAAAGAAATCCCCCTTTTTACGAAAAGATGAGTTCAAGTTTTTACAGAATTTTTTCATAATTTTATTAAAATTTTCTTTTTGAATGTAAGAAGCTGAACTATTTCCACTTTAAACTACACGAAATCAAATAAGATAAATTGTTTTTTTTATAGTGACACTGACAGAAACAATAAAAGAAAAATAATTCACAACTATTGAATTCTTTTGAATCGTATATAATAAAATCATAACGTTTTAATCCCCTTTTTGGAGAAGACTCCTGACAAGTTTCTGATCCCCCTCCCAAAAAGTCTGTCCCCGCCAAAGCCCTTAATCCACTTGAAACATTTGTCCCAGAATTTGTTGGTCTGCCCGGCCATCTAGCTTTAATCAATGCTCCCATAGTGACGGGGGCGAGTTCAAATGTTCCCTGATTAAGTGGCCTGGTTGACCTTGGGTCAGTGAAAAACGATGTTTCACGACGGTAAACACAGCCGAGAGGAGAAAACTCTCCGGCCATCCATCATGTACTACGGTGCCAGCACGTGGAGGAGGGGGGTCTGGAAACCGGGTCATACTGTGGTGACTACTATACTTGGGGGGGGGGAGAGGTGAGTGTTGGGAGGGTACGTTGTGGGTGAGGGTGTAAGTGGAGGAAAAATTAAAAAGTGGGAATGGATTGGGTGATTGATGATTGGGGAGAGAGAAATGAGAGAGATGAGCAAAAGAACAAAATAAATGAGGAGAATATCGATGAAAAGATATTGGAAGAGGCAATGGCGTTGTCAGAGATGATACCACCCTAGAACAAACTGGGCTGTTTATACCACCCACACCTTCTCTGTTCTGTCCATTGATAAATAAATAAAAAGCAACAAGTCTACAGTCGAAAGAGAGTAGCAACTGACCATATAAAGAAAGTAGCAACTGACCTTATAAAGAAAGTAGCAACCATATAAAGAAAAAAGTAGTTGGGACCACCAAGAACAACATCCCCCAAATCCTATGTCACTGGATGAGATGATATAAAGATCAATGATATTGAGTTTATAGCTTTGTATAATAAGAATGGGAAAGAAAATGGATGATAAAAATGATATTGGAAAACGTGGGGACGTGGACTAAACACAGGAAGAATGGAAAGAAAAACTCATACAAAATTGTTGTACTACCATAAAATTTGATAAACAATAGGATTTGATGATACCTTACAATAGGTTTAAAGATATCTTAAAATAAATTGGATGATATCTTACAATAGGTTTGATGATATCTTACAACAGGTTTGATGATATTTTACAGTTTTCTTTTAATTTAATTCAAACTTTTCTCGAAATTAATTTAACCTGTCATTTTGTGCCACGCTAAGTTAGACATTTGTCTATCGTAATCAGGCATAATTACTTTCACATATTGTTATTGTACGTTTGAGAAATGATCATGGGGAAGTACACGTCTTCTGATATGTTATAAGTTTAACGAACTCCCCGTAATTGTATCCTCGTACACCAATATTCAACTTGCATGTAAATAAAACAAACAAAACAACATAGGATAAAATCAGACCTTAAACTTTAACAGCTTTTGAACCACTGGCGACTTATTAATATCCGCAATGATGAAAATTTGTTTTATTTAATAATAAAAGAAAATATCGTTTTATAACACAAACAGATTTTCTATAAATAAAGAAATATTTGTCATAAAAAATGTGATGAATAATAAACCATGACAAATTAATATGTCTTTATTTAGCTTTGATAATAGAACATTGAAATAAAAACAGAAACACAATTCAAAAGCCCGGAAAAATGAACGATCTATTTATTAACAATATGTCCTACCTTACAAATGTGGATCTCATTTCGTTCCGCCTTGAAACAGTCGTAAAAGAACAACTTGAAACGCTCTGTGAGTCACGGGCGAACATGCGCTCTTCGTTTTTCTACCCGAAGAAAAAAAAAGTTAATAATAATACAACATCTTGAAACTTGCAACACGCTTCTCTTTGCTGTTGACAAATGTTGCCACTCGATCAATTCTCCAAAACAAAAACAGAAGACACTTGTTTTTTTTGTTTTTTTTTAATTTTTATCTGTGCATTCACGGTCATGAAACTGAGATTTCCACAAAGAAATATAACGTTTACTGTTAAATAAAATAATGTATATATTGTTGTTTTATATTATCAACAAAGAAACAAAAAACAACAATTCAACTTCTTATCTTTGCATCCCAAACGCTCATCATCTTTGAACATTGCACGGCGGGTGGGATGATTAATAATTAGACCCACGTGACGTCACGACTGCCATGAGGCAAAAACGCGGAGAGGATCGAAGTCCGGGCTCTGTCATCATGTCTCACGGAGGCAGGGGTGGGCGGGCGGGGATCGATGCGGAGGAAGGGGGTAACGATTGGGGGTGGGGGTCCGATGGGGAGCTGGAAAAGGAAGTTTGTCGGACAGTGTCAAAAGTCTATAGAAACAAAACTGAGCCTATGATACCCTGAGGAGGGGAAAGTTAAGGTGGGGGTGAGAACTGAAGGGTGTGGTTATTGGATGGCTGTTGGTGATAATTACTGACGGATTAAACAAACAACAGTTATTATTACAGAAACTATGGTGAGCAAAAAACAAAGAAATCCTATATAATAAAAGGCTATGTTCCGTGCAGTCATAGATAGCGATTGGTCCCTCAAACACATGACTCCTACAACCAATCATATAGTGTTGGTCATTATTTACCGGAAGTCTAATAATAGAATTAAATAAAATTCTGTTTACATCCGGGTAATGTGTAAGGTCGGTTAGTAAACTTGTCTTCGTTATTCCTATACAATTTGAGCTTTTTGTGTATCCCAAAACTTGTTTACAAGCGTATTTTTAGGAAATTTTATATACCCAAAAATTAGCATTTTTTATCCATAGTTTTTCCAAACACATGCGTGTATGTAGTAAACATTTTTTTGGAGGAAAAGGTCCTACAGACAATTTTCAAAACCTTAATTGTATAGAATTTAAAATAAAAATATAAGTATAAGGTTATATTATTTGATATATATATTATATAATGCGAAATAGAACGTCCTTGCGAGAGTGACCTAAATTTAAATGAATTAGTGACTCTGCTCTGACTGAGGCTCTAGTTCTAGTTCATTTCCTCGTTCGTCCGTGAACTTTATTATTTCATACTATTTACTTATTTACTACTAATACTAATGATGTTATTATAATTTAAGTCATAATCTTAGTGTAATTTTGTTACTAATAAATACCAAGGCATTTATTTTTATAAGGACCAAGGAAATCAATCAATATTAAAATAAATATATCTAATACATACTCGCCGTTCGTATGTGCGTGTCTCCCCAGCGAAAGGCGAGCAAAAAGGCGCTCGAAAGGCGCGCAAAAAGGCGCGCAAAATTATTACAAATAGATTTTAAAATTTCGCCTTAAAAATATTATATGACGTCATTGTTTTAGCACAGAACGTCAATTACCGAAACAACGCACGAACTATCCGTGTGTGTGAGCCTTAGCAGGCTTTTCCACTAGTTTGTTAATAATTGACTACTGTTACGCTAGGCCTATTATTTACCATAGCTACGACTATCGAACAACCGCTTACACATGTTTAGGCTTATTTATTTAAGTTTTAAGTCTTCGGCATTTAAATAATTTATTCAGCTGCAAAACCAAGTGTAAATAAATATTTTTTTGCACAAAAATTGCACCTAGAATATCGTTTTTAGTGAGATATTTCAGAAATGTTTGACCTGAATCTAAAAATAGTCCAATAACCGAATGAGTTATGACGTTTTCTGGTCTTAGAAATGATCAAGCCTATTGAACACGTTTACGCGGACGTTCAAAACGAGTTACTTTTGATGCAGTATTTCTTCTAAGACTTTATTTTGAGTTATGCGCGTTGGGATTTATAGTCAAGAGCTCTGTTTTTAAATCCTTTATATTAACTCGTGGTGTCTGGTTGATTGCTTGCTTGCTTGCTTGTCGCCAAAACTTTGGATCGATTTTTATCCCACTTCCTTGTAAGCTAACGAGCTGAAATTTTGCAGGCAGTTTTGTGCCGTTGATCAAAACGATGTATCAAAATTTCAGATCGATTGCATGTACCGCAATTAAATTATTGAATTTTTATATTATTTTATTTATTTCTATAATAATATTATAATAAACATTCTTTTAGTCATGTCTCGTTCATAAAGGATTTGGTTCTTTACGTTTTTAAAAAATTAAATCCTCTATATTAACTCGTGGTGTCTGGTTGATTGCTTGCTTGCTTGTCGAAAAAACTTTGGATCGATTTTTAACCCACTTCCTCGTATGCTGAAATTTTGCAGGCAGACTCGTGCCTTCCCAAAAATAAAAACGATGTATCAAAATTTCAAATCGATCACATGTACTGTAATTAAATTATTGCATTTTTTAAATATATTTATCTCTATGTATCATGTTAAATTTTTGAGATAGAGTGTCGCGGTGCGTATTATATTGAACAACCTTTTTATTAATACTTTCCTGTTGCGCGATTCGGTGCGTTTTATATTGAAAATACTTTTTATAAACATATTCCCGATCGGTGCGCAATATATTAAACACGTTTTACGAGACATAACTAAAAATTTGTATTTTTGGATTGTCTTGCGCTGCGTATTGTAATGAACATTCTTTAGGTTATGTCTCGTACATAAAGGATTTATAGTCAAAAACTTGTTTTTTTACTGGTTCTTTTTATTACGAGTTATTTATTTTAACTATAATGAATAGTATTTTTGACGTGATGCGCATGTATGCCAGTGTAACAGGCCATATTAAACCCCTGCCCAGAATATACCCGGGTATAATCTGGCCTAGGAACACTTTGGATTCCTTACCCTTATCTTATCTTATTATTTACAGACGCTCCTTCTATATAGAAGATTATCACGTCATATGCTTTTCATTGGTTATGTCAAGTCTTGCATTTTTATTAGAGTTTTAAATGTTGATAGTGTTGGTTTTCCTGGTTTCCTCAGGCAACCCTTTCCACATTTTGATTCAAGTAGTCATGTAGTTGTTATGTAATGCCAGTGTTCATGTGTTGAATTACTTTATCTCCGAGGAGGATGTGGTAGTCCTCTGTTCCTGTCAGGGCTTATGGTCCTAAAGTAACCGCCCCCCCTCATTTTTTTGTGTTGCAAAATATGTACGCCTGGGTGGTTCAAAATCTCGAGTGCAGCCATAATATGCAATCTTGTTGAAAGTAAAGCCATAGTTGTGCTAAGATGCATTCTTCTTGAAATTGTAAGTGGGTTAAAAGTAATAATCTGCATTTGTTTTGAGACATGTTGTATCACAATGGTATCTGTTTATTCACCTGTGCTTTCTTGTTCCTTTTGTTGTAGGCTCCCATTGACAGTACCCTTAACAGAATCATCGGGGCACTGATTGAGTGAAGAACCCTGTTTATTGATGTAACTTTTAGTTTACTGACATTGTAGGTGTTTCTGAGTATTTTGTCAGTCGATATATTCTTTAGCTTAACTCTTCCCTTGTTCAATGATTCTACCACGAGGTAGGGACCAACCCATCAGGGTCCCATTTTCGAACTCATCCGATGAATGCGGCGATAATTTTTGATATCATCGTCATAAGCATCCTTCCCCCTCGCGAGACGATGGTGCAAACGAGTTCTGTGCTTCCGAATGTTCTGGCCTTTCTCCTAGCTCTTCTGTCTATAGTCTCGTCCATCCTGGGTTCTTCGGCTACTTTTACGTTCTCTTTGACAACCGTGCGCCTTGCAGATCGGTCTTCTACTTTACAATTTACACTCCCAGTCACTTGTCCTTATTCTGGCTGCTTTCAAGTGCCTCAGGCAGACATCCTTAAATCGGAGACGTGGGCGACTTGTTTTTCTCTTTCCCTATACCAGTTCTCCATATAGGAGGTCCTTGGGGATGCGACGCGGGCTCATTCTTTTCACGTGTCCTAGCCATCTTAGGCGTCTTTCATTAAGGATTATATAAACTATGGAATAATCTGTTATTTCTTGGCTGCTTGTACTTCTGCGAAGAGTTACACTTGGTACTCACGATTATATTCAGCATTTTTTGAATTGCTGTAAGTGTGTTCAGCACATCGGCGTTGACATTGTTCAAATAAGTTAATGGTAAAACTGTTCCATCTTTCGCTGGCCTGAGATCCGTAGGTAGCTTGGCTTTTCGTCCATACATAGTTTCAAAAGGAGTGCACCTGGTTGAGGCATGTGCAGATATGGTATGCACTGGTATATTTTCATTGGCGGTGCCTTCTTGATGGATTTTTGGCTTTAGGACAAAACATTTTGTTAGGCGTTTACATATTGGTGAAGGTCATGCGTCATTTTCTTCCAATAACAACGTTAAGAGATAGATTGTGGCTGTCTTATCTAATCCAAAATGGCCACCAAAATTTGGGTTGACATGAAACGTCTTCAGGATTATTTGGCAGGCGACTTTTATTGAGAACTTCCTTTTCACCATGGTAAAAAAACAATCCCTTCTTTTGCTTGAAAAGGCTTTGCTGTTTGTCTAAATTGTGACTTGGCATTTGACCATTTCTCTTAAGGTTAGTCATGGATCCACTAGGGTACTTAACTTTCGTTGTAGAGTAGAATTGTAAATTGCTGATCATACAGGCTGGTCTTCCATGGTTGACAAAGTTTGCGCTATGGTCGTTTTGGGGTTTATTTTATAGTGATCAAAATGTGTTTTAAAAGTTGCAAAATCCGATTCATCGACTCTGTAAAGATTGGCCTAATCAAACAAGGTTTCCACCATTGGCAGCTTTGTGCTACTCATTTATAATTAAAACCTTTCAAAGGATATAAGGCTGGTTTAAAATAAAATAATAGGGCGCGACGAGTTCAGGGGTTCTTTTGAATGCAGATTAAATGGAACAAAATCCATGCTTCCTAACAATAGATGAATGCATGGAAAGCGGACAATCCAACATTGTTGACGAAGTAATGCTAAAGTCATCCTCAACCGGTTAAAGCAAATATTTAAGGGATATTAGTGGGAAAAGAACAGGCAGGTTTCAGACCAGGCTGAAGCAAAATTGAGCAGATCTTCAATTGTCACTTGCTCATAGATCATACCAATAACACAAATGTGAATTCCATCATAAATTCATAGACTTTAATAAAGTCTTTGATCAATTGTGGCTCGAATGACTTTGGAAAGTTATTTAGAGGTTTTAACATTGAAAAAGAGCTGGTGAAGGTGTTCGAAGAACTTTACAGTCAGGCAAGCGGTGCAGTCCTATTTAAAGGCTGTGTAGGTTGCTAGAAAAATCATGCAAAAAAACCGTGATCACCACGCAAGCATCTCTATAGGTGGAAGACCCTTGTGCAGCCTAAGATTTGCTGATAATATAGATCTTCTGGCTAAAAACAAACAAAAAAAGAACTACAGGAGCTAACTGACAAACTTGCTTACAGATCAGGGGTATATGGAATAGGATCAGAGAAAAATAATATATTGATTAACATCTAAGCTGCCAGTATGGCAAACATCACAATGAACAAACAAATGCTGGGAGAGGTACAGAACGTCAAATACCTATGAGCCATTTTAGCTGGAGATGGTACATACAAAGTTTAAATTCGAGCTAAAATTTGGTCAGCATTGGCAGCAATGACTAAATTTATCAAAATATGGACCAGCAATAACATGATCCTCCCACAAGGCTCAGGCTATACAGAGCTCTCAATAAAACCAGTGTCCTATATGCATGGGCGTCGCTAGGAATTTTTCCAGGGGGGGGGGACACCACTTTTTAAAATTTAACTGACAATGCCATACAGGTACAATTTTCAATTAAGTTCAAGTTCAATATAAAATAAGGATCTAAAAAAACTTAGAAATTAATAAGACTTACAAATTAGTGCTGTAATAGCTAAAATACAACATTTATTAATGCATTTCATAAATAAAAAAACGTAAGTTCTCACGAGAAAATTGATTTTTGCTGTGAAATAATATACATGTAGAAACTGCAGGATTACCAAGGATGGATATCAGAAAAAATTTTACAGGCTAAAAAAAAATCGAAAAGTAGACCAATCGCGGGATTCCGAAATGCCGTTATTAGAAGATTTTTGGGCGTCTGCAGCATCTGACTTATCATTGGCATTGAGGACAACAGTACAAGTTCAACAGCCAGACACAACTGAAGCAACTCTTTCTATTTTTTTTGTCACTGTCACTTCTTCGTTTTCTAAATTGGATATTGGGAGGTATGTCTTGACACACGACCTTTCAAATAAATGAAATTGCAGCTGATTCGTGATTGTTGGACCATTTATAAAAATTATGATTTTAGAGCTGACAGTGAGGGAAACAGAGTTTTTAGTTTTTAGATATGCATGGTTATCAGACTATTCACCGTGGCTTGTAGACTCGCAAATGTTAATAGATGCCTTTTGCAAATATTGCGTGTTGTTTCAGCAAAAAGTAATTATATCAGTTCAGTGGGTATTTGTCATCAAACCATGTACAAAATATAAAGACTTCAACGAAGATGCACGTAGCAACCTGCAAAGCACATTATGGCACAAAGGCTCTCATGAAGATGCAAGCAAAATTATTTCCTCTAATGGAAGCCAAAGCAGTTTCTATAGATGAGCAGTTGGACTCATCATTTAGAAGACAAATTCAAGAAAATCGCAACAAACTGGGTCCCATCATTTCTACAATCCTATTTTGCTGCATGCATGTCTTAACACTTCGTGGAACAGAATCAAATTCTGGTAATTTGTATGAACTGTTAGAGTTTCGTGTTGTCAATTTGTTCTTGTAGTGCTGAGTATGGTTCACCGACAAAACGGCTCTGGACAAAACGGCCCCGACAATTGGGCTCCGACATAACGGCCCCTACAAAATGGCCCTGGACTAATAGATGGACTAATAGTAAAATTCACAATCAAATATATTCGTATTTTACTCACCTATTCAGTGTCAGGTTAAGCTAACAATAAACAATAATAATAACACCACAAAAGTGAATTTAAAAGCCTTTACTCGAAATGGTACCAATAACGGTTGTTTGTGACAAGAAACAGTATAATAACATCACAAGAAATAATTTTACAATTTTACCACTTTTTTAAGGGTGAAAAAGTTGACGAAAGCTTAAAATGCAAAAAAAAATAATGTTTTTGTAAAAAAAATGTTAACAATTTGTCTGGGGCCGTTTTGATGGGGGCCGTTATGTCGGGGCCGTTTTGTCTGGGGCCGTTTTGACGGGTAACCGCTGATGTATCTCGGCAACTACGCAAAACACTATAATCGAAATTTGTGGGTCTCTCTTGCGTGAAGACATTGTTCATGAAGCAAATAATTCAGTTGCATTTTCTATACTTACCGACGAGACAAATGACATTTCAGGCATTGAGCAGATGTCACTTGGTGTTAGATTTGTCAAAGAACAAAATGTGAAAATGATGGTCACAGAAGAATTCATGGGATATATTCCAACTGTCAATAGAAAAGCTGAAGGTTTAACCAACACCATCATTACTAATTCATTAGAATTTTTATTAAATATGACAAAGCTTGTTGGTCAAGGATACTACGGACAGTGGCGTAGCTAGGGGGTGGTGGGGGCGGTCCGCCCCGGGCGGCACTCATTTAGGGGCGGCATTTGTGGACATTGAAAAGTACACTCATTTCCGACAACCGCCCTTTTCTTTTGAAGTTAAAAAAACCAAGGTGAAACAAAAATATTCGTAATTTTCTATTCTTAATTAACGGATTCTCACAACATATGTTTGATTATATAGTGGATATTATAACTAACGCCAAACCGTTCAAAAATTATAAATCGCTCACAAAACGTATCCATTTGTTTGTAAAGCTAAGCGGTTTTAGTCACAGATGACGCTTTTATAAGAAAACTACCCAAAAAAACACATCACCGCTTGGCCGAAAAATGTGTGCTATTAATATCGCCACGACAGTTTTTACGTGGAATTTCGACATTCGCAGAAAGATGCGCGAACAAGTACTTAACCTACAAGGCATGGTGGTTCAAATATTGTGTTTAACGTGCAAGTAGTAATTTATATTTTCGTTTCAGTTTTCAGTAAATTATTGTAAGGTTAATTATTAAAAATTAAATTAATTTTGTTTTTATTGCATTAAAGTAGCACAAATAATTTGCGTTTATCATTAAAATACGGTTATTTATTAATCATCGTACGTCTATCCAATTAAAGTAATAGTAATGTGTAAATAATTTGAATTCGTCTATTTTTGGAAAATCATTAAGATTTATGACAAGAATATGTAAATATTCAAATTTCTCTGTTAATCAACAACACAATAGGCATAAGAATTTCGAAAAAGACATACTTTATACTTTCAAGAGTCTTTGAAAAATTGACATCTGAAGAAGTAACTAGGAAAACGAGATGAGATGCTGGAATTTTACTCAATTCAATGCAATCTTTTTCTCTTCTATGTTATCTCAATTTATGGGAACCCGTTATTTTTTTTAAATCAATGCAAAGCCATTGCATGGAACAAAGAGATGTGCTAATACAAAATGCTGTTATATCACCCAAACAATTTGTGAAGAGATGGAGATATCAACTAAACGCCTAGTTAGAAGGAGAAAAAATATGAGTCGGGAAAATTCAGAAGACGTGATTCTATCTTTAGAACAAGAAGTACAACGAGAAATGTTTTTATCCACGGATGGAATTATAAAAGAAAAGAAAGTAAGGCTTTGATGAGTTGCATGTCCTTGCAAGAAAATATTCGTATATAATAGCATGTAACCTACTAAATGAAACATTTGAAGATCAAATAAATTACTTTATTGACATTGACATTGTTTTTGTCTTTTTTGTTGTTTTGTTTTTGTTGTTTTGTTGTTGTTTGTGTTGTTTTTGTTGTTGTTTTTGTTTTTGTTGCTGTTGTTGTTAAACCCGGGAAAGCCGGGTACTTGCCCCTAGTACAATTATAATGAAATTAAGAAAATTGAAAACTATATTTGAATATTATATTCTTATATGAATAAGTTACATTTGAGATCTAAAAGTTAGGAATAAAGCATTTCATTATTTTACAATCATATGCTTTTCATGTACCCACATCAGCACATCCAATGTATATATTACAATTCAACAACCCAAACAAGCAATTGTTCCTATTTTAATACAATCAAAATCAGATTACATTTTAACTCGTAGTAGTCAAAGTATCTTTCTACAGATTAGTCATATATATTTTTTTAAATTTCTGTAAAAGATGTTCTTCGTTGATTTAATCTCTTTGGGCAGTTACTTTGCTAGAATATACGTTTTTAAGGAGTGTAATTTTTATTACATAATAAAACATATTTATGTGGTCATTTTTGATGGGGGACATTTTTTACTTATTTTGTTATCAATACAATTGAAATCAGGTAATGTTCGTTTTATGTTCGTGTTAGTAACCGCCCGTTACAGATATCCAGTCGATGAATTTAGGTTTGGTATTGTTAGAAAGTAGATAATTATTATTAAATATAATACATGATGATTCTTCATTCTATTTAAAATGGATTAAGTAGGCATTTTCTTTTTCTTCGAATTATTAACTAGTTAAAAATTTTACGAACCTACAGTTTGATCAGCACCACCAGCACAAAGTCCACCAGCCAACAAAACTTAATGAAACAGCGTAGGCAGGGCCGCCACCAGAAATTTTTGGGCCCCTGAAAACTGAGTACGTTGGGCCCCTCTTAGCTCCACATCGTGCCTATGCCTTTTTCCCAGATCCCCACATGCCAAAATCCCTTGAAATATGTATACAAAATGACCAAAATGTAGTTTATGCGAAAGCGACAATGTTGGCTGCATTTATAAATACCAATACAAGTGATCTAGGAGCAAGAATTTCTCACTGAATAACAAAAACGCCACATACTTGGAAAAAAAAGTAGTAGGAGAATTTCTTTTTGTTTTATTCATTCAAATAAAAAAAATAACAAAAGCAATAGTTAAAAAACAATATAAGTTTTGTGTTCTATTCACTCATATGAAGTACATTTTTTGTTAAAATTGGATCGCTCAATAAGTAATCATTTGAAGTGTAAACAATTTTACATACCAAGGGAAATAGCCATGTTTATAACTGGAATTTTCATTTGAAATATAGTAACATCCATGGATAACATAATATGTTATTAATATTTAAGTGTCTGAGGGCTGTTTGCATCCTTAAAGTATTCAATTAGTTTCTCTGTCAGTAGCACTTTACGTTCAGAAAGGATTTCTGGTATCATTGTATCATTGAGTTTATTTATGTGTAAAATTTATCTTTACAGGTAGTACATGCTTTTAAATGAAGAAAAAAGATTTCATTGTGACTAACATATTTCCTGCGGTTGTTCGTGTGTTTATCTTTTCGAATGCCTCCTTCCGATTTTCTGTAGCTTTCAAAATAACCTCAAAATGACTCTCTGGTATATTCACTAATTTGTATGGTGTGTGAACATAGAAATGAATGAGTAACAACGTTCTAGTGTAATGAAAATAGTTTTGATGTAAGATCCGTGTCTAGCGTGGAGAAGTAAATGTTAAAATTTGAAACTCTCAAAGTCACACTTAAAGTAATCGCAAATTTTCTGTATGTATGGGCAATTTATTTATGTATAAATCAATTCCATGTAGATATATCTTTGATATTTTATGGCTGTTTTTTTTCGATTTTAAAGCATACAGCGATTTTCGCTTCTACAAGATGAGCGGCTGAAAAGTTTGAATCATTTATAGTTACCAGCATGTTATAGCCATGTTCTCATACTACTTAAACCCGACTTTTTTTTCAATTCATTAGCATTAATGTAATGGTAATTTGAAGTTTTTACATCAGAAACGTTCACATATGTTAATATACTTCCATCTTTTCTTTTATTAGTCTTTGCTTTTCTCTTATTTTATTAAACACTATTTTAAAGCGTTTCAATTTTTAGAAGCCAGAGGCATTTGCCGCCCCCAATCAGTACATCAAAGTCTCTTTCTCATACGTATGCCTCTTGGTTTTTAGTTCAGTAGCATAAGTTTCAGAAGAATTTATATCCAATACTGAGTTTAAAGTCTTAGCAGTTGAAACGTATACATATTTTAGGATAGTTCCTTTATTTATTTTATCAATTTGTTATTCAGTTTATATTTTATTTATTTTTAAAAAGCTCCAATTCAATTAAAAATTTTCTTTGAAAGCTAATTAGGTCGGGAACTTTGCCGCCCCTAACAAAGTGCTGCCCGGGGCATTCGTTGCCCCCTCTCGCTACGCCACTTGCAATCCCCCTCAAATAATCGACTGCATCTATGTTTGCTAATATCTATCGAGCTTTCTGCAAAATATATTTGACTGAAGTAATAGCAGTTATAATTTTTTTATTTGTACATAATTTTTTTTTAAATGTGTCCCGAAAATGTGTATACACTCTTTACAACACCAACCTTTATTTATACACATCTCCAGTTGATTGTATTTAATTTTGTGTTGTACCTTCTGTACTAAAAACCTACATGACTTATCATGTCATCCTTTTCTTGATTTTATAAACTCCATTGTAGGCTAGGCACAGCAAGTTTTTCAAACACTACAAGCAAAAGAAAAAAGTCGCTATTTTCATACAGTCGCTGTTATGATGCAGTCGTTATTTTGACGGTCGCTGTTTTGACAGTCGCTATTCTGCCCGGATGCGGTATACCAAGACTGCTCAAAAGTACATGGTCATAACACATCATAATACTTCGTACATTTCTTAATACCCTAACATTACCAATACAATTATCAATATATCATTATATAACTAATATGTGGGGCACACTGCCACATAACATTGTAGGTACTTTGACAATAAATTGAGATATTGTCATAAACTCTAAAACATATATCATTTTGAAGGGCTGGCTCTAAGCTTTCAAAAAACACCAATTTCATCTTGAACAGAAGTCGAGTTATCATTTTTTGAGTGATTTTTTTAACCCCCTTGCATATACTAGGCCTTTATATTTTACTATAAAAATTATCACCCATTTTTTAAACTTTTCACCCGTTTTGCCAATAACTTTTTTATTTTAATGATAACTGCACCTAATTTTCAGAAGACAATCACATTCTTATCTATAATATTATGAACAACTAACTTGATACTTTTTTAATTTTATTTATTATTACTGTTAACAGTTAACAGTGCTAGAAGTAACAGTGTAAATACAATGCAAAGTAAAGTTCTAAATTGTCGTAATCATATAAAAAATTATTTTTTTTCTTTTTAAGTAACGGTAGATTTATTAATAATCTCGATAGAAATTTTAATTTTTTTTAGTCATCTTATATTGAATATGGTCATTCAGATTTTGACATTTACATCCAAAACCTTGCCATTAAATCCTGTATCATGTTAAACATCGCTAGGAAGCTATTGATGTCAACTTTGCGACCTCACAACTTTAGAGATTGAAAATGATTGAGAATCTCAACGGGATCCCATGAACACAACGAAGAAAATACGATCGATGCCTTTTTTTTTAAACAAAAAAGTATTTATTTCATATTTACTGCTTAAAATGTCGTAAAAGTGAAGAGGAAAAAAAACCAATATTTACATCCACTCGATTAAGTGAGAGAGTTACCGGAAGACATATATGTGACGTATTTGATGACTAAGTTATATTATTTTTAGAAAACTGTGATGTAAAAACATGAAATTCCGAGGAACACCTTTAGTGAAGCGTTCATTGTGCAAAAAAGTTGTTCCGTCAATTTTCACCGTGAGCCAAAGTTTTTGACTTTTTTGTTATATGAAACATGAATAATTGTCCGAATATATATCAGCATTATAAAAATTAAGCGTGGCTGACGGGGCCCCCCTTTCGTTGGGGCCCCTGAATAAATTCGTGGATTCACCCCCTGGTGGCGGCCCTGGCGTAGGCTTAGTGGAAGTTTCAAAGATTGCCCATTCCATCTATATGGTGTGTTACATATACCACAGCTAAGGATGTAATGATTTACCAATATCGCCAATCTGTTACACACGCGTTTATGTTTTAATGAATATCGTTTATTTCAAATTGTAAACCGCCACTAATTGATGTTATTATATTATTTGTGTCTTAGGGACAAAAATTGGACTGAATTATGGAGTTACATCGAGCGAGGGGCCAGCTAGAACCTTGCTGATGACTTAACTGTGACTTGACCCAAACCAACTTACAACGAAAACAAGAAGTATGACTTGCAGTCGATCGTATCCAAACTACACCGGATTTATTTATTTTTAAAAAAATACCCAACGCAAATATGTTGAACTGAGACGGATTTCTGATAATGACAAACTGCTACTTAAGTTAGAAATTCTTAAATTGTACAAATGAAACCTTGAATTTGTTCAAGTCAAAAACGACTCGTATTTATTCTTCTTTGTATTGACAACAGCATTTCACGCCAGTGGCGTAGCTAAAACTTTTGCCGCCCGGGGCGGCCTCCAATTTGCTGCCCTTTTTAAGGGCCGTCCATAAATGACGTCACGCACCGGGGGGGGGGAGTCATACATTCGTGACGATGTGTGACGAGGGGGGGATGTTTAAGAAATCTGATGTCACGTCAAAACGCGAAACTTTAAATAAAATTTCTTCTTAAATATCTGATTACTGACACTTTTTAAAAAAAACATACTTAAATGACAAAAATTTGATGTAAAACATGCTCATTTTCAAATGGAAAATACGACTTTTATTGTGGGGGGGGGGTGTCAAAGCTTTGGAACGTCATATTGAAGAAAAGGTCTAAGTTTTTGTGACGACGTTTGACGAAAGGGAGGAGTGAAAAATCAGCCAAACGCCAAACTGCCACTTAGTCGATTATATGATGGTTTTGTAATTGAAACGAAGTAAAGGTGGAGAACATGTTTACCATTGCAGGCCATATTTATGTAAGCAGTAATAAAAGAGGCCGCTTAAGATGATATACCTATAAATACACATTTATAAAAATACAAGATACTTTTTTTAAAGGCCACAAGAAAGTTACTGAGGTCGCAGCCCCCCCCCCTTGAGACAAAACATAGTCCAAATTTACACCCAAAAACATTACCAAACAAAGCAATTGTATAAATTTGTATGTAAACATATGTATACATTTACTTTCCTAACTTTCATAATAGAAAAATCGTGTATTATGCTATCAAAATTTAAACTATTTGTAATATCGTGTTCTATGGAGAATATTGCATGATTTTGTTGTCTTAAATCGCTCATTGTTGAACGAAGATAATTTTTTATCAACTTCAGTTAGTAGAAGCTCCTCTTACAACTAGCGAAACTGATAGCAATTGTAGAAAACATTCTTAGCAAAATTACAATGTTGGGTACAAAATTTTCCAATCTATATTGTTGAATAAATTTTAATAGATCAGGTGGGCCTTTTCCCCCGTTTTTCTAACATAATGCCGCTTCTTGTAGTGTGGGTACAGCCATAAAAACCTGGCTCCTTTTTCTTTCAACATTGAACTGTTCTTTATCAATGTCAATAAATTAATCTATTTGATGTTCAAATGCTTCATTTAGTAGGTTACATTGTATCATATACGAATATTTTCTTGCAAGGACATGCGTTCAGGCGCTCTTTTATAATTCCATCCATGGATAAAAACATTTCTCGTTGTACTTGTAATTCTTGTACTAAAGATAGAAACACGTCTTCTTAATTTCCCCCACTCATATTTTTTTTTCTAACTCCGCTCAGTTAATATCTCCAACTCTTTACAAATTGTTTGGCTGATACATAAGCTTTTTTTTAATTAGCACATCTCTTTGTTCTATGTAATGGGTTTACATTAATTTTTTTTTAAAATGACGGTTCCCATTAATTGAGATAACATAGAAAAGAAAAAGATTGCATTGAATTGAGTAAAATTCCAGCATCTGATCTCGTTTTACCAGTTACTTCTTGAGATTTCCATTTTTCAAAGACGCTTGAAATTTTTAAGTAGGTCTTTTTCGAAATCATTTATGCCTATTGTGGTGTTTATTAAAGGAGAAATTTGAATATTTTCATATTCTTGTCATAAATCTTAATAATTTTCCATACAATAGACGAATTCAATTTATTTACACATTACTTTAATTGGATAGGCTTAACATGTTTAATGAATAACGTATTTTAATGAAAAACAAAAAAATATTTGTGCTACTTTAAATGCAATAAAAATAAAATAAATTTAATTTTTAATAAATTACATAACAATAATTTTCTGAAAACTGAGACAGTAAAATAAATTACTACTTGCAAGTTAAACACGATATTTGAAACACCATGCCTTGTTCGCGCATCATTCTGCGAATGTCGAAATTCCACGCAAAAACTGTCGTGGCGATATTGATAGCACATATTATTCGGCCTAGCGGTGAAGTGTTTTTTTTGTAGTTTTCTTATAAAAGCGTCATCTGTGACGTATACCACTTAATTTTACAAACAAATCGATACCTTTTTTTAATTGATTAAAAGTTTTGAACGAATTTGCGTTAGTTATAACATACACTATGTAATCTAACAAATATTGTGTGAATCCGTTAGTTAAGACTCGAAAATATGAATATTTTTGTTTCACCTTGGTTTTCCCCCTTCAAAAGAAAAATGGCGGTTGTTAGAAATGGGTGTACTTTTCTTAAATGCCCACAAATGCCGCCCTTAAATGTGTGCCGCCCGGGGCGGACCGCCCCCACCGCCCCTCCCTAGCTACGCCACTGTTTCACGCCATCGTTTAAACTTGATAAATAGAGGTAAATGATAAACGGCAATACGTGTTTGACTCATTTATCTTACACACCTAGAATTCAAATGAGATGCGGATATGGCATCCTGTTTACTTATCACAAAATACAATCACTACTGACAAACAAAGAAAACATGAAACAAGAACTCATATGTCCAGAATTAATCTAGGAATAATAGCTTTTTTAATATATATATACACTACCAAAATACTAACGCCATTAGTAAGCGTTGAAAACCCATTATACACCAATTCAAAACACCAATTTATTTCATTCTGGATCATGATGGATATATTTGTTTGTCAATTTTTGTCAAGATGGTGTAAAATAAAATGGATACTAAAATGACATTACGGGCCCCCGTGCAAAATGGATGCAGGATGTTGATGTGATAGAGATACGTGTCTATATTTATTTAAATTATTTAAAATCTAAAGGTAAAAAAGCTTTAAATATTTACGAAAGAAATATTTTGGGTCCCGGCCCCGAAGGAACAGACGTTAGAAGTTCATTATAGACTATATTTTTTTTTAAAAATCAAATTTGGTCAATAATTCATCCATTTGCCCAGTAACCACTTTAAAAATTAACTTTTATATAACTAATGATAAAAAATGGTATACGGGCCCCCAGCCCTTAATAAGTGGTGATTTTTAAAATTTTACCTTTAATGCCAGAAACCTCTGCTGGAGCGTACCCAAAAACTTCCTAAAGTTTAATGTACGTGGGATAAATAAAATACATTTACAATTAATATGTCTTTTAAAAAACTAAAATAGAGGCCGGGGGCCCTATCGGTGTAATATGTATAGTTCAAAACAACAGCTTATTTTAATTTGGATTATGATGAATATATTTGTTAGCCAACATTTGTTTTCAAAAATCGAGTGAAATCAAATGGTTAAAATGTCTTAAACATTTACGAAAAAGAGATTAGGGTCCTCGGCTACAAAAGATTGAAAAAAATAATTTTAATACCCTAACGAAATTTAATATAGGTCTTCAAGTTTTTATCTTCCAAGTTTTTTTAAAAATACATTTACACAGTATCCCCTTTTTTTAAATTTGTAATTTAGCTCATATAAGGTGAAAAAACTATATTTGTGTGCCGAGCCCCCAGTGAGTGATGATTAAACAAAAAAATTCGCCTGTTACCATCTTGGGTGTGTACTCAACAACTTCCCAAAATTTCATACTTCTACCTACACGGGAAGATGGAGAATTTTTTATGAGTAACTTTTAATATAAGAAAAAATACATTTGGGCCCCCGGCCCAGTGAGTGACAATTTAAATATTTTTTTGCCTGTTACTATCGGGGGAGTGTACATAACTATTTCCAAAAGTTTCATGCTTTTACCTACGCAGGAAATTGAAGAATTAGTGATGAGTCAGTTTTTATAAAGAAAAAATACATTTGGGCCCCCGGCCCCGGTGAGTGATAATTTAAATATTTTTTACATGCTACCATCGCGGAAGTGTACTCAACAACTTCCCAGAGTTTTATGTTTCTACCTAGACGGGAAAGTGGAGATAAATCGATTTTCAGTATAAGGAAAAAAACGTTTTTGGGCCCCCGGCCCCCAAGAGTATGAATTTTAAAATTCTTTTCGCCATTTTCGTCGTGAGAGGGTACTCAACAACTTCACAAAGTTTCATGCTTCTGCCTACACGGGAAGTTGAAGAATTAATGATGAGTCAGTTTTTAATATTAGAAAAAAAATACATTTCGGCCTCCGGCCCCCAGTAAGTGATAATATAAATCTTGTTTTCGCCTGTTAACACCGTGGAAGTGTACTTAACAACAACCCAAAATATCATGCTTCTACCTACATGGGAAAAAGGAGAATTCATGATTTTCATATTTTATATAACTCATATTAGGAAAATATTTATTTGGGCCTTTTCGCCTTTTACCATTGCGGGATTGTACTCAACAATTTCCCAAAGTTTCATGCTTCTGCCTACTCAGGAAATAAGAAAATTAGTGATTTTCATATTTTATATAGTCCATATTAGGAAAAATTGCTTCTTTTGGTCCCGGGCCCCCAAGAGTCTGAAGTTTAAAATTCTTTTTTGCCCTTTTTCATTGTGAGAAGGTACTCAACAACTTTCCTAAGTTTCATGCTTCTACCTACACGTGAAGTTTGAGAATTAGTGATGAGTCAGTTTTTAATATTAGAAAAAACTACATTTGGGCCCCCGGCGCCCAGTAAGTGATAATTTAAATATTTTTTGCCCTTTTACCATGGCGGAAATGTACTCGACATCTTCCCAAAGTTTCATGCTTCTACCTACCCGGCAAATATGAGAGTTAGTGATTTTCAATTTTTATATAGCTCAAATTAGGAAAAAAACATATTTTTGGCCCCCGGCCCCACGTGAGCGTTAATTTTAAAATTCTTTTTCGCCATTTTAAATCGTGACAGGGTACTCAACAACTTCCAAAAGGTTCATGTTTCTACCTACACGGGAACTTGGAGAATTAGTGATGAGTCAGTTTTTAATATTATTTTTAAAAAGTACGTTTGGGCCCCCGGCCCCCAGTAAGTGTTAATTTTTATTAAAAAATTCGCCTGTTACCATCGCGAAAGTGTTCTCAACAACTTCTCAAAGATTCATGCATCTACCTACACGGAAAATAGGAGAAGTAGTGATTTTAATTTTTATATAGCTCAAATTAGGAAAAACTAAATTTGGGCCCCCGGCCCCCAGGAAGTGATAATTTAATTTTTCTTCCGCCCGTTACCATTGCGGGTTGGTACTCAACAACTGCCCAAAGTTTCATGCTTCTGCCTACTCGGGAAATAAGAGAATTAGTGATTTTCATATTTTATAAAGCCCATATTAGGGGGAAAAAAGCGTATTTGGCCCCCCGGCCGCCATGAGTGTTAATTTTAAAATTCTTTTACGCCAATTTTCGTCGCGAGAGGCTACTCAACAACTTCCCAAAGTTTCATTCTTCTACCTACACGGGAAGTTGGAGAATTAGTGATGAATGAGAGAGTGAGTCAGTCAGTGAGTCAGGGCTTTGACTTTTATTAGTATAGAAGATACGCCCCGCCGCGTAGCATCCGCCGCGCACTTGCTCATGGATAGTGCAAAGAAAGGGGGGAAAGAACGGACACAAACTACAGTGAGGAGAACCACCGACACATTGTTGGTCTCGAGACACTCGCACCCTAGCTAGGGTCAGCCATGTTCGCAAAATAGGGGGAAATAACGGGCACAAACACACATTTTAACTCGTTTTTATTAACTTGCTTTCGTTTCTGTTTGTCCACAATTTTTCAAATCTGCCAACGTAAAATTAAACCGCTTTTGATGGTCCTAGAGTTCTCATAATTTTACGACGGATAGATCTTGGATGACAATGCATGGTGTCAAAATTTCAGATCGATCGAATGTACCGTTATTAAATTATTGAACTTTTAGTTTATCTATATTTAAGCAGATGTATTATCCGTCTGCTCTTGTTTACATTACATTCACGTGCCGAGTTCACATCAACCCCGACCACATCAACCATGTTTAACATCAAGGGAAGATCAGTCATTTCCAGTCTGTAAATGTTTGTCGGGCAATGCGTATCATATTTGAACATAATCAATACTTCAAAACTCACCATAGCATACACTTAGACTAAAAAGAATAAAATAAATAGAAGTAAAAAAAGATTTTTAAAAACCACTATTTTATAAGCGGACTAAAAAGAAGAAATTTTTTTTTCACAGAATTGTGAAGGAAAAATATTTTTCTGGATTGATAAAAATTTCAAAATTATATGCTCAAGTACTATGATGTAATATGACTAAAAACGTGGGCGGGCGCTTTTTAGGTGTTTAGCTAAAATGATTAGGGTTTACAAATTACGAGTAAGAAAATGAATGAATTGAATCAGTTGAAACAAAATAACTTGAAACTTATAATTTCAAGTACTTCGATTTAATATGACTAAAGTCGTGGGGCGGATGTTTGGAATAAAAGTTAAAGATTTCTAATTTAGAAGGCAAAAGAGAGATATATAAGCGAGAGAATGAGTGAACCGCATATGTTAAACCTCACAAGAGCCCTCCCCACGTTTTTAGTCATATTAAATCAAAGTACTTGAACTTATAAGATTTAAATTATTTTCTTCTTTTTAGTCCACTTATAAAAACGTGGTTTTTAAAAATCATTTTTTCTACCTTTATTCATTTTAGCTTAATTTTGAAAAAGAGAACGATGTAAAATAGCATTTGAGGATTTATAATTATAAAATACTTTGTGTACAATTGACGAGTTTAATATTTCGTATTTATCAAACAAGGATAAGTTACTTGGGGTTTTGACAAAAAAATTGGGTACCGTAGGCGCCCTACAAGCGCTGTGGGTGCTGTAGGCACCCTACCACCCCTAGTATATAATATAAACACCCTCAATATTGACTGACTCATGCGGTAACGCTTAGGGACAATCACTCTGCTTTTTTTTTAATTGAAAATATAGACGTAAAAATCATAATCATTTTGTTATCCAGATTAACATTAACAATGACGTCATTGTTTTATGAGGATTGTTAGTTATAAAATACTTTGTGTACATTTCAGGAATATTTAGTATTTATCATACAAGGATAAGTTACTTGGGCTTTTGACCCAAAAAAGTGGGCGCCTCAGGCGCTCTACAACCCCTATTCTAAAATACTTTGTGTACATTTCATGAAGTTTAATATTTCGTATTTAACAAACCAGTATAAGTTACTTCCCCTTTTGAATAAAGTAGGCGTCGTAGGCGCCCTTAAAAAACGTGGGCGCCGTAGGCGTTATTTAATAACGCTATTTATTGGTAACTATTTCATCGTTGTTCACTTAGCTTTCCCTTGAACGTATGTCGCAACATTGGGTTTAAATGTTAAATATTCACAATGGTCAAGACGCGGAACGGCGTCTTCATTACAGTAAAATTGTAATCTCATTGAGACATCTGTTCACAAACATTAAACAAGTGCAGTTATTACAAGCTTACGTGCAACTTTGTGAACGTACGAACTCTTTGGATTTCAAAATAGATTTAATGGAATTATCTCATTATATTATTAAGAAAACATAAGTATAAGGCTATATCTACTGTATTTTAGGCTTAGCATTACTATAGTATATAGTGACTATAGAGCAACTGTGGCCAAACGGCGGCTCAAGAACCACATATGGCTCTCCTGTGTTCGTTGTGTTTGCGTGTCGCAGAAAAATTATGAAAAAATATGTTACAAGGATTACTGGTAAATTTCCAAACAAGGTTTAAGGACTCATGGTAATTCAATGCAACTGTCAACTATTTTTAAGAAAATGCTAACTGACTCTCATTTTCTACAGGTCTAGCCATCCCTGCTATAAACTAAACTGTGACGTTATGCTTTAAGAAATATATTGTTTTATTTTTTAAAAATTATTTTCAAATATATATACGGTAATCAAATTCAAAAACTGAAATAAATAGCATACGTGTATATTGCCAGTGACAGTTCTACTCATTAATACAAAAATACAGGTCAAACTTACAGTCAAGGTAAATTTGATTCTATAACTGTGACCTAAATTAAACGTTCAATAGCTAGTGTTTAAACTAGGCGTAGAAACATCAATTTTGCCTTATTTAATGAAAGTTTACATCGCGAGAGATTTAATTCTTTCACTCATCACTAATTTTTCAACTTCCAAAGTAGCTAGAAACATGAAACTTAGGGAATTCGTTCAAGAAAATCTCGCGATGTTTTAACGGCCGATTTTTACAAAAAATGTACTACTCACTGGGTGCGGGGGCCATAATGTAATTTTTGTTTCTTTTAATGAACTGTATACACATTTTTAAAACTTTGAATACTGTGTAAATCGATTGATCTTTACTAAACTAGTAAATAAAAACTTAATGCTCCACATTAAAATCATAATTTCCATTCCTTCGGAGCCGTGGGCCCTTAATCTCATTTTCTTAAATGTTTAAGACTTTTTTTCCTATTTGATTTTACAAAATCTTTACAAATGCTGACAAAAAATAAATCCATCATGATCCAGATGAACTCAACAGCTGCTTTGATTTTCAGCATCTTACATGGATTGGGCGGGGGGCCAATCTGTATACATATAATTTTATACATGGGTTTGCCATAAAAATTAACACGGTTATTGAATGCAATTCTCAAAAGAAAAAAATGGTTTCTGTCATAGATTTTAAAAATGTTATTTCTTATCACGAGCTACATAAAAGTAATTGAAACGATTTTTAACAATGCTAACAAACAAATATATCCATCATGATACAGACTGAAATAAACAGTTGTTTTGAACGCTACACCTTAAATCAATTGCACCCAATCTGCGAAAGATGTAAAGTAGAAAACAACTGTTTATTTCAATCTCTATCACGATGGATGTATTTGTCAGATATGTAAAATTATTGATTGATTGATTTTCCTTTTGTTGGGGTTGGAACGCTCCGTGAAGGTTTGAAACACTCCGTGAAAGTTTGAAACACTCCGTGAAGGTTTGAAACAGTGAAGTTTTGAAACACTCCGTGAAGGGTTGAAACACTCCGTAAAGAAATATTTCCTTTCCGAGAAGGGGTGGTCTCTACGTGGCTCGAACCACGAGTAGGGCAAGCGGACCTGACCGCTGACCGAAACCAAAAATCCCAGGCAAGCAATGCCAAAACCGGTTAGGTGTTACTTTCCTGCCAAATATGATTACAGTCGATGCACAGAGCATCAGATACAATGCCAATGATGAAAACCAAAGTACCTGTTGTGGGTCGGGTTATCTGAAGCAACTGTTTCGTCCCATCACTATAGCTAATGCCAAGTAGCGGCACCAGTTTATGGCCAGGAGAGCCAGTAGGGAGTAGCAAAAGTTGACGTTACGAACTTTAGCGGACGCCAGCTCCGAGGAAACCTTCCAATGAAGGTAAAATCATAGGTAGGCCATTGATACTGCACCGCCAAGCAGCAGTCCTGAACCATAGAGACACGTATGCTGAGCAATGGTGGCGCCGATGTTGAAGCGATTTGAATTAGGAAATTCCACCCCTCCTTGTGCGGAAAATTTTAGTGGGAGGTATCTTCGTCGATGTCCTGGATGCCTAGGCGGCCGCTTCAGAATGCAGTTTTCCTTGGGTGGGGGATTCCAGCATTTAGGTTCCCTTGGGAGAGGGAACAGGGTGGCTGGGATGGTTAGAGGGGAGTTACAAAATGTTGTCGAACGTTGGAGAAACGTCCTTGGACGGGCTTTGTTGTTCGTAGCTCAATACTACAAAAACTTAAAAGCAGCCGATCCAATGTTTTAATAAGTTTTGAGCATTTTTGTGATATTATATATTTTGAACAACTGTTTTGCTGTGTATGTTTAATTGCGAGAACAACGATGCTCTATTAGATTGCTGGGTCAATAAATAAACTTAGTTTATTTAAAGACATAATGTCGTGTATATATAAAAGTATATTTCATAGTTGTAAACATTTGTGTTTATTGTGGAGAACAGAAATTACATTAAAATTGTTAACTCGGCTTTTTTAAAATCCTTTATATTAACTCGTGGCGTCTGGTTGATTGCATTATTGTTTGTTTTCCAAAAAACTTTGGATCGATTTTTAATCCCACTTTATCGTATGCTAGCGAGCTGAAATTTTGAGGGCAGACTAGTGCCGACGATAAAAATGAACTATCAAAATTTCAGATCGATTGAATGTACTGCCATTAAATTAAATTAAATCTCTATGTATCTCTGTGAAGCATCGTGTAAAATTTTGTGCTACACTGTCGCGGTGACTATTATATTGAACAGCCTTATTAATATTTTCCTGTCGCGCAGTGCGGTGCGTATTATATTGACGATACTTTTGTTTAGTATACTCCCGATCTGTAAATCGTTATGCTAGTCTGGCGCGCGGTGCGCATTATGTTTAAACAAGTTTTTTAACAATTTTTCCGTGTTCAAATTGAGCTGAAATTTAGCAGTCAGACTGTAGTACTTGTTTTAATATAAATCCTTTATATATGAGACGCAACTAAAATGTTGGATTATTGGATTGTCGTGAGATGAGTATTATAATGAACATACTTTTCGTTATCTCTCGTAAATAAAGGATTTATAGTCAAAAACTTTGTATTTTTTAACGTTTTTTAAAATAAAATTCTGTCTTTGTTTCAACTATTGCTTTTATGTTTTCAATAATTGATAGCTGTATCTCAGTATTTGAGGGACGGTAAAGAAATATTAAAGATACATTTTTCTTTAGGAGTTTAAGAGTATCCGGGTGCTTTGACCAAGTTAGACTTAAATAGCAACACGTTAAGTTAATAGACTGTCATCATAGAGCGCAATAGGAGCAGGCGCTCTGGACTTATAACATAAGACTAAGGAAATGTTATAAGACACAGTAAATGTTATAAGACAGCAAATGTAATAAGACACAGGAAATGCAATAAGACACATGAAATTTAATAAGACACAGGAAATGTAATAAGACACATGAAATGTAATAAGACACAGGAAATGTAATAAGACACAGGAAATGTAATAAGACACAGAAAATGTAATAAGACACAGGAAATTTATTAAGACACAGGAAAATGTAATAAGATACAGAAAATGTAAATGTTCTCCATTTAAAAAAATCACTCAATCAAGTATCACATGTGTTTGTGAAAATTACACAAATTTAGAAAATTTGGTAACCTAAAAAAATGAAAATTGTTAACTTGATTTGAATATTTCATGTCATTTAAATAGTTTACACAATTTGATCACAATAATCGTGGCAGCTGGTAGATAGGGCTATCTAAAGCTCAAAATAAAATGTGCTTCTATTTCAGAAATCGAACCCGTCTCCATTCGGCAACACCTTATAAGTGTACTTTTAAGGCATTTGACTGCCACATCTATTCTCTTTAAATAGTCTTTCTGTCCTTCATACCAATGAAGCAGCAAGGCAGTGTTACTATCATAAACGCATGATAGGAGGCAGATAGTGTCAGGGTATGAGAATCACTGGTCTTAATGTTGCACTTAATAGTACATCATAATAGTGCGCACCAGACTATTGTACGTCGCACAAAGTTTGACAGTGTATGAAAGGAAGTAGTGAGAAAGGAATGTAAGCAAATTAACGTCATTTAATATACTTTGTGGAGAGAATTAAACTTGTTCATAATTGTGACTGGACTTATGTTGATGTTTGAATATCATTGAAAAAGAGCTAACGTACACAGAACCCAGTACGCAACATTGGGGGCTTCGTCCGTGGATTTCTGGGTACGTGACATCACACATGGCCGGAAACCACCCCCCCCCCTCCACCTGTCACAAACTGTCACACTTTCTTACACCCCCTCCCCCCCTCTGGAGCGTGACGTACTTTATGGACGGCCCTTAAGACTTTTAAATAAAAATCAATAAAATGACTCGCTAAGCTGATGATCTAAATCTCTTCTCAGCGTAGTAACCTTATTACACAAATTGAGTCTGAGAATCCCATCACTTTTTCTTCTCGCACATTTGTTTAAGATATATATTTTTTAACACTCCAAATGGAAAAGCTGGACTTTGGTGTAGAAAAGAAAAGTGCTTAACTATATTTTGGGAACGGGGAGGGGGGGGATTAGGACCAAGTCCAATGGAAATGAAGGAATTAAATGGCATATGGTGCATAATTTGTATCATTATTACGACGTTTGTGTAAAATTTATCTGTTGTTTTTGTCAAACTTTTTTCAGTTCCCTTAACATTTTGTAAAACTTATTTCTTCGTTGACATTTCCTCTTAATTAATTTTTTAATATTCAATTTATATTTTTTTTAAGTTGCCTTGGAAGGAGTGCCAATCACTTCTTTTTGTAAAAAAAAATAGATTTATTATCGGAGGTCACCTGGACTTGCTAAAGAACAATTTGAACAACGTCTCATCTGCGCTACCATCACTTTCCTCAATTAGAGCGGTCAAGCACGAGTTTATGTTATGATTTTCAACTCACTGACCTCTGTTTCTGCCAGGAATCTTTTAGCTTCATTAGCCAACAATGTCTATAAAACAAGTCTGGCAGGGGATCAAATGACCGAAGTTTTTGCCTTTTCATCTTCAAGGTAGTCGGTTTACGACTAATCGAAAACTTTAGTTTTTTATAACTTCAAAGCAGTTACACCTAGAACTCTATAGGACTGTGAACATATTGAAGAATTAGCATTGTAATTGGGGTTTTTTAAGTACCTTCACAGGCCTTACGATTAATATTGGATACATTGACTTCAGTAGCTAATTATGCTGGAAACTGGTAAAATTTAATTTCAAGTACTTAAAAAATTTAAAGGTGCACGACCATCTTATTTTAAAGCTATAACGACGATAATAATGTTTATTAATTGTTAAAATTTTACGTTCCACTTGTTCAAGTTAAACACGCACCAAGGGTTTTCAAAAACTTGTACGTACACCCATTCCAAATACACTTACTGCTCTAACTGAATATTCGAGAAAATTTGGGTGAGCTCACTCACGCTTTATTGGTTCCTTGTAAAAATAACTGAATGAATTATTTGTTCACGCCAAAATTTTATTATAGTAAACATTTTAGTTGAAAGTGTATCTATTATTTACCCGTTTTCCTACCATATAAGCTTACATTGTAAAATTGACACATAAGTACCGCTATATCTGTTTTGTCTCTTCTTTTTTAAATCCTTTATATTAACTCGTGGTGTCTGCGGCGGACCGACCTTGCTTGCTTGTCGCCAAAACTTTTGATCAATTTTTAACCCACTTGCTCGCAAGATAGCGAGCTGAAATTTTGCAGGCAGTTTCGTACCGATGATAAAAACAATGTATCAAAATTTCAGATCGATCGCATGTACCGTAATTAAATTATTGATTTTTTAGATTATTTTATTTATTCCTCTGTATCATGCTATTTTTTGAGATAGAGCGTCGCGGTGCGTATTATATTGAACAACCTTTCTGTCGCGCAATAAGGTGCGTATTTTATTGACAGCTCTTTTTATAAACATATTCCTGATCGGTGCGCATTATATTAAACATGTTTTACGACACAACTGCAATTTTGTATTTCTGGATGGTCTGGCGCTGCGTATTATAATGAACATTCTTTTAATTACTTCTCGTACATAAAGGATTTATAGTCAAAAACTTGGTTTTTTACGGGTTTTTCTTATTTTTAAAAATCCTTTATATTAACTCGTGGTGTCTGCGGCGGACCTTGCTTGCTTGTCGCCAAAACTTTTGATCGATTTTTAACCCACTTGCTCGCAAGATAGCGAGCTGAAATTTTGCAGGCAGTTTCGTACCGATGATAAAAACAAGTATCAAAATTTCAGATCGATCGCATGTACCGTAATTAAATTATTGATTTTTTAGATTATTTTATTTATTCCTATGTATCATGCTATTTTTTGAGATAGAGCGTCGCGGTGCGTATTATATTGAACAACCTTTCTGTCGCGCAATAAGGTGCGTATTTTATTGACAGCTCTTTTTATAAACATATTCCTGATCGGTGCGCATTATATTAAACATGTTTTACGACACAACTGCAATTTTGTATTTCTGGATGGTCTGGCGCTGCGTATTATAATGAACATTCTTTTAGTTACTTCTCGTACATAAAGGATTTATAGTAAAAAACTTGGTTTTTTACGGGTTTTTCTTATTTGGGTTTTATTTAGGCTGCAATTGGATTATTTTCCTGAGCAAGTAAACATAAATTTCGTTCCTAATGAAAATACCTACAGGAATAAAGGCTAAGGTTCCTTCATACTGTTAACATTTACTGCCAACAAAATCTGTTTTTTTTAAAAATAAAAACAAAATGCAGTTATTCACTGTCCAAAGGAAGACAAAGAAAGAAAATGCCCCTGATTTCAATTAGCCAATCGTTTATGGTCGGGTAAGGGGAGGTAACGTTGTATTTCGATAGTATGATGTAGGACGGTCGTTATCCAGACCAATGGTCCAACTTAAGCCAGCATCATGTGGCCGGATTTTCTTGGTTAAAAGGAAGTTTTAAATGTGCATCCTGTTGGTTGAGATGCCGAGGAGGATCGATAACTGGTGCATCAGTCATGTAGCAATGATCAAAGAGTTAACAGACACATTAGACTTTGCCAAGGCTCGGAATTTTTCTACTTTGTAAACATTGTCTCAAATTTGAAATTGAGAAAAAAAGATGTGCTTGGCTTCTAGTTGCTAGCTTATTTTTTTAAATTGCGTTTTAATAGCTACAGTAAGTATTAAATACTAAAATTTAAACAAAATATTAAACAATAAGTATATAAAAACAAAAACTATATGTAAATACGTTAATATCGGGTTGATTTCATACAGTGATAACTAAAACAATTGTAGATACAATATATCATACATGTTTATGTTAGATTTAGAAATCATTAACATGATACAAAGAACTTGCATATAGATTTCTTTCTGCTAAAATTAATTACATACCACAGTCAATTTTCTTTGTCAATCTCATTTTGTGATTTTTGGCCTCACCATATATTCCATTATATATATATATATATATATATATATATATATATATATATATATATATATATATATATATAATATATATATATATATACATACATACACACACATATTATGTTTTAAATAGACTCAGGTTAAAAAATTAAAAAGAAATTGTATTATTAGGCATATACGTGATTAAAACTTCCAAGACCTATTAACTGCTCAGGCGCGGTCATTGTTTATATCTCATATTGCTATGTTTTAAATTTTTTAATACATATTTTTAACATTATTTTTTTCTTCCTGATTTTCTTAAAGTCCAATGAATTCTCGGACTAATTGAGCCTGATTATAACTATGGGTCTGGGTTAAGCCCCAGTCATATCGAACTCAATTATAAATCTTTAATGGTGTTAATTTAAGCGACTAGCGTCCTTGTGAATCGATGTCAGGGAAGAGAATCATTTACAGAACGACTCATCACGTCTTGTTTTCCCGCCATTTCATGCAGGCAATGAACTAGGGGGAGTTATCGATCTTTCCATCCGCCTCACATACTTCAGACTGATCATTTTCTATTTTCAATACTTATCAGATTTTCGTCATTATTTCAGTTGAATCTCAAAGTTTGCTTGCTTTTTTAAAGTATTTATATGTGTTGGGTTTTATACCCTCAGACGGAAGCTGAAGTGTTTAAATGATGTCTCGTTTGATCCCAAGTATTCTACAACTTCGTATTGAAAAAAAATTAAAATAATAATTTATGGAATAATTGTTGTTGAGACAATATTTACATGTTTTGTCTTCATATAATTAATTTAGTTATCTTTAAACAAAAATGTCAATTAACTAAAATTATTTAATGAGCGTGGCTTGACACACAGCAAATATGGTACCCAAATAATTTTGATTAAAGAAAAAAGAAAAAAAAAGATAAAATCCCATCATGAAACTGTTTTTAGAATTTTTAAAACCATTAAAAATATTTAGTGAGCTTTTAGTAATTCTTTTAACTTGTCGCCTTAGCTGCCGTATATTTAGGTACTAAACATGATTACCAGAAAAAAAAATGTAGACAACAATGTTTGCTTGCTCAGCTTTATTTGGTTAACCGACAAAACGGCCCTGGAAAAAATGCCCCGAATAATGGCTCCGACATAACAGCACCGGTCAGAAAACGCCCCTAGATGGACTAATAGTACAAAATATAATCAAATATATTAGTATTTTTACTCACCAATTCTAGTTTACAAGAAACATCTCTAGAAAGAATTTAATAGCCCTTACTCGATATGGTACCGAGTCACCAGTGGCGTAGCGAGGGGGGGCAGGGGGGGACATATGTCCCCGGGCGCCACGTTAGGGGGACGCCAAAAAGAGTATTAAAACTCATTACTTAATATTATTTTGATGGAAACTATTGTATCCCAAATAAGTTTGCAAGATTGAATTTTGTAGCTCCGAAAATATCTTCATTACAAACCAGTTGGCAAGCATGATTTTGGCGCCCCCATTGAGCGTTAAAGGGCGCCATTCTACTCATAAATAAATGACACATCCACAATGAAGGATTGCTGATGGTGTTTTAAAAAAAAGTGAGTTGCTGGGAGTGAGATTAGGGGAGCAGTAAGAGGCAAAGGCGATTCTATTAATAGAACAGACAGAGACGACACTAAAAGCAACCAAAATGACCAAGACAAGAAAGAGGAGTGGCTTAAAGCAGTAGTTTTCAACCTGTGTTACTGCGGAGCACTAGTGGTCCGCGAAGATGTGCCTGGTGGTCCGCGAAGATGTGTCTGGTGGTCCGCGAGCAAAGCATGAAATTTACGCACTGTGTGATTCATGGCGAAAGACTAGCAAGTAAAAGAATTAACGCAGACTTTAAATATGTTTTTGATCTGGCCTAAATAGTTTTCTAAATTTTATCAAGGCTCGTCTATTAAATTCTCGTCTCTTTGATTTCTTATGTTCGAATATGAATCTTGAACATTAACAGTTACTGATGTTTACTAAAGTTCGCTAGTTATCAGACAGTTTGAATAACGTGATGACGTAAGAGAGTTTCTTGTAGAAAAAACTCAAAGCTTGTTGATCATTTGAACCATAGCTTATGGGTTGCTGTTCTGGCTTATTTGGCTGAAATTTTTGAAGAACTCAATACATTTAATTCAACTCGGCAAGGAAAGTAGACACATTTCATAATTAATCTCAGTGATTAAGTGTCTGCTTTTACGAAAAATCTAAATCTTTGGAAAAGACGATTATTTCAAGGTAACTTTGAGATGTTTGATCAATTGTACGAAACCACCGAGAAACCAGAAAATGCTGAAATAAATAGACAAACTGTTGATAAATTTGATTTCTGGTCATATTCAATCAATACAAAACCAATTTAAATTCTACTTTTGTGATTTTTAACGTTCAGTGGTTTTTCGTGGATGTCCAGACCTAAGTCTGCACACATTCACTCATCAAATAAAAAAATGACCAACATCGTAATTAAACCATTTCATTGAACTGACCAGCGATACCACTTTGAATATGCTGCATCAGAAAGTCGGCTTAATGAAATTTTGAGTACTCCTAACTGTCTCAGCTAGCTTTTAAAATACTTTTAGCCCTTTGCAACTTTGTAAAAGTGGATTTTCTGCATTGCTTACAATAAAAACAAAACATCGTCGTACTAAATAAATTAATATGGCAGTCTTTTTAATACAAACTACTGTTTATGACTTAAAGTTTTTTTATAGTAAGCAGTAGAATTAAATAAGAAAACTATAAGACTAATATAAATGGCATTTGTTCGTTACAAAAGAAAGCCATTACAATATTGTTTTTGGAGCCACGCAAATCGTAGCATATTAGTATAGTTTTACTAACTAACATGTATATTACTTATAGCTAGCTATATATATTACACAGTATAATTATATTTAACTTTCCAGCACAGCAGTAGCACAATTTTTAGTTGTGGTCCGTAGCTAAGACACACATTTTTCAAGTGTTTATTGAATCTCAAAAGGTTGAGAACCGCTGGCTTACAGAATGTTTAATTCGAGTCCCTTTGCTGCATACTGTGACTCTTTTTTTTTAAATCGTTATTCTCCAATCCCACTGTGGAGGGAATAAAGTGGGGGAGAGGAGGGAAGGTCTCTCCTCTCACGGGCTTCTGTCGGTATGTCAAAGCAAGTTGGATTCGTTTCATATGAAACAGCAGACACCGCCTCTCTTTCCTGTCTCTCTGTGATCAAACTTGTTGCTCAGTATGATCCACTGTTAGAAAAACACCTACAACATGTCCGAGAATATACAGGTTCAGTATCTTATTTATCACCGGAAATCCAAATGAATTTATCCACCTACTTACATCGACTGTAAGGAATCAGCTGTTGAGTGAAATCAGAAAAACAAGTACTACGGTATCTTACTTGACTCAACATTCGATCTAGGACACCGGGAACAGTTTTCTCAAGTCCTCAGATTTGTGGATGTGGATTTTCAAACTAACAAAGTAACCATCAAAGAATCATTTTTAGGTTTTGTACAGATACATTCCAAAGACGCAGCAAACCTGCTTGAAAGAGTTATCATAGAGAAACTGGAATCTAATAGCATACCACTATGTATGGTCACAATGTTATGGCAATGCTGCTGTAATGACTGGGCATATATCGGCCTTCAACACCAAATATGTGCCAGAAATCACAGAGCATTGTTCATCAACTGTGACAACCACAGCTTAAACTTAGCAAGAGTACACTCAGCTAAACAGGATCCAGTTGTTATCACGTTTTTTGGAACAGTTGAAAGTATAAATTTTTGTTTTCTCTCGTTCAACAACTCGTTGGGAAGAATTAAAAGGAGTTGTGCCAATCACAATGAAGAGGGATTCTGAAACACGTTGGAGTGCACGATCAGAAGCTGTTAAAACAATTTATGAAGGACTAGATGAACTGGTAGGGCTGTCGGAAAAATTATTAGAACATACAAATATGACGCCTGATACCAGATGTGATGCAGAAGCTTTGCTGGTAGGTATATTAAACTTTAACTTCCTAGTTTGTTACATTTCTGGAACATCATACTTGGGAAAATTGATCATGTCCAGAAACGGTTGCAGAATCCTACAGTGAATTTCAAGGAAGCAGCATCTGATCTTGAATCGCTTGAGTCAGAAATTGTCAACATTCGTGAAAATTTGAGCCAGGTTGCGGTAGACAATGGAAAAGAAGATGCACAACCTTGGGAATCGAGGTTGACAGAAGGATTAGACGATATCGGAGGATGCCTGGAGAATTAACAAGAGATGCAGGACTTTCTGCAGAAGAAGAAATTTCACGTGATATGAACAGCGTAATTGATAGACTCCCAAAAGGAGATATCAATACGGTTTTTACGTCTAAAAAACCCTAAACAACAAATTTGGATTTTTACTAGACGTCAAAACTCTTCTTGCTGAGACAAAAGTCGATACACTTCGTTAAATTGCTTAGATTTTGCTAATTTCCACGACACTGACGTCAATGGTCACGAATTGTGCACAGAAATCGGAGACTGAAAAATGCTGCTCAGTACCGGACTGAAGTTCTACCGGAAACTCCTTTGGATCTTCTTGGTTTTATTGTTTCATATGGAGATGACGTATTTCCGAATCTGCGCATTTCACTTCAAATACTTCTAACAATTGCTGTTTCAACTGAAACTGTGAGCGGTCCTTCAGCAAACTGAAGCTTATTCTGTCTTATTTACGTGCTTCAATGGGACAAGATCGTCTGAGTGATCTTGCGCTCCTTAGCATCGAAAGAGAAACACTTGAGAATATTAATTTTGACAACGTGATGACGAGTTTGCGCCATTCAAATCAAGGAGGATCAATTTTGTTTGCAGACTATGTCTATTCGATTCATGTATAATTAGTAGAGTAATTTTATTTTTCAAATAAATTGTTTACAACCGATTAGAGAAATATTAGTCTGTATTCTATTTCATGAAAAATACCAAATGCTTCGAAAATGAACCATATAAACCGTAAAATTTAATTTTTTTTTGAGGGGCTCAGTGAGCCCCCATAATCTTTCGGTCCGACAAGGGGCGCATATTTTGTATCATGTCCCCGGGCGCACATGACCCTAGCTACGCCACTGCGAGTCACGGTTGTTTGTTGAAAAGAAATAATATCATAGCATCACAAGAAATAGTTTTACAATTTGTGAAAAAGATGACAAAAGCTTAAAATGCCAAAATAATTTATAATTTGTTTGTGAAAAAATGTAAACAATTTGTCCGGAACCGTTTTGTCCGGGTCCGTTTTGACAGGTCACAGCTTTATTTAGATGTTTTTAATATGTGTACATACCTTTTAAAAAAACTAGACTAGTTTAATTAACGATCTTCTCGTTTATATACACTTTTAAATAATACATGAATAATACTTTTCATTACAAGATATGTAAGCTAATTGAATAAATTCTCGTAAATAAAATTATTTATAAAGAACATTTTAAGAATATTATTATAACGTTCAAATATTTGGCTACTCTCTAACCTTTTTAAAACAAAGTAAAAGATATATTACAACGACATATTGAAATTAAAATATAGTGTCACGTATTTTTTAAAACTTTGTTTCTATACTGCTGTGGTAATAGTTGGTAATTATTTTGCTGTTTGGTTCTATTAATTTTTTAATACTATTTTAAGGTATACATGTATTTTTCATTCAGTGTTTTAATGCAAAATAAAGTGAGTTATCATGCAAAAGAGTATTTGACTTCTGTTTACTTTTATCCATTGACAATGAGTAAATCAATGAATAAATTGTAAGATGTAATAGGAACCATCTGAGGCAGGTCAAAGTATTTTAGTAGCGCTCCGTGATCTCCAACATTACGTCCCTTGTTGATGTTCATTCTTAGCAGCTGAAGTGTGTGAGTGTCTTCGTCCCAAGAAGGTGAAGGTCCCCGTCGCATAACCTTGACCCAACGTCAGGGTGCGGATACATTCCAAGAGAGTCATTCTGTTTCAAAGTTGAATTGAAATTTAGGAACTAATTTATTACTAAAGGAGGGTTTTAACATTTTATTACTGAACAATGTTCATAAATGAAAACGAAATTAGATATTTAACCCCATATGCTTCAGTTTCTCTATTAAAAATTCACTACATTGTAATGTCATAAAAACTAAACACATTAAATTCCCAGTACATCAGTTAATTACTTTTAAATTTAAAAATAAAGTTATAGCAATTTTTAAAAACCACGTGTTTATAAGTGGACTAAAACGAATAAAATAATTTAAAACTTATAAGTTCAAGCACATCGATTTCATATGACTATAAACGTGGGGCGGGTGCTTATGAGGTTTAGCATATGCGGTTCACTCATTCTCTCACTTATAGATCTCTCTTTTGCCTTCTAAATTAAAAATCTTTAATTTTTATACCAAGCAAAAAACATTGTTAGGTCAAAATAAATAATAATATTACCAGGGAAAAGTAAGTAAGTAACAAAAAATATAAATCATTTATAAATTGAAAAGAAATATATAAGTATTTTTTTTTAAAATTTTAATCGAATTTTAATCAATCAAATTCATTTTATTTTGATCATGGACGACTTCCATATTATTGTTTTAAACATGAAATTCTTAACATATTTATTACATTTGTTTGTTGTTGTTTTTTTAAAACAGTCTCACGCTTTTGTTAGGAAGAAAATATCAAAATGGCTTACCAATGACTTATAGATATTAGAGATTTGGCTCTGTACATCTTTCTTCCAATTCTGTTCAAAATAAAAACAACCAAAATTTTGGATTTCTGCAAATTCACTACTGAAATGGTATAGTTTTGTTACAATAAAGTTTTAAACTTTCTGATGAATTAAACTGATTTACCGGTAATTATTATTATGAGGGAAAATTAGCGTTTTATTTGTTGTTTGGTTAAAAAATATTTCAGAAGTTTTACGAAACTTGATGTCGTTGGGGATATTTTTTTTAAAGATACCGTTGGTAAATTATCCAGAATAAATACAGATTACCCAAGAAAGATAATTCTTTCAGAATAAATTATCCTTTTATTACTCGGTTATCGTCTTTTGAATGTAAAAATGGCTTCATTTTTCAACTGCATTGTCTATTATCTAGAAGCTTTTGCAATTTTTATCGACCTTACATTATTACAAAGGCAATGGAAATGAAACAAAAAATAAAAGTATCTTTAAATCAATAAATAGAGCCATTCCATTTATTTAAAAATCAACTTTGCAGAGGAAACATGATAAAATCTAAAGAGAAAGGGAGAACCATAATTTAGGTTTATTAAGTTGCAAATTTTAAAATTCACTAACAATATTTAAAAATAACTATCCTACTTTCATGCTCAGATTTTTAAAAAATTGTGTTACTATTCTTAACACTAGTGGATGACTTACTACTTAATTTAATTTGTTGAATATATTTTTTAAAGGAATCTTTTAGTATCAAAGGGAATGGTATTCGATTTTTAATTCAGATAAATCAATTAATTTTCATTTTTTTTAAATAAAAAAACCCCCATCAACTGCATAATCTGCAATAGTGAACAGCCGTTTCAGCATTATATTTACGATCCATTATTGCATAGTGCACTGTTCTCTAGGGATTAAATATAGAAAAGGCAAGGATGGGTTCTTTAAACTAATAGCTCTATTAATTTGTCGGATAAAAAAAATACACACATGAGTTCCAAAAGCTATTTTTTAAACTTCATTAAAATACTTGAGTGCATAGTAAATTTCTTGATGATTTGAGGTCAAGATATTTACGTTTCACTCGTCTTTTCTTTCAACATACTTATGAGCCGTTTTGGCCCTTTAATGGGGCTTTTGACAAACACATGAGCCTTGAAATTAAATAGTTCCAAATGACACACAGGTGCAAGTCTTGGCCAATGTTCCATTTAAGCTGCGTGGCCGCGCAGATATCTACCAACGCCGCGCAGCAGTTTAGAACTACCGCGGAGCAAATTTTGAAATATATTGAACAAAATATTGATGCTTTGCAACTTTGCACAGGATTTTTTTAAATTTGCACACGGGCCAATGAACCTCACGGGGAACATTTGCCTTTGGCCAAAAAAAGTTCCCTTTAACACACACACATTGACTTTGTAGCATGCCCCCTGACTTGCCGTGTCTCTTAATCGTTGCGTTTTACCCTTACCTCATTTGTACCTTTTGTATATAAGCACATTGTCTCTATGCCAATAGTTGTCGCTTTAGATCATTAAACCAACCATGTCGAAATCGTAACATATTTTACAAAGTTTCATTCGTTGAACTTCTGTAAATTACATTTATTAATTACTTTTCACTGTATAACACGCTTTCTCAGCGTGATGACGGTGATACTTTGAAACATTATACAGAAAATAAGATTGGAGCATTAAAAAAAACTCGTTTAACTAAATTAATTTATTATATGTATGGAGTGTTTATAATTTGTTTTTGCCTCCGTTTGAATAGCTATACTTTATTTCAATGTCCTAAGATCGTATGATTATTTGAAATCCTCTTGTGAATAGTTCATAGAGAAAATGAATCGTCAACATAATTACGTCATCGAAAACTCACTCACATCAAAAGGTTCTCTGAACTCAATGTTCCACTCCTGTGGCAGCGTCCACTCTTCCGGAAGTCCACTCGTCCTGCTGATCCCGGCCCCAGCCTCAAGGCTCGCACTGCTTCCTATGGATGAGTCGTGTCCAGAGCTGTGTGGCCTGGCGGACATGGTCTTTGTCCTGTGAGAAATCTGTGTCACACCAAGTCAAACAATGTAGAAAACGGAAAGAGGGAATCTTTAATGAAATGGGAAAATTAAGGATGGGAATTAAAGTAAACAACTTTAGAATACGACATATCAAACAACATCCGGAGCTTAAGCCTTAAGCTAAGCTTATAGTTGCTTGTAAGTTAAAGATCAGATCAAGTGCATTGTTATGCAAAATATTATATATATGTTTTATGTGTGCGTACAATTGTTAACTTTTCCATACAATAATTTTTTTTCATTCTTCTTGCCTGAGTCTGCCGAGAAAATGTAGCTCTAAATTGTTAATTTGAATTCGCAGACAACTGTTATAATACCGTTTTAAAATATGTAGTTTTCTTCAATTTTATTGAAATTTATTTGTCATTGTCGATTTAAAACGTTGTTTAAAAATGGTTTTCTATTTTATTAGTTAGTTGATTTGTTTACCTTAAAAATGTCAAATAGAAAGAAGTTTAATTTTATAAAAACACCAGTGATATTTCTTATTTAAACCAAAATCATTTTGTGTCCTTTTATTTCAAATTAATATTCATGACGAGAATGTCCTCATTATGTTAAGCTTTAGCTTACCAAGAGATCAGTTCTATTTTAATATACTGACAGTGAACACTTTAGTAGATTTTGATTGTTTCAATAAAATTACATCCCTATATCAGCTTACATGCATTGTTAATTGCACAGAATTCTAAAGTCAACTTACCTGTGTTGTTGATGCAACAGAATCCTAGTATACGATTACCTGTCTTGTGTATATCCCCTAAGTGTTCCGATATAACAAACTTAACTGTGTTTCTTCAGAAGCAATCAAGCGCCGCCTGATTCAACTGTGCTGTTAGCTGGCGAAAAAAGAAAATCATTATTCTTTCAGACACTGCGTCACCCATTCTATACGTCTGGCTAATTTACATGTGTTCAAAAGTTCCGCATGATTTTTAAACTAGTTGACACGAATGTCCTGAGCTTGCTTAATGATAAATCGAAGAGCACGTTAAATATATTATTATAATTTGAAATGACCTAGTAGAAACCAAAGGTGAAAAGTAGAATAAAAGACTGGACTTGGCACGTTATTTTCATTGCATCTATAGTATTAAAAAAGTTGTCTATACGGAGTTAATGCTGGCTATAGCCAAAGCAATAACGTCACTATAATTTAAACCCTTACTTAGGTTAACGACCCAGTTCAGTGAAGGGAAACTCCGAATTCAAACCTAGAATAGAAGTAGTGAAGGCGCTGAGACGTGGAAACAATGAAATTGTTGCGAGGCTTCAAGAGCCGAGCTGTAACCACCTCATTTGATTTTACACTGAATCATCCAGCAGCGTGGAGAACGGTGATTTGTTGTCGAGGGAAATATGTTATGTTAATATTTAAAAAAGAATGATAATAATATATAACAAATAATTTAAAAAACTCAAGATGTGTTGTTTGTTCGGCGATTCCTTCAGCGTCACTCTTTAAAGCGAATGGGTGCTAGAAAAAACATACACTGTATTGAAAATATCTATGAAATACATAAATTTTAAACTAATCTTACGAACTTGCCATGTCAGAATTTAATTGTACTTGTTCAAAATTGAATTATCTAACTCTTAATAAGGGCGGACCATAGTTTTAGAGTATGTGTCTTTTTTACTAGTCTTAATTTAACTTGCTTTGTAAGTTTAATCGGACACCCGACTATTTTTAATATCCCAATGTTGAACCCCTTCCCGTTATCCAATCATTCTGAAAATTTGCACACATGTTCATTTTCGGTGATAGTATTTTTGTGAATTTTTGTGGAATTTGTCCATGGCTAGATTTAATTTAATTAAATATTTTCGATTTACATCTGCTAGAGTTAAACCTCAGTAGTCCGCCTTAGTGACCGACACGGGTCGCGAGCGACTGACCAACTACCAGTGTTTTTACCGCACGGGAAGGTCAGTCCCGTGATATGGTGTGTTGCGTGCTGAGGACTGAATAGCATTAGGGTGGATTAACATATAATGTTGCTAGCGGAAAACATCAGGGCCCCTTCTAAGGGGTCACTGGGAGGATGGGCCGTCATTTACCGCCATGCACGTGGGAACACAAAATGAAAACAAAACAACAACCTGAAAAGGAAACAATGACGGAAACTGCTACACAAGGGGCCGTCCATAAATGACGTCACGCGATTTTGGCCGATTTTTCACCCCTCCCCCCCCCCTTTCGTCACGCGTCGTCACAAAAAGTTAGACCCCCCCCCTCCAAAAAAACAAAAAAACAAAAAAACCTCCTTATTTTCTATTTGAAAATAAGTATGTTTCAAATCACTTTTATTGTCATTTAAGTATTTATAATTTATTTAGTGAAGGTCTACATTGTAATATCGTAACCCGCGTGTAGCATTTTTTTCAAAACGTTTAACCGGCCTTCAAAAAACGAGCTGCGTTAACATCCTTTGATTACATTTTATTTTAATGAATACAAATTAAACATTGACTATTAATCATCACTGTTAACGTCTTTGTTTAGAATAAAAATATTTTAAAATAATATTTTTGTAATGTATTTTTTTTTAATCCCTCAATTGACTGACGGGCAGCCCGTAAGAAAGAAATCGGCGAACATGGGTAAATAACCTCATCTGGGGTCAAATGGGAATTCTTGGGGGTAATGCAGACTCATTTGGGACATATAACATCCACTACAATCCACTAGATATATTAAAATACATTATGTGTACGTGAACGCTTGGAACATATGCCCATTATTGAACCGGTTCCTTCCAAAAATGCATTTTTAAAAAATTTGATATGTAGACTTCTTACCTACGTACTATACGAAGACACCTAAATCTACCCTACTTTCATCTATATTGACACGAGTGACAATAATCTTAATCCACATGACTTGACTGTATCAAGTATCCTTTCTGTGATATTTAAAATTAATGCCTTAAAAACTGAGCTAAGAAGAAAAGTTGCTCTGTGCTCCTCTCGAATTGCGATGTCAAGAATTTGATGCATTAAATAAAGAATATGAATACTTGATAACTTTTAAATGGGCTCATTTATCATTATATCTATAATGCCGGGGGCGTTTGACCAAAAACCAACCGAACAATTATATCAAGCTTAAAACGTTTATAATTCTATCGAATAGATTCCACCCCCCCCTTTTTTTTTAAAGAAAAGGGATATTCCGTGTCGTTTTCACTTAACATATCTACACATAATCCTATTCAGATCATTTTTAGACACTTGTCATGCTTGTAAAACTCACCATTAGTATTTTTTGTGAAACAACGATCCCCCAAATCCCCGAGTCATGTGAGCAGTACCTAGAGTCTGGGGGTTGGTGTAACGCACACATAAACTTGTATATTTTGGGGTAACAGGCAAAAAAATTCGCCGACGGAGCTGCGGTTACATCACAAATGCTTTGATGTCAACATCAAACGACGCAGTGTAACAATCTCATACCTTATCTTGTGGGTTCTCAAACTTAAGGATTATAATTAGATTTAATGTTCGTCTCTTGATAGCTTACGCCAACCAGTGTCTGATGGCCTACCGACCGGCACATTGAGAAGCCCTGATGTGGGAAAAAAAAGTCATTAAATAAATTGTAAGCCACCAAATATTTTAGTGGAAGTTTTATTTAAAGTTACACTTTTCATGTGACGTCACATTTCTTCAACCCCCCCTTCCCCCTCGTCACGCATCGTCACAAAAGTAAACCCCCTCCCCCACTAGGAGCGTGACGTCATTTATGAACGGCCCCCAACGGAATAAGCGGCTGGAAAAGGCAAGGCAAAAGTACAAAGAAAGACGTCACGTCACGGTGTTTTAGGTGAAATTTTAATTGTTTTGTTAATAAAAATAATAATTTGTGTTCGAAAGTGTGACGTACTTTAAGGGAGTTCCAAGATTTGTGACATTTTGTGACAAGGGGGAGGGGGGGGGTAAAAATGGTAAAAAATAGCATGACGTACTTTATGGACGGCCCCTAAATTATTCCTTCTATCTTTAATCATATTACTTCATTCCTTCTATCTTTAATCATACTACTTCACTACAGACTACTAAAAGTCCGATTAAAACTGCTGTAGTGGTCACCGCCTCTCTCCCCACCACACGTTAAAACCAACCTTTAAGTGCCAATGACAAAACATATACAGTTTTTAACTTTTTATAATGTTTTAATAATGTTCTACACCGGCGATCCATATTGTGCATGTTTTCCTTTAAAGGTTCATTATTTAAGAAACGATCGCGTACCGGAGTTGCATCTGAAGCCAGCTCACTTAAAGTATCTCTTTTAGAGAGTTTCTTTTAACATATCGATGATCTCAAAGTATATCTATTTGTGCTTTTGGACTTCCTATAGAATTATTTTTTAAAATTTACTTTTATAGGAAAAATTTTTTTAAAGTTATTTTTTAAGCACTTAATAAGCTCAGCTTTAGAAAATGACAGATTTCCTTCTCCCCACCCGAAATCCGCTACGGTGAAGACTATAGTCTGAAAAACCGTTTTTAACCCGTCAAAATGACGGAAGTTTTCAAACTAAATACTTTTCACCTGAAATCTATTTTTTTTTAATACACATCAGAATACAAAAATAATTTAAAACGGAACTTTCATTTATTTTATTTATTTTTATTGTATTCATTTATTTTCATATTGCTTAATTTTATGTGGAACGTTCGAAAAGAGTTTTTTTGGTGCAGTAATTTGGTGCGCTGCTTTCTAAAATTAGTAGCGTCACGGACAGGACAGACGGGACGTGACATACATTGCAAATTATGTATATTGATATTTTATTGGGATACATTTTAAAAACTAACCTGAATATTGTTAGCTCTACCTGACATTTCCCGGCTTCGAGCCTAACACAACCACTGTTTTTTTTTGGTTTTATCATGTTACCGAATTGAAGAAGGATTAATTGGAATGTGGATTTCATGAGCTGGTTCCCTTTTAATGTATGTATATTCTTGATGTGTATAATCGAAGAGAATGGCTATACTCTCCGAAGCACATTGTTCAATTACAAAGCTTATGGATTATTTAGACAGGAGCACCAATCAGCTCTATTATTTCGATGTGTTATCATTGTTCGCCCATATCAATGGCTCAATGCTGTATTTAAATGGCCACTTAATTGATTCATTTATTGCGTAGATAATAATTATCGAGCTGGTAAATGGTCATTAATCTCAATAAATAACTTATTTCTTTGTAACTTTTCTTATATACTTTACATTGTTAAATCATAACCGATGTTGCTGAATGGTAAGGCAATTTGCATTATAATTGATTTAATTTTCTTTAGAATGAAAATATTTGTAATAAATTTTTAGTTTTAAAGAAAACATACTGTGTAAATTATGTTTTTTGACGTATGCAAGAAGACAATATTAGATTTGCAATAATTTAGAATTTGTTAAATATTTTGAACACATAATTATTAAGATTTAAAAAAACTTCTTATTTTGTTCTCTAACAGTCCAGTTCTATATAATTAAAGCAATCGATATCGAAGAGTATATGTCAAGCAAATGATTTAGGGCCCAAATTATTCTCCCGACCCACAAGCTATAATTACTTGTGAATGAAGAATCAATACGCTCGACTGTACCCATTGTTCCTGTTTGTTTGGACTTTGGTTCAGGGGTGGGGCTGGTGGACAGGGGTAGATGTTAGAGGTGTGTGTGGGGGGGGGTCTAATAACAAATACAATTAAATTATCTTGCTTGACGCACCAAGTAGTTCAGGACTGATAAGCAATGTCTGCGGCCTGCTGGATGAATTAGGAGATTAGTACCTAATGCCTTGATAGCGCTCGTTCTGTAGTTAAATTTCTGTCTTTCTGATTACAGACTAAACGGTGTTCATAACTGAGGCGGTCCCCGAGATATGGTTTGTGGTGTAACGGAGAGACCTGGTGTTAGTGGCAGGTCACATCGAGGTCTACATGTTCTTTGAGTGCAGCTTTTTCCTCGTGTTTCATTCACTCGTCCGCTAATATATAGAAGCAATTATCAAGGACCTGAAAATTGTAAGTTGTTTGATTTTAACTGTGGTAATTAATTTTAGCTATCACTACATATTATTAAACACTAAATTAAAGATTTAACAGTCAATAGCATTACCACAATAAAAGAATTGGTGAAAATTGTCCAAGGTATAGTAGCAAAGTTGTAAAAAGAGTATAAACACACGAATAAAGTTGAAATGTCTCATTTTTAATATACTACAGACGCTCCTTCTATAAAGAAGATTATTGCAGGTTACGCTTATCCTTTTCTTTTAAACATTGACGGTATTTTCGTTTATGTTTTATTCGCATTTCTAGGTTTTTGGCGTCATAAACTACTTTCTGTTGAAATAAAATTTTCCAGTATATCTTTTACTATATAATTTCTTTACTTGCTTCATATCACGCAACTGAACTCACCGCAGTTTGACATTTAATAAAACAAACCCGTAAAAACAAAGTTTTTGACTATAAATCCCTTATATATGAGACATAACTAAAAGTATTTACAAATATTTACAGACTGAATCCGTCATAACTCAACTTTGCTTCATAACCCTGTGGTAGAGGGGGGAAAAGTCTGGTCACCGATTCGCTTGACCGAGCTCAGCGTGACACGTAAAATGTAAACAAAAGCACGCGGGTACGTCGATGGATCGCCTCAACGCGTCAACTCAAACTTTCACGTGGAAAAAAAACAATAACAAACAGTGAATTTGAATTACATACCTCATAAGAGGATAAACTAAAAATGCATTAATTTAATTACGGTACGATCGATCGATCTGAAATTTTGATACGATGCATTGTTAGGTAAGACGGGCTCGTGTGCCAAATTTCAGCTCGATCGAATCACGGTAAGTGGGTCATTTTTTACTTTTGTTTTTCTGCCCGCCCAAGACAGAGATGACGACAGAGACGGCGGTGAAGTTAATCTAAGGGATTTAAAAAGAACCCGTAAAAAAAAAGTTTTTGACTATAAATCCCTTATATATGAGACATAACTAACAGTATTGATTATTTTCAAACATTTACAGGCTGAATCTGTCTTAACTCAAGTTTGCTTCATAACCCTAGGGGGGAGGGGTGGGTGGGAGGGGGAGAGGGGAAAAGTCTGGTCACTGATTCGCTTGACCGAGCTCAGAGTGACACATAAAATGTAAACAAATGCGCCCGTCGCTTCGTTGGGTCGCCTCAATGCGTCAGCTCAAAATTTCACGTGGGAAAAAAACAATAACAAACCGTGAATTTTAATTACATACCTCATATAAGGATAAACTAAAAATGCATTAATTTAATTACGGTACGTTCGATCGATCTGAAATTTTGATACGATGCATTGTTAGGTGAGACGGGCTCGTGTGCCAAATTTCAGCTCAATCGGATCACGGGAAGTGGGTCATTTTTTACTTCTAATTTTCCGCCCGCCCAAGACAGACAGAGAGAGAGACAGAGACGCCGGTGAAGTTAATATAAGGGATTTAATAAAATAAACCCGTAAAAACAAAGTTTTTGACTATAAATCCCTTTTATATGAGACATAACTAAAAGAATTTACAAATAGTTACAGACTGAATCTGTCGTAACTCAACTTTGCTTCATAACCCTGGGTGGGGGGGTGGTAGAGGGGGAAAAGTCTGGTCACCGATTCGCTTGACCGAGCTCAGCGTGAAACGTAAAATGTAAACAAAAGCACGCGGGTACGTCGATGGATCGCCTCAACGCGTCAACTCAAACTTTCACGTGGAAAAAAAACAATAACAAACAGTGAATTTGAATTACATACCTCATATAAGGATAAACTAAAAATGCATTAATTTAATTATGGTACGTTCGATCGATCTGAAATTTCGATACAATGCATTGTTAGGTGAGACGGGTCCGTGTGCCAATTTTCAGCTTGATCGGATCACGTGAAGTGGGTCATTTTTGACTTGTGTTTTTCCGCCCGCCCAAGACAGAGAGAGATGATGACAGACAGACAGAGAGAGACGCCGGTGAAGTTAATATAAGGGATTTAAAAAGAGAAGAAAAAAAGATAAAAATTTTCAAAATGTATGATCACAAAAACAAACATAATAGTGTACCTTTAATTGTTTTTATATTGTATATTAAAAATTTTAGCTAAAAAGAAACGGTTTTAACCCCACGAGAAAGATCGTTCAATACAACCTTTTCATACATTTTAAATGTATTTCTTTTCTTTCTCATCGTGTCTGAAACGTATTGCAATTGCTATGCTAGACTTTTAATTAAGTTTGCAAGCGTCTAATTAGAGCGGCAGTCATGGTTAGTTAGCACTCCAAAAACATGTTCCCCCCGAAGAAAGAAATCAATAGCCCCTTTTCATGATTGACAATAGATGTCTATTGATCAAATATAAACCTTCTTTAGGAATGAGGTTGCCGTAAATACAATTATATGAATGATGTACACATTATGTTAAGTTTGGTAGTTGGTGAGTTGAATTCGATAGTAAAAACCAAATCAACAAAAAATGCAGATTTAAATATTATTGGTCGACTATTTTAAGTATTAAAATAAATTTTATTTTTCTTGGACATGTAAAATTAATTTTACTGATTGATTTTGAAGCGCACTTCTGATATTGTTTTTTTTTATAAGTGATAAGACAAATCAGCTATACCCTGTGTATATTTGATCAACTCTGAGGGTATCTTTTAACCCTATGTTATTAAATCTTTGACCACTTTACAGATACAACGTAGGTGTTGTCATTATATTCCTTTAAAGTTCGTCATACCTTTCGAATAGCAAAGATTGAGTAATCATCTTGCATTAAGTGGCCTTCAGGTGAAACCTCAGGCTGATCACTTGTATGTTACATGGAATCTGACCTAGATATCATTACGACATTTATATGTTCAACATACTTTCCCAAAAGGAGGCGGATACAGTTTGTCCTATGACAATGGTCACTGGCATATTCACATTGGCAAATCTAGGGTTAGTGCCTCTGTGGGTGCGTCAACAATTTTAGCCTCACCTTTAAACATAACTTTTTAAAATGAGGCCTCCACTGTGTAAGAAATACGAGGCAGCCGTTGCGGAAAACCCTCCGTTCCATCTTGCAATTTCCCGTGCATATAAATTTCGTCCTGATGGCATTTACTTTTCCGAAACACTGAATAGTTCTTGTAAATGCAGATATTACTCCGTTATAAGCCACGGGGCAATCATTGCAAACAATCCCACTCCAAATAATGGGACTAGGGTGTATACAACTGTATATGATTTTTTTACATAGAAAAATTAGAGGGATTTAATTTGGGTTTAGAGTGGCAGTTAAAGGAACAAAATATTTTCTTACAACCTTCCAAAAGTTTAACTGTTTTATACTGTACACAGATACACTACTGTACACATACACTATTGTACACAGATACACTATTGTACACATACACTATTGTACACAGATACACTATTGTACACAGATACACTACTGTACACATACACTATTGTACACAGATACACTATTGTACACATACACTATTGTACACAGATACACTATTGTACACATACACTATTGTACACAGATACACTATTGTACGCATACACTATTGTACACAGATACACTACTGTACACATACACTATTTACACAGATACACTATTGTACACATACACTATTGTACACAGATACACTATTGTACACATACACTATTGTACACGTACACTATTGTACACATACACTATTGTAAACAGATACACTACTGTACACATACACTATTGTACACAGATACACTACTGTACACATACATTATTGTTCACAGATACACTACTGTACACATACACTATTGTACACAGATACACTACTGTAAACATACACTATTGTACACAGATGCACTACTGTAAACATACATTATTGTACACAGATACACTACTGTAAACATACACTATTGTACACAGATACACTACTGTACACATACACTATTGTACACAGATATACTACTTTACGCAGATACACTCTGTACACACATATAGTACTGTATGAAGATACACTACTGTACACAGATAGACTAGTCACAATATCTTTTTTTTCATTTCATAGAGCAAGAAAATGTCATTGTGAACAGTTCATAAAAATAGATAGCCCCTCATAGCTATAGATAGCCCTCATAGCTATAGATAGCCCTCATAGCTATAGATAGCCCTCATAGCTATAGATAGCCCTCATAGCTATAGATAGCCCTCATAGCTATAGATAGCCCTCATAGCTATAGATAGCCCTCATAGCTATAGATAGCCCTCATAGCTATAGATAGCCCTCATAGCTATAGATAGCCCTCATAGCTATAGATAGCCCTCATAGCTATAGATAGCCCTCATAGCTATAGATAGCCCTCATAGCTATAGATAGCCCTCATAGCTATAGATAGCCCTCATAGCTATAGATAGCCCTCATAGCTATAGATACCCCTCATAGCTATAGATAGCCCTCATAGCTATAGATACCCCTCATAGCTATAGATACCCCTCATAGCCTCTAGATACCCCTCATAGCTATAGATACCCCTCATAGCTATAGATACCCCTCATAGCTATAGATACCCCTCATAGCCTCTAGATACCCCTCATAGCTATAGATACCCCTCATAGCTATAGATAGCCCTCATAGCTATAGACATCCCTCATAGCTATAGATAGCCCTCATAGCTATAGATAGCCCTCATAGCTATAGATAGCCTTCATAGCTATAGATAGCCCTCATAGCTATAGATAGCCCTCATAGCTATAGACAGCCCTCATAGCTATAGACAGCCCTCATAGCTATAGATAGCCCTCATAGCTATAGATAGCCCTCATAGCTAAAACAGCCAAAAACATTTGACAAGAAACACCAAAACCTGTTTTTCTGGCATCCTTTATAATTTCTGAAATTTATTATTTCAACAATTAAGTGAAACAGCTACACTTATATTATTTAAATTTTATTTCATAATGTCTTCATGTGCTTATTTCTGTTTCCCCACGTCGCCTGATCAATCCAAATTCCATTCGAAGCTGTAGTCGTCTTTTTCTCCCCATTAATTTTGTAAAAAGATTGACCATCCTTGATTTTCCCAAGGACTTATTCCTATTTAAACTGGTTTTACGTTAGTTTCAACATCAAAGCGTTTCACACGTTAATCTACCAGCCACGATGCAGAGCTGGAGGCAATTCACAGGATTCTAAAAGAGGTGCGCCGACGCCTAGCAAAGAGAAAGGCGTTTCCCATCGTAGTTGTCTTCAACGACTCTTGGCTCAGCTCCAGCTCTATCGCCCGCGATGACACGGCAGAAGGTCAGATCGTGGCTGAAGGGCCACTTCCGAGAGAGGTGGCTCCAGGGCTGGGCATCTGAAGACACAGCCAGAAATGTTTACCGGTTCGTGCCACGTCCTAGCAACAGGAATCCCTGGTGGGAACTACCTCGAAGAGATCAGACGTTCCTCACCCAAATGAGGGATTGAAAACTTTACCCACACGGAGGTACTTGCATAAGTTTTGACACGAGATTGAATCTTGGATGTCGAATATGTGGCAACGCCGAATAGACGGTTGAGCAACGGCTGTCAGAGTGCCCTGTGCTGTTCGGGAATTTGCACAGATCGGTTCTAACACTGGGAAGATATCATATGGCAAAGCCCGTTAGCTGAGGCATGCCGGTAAAATAATGAGCTGTGTCATTAGAGAGTAGAGCTCGAACCCCAAAGAAAATGTCACAATCAGTTAATAATAGTTGATGTAGATTAATATCTGCACGATTTTTAAAAACCAGTATAAAATAACTATTATAATTCGAAGTTAAAATCAACTAGCATTGAATAATCAGAAAAGTATCGTCATCTTATGGTCATAAGCTTTAATAAAGAGCTTAACATTTTTTTACGCAAATAGGCTTTATTATTTGAGCTTTATTGCAGAAATAAAGAAAAGTGATAGTTTAAAGTAGTGGGAAGTACACAAATTTGACATTAAAAAAAATCAAGCCAATGAAACACTCTATGGCATTTATTTATTCTTCTTTCGCTTTATTATGTTTATAAGTCAGTCAGAGTATACTATATTATCTAAATGCAGATGATCCTTCTATACAAAAGATTGTTGCATCCTATGCTTATCCATGGTTTTATACTAGTCCTGCGTTTTTAAAATCCTTTATATTAACTTGTGGTGTTTAAGCCCTGGATTGCTTGCCGAAAAAACTTTGATCGATTTTAACCAACTTCCTCGTAAGCAAGCGATCTGAAATTTTGCAGGCAGTTTTGTGCCGATGACAAAAACGATGTATCAAAATTTCAGATCGATCGCATTTACTGTAATTAAATTATTGAATTTTAGATTATTTTATTTATCTCTATGTATCATGTTAATTTTTGAGATAGTGTCGAGGTGAGTAATTTATTGAACGACCCTTTTAATACTTTCCTGTTGCGCGATTCGGTGCGTATTATATTGACAATACTTTTTAAAAATATATTCCCGAGTGGTGCGCATTATATTAAACATGTTTTACGAGACATAACTAAAATTTTGTATTTTTGGATTGCCTTGCGCTGCGTATTATAATGAACATTCTTTTAGTTATGTGTCCTATATAAAGGATTTATTGTAAAAAACTTGTTTTTTACGGCGTTTTTTTATATTAGAGTTTAAATGTTGATACTCTTTTGATTTTCCTGGTTTGATCAGCGTATAAAAGGAATCGCAAAGCAATTATTTAAATTTTATACGGCAATGTGTTCCTGAGATCACGTAATAAGAGAATTAGTCATCCAACGCATTGGCGTTTAGATTAAGCAATGCGTAGTTATTTTTCCATTTACATCATTCAGAAAATTTAAAGCAATTAAGTCTCTACATTAATCTTGAATCCAAAATCGTTATCTTTTCATTGCAAGAATTCCAACTGTAAGGCAAATATGACCCAAAAAAAATAATACAATTTTTCAAACTTGAGTTCTTTTAGGCCATTCACTTAAAAGATGAATATATTATAAAAAATGTGTGTACACAAACATAGGTCCATGGAAACGTTAAACTTCTAAACAGTTTTTTTTTAGATGTGTTGATAAGTCATTGAGAGAGTGAGTTGCTTTTATTTCAAACGATTTATATTAAATCTTTTCTTTTACATATTATGGATGTAAAATACAACTTCTAATACATTTTAAATGATCTTTCTACAGGATTTGATGACACTGAACAGTTGTTGTGCTTGATGCCAAGCTCTGAAATGTGCTCACCTGGTAGATACACATTTTGGAATGATTTTGAACAAGACACAAGCGTTCTCTGAATGAAAAAGTATCGTCAAATAGAGTCGCACGACCGTTTTTCGTTCAAAAACAAATATACAAATAGTATTTCCTTTTTCCTCTTAAAAGTTTATGAAGACGTGAACCACCTGGATGAAAAAATGACGCCCCTGAAACCTAAAAGTGCTCAGTCGGGGATGAAGTCAAAATTTATCAAAAACAGAACCAGCGCCATGAAAGAAATCCAATCATGGGTACGCAACCACGACGAGTATTCTCTAACCCCGGATGTGACGAGAAACTCGGGCCAGCTGGCCGACAATGTCACAGAAGAGCGCATGCTGAAAGCGAAGCTTCTCGAGCTTTCTAAAGAGCGTTACAAGTTTTTGGTCCAGAATGCCTACGAGAAGAAAATGTTCGAGGACAGGCAACAAAGGAAGGCAGCGCTTAGACATATTTTTTCGGCTCCCACCGAGGCCAGAAGTCAAGGTCACTCTTCACGTTGTAGAACATCCAAGAGTTCTTCGTCAATCTACTGTACACCTTACACAGGCAAGCCGTATCCATCCGACTTGCTGTCACATAGTTCCAGGAGTGTTGATGGGCAACTGAATGCCAGTGTTAAATCTAGCGTTAAATTTGTTCTTGACAATGATCCAAGCCCAAACAATGGCAATATTTGTGAGTCTCGACCACTAACGTACGAACGTAGCCCTGTGTCAATTTTGACCAACATTCAAAGTGCTGCTCCAAGAAAAATAGCCATACCAATGAATGACGTGACAATAAATAACCCAAACTATGTAAAATCAATTTCACTGAAACCCCTCGTTGCCAATGGAATACCCCAATCAAGGTTATCAAAAACAGCAGGCAACAGAAGAATATCAGAAACAACGCTGCAATCCCAAACATCAAATTCTCTCTTTGGGTCAGAGTCATCCAGGTTGACAAAGTCAGCTATGGAGCTTTCGTTATTACCCCGCTCCAACACCATAGCACCAAGTGTTTCCTCCATGAACACTTCCGGTACTTCCTGGCTGAGTCGGGAAAAACCGGTCAGTAAGTACGGACAGCGCATAGAAAGTCTCACCACTGACCCACGCTACGCTTTTCTAGAGCAGAAGTTGAGTCCGATGTTGAAGAGTGACAGGGTTCTTGACGTGGAGGCTATAGTCGATAGGAAGGAGGCATTACACGTAAGACCTCGGAGACGTACCTCGGATACCAAGAAATCGAAAGTAGAAGTCAAAGCTCTTGAGTTCATGAAGGCAAGGGGTCTTTCCTTTTAAATAGATGTAGTGGGAATAGAAGTGCGATAAAACTCGATGCTGTGTCGCGAGAAAGCTAACACTCACAATATTCTGTTAAGAGGTTGAGATTTTTTAAAAAAAATATTGAAGGATATTATCAATAAACAAAAAAGACATACTGCTTATGTGTATGTTGAATGAACATCTGCCAGTTATTATAGCTTGCCATTTATGTATCTAAATACATGCCAGAAATAACGACCTACAACATTTAATGGAAAAGAATATTTCATACCTCTACTGAATTTATGTCTGATTTTTTTATGTTAAATGTAGTTATCAAAATATTGATGCTCTGGTATACCCCAATCATTAATGATTAAACTAGTACTCAGTGATTAAGAATTAATTTTTCTATTACAAAAATAAATAATAAAACCCTTTTCATGAGTAAGATCAAACGTTTTTGAAAATATTGCGAACATTTTAAAATGTTTTTTTCGGAATAAAGAGAAAATAAAAATGATGCTATTTTACTTAACTGAGGGTTAACTCAGTAGAACTATATGATGTGGAAAAACTATTAATTAGACTTGAAATATGGTTTTATTAGAATTATTGTTGTGTAATAACATTGAGTTGTTTTTTTTAAATAGATTGTTACAGGTGAATAACAATACAATGTAAAATTTTAAATACCATCCTCAGCTTCTAATACTTTCGTTGTTGAATTGTTTGTTAAAATTATTTTAGATCTCCTCCTTACCTGGTTTTTACAGTTCCTATTTTCTAAACAGGAAGGGAATAAATCCTAAAAATTCTTTTAAGTTTATTTTATTCGATTACCTCCTTCTACAAGGCGTATTCGTGCCCTTATAATATTCCTCTGTGGAAATGACATTCCGCATTGAATCACAAAAACACATTTTACAGATGAATTTTATAGAAAAGTTTTAAATGTTTGGAGAAGAAAATTAAAAGTTGTACACGTGTATTGCAAGAATTATATTCAACCGCAGATTTTTTTAGTGATTTTGACTTTTTAAAAAGAAATTGTAAACGCATATTTCGTTTCCAAGGTGATACAAGAGTTTATGAAATGGATAATAAATAAATTGCTCGGGCTAACGTTACTTTCTTTGATGGTTTTTTGTTTTTTTGATGAACTGCAACCACCAGGCTGAAAGGTAAATGAATTTAGAAACACAAACATCTTTTGATTTACTTACGAATTTCATTATTGGAAATAATCAATTTTGGACCCAATAAAATGTAAAGAATAAGCAAAATATATATTTCTTTTTATAAATGTATACTTATTTTTATTTACTCTACACTTTGTTATTTTGTTTATTAAAAATAAATATCATATTTTTTTAAAAGAAGAGAATAAATATTCTTTTTTCAACCAACTAAATTTTTATAAAATACCAGGGTAAAGATTATATTATGCATCTATCTCAATTTTAAATTAAGATTTGCAGTCAACCAGCGCATGAAGTTGACTTTCACATTCTACCTTACTCTCAAACCTACATTCTTATGCTGAAGACTTTTGGGTCAGAAAATTAATACTTATGATACTAGTCAGAAAGCAGCTCAAAATGGCGGCGAAATACACCAAAGGCCAACAAAAGTTTAATTTAACAATAACTCAGAACTCCTCCTTCTCGGGACAAAAGGAAAAGTGCTTGAACTGAATTTAAACAGAAGACGTGGGTAGAGAGTTTTTGACAGACAAATATGTGTTAAAACATAAAAACAAAACAAAAGAATAATAAAATAAACGAGTATCGACACTGGTTTACATTTAGCGACAGTGGAATAGAACAGGAGCGGAGTAAGAGGGCAAAACTTTGCATTTCAATTTGACAAGAGAGACTTCCAGATAGACACAAATAGACTTTCGCTGGTGGCGCATTCATAGGCGTACAGCAGTCAGGGCTTTTCTTGGAAGCCGGGGATTTACATGTCAAACCAAATAAAGCAACGTAATGTCAGGTGATGTATCTATAGAGAAGTCTGTTTGAGGTCGTGGATGATTGAAGGAGCTCTTCTTTCACATCAACATTAAAACGACAGCAAATAAAACCAGTCCCCAACGCACAAGACAAGGTAATAAACATCAGTCAGTAATAAATCTTGCGTATCATCATTCAACTTCATTGTGTACTTTAATGTAATAGTTTATACATTTTTTTTTAAAATAAACCTTTTTTGGTATAAATACCTTGAGAATTTTTAATGCGCCAAAATCATATATGCTTAATCAATTTGAAGAGAAATGGATCCCTGCTCTTTTAACATATATAGTTGTTTTGTATTTTTCCACTAAGAAATATAATATGCATTTTTTAATGGCAATACATCATTTCTAATGACTTACATCCACGTATTTATCGAGTCTAAATTAAATGAATGCCAAAGCTCTGAATGGAGTAACTATGTATTGAACAATTCATAAGTTGGAACAATAAAGATTGAATTCATATGTTTTCAGTTTTAAAATATGTTTAGACAAAATTAATGCTTCATTCAATAGTTTGAAAAAAAAATATTGTGAAATGACATTTAGTTTGATTTCTATTGTAAATTCACAATTCGGGTATAACACTAAACAAATTTTACGTAGTCTAAAACTGCGTCATTTCATTTGACACCGACGATAAATGCAACATCTTTGGTATCAGCCTCAAACTCATTCACTCCCTTGCAGTGCTAGCTATCAGCCAATTTTCCACAAGCCAAAAATCCCGCCCAGTCTGCGTGCACTCCAACACTTAACTATCCATTTCGTCTTGTTGGACGAAAATCGCAGCACTGTTAGATGTTGCTACATCAGTGCCAGCAAAATAAGTGTTATAGCTTAATGAGTTAGGCTACTCAACAATTTTTTCGTATTTTCTTTTTTGACTTTGTTGGTGGCCACTTGAAAGACAAACGTATAGGGAGAGGCGCATCAGTTGACAAGAGATAATTTGTGAGGCACATCTAAATGAATGACAAAGATGTACGTGCGAAAAAATCATAGATTTTATGGATGTGAATTGGGGCTGTAAATGGGTTTAAATGTTGTTGTTTTTTTAAACATGAATATTAGATTAATTTAAATTTATGTGTATAAAATCTCATTTTAATTTCATTTGAAAATTCTTAAATTATTATATTTACAACAATTATAAAACAAAATTTAATCATAATAAAAGCGTTCCGATTCATTTATAATTCTGGAGGTACATTGAAATTTACAACAGCGAACTCCCCACTCCCCCACCCCCCGGGATTCTGCTAATCCAGAACCGGGTCAAAGACAGGTAGCGCGTTTAATTTTCCCTTGTACTAATCGACATTTGTTGGTGAAACGAAAAGGTCAAAGAGTCCAAAGGCCCCTATAGTCGTGTCTGGGAGAACAGCGCTTAACACCAGGCCAAACCACAAAGGTAGAAAAACGTCAGGTAGGCTGGCAGTCAGGTAAAGGGGGTGAATGTGGTTTTCAAGAATAAAAAAACAACATAAAAAAAAACATTTAAAAACAACCTAAAAAACTTTTTTTTTAAAACCTAAACCTGAAAAAAAAAGTGTTGGAGATTTTTCAGCCGTCTAGCAAATACTGAACACCTGTAAACTGCGAGAGGGGGGGGGGTAGACCCGTGCTACAGAAGAGTGGCTCTGCCAGAAAAAAAGTCACCTCCGAGAAAAGCCAGGAAGTTCGAACATGGTATTTTTAAGTAATCGTTATATGCAGTATAAAAGCTGTGCTATCATATGTAAATTTTTGAAACGAATATTTTTTAACGGGACCAAATTTGTTTCTGAAATGGCTTTTCGGGATAAATAAGGTAATTGAGCAAATACTGTTTTGAATCTACTTTGTTTTTATAAATAATTTAGTCACATCAACTTATTATTGTCCTGATGAATTTGATACAAAGCGGTAAGGACAGTAAAACATGAGCAGCATATTTCTGACTGTTAAAAGCCGATTATGTCTTCGTCTTCTGACTGGCGTCACACTTTACTCAGTTGTATCCTCTCCCCCCCCCCTACTCCCCAAGACTCTTGACAACGTCGGTACACTTTGTATTTCTTCATTTCATCACTTGAGTATTGCTTGGATCGGCCAACGTTTAATCCGTTACAAATGTTTTATCTGGCGCTGGATTCCACCACTAGGATCTCACAAAGGACATTCCTTAGGCCCTCTCTAGAACTCATTAGGACCGCAATATGACCACACTATGACCTCACTAGGACCTCACAAAAAACCCACTAGGACTGAACTATGACCTCATTAGGACCTCACAAGGACCGCACTACGACCTCTCCAGGTCCTCACAAAGGACCTCACAAGGACCACACTATGACAGCTCTAGGACCTCACAAAGGACCTCACAAGAACCGCACTACGACCTCTCCAGGTCCTCACAAAGGACCTCACAAGGACCGCACTATGACAGCTCTAGGACCTCACATATGACCTGACTAAGGGCCTCACAAAGTGTATTGCGCACTCATACCTTGAACCCCTAGCTGACTCGCCTTGTGTTACGGCGTTTCACCGCTGGAACCGGTGAGTCTGGCTTCCCTAAGGTTTAAACTCTTCCGACGGAAAGCTTTACACGCGGAGGCAGGTAACTCGAAATTTTCACTCTTTTTTTTTGAAATGGTGGAAAGGGGGATGATAACAACACTACGGGAGGGAATTATACGGCTGGGTAAGGGAAGCAAGATTTTTTTTTATTAAGTAAAAGAAAACATTTTCTATAAAGTTTCTCTGGTAGCAAGTAGGGATAGAAAGATATCGAATGCTGTCTGGTTCCTCTTTAAAAGAAACCTAAGAAAACGTGGACCATGCACCATAACTCGGCTTTAATCAGTTCGCTTATCTCATCCCCGGGTGAGGAGGAAGGGGCACGGAGGTGAGTATAGACGCGACTCAACAACTGCCCTTGCCCCCCTCTAAACATCCACACACTTATTGGACGCTCACTCATTCCTTTAAGATAATAAGCGTGTCTGCGGGCGAAAGTGGGCTAAAATGATCATTGCGGTTATATTAGATTTGAATCTGTTGGCCTCTTAGAGTGACTCAGCGTACAATGAAGTCAGTCGTTGAGGTGTCCCTTGAAGTCTGAAATACTTCAGGATAAACAACCACAAAGACCGATAAAAAATGCAGCCATAAAATTACAACCATCGCAGCCATAAACTTACACCCATCGCAGCAATAAACTTACACTCATCGCAGCCATAAACTTACACCCATCGCAGCAATAAATTTACACCCATCGCAGCCATAAACTTACACCCATCGCAGCCATAAACTTACACCCATCGCAGCCATAAACTTACACACCCATCACAGCCATTAACTTACACCCATCGCAGTCCATCGAAAATTAACGATTAATTCATCGATTAGTCGTTAAAAATTGTGTAATCGATTAAAATTATTTTGATCGATTAAAATTCGATTAAAATTTAAGAAAATATTTTTAATTTTATTTTCCAATTTTCTAACAGTTTACATTTTTTGTTACTTACATACCTTCCCCTCGTATTATTACTATGTATTTAGATGTGCATACCTAAACAAAAAGGTTTTTCCTCCTTATTTCTTGCATAGCAGAGCGAATATTCTGTGTTACGTCACAAAATTCGGGAACCATGGAATTAGCGTGACTTAACCGATTTTCGCGGAAAGCAAGGGGGAGCAAGAATCGCTACTTAGCGGAACTCCATATGTGCTATAAAATATAATATAATCGAAATCAATCGATTAAAATTGTTCCCGATTAATCGAACAAAACATTTTTAATCAGTTCCAGCCCTAATATTTTGACAGGAGTTGTCTTTCTGGTAACTTGCTAAAAAAAGATGGAAAAGCCTTATATAAATTATTCTTTTTTTTTCTTTTTTAAGGGTTTAATGAAAACGTTAAAACGTGTTCAACAAAATAGACTCAATATTATGTTGTCATTTTTTTTAATCAATATGTATTTAATTGGTGGTCACTATGAGAGTAGAGCCACTGAAAGTGTGCTAAAATCAAATCGATCTAACAAAGAAATAACGATGTCCGAAAATGCATTAATTTGTGTGACGAAATAAAATTGAAAATTAAGCAAAATATTTGTTATCCATTATCCCTTTTCGTTTTATACCCTGTGTCTGAATAGAAAAAACGGATGTTGAAAATGAAGGGGTAAAACAATTAATTCACCATTCACTGTATGTGAATATATTTCTAATGTTTATAAGATAAAATGATAGGATGAATCAAAGACTATTAATGCAATGAGTTTTACGAGTCCCTTTACATGCCTCGGTTTACCAGTGTGTAATCCCTTAATAACGAATGGAGCTTTTAAACTGTATCACTGTACATAGTAATCGAAAAAAATTGTCGTTATGATGGCAAGAAACAATTATTCAAAATTTCCTAAGGAAATATCACATGGAAAAAAAATAATAAAGAGAACAAAAATGGTAAGAGCGAGTTGCCTGCGACGAGCAAGCTGTGCAGCAGATCTGTGATTCAAGCTTGGCAGGGTCACAAATTTTACTTGGCTTTCAGGTTAAAATTTGGGGGGGGGGTACCGGGAGACGACGGTTGCTGTTGCGGTTGGGGGGTGGAGTGGCTGGGTTAAGGGGGTGTCGGCCTAGCCAGACATAGCTCACCCTACACAAATAGATTATGTAGAAATCTAGGAGTACTTATATAAACATTAAAACCGCCGCGGCTACCCCCAAAACCTGAAGCCCACCATCCCCTAGTTTTCCATCTGCTCTCGTTGAGCTAATCTCCGACCGCGCTACTCCCTCGCTTTCTCCTCGGTAATCTCGCTTGACACTCGCTCTTTTTCAAGGGGTTCTCAATTGTTCGTCATTAGTGTGTTTGATTTTTCTTTTAAATTTTAAAATGACGAATTTTTATTTTTGAGTTATTTTTTTTTCTGCATTGAAAACAAAAACTAAAAAATTATCTTGGCAGACATATGGTGTTTCCTTTCTACACAAATAATTTTTTGGGAGAAACTTATTCTTTTCCCGTGACGATGCTTAAATTAAACCAAAGATTTATTTTTCAAACATTTTGGGTTGAGAAGCGCTGATTAAATTTTTAAGAAAATTTGGATTCATTCTATTTTATTCTTGACTTAATTGGGGTTTATCCGCTTCATTCTCTATAGTCCATTACTCAGCTCACCAAGCAGGCATTAAAGCCTCAAACACAATGAGCTATAACTCGACTCACCAAGCAGGCGTTGACGCCTCAAATTCTATAGCTATAACTCGACTCACCAAGCAGGCGTTGACGCCTCAAATACTATAGCTATAACTCGACTCACCAAGCAGGCGTTGACGCCTCAAATACTATAGCTATAACTCGACTCACCAAGTAGGCTTTAACGCCTCAAATACTATAGCTATAACTCGAGTCACCAAGCAGGCGTTGACGCCTCAAATACTATAGCTATTACTCGACTCACCAAGCAGGCGTTGACGCCTCAAATAGTATAGCTATAACTCGACTCACCAAGCAGGCGTTGACGCCTCAAATAGTATAGCTATAAATCGACTCACCAAGCAGGCGTTGACGCCTCAAATAGTATAGCTATAACTCGACTCACCAAGCAGGCATTAAAGCCTCAAACACAATGAGCTATAACTCGACTCACCAAGCAGGCGTTGACGCCTCAAATTCTATAGCTATAACTCCACTCATCAAGCAGGCGTTGACGCCTCAAATACTATAGCTATAACTCGACTCACCAAGCAGGTCTTCGTGCCTCAAACATTAATGAGCTATAAGTCGACACACTGATAGGGATTTAACTGCATCATCCAATCCGTTATATGCAATAACTTCAGCAACTGCAGGCTTCTAAAGTCCAATTGACTCTCCCACTTACATTGCTTTTTTTTTAATCTCGAAAACCCACTGATTGAACAGCGGCACCGCTCCATAACTTACAACACTCAGGAGTTATAAACATATTTATTAGTTAATAAGCGGTCTCGGTGTGTAACTTGTTATATTAATATTAGAGTTTATTCGTGTGCAATGGAAACACAGTACAAATATCTAATTATTAGGATTCCTTTGTAAATTTATGATTTTTGTAACGGGTAAAATTTAAATGTTTAAACACAAATAAAATTTGATTATCTTTGTAAGGGCTTATAATAGTTTGGTGGTTCATTTATATTTTTGTAATTTATTTTTTGTAGTAATCGTTTTTAGATATTTTCCCAAATCACCGGCTTGAAATTCCAAATTTGACAGTTCGTTCATTTTCTGATAAGAATCCTAGGATGTCTGCGTGTCTGCAGCTTGTGAGCTTACACTGAAACGTTTTTCAGATGTGAAATAACACTTGCTGGTACATGCTACTTAACATTAAAGCTTAGCCTTAGACCTCAAATAAGCGAGTGATGCCCAATGATTAACCTGTAGCTATTTTTTTTAAATCCTTTATATTAACTCCTGGTGTTTGGTTGTTTGTTTGAACACTTCATTGATTGCTTGTCGCCAAAACTTTTGATCAATTTTTAACCATCTTCCTCGTAAGCTAGCGAGCTGAAATTTTGCAGGCAGTTTTGTACTGATGATAAAAACAATTTATCAAAATTTCAGATCGATCGCATGTACCGTAGTTAAATTATTGATTTTTTAGATTTTTTTATTTATTCCTATGTATCATGTTATTTTTTGAGATAGAGTGTCGCGGTGCGTATTATATTGAACATCCTTTCCTGTCGCGCAATAAGGTGCGTATTTTATTGACAACACTTTTTATAAACATATTCCTGATCGGTGCGCATTATATTAAACATGTTTTACGAGACATAACTACAATTTTGTATTTTTGGATGGCCTTGCTGCGTATTATAATGAACACTAGCGTACACCCGTCAAAAATGACGGAAGTTTTCAGCTGAAATCTATTTATTTTATAAAAAATGCAATTTTTTTAGGGCGCCTGCGCGCCGACCTTTTTTAAAAGCCCAACTAATTTGCCCTTGTTTGATAAATACGAAATATTAAACTTTCTGAAATGTACACAAAGTATTTTATAATAGGGGTTGCAAGGCGCCTAAGGCACCCCGTTTATTTTTGGAGTTTATAATTAACCATCATGAAATCAACTTTTTACATTTATCCCTTTTCCAAAATTAAAATATGAGCGAAAACAATGACGGCATATAATATTTTTTACAGCGCATATTTAATTTGCACACATTTTGATGCATTTGTGCAGTAGTTTGGTTTTCCCTGCTTTCTAAAATTAGTAGCGTCAGGACTGACTGACAGACACAACTGACTTGCGTGACAATTGCAAATTATATAGTTTTATTATTCTTTTAGTTACTTCTCGTACATAAAGAATTTATAGTCAAAAACTTGTTTTTTTTACGTTTTTTTTAAAATTATATATCAAAAAAGAGAGTGGGAAAAGTTGTGGAAATAAATAAAGGTAATTTAATTCGTAGTTCATATACTGAAATTAAAGAAAAACTAATAAACATCATATTACAACAAGTGAAAGGATTTCATAAAGAAGAAAAATTTAGTTACCGTATATACCCGCATATAAGCCGAGTTTAGAACTATAAAATACTATACTGAAATCAGGGGGTCGGCTTATATGCGCATAAAACAAAATGGACACAATGACAGACATTAACATTTATAATTTTTTTCTAAATATATACTTCTTTAATCATCAGTTGTGAATAAATTATGAGCGGAGGTTCTGATATTATTATAGCAAACAATGTGGAAAGAGCAGAACACGTTTTTGTGTCGTTCCAAAAGGTAAATAAACTGGTATGTAATATAAAAGTAAGCATTTTACATCTTTACAGTAAAAAATTTCTATAAACCAAACATATGGAGTAAAATTAGACAATTGCATGGTCGGCTTATATGCGGGTTTTTACAAAAACTGACCACTTTAAAGCAGTTTTAGGGGGTCGGATTATATGCAATGCAGGCTTATGTGCCAGTATATACGGTAGTTGCAAAAGACCGAGTGGAGTGGAAATATTTTTTTTAATTGTCTGTTGTAAGTGGACATTGCTGAAAAAACTGTAACCATTTATATGTAAGAAAAAGCGTGATACAATCTAGATTTACACATTTGTGTACTTTTCAAAGTGAGTGTTTGTGTAATAAAAGCTTGTTTATGTGCGTGTTTACATGTAGCTACATGTAAGTTACTGAATTTTTAACTGTTCGTGAGTGAATAGGTAGCGTGCATGTGAGTTTGTTACCGTGTTTATGTAAGTGATTTTGTTACTATATGGTTGTGTGTATATGTATTTCTTCGAGTAGCTTTGTAGCTCTCACTACACGAGTGAGTTTGTTACCGTGTTTATGTCAGTGATTTTTTTACTATATGGTTGTGTGTATATGTATTTCTATGAGTAGCTTTTTAGCTCTCACTACATGAGTGAGTTTGTTTCTAAATGTTGTAAGTGAATTTAAACTGTATGTATATCAGTGAGTTTGTTACTGCATATATGTTAATGAGTTTGTAACTGTATGTGTCTAATTTAGTTTGTAGCTCTATGAATGTGAGTGAGTTTGTTACTAACATGTTGTGAGTGATTTTTTAATGAGCAAGTTTGTAACCGTTTATATGTCTATGTGCTCGTATCCTTTAACATAAGCTAACAAAAACCACCCATAGATCTTATAATAATAACTCTTTTTTTTTAAAACGCACTCTAGACAGAATCATCTCCTTGAGCTTATTGCCAAAGTCCATACGCGCTCCTGTGCGACTAATGAACAGACATTACACGACCTGTTGGGTCGCCCGCCAACATGGGAAAGAAAGGGGGGAACTAATTATTAAAACGCTCTCATCCACAACTCGAAATGATCCTCTTAGGATCAACAGCATTTGGGGGGGGGGTCTTTCATCCCCTCCCATAACTGAATGATCTCGCTGGCAATCTGCACCAGGGGTGAGAATCTCTAAAAGAGGTACTACGTTGATTGGGGATCAACTCGATTGTGAGAGGGGAAGTGAGTGCGGGAAAGGGGGCGGCGGGAGAAGAGACAGACATTACTTCAAAAAAACAATTTGAACGGCCTTGAAGTGAACAAGATGTCTGGCAAGACGTCAGAAACGGAGACTGAGCCCAACATACATTTGAGAAAAAAAATCAGTAAAATGAATTGTTTCTCAAGAAATTGTGAGAACTTCCGACTTGGATCATTTGATCCTTGAATTGGGAATCGTCCTATAATTTAAAAAGTAATAATTTACGCTTTTTTGTGTTTAAGTCTTCTTTCTAATACAAAAGTTTGTATTGAGCGATCGGTTGATGAATTTCAGTTCATAAACTGGTTGGTTGTACATCTTCATCAAGATTGGAGAGGGCAGGCAATCTTGAGGGGCAGTTTACGACAGATATGTTACGCTGAAATTTAGATTTTATTAATAATAATAAATTGATTATTTATATAGCGCTGTATCCCAGTAAGGAACTGGGCTCACAGCGCTTTACATGAAAGAAATAACATACCTATAAGTATTAAATTAACTTTCATATCATAACAAACACAAAAATTACAGTACATTATACATAAGCTACGTTAATCATTTACAAGAAATGTTATTTCATTAATTTTGAAAATAAATTTTGAAAAGATGTGTCTTAAGTGCAGTCTTGAAGGACTTGGTTGTTTGAATACTACGTATGTGTAATGGTAGAGAATTCCATTGTTTGGCTGCACAAAAAGAGAACGACCTTTCACCAAATGTTTTGGTGGGTGACCAGACATATGCGCACAAGACAATCGCGCACACTGTTAGGATTAGGGTTAGGGTTAGGGTTAGGGTTAGGTTTAGGGTTAGGTTTGTAGGTGTGAGCCATTGTCCGTGTGCACAACTATCGGTGTTTGCGTTTGTTCGGTGCGCGTTTGTGTCATTGCGGAATTATCTGTGTGCGCTTTTTGTGTGCGCGATTGTCTTGTGCGCGTTTGTCAGGGAACCACACGTTTTGGTGCGTGTCGTAGGAACAGAGAGAACGCGTGTGTCTGCAGAAGATCGTAGCTGGCGAGTGGGTGAGTAGACCGACAAAAGTTCAGTAAGATACGATGGGCATGAGTCCGAAAAGAAGTTGTGACAGAGAACGGCCAGTTTGTAATCAATACGGGCGTGTATAGGCAGCCAATGAAGTGAGCGAAGAATTGGAGTAACATGTTGGTAAGATATCGACCACATCGTAAAAAATTAGTCTATTATAACTAATGGGTAAATGTAATATTGACTCAATGCGCTACTGTCACATGACGTGCAGGATCATAACGAAGATAACTGGGACATTTGTGAGTATATCAAGAGAGCAAGTATTTTGGATACAATTGTTAAGATGTTGAATGATTGTACGTACGTTTGCTCTTAATCGTAATAAGTCGTACATCCGGGGCTTAGTTGAGTTTTGCCAGATGGAAATAATAAACACCAAAAAGAATTCTACATTATGACACATGTGAAATATTTTTAGACTCTTATGTCAGTTTTGTTACTATTATTAGTTTATGTGCGCTGTAATTAGGATATGAATGCTTTACAATGAAATCTTTTATCAGCATAAATATATGTTGGCAATTTTATGTGAAGTGCTCTGAGTCAAGCTGCTCGCTGGGTACTGCGCTTTATAATTATACAATTACTATTATCATTACTATGACATTTTGATGAGGGTGAATGGGAATCGGACATGGTGGGTGATGGGGATACGCCGTAACGTCGTAACAGTTTGAAACACGCCGCAAGACCAGGAACGGGCATAAATAAACAAGTCATTTACCTTGCAAAATTACAACATGCTGAGAAAGTTTACAGCATCTTATTTCATTTCTAAGAGCTGTGTTATCTTGTTGCCTGTGCTCCTTACAAAAATTTTTTAATGGTTTTTATCTCTTGACCGTATACAAAATTTTGTTTTGTATTTTCTGTGAGACCTTCAAAAAATGTTGGTGGTCTTTCAGAAATTTTGGTAGCTTTCAACTACGGGTGCAGCATTCAGATCACTTTTTTCTTTTAATAAACAGAATACATTCAATGTCATCGCATTTGAAAAAATATAATGAGCAAAAACTATATCATTGTCAGGTTAAGTGTCGAAAAAAAATAATGTGTAATCTTGACAATTTGTTAAATCAAATACGCTTTAGAAATACATTTCGATATCTGTAATGCATAAACGAAATGAAAGTGTGTCACGCAGAAGAAAAAAAATATTTTTTTTCAAGCGGCGTCTAAATGCACCAAAAACCCCTCCACTTGGATTTTAGTCGTTCTTTAAGTTATCACACTTAAGACGACTATAAGAGATTAGCGATAGAGGAAATGAACTCTTTGGAAATATTAATTCTGCTAGACAAGGATTTTCTCACAGAAACCACAGCCTCGACAGACTGAAACCACAGAACCGCTGTTGTATAAATGTCTAGTGGCAAGGTGTTCTTCTCACATGAGCCATAACATGGCCCCACTGCATCTTGGCTCATCAAGCCGTGGACACGTGTGAGCTGTCTCGTCTGGCGCCAGACTTTATGAGCTGGACGCTAGATGGAAGGGAGCCAACTGCTTGACGAACAAGAGCTGGGTAGCAGCATTGTTAAAAATTGATGACATTGACTTGTGCTTGGGTTGGATGTCTGAAATAATGATAATATTGTCATTTGCTTTGTGGAGCATGGGTAAAACGCATTGAAATTATCATGCGGACTGTGTTTAAACTGTTATGAAAGTTACTCGTCTCATCCATATTATTTTTTTAAATAACTCTTTTTGATGACTCAGCCATGTTTCTGAATCCAAAAGTGTTTAAGTACCATTTTGTTTTGTTAAACACAATTTTTCTTTTTTATTATGCACTGGCGGTTAAGTCGATATAGGTCAAACAAATCTATATATCTACCGTTATATCTATCTATCTATCTTTATGTATATATATATATATATATATATATTTATATATATATATATACATATATAAATATATATATATATATATATATATATATATATATATATATATATATACTAGGGCTGCGGAAATTAACGATTAATTTTTTTAACGATTAATCGACCCACTACTTATAAATGTACTTGAAGTCAAAAAGTAAAATATTTCGGCCGATAAATATAAACTAACTTCTGGACGATTACACGCACATTTTGGTTTTAAACTGTTGACTCATTTGAATGTTCAAAATTTTGATAAAGATTATTGTGTCCATTGAGTGAAATCGTTTGCCTAAAAAAAATATATATCGTGTGCAAATTTGCACAACGTCCATTTTTTTTTGCAATATTTTACAAATTTACTGCGTGGTGATTCTAAACTCTTGCGTGGCGACGGTCAAATATCTGCGCAGCCGCGCTGATTTAAGGTAAGATTGCTATCTTGGTTCTAACACTTCTACATATCACCTGAAAACCAAACATCCACTACAGAGTCAGAAACTTCTGCTGAGACAATATAAATCTATGTGAACGACTGTTCAGCTCGGCAGGTTATATTGTCAACAAGACCCGCTCATCACTTGAACCGAATAATGTCAATACACTTGTCAGTTGGCGTTGTTGATTAAATGATGTCATATAAAGAAGACATGCCTGTGTAATTTCGATTTTCAATCAGTACGTTTGATAAATGTTACTTATGACACCATAAATTTAAATTGTTGGCTTTAATCGAAATTAACGATTAACTAATCGTTAATTTTTTCAAAAGTTATCGATTAAATTTAAATTAATCGTTAACAGCGCTAATATATATATATATATATATATATATATATATATGTATATATATATATATATTAATTTATTTATATATTTATCTCTATCTCTCTCTCTCTATATATATATATACATTTAGCCGAGTGGTCGGCTATGGCAATGCACAGTATTTTAAATAGAACACAATAAATCCACGAAATAAATTAAGACCACACAGGTAGAAGACTAGAGTTGTTCTAAAGGTTTATTTGGTAGGATAATTCTCGTAAGAAAGGAAATCACAGTTATAAATGAGTACTCTAACTAATAAGCTGAACACACAAGTTCACATGGCGTATGCAGCCTTAAGTATCTACTGTGCCTTAGTCTCTACGCTTGCGTTCCTTTTCCCGTTTACGTCTTACGTTTCTTCCTTATATAGGTATCCCAAAGACAGCGCTAAAGCTTGTCCAGTCATGTCATGCTGACTACGTAATTGGTCAGGTCTGGGCAGCCAATCCTGGCCATACAAGGTTGGCATCCAGTGAGGTCGGACGGGGCGCAAAGCTTGTCCAGTCAATACAAGGGTTTACCACATGCCCTGGGGAAATCGTGGAGGTCTACAATGTTCCGCAGTCTTATTTGTCCGCCCCTCCAAGCCATAAAGTGTCACCTGTCCGCACCCGCCAAACAACCTTGGGGCACATTGCCATATATATATATATATATATATATATATATATATATATATATATATATATATATATATATATATATAATATACTGTGTGTGTGTGTCTTTGCGTATATGTCAAATGAAAAATTTGAATGAATTATCAAATACACCGTCTGAAATGTTATATTTGTACAATATAAACATGAAAGACGTTATGAATATTTAACAAAGCTGAACGCATCTTAAAGCCGTTAGAGTGAGAACGCTATCGTCATATCCGGTCACATTAAAGTCGGGAGTCCAAAAGCGTCCGTTCGACTTGGTCCATTGCGATAAATAACCCAATCTTTGTCATCTCTTCAATGATGTATTAATATCCCGTGAGTAGATGAACTAAATATGAGCAGACGTTTCGATCCCGCGGCAGACCTGTTCGTCATCAGACTTGCAAATACAGTTTATTTCTGGAGACGGTCTCGCCAATTATTTACAAGAGTCTTTAAGCCCGCATCTCCATGAAGACCGAAGGTTACTTCATACATTAGCACAATTTACATTTGGTTCAAAATAGTGATCATTCTGTTTTATTTTAACCTCCTGAAAATTCCTTTCCGTATATCATTTGTTTCGTTTTCATTCGGTGACATTCTGAGAAGAATCAAATAGGTCTGGACAGAATTTTGTTTAAAATATTACATAAGTAATGTTTGAAGAAAAATGTTGCCGTATATAATTGAAACGGATCGGTTTCCTCCATGCACTAAAATGTTAATATACAAAGCAAACTTTACACTCTGTCAATATTTAAAACTCTAATAAAAATGCTAGACTAGACTTAAAACTATGGATAAGCGTAGACATAGGCGTAACAACGACTTGGCATCCGGTCAGTTGCCAAGGGTGCCGAGGGCTAATCCTTCAATATATTCAAATTTTGTATTTAAAAAGCCACAAAGATTTAATTTTTAGAGGGCGCAAGAAAAAAAGTATAAATTAGCCAAGGTCGCGGAAAACCCAGGTACGCTTCTGAGCGTAGGACGCAATAATTTTCGGTATAGAAGAAGAGTCCGTAAAAGATAATATATGATGATATAATAAGACAATTGATTGCCACGTAAGGCCAGGTTCTCTTGAACCCTAAACTTTCAAGTACCTTCCTCCGATGGTAAATTTTCAATAAAACGTATACAAGATATTTCCCATCAGGTAAACAATTTTGATATTTAGCTTAAAAATTTGGAATTAATATAACAAATTGTTTTTAAAACTTCGATCAAAATTGAGCCAATCGTGTTTTTTTAGTCGTACTCTTACTAAATTCATCAAAATAATTTTTTTAATTATCCACTGATAATTATCTACTCATATAAACCGCACACGCACACATTTACACAAATATATTGAAAGAAAAAAATGTATTGAAAAAATAATGTCTGCCTCAGCTTTGCTCAAATAATCAGCCAAGTCTCGTGTGAGTAGTCGTTTCCTGTCCTTGCTGCATTGCAGCTCCCCCATAGACTGCGTATGAACGTATCGCGTTTCCAGGTCGTAGGTAATTGGCTAAATTATTTTCTTTTTGAAAGCTGATTTCTTAATTCATATCAGTGGAATCGAGTCGGGCAAAGGTCAGGGTCACCAAAATGTATCGATATTTTTTGTGTAATTATGGGATTTAAATCGTGTTTATGAACTACTGGATAATTAAATAAATACACGTAAACAACTGGTTTTTAAAAAGTAACTGAATTGTAATTTTTGGACATCATTGTATTTAAATAATTTAAATTGTATATAAAATTCAATGGAAAAACATAGTCTTATCAATATTCAAGATATCGAATTTGTACAACTTGCAAACGATTCCGCAGAATAGGTTGATATACACGTTGGGTAAAAAAAACAACTGGTCTGCTGGTGGTAAATAAAAAAAAGAAATTGATTCCGATTCTTAAATCCCCATCAGCGCAGCACCTTGTGAACCCAGAGAGAGGAACATATTAGCTTCGTTGCAGCCACGCTCTTGGCCTCCAATACCTCTAATTATGAGCTGACGAGTGGGGGGAGATTGGGTAAACATAATAAAACCAGAAGGGGTCTCGGCAGATCTCTCATTCAATGTCTTTCTCAGACCCCTCCACTCTCAGCCTTGGTACAGATCCCCGCGCGAACTTTACACTGGATTGGCAGGAAACTCTACCCCCACCACAGTCGTCTTCAAACTTTAATTAAATCATACAGATTACAAGGTAAATATCGGCCCCGGACATACACAAAAACGTAGGGTGTCGAAGAAGAAAAAAAAGAGACGTTCTCTAGTAGATTTGAAGTGTAGGGATTGCATTTGAGGGTGTAAAAATAATCTTTCCATCTCCCATTGAAGAGATTGGATGTACCTTCGGAGGTTGAAATCGTCAATTTGCGTGCTTTTAAGGGGTTTTTTAAAAGATTTTTTTACATACATAGATTTGTATGTTGTAAAGGAGCGATCACTGACGAAGCAATAAAATATATATATAGGCATTCATCACTTCCTGTTAACCTTTCAATCAACGTCAGCAGCTAGAGAGCAAGGTCACTGTCGGGGATTGGCTAAGTTTGGAACCTCCACGTGTATTCAGTCAAATTTGGTTTACGGCTATTGTCGGAAACTGTATTGTGTAAATAAAATATCACAATGAATAAAATATATTCTTCATTTCGATCGTTTTATCAATGTTTTACTTGACAAGGCGTTTTTCTATAAGATGGCAAACATGATATTGTTTAGAATTCGTTCACTTTTCAATATGTATGGGCAGCTAATTCTCCATAATACCGCCCGCCTCAAACTGGACAGCCTCCTGGCTAATAGGTGCTCTCCCGTCATGGACTGCCTTCTCCACTCAACAAGTGGGCCAAAAGCCCTGTACCAAGAAATACAAAAAAAGAAAAAGAAGCCCTCAGTTCTTCGAATCGCTAGCTGGAAAGTGAGGACTATGTGAGGACTATGTGAGGACTATGTGAGGACTATGTGAGGACTATGTGAGGACTATGTGAGGACTATGTGTCGCCATCACTGATCACCTGCAGTCAATAAACGACACACGAAAAACGGGAATAATTGATAGAGAGCTCGACAGACTCGCAGACCCCCCGTCATCAGGCTCGAGGAGGATCGTTACTCTAAGACTCAGAAGAGCTGCGGGCCCAACAATCATTCTTAGTGCGTACGCCCAAACTCTCTGTTCAATCTCGGAAGAGAAAGACCAATTCTATGGAGCTTTAGACCAGGCAATAGCCAGCATCCACAAAGACGAGGCAATCTATCTCCTAGAGATTTAAACGCTACAGTGGGGAGCGACCACGAAGCCTGGCCCACATGCCTTGGTCCATTTGGAAGGGGAAAGATAAAAGAGAATGGACAGAGGCTGCTGGAACTGTGCTGCTCACGAGGCTAGTGTGTTACAAACACCTTCTTTAAGTGCAAGGATATGCACCAAGTAACTTGGAGACACCCTCGATCGCCCCAATGGCACCAGCTGAACCTCATCATCACTAGGCGTGCACAACTGGCTGGCATCCTACTCACCTGCAGCTATCACAGTGCCGACTGTGACACAGATCAAACCCTTGTAGCCAGCAAGGTAGGCATAATTAGGAAAAACGCGTACCACACCAAGAAAATGGGATGTCCACGCGTCAACACCTTCAGCATGAAATACCCTGTGAAAACGCAGCTGTTTACTGACATACGTCACCATGGACGCATCAGAGACACGATCTATACATCTGCGTTAAATGCATTAGGCAAAAAATCTAACAAAAACACAGACTGGTTTAATGCACATTGGGACGAGATTAAACCTGTCACTGAAGCCAAAAGGAAAGCTTTTATGGCCTACAAGGAAGAGCCTACATCCGACAGGCTGCATGCTTTAAAAACAGCCAAATCGCATCCCCAAAAAGTCGCACATCAATGTGCCCATACCTTCTGGCTTAGCCTCTGCTCCAGCATACAGTCAACTGCAGATATGGGCAATGCCAAAGCCATTTACCAAAATATCAAAAATCAACTGGCCCTTTGACGTCCAAAGTCGCCCCCCCCCCTAAAGTCCAAAAGTGGAGAAATTATCCAAGACAAGGCAGCGCAGCTAAAACGGTGGGTTGAGCATTATCTGGAACTTTATGCAACAGTTAACACAGTCTCCAGCATCTCTCTAGATGACATCACCGCTATGCCACCCATGGAAGAACTTGATGTCATGCCCACACAGGAAGAGCTGAGCAAAGCAATTGACTGCCGGGTTTGTAGAAAAGGCCCTGGGAATGATGGTATACCACCAGAAGCTCTAAAGAGTGGCAAGACAGCTTTAGTCAAACCATTGCACGAGCTTCCGTCCCTCTGCTGGGAATAGGACTAAATACAACAGGACATAAAGGATGCAAATATAGTGACACTATATAAAAAGACGGGCTATAGAAGTGACTGCAATGACTATCGTGGCATCTCACTCCTTACTATTGCAGGTAAGGCCTTTGCCCGTGCCATATTAAAACGATTACAGAGTTTAGCCTCCCGAGTTTATCCAGAATCTCAGTGCAGTTTCCGAGCTGGTCGGTCTACCATAGACATGGTGTTCTCCATACGACAGCTCCAGGAAAAATGCAGAGAACAACAGATGCTACTATACATTGCCTTCGTGGATCTTACGAAAGCCTTTGATTTAGTCAGTTGCAACGGGCTATTCCAAATCCTTGAAAAAACCAACTGTCCCCAACATTTGCTCGCCATCATCAGACAGTTCCATGAAAATATGCAAGGCACAGTGCAGTTCGATGGAGCTACGTCAGAAGCCTTTACACTCAGCAGCGGAGTTAAACAAGGTTGTGTACTCGCACCAACACTGTTCACAATATTCTTTTCTGTACTGCTCCGATACGCATTCAAGGAAAGCAGTGATGGAATCTGGTTACACACCAGAGCTGATGGAGGACTTTTCAACACTGCCTGACTCCGAGCCAAAACCAAAATGACAGATGTCCTAATACGTGAGCTACTCTTTGCGGATGATGCGCCACTGACAGCACACACAGAAACTGGTTTGCAACAACTCGTGTCAAGATTCTCCAACGCCTGTAAAGAATTTGGTCTGTAAATCAGCTTGAAAAAGACAAACATTATGGCCCAAGACACACGTTCTCCTCCTACCATCAATATCGACAATGAAATCTTGGAGGTTGTGGTCTGCTTGGGGTCCAAAGTCTCCAATTCACTGTCCATTGAGGACGAAATAAACAGTAGAATTGGCAATGTAGCTGCCATAATGGCTAAACTAAATAAACGTGTCTGGCCAAACACCAAGCTAACGGAGAAAACCAAACTTTGTGTCTATCGAGCCTGCGTCATCAGTACGCTGCTATGCGGGAGCGAGACATGGACCACTTACACATTCCACGAGCGCAAGCTTAATAGCTTTCACTTGAGGTACCTGCGTCGCATCCTTGGCTTTAAATGGCAGAAAAAAGTGTCAAATAGTGAGGTCCTGACGAGTGCCAATACACAAAGCATGTTCTCAATCTTTAGTGAAAGACGCCTGCGACGGCTAGGACAAGTAAAAAAAAAGAGCCCTGGCCGCACCCCCAAGGACCTCCTATATGGAGAACTGGCATAGGGGAAAAGGAAGACAGGTCGCCCACGTCTGCGATTTAAAGATGTCTGCCAAAGGGACATGAAAGCAGCCAGAATACGCACAAGTGACTGGGAGTGTAAGGCAGAAGGCCGATCTACGTGGCACACAGTTGTAAAATAGAGCGCGAAAATAGCCGAAAAGTTCAGGATGGAGGAGGCTACAGACAGAAGAGCTAGGATAAAGGCCAAAACATTGGGGGAGCACAGAACTCGTGTGCAAAGACTGTCACTCAAGGATAGGACTGCACAGCCACACGAGAAAGTGCAACCCGAACCAACGGTGATGCACCATCGTCTTGCAAGACGGAAGGATGCCAACGATGCCGACGACTTTTCAATATTCTAAAATTTAAAAGCCTAGGTTTCTGTAATTTCCATTGTGGACCACATGTGAATAAACTGAATTTCATACGTTTATAAGTACATTGTAATAAGGATACGTTTCAAATGAACAAAGGTTAAGTGTTTTGTTTTTTTTTATAATTGAAAGGCGAAATATGACAATTCTGATTGTAGAGTGGTGGTGATTGCTTTAAAGAGAAAAAGAGATAAATGTAGAAATGAGTTATAAGATAGAATGGTCGGATAAAGGAATGGTTTCAGTGGACAAAAATATGTTAGGTAATAGGGATAATATTATATGGGTGGCATAAGGGGCTTCAGTTAAAAAATGAAATGCATCGTGCACAGAAAAGCAACAATGAAGCTTACAGATCAAAAGGAAACCAATGACACCAGATTATGCTTTTTGAAAGTAGGTAAAAATCACATAAATATATCCTTAGAAAAAAATGACTTTGTCCAACAGCCAATCTAGTAACCGTTTTTAATCATAACATCTACATCATTTTTTAAATCCCTTATATTAACTTCGAAATCTTGTCTCTGTGTGTCTCTCTCTCTCTCTCTCTCTCTCTCTCTCTCTCTCTCTCTCTCTCTCTCTCTCTCTCTCTCTCTCTCTCTCTCTCTCTCTCTCATCTCTCTCTCTCTCTCTCTCTCTCTCTCTCTCTCTCTCTCTCTCTCTCTCTCTCTGTCTGTCGTCATCTCTACGTACGTCGGTCGGGCGGAAAAACAAAAGTCAGTAATGACCCACTTCCCGTGATGTCATCGAGCTAAAATTTGGCACATAGACTCATGTCACCTAACAATGCATCGTATCAACATTTCAGATCGATCGAACGTACCGTAATTAAATTAATGCATTTTTAGTTTATCTCTATACAACGTATGTAATTCAATTTCACTGTTTGTTATTGATTTTTTTCACGTGACAGTTCAGTCCGCGCGTTGACGCCATCCATCAATGTACCGGCGTGCTTTTGTTTAAATTTTATGTGTCACGCTGAGCTTGGTCCAGCGATCGGTAACCAGACCTTTCCCCTCTCCCCCACCCCCAATGAGTTAAGACAGATTCAGTCTGTAAATGTTTGTCGCGTTTGAACATAATCAATCCGTTAGTTATGTCTCATATATAAGGGATTTATAGTCAAAAACTTTGTTTTTACGGGTTTGTTTTATTACTGCTCCTCGTTAAAACATATTAATTACTACAATATTTTTAAAGAACTCCCATTTTTTTGATGACCTCAAAAACTTCCACACCCTTTCTCTCAGCCACTCCATCCTTTTACTTCCAAAACTGCAACTTGAAATACAACCTTTAGAAGATTATTCTTCCAAATTCCCTCCATTCTAAAAGCGAACACCTGCTGCCAGATTTATTCATTAACTACCGAATAAGTTTCAGGTAGAGCCTTCGAAGTATTCTCCCAATACTATTCCTTAATGAAAGGACGTCAAATTTAACTAGGTGCCAATATTCGTAATCTTCTTAAAGTAACAGGAAGGACATTGGATCAGAGATATTGCTAAAAATTTGAAAAATTTCAATGTGATTTCTACAGGCTGCAACATTTATTTCAAAGGCAGATATTCCTCAAATCTGATAGATCCATAAAAATTGTACAAAAAAGTAAGAAATGCTTTCATGCCATGAACTTTAAAAAAAAATTGTTGCATGTTAGTTAAATAGTGTTTTCAAATGCAGATATCGGGAAAAAACAATGTGCAATGTATCAGAAGATTCTCATAGCAACTTATGCAAATGATGTTACTTGTTTGCAGTTGGGATGGGATGGGGGTTAAAAAGTTTACGTTTCAGGTTCACAGCCAGACCATTTTTTATAAAAAATCTGCTTTAAAGAAGAGTAATATTTGACACTAGCTCCACACGCGGTGTATTTTACGCCACAGACTTGGTCATTGATAGTGCAAAGAACGGGAAAAGGGGGCGGGGGCGGGGGAACGGACTCAAACAGCAGTACAAAGAAATAAAAACATTAGTGAAAGTCGGGGGAGTGGGGCGGAGGTGACACATTGTTCGTCTTGAGACGAGCGCACGGCGGTTGTTGTTACCTGCTCCCCACCCTGCACCATCCTCGCTTGCCAACCATAACCTATAAAAGGTCGACCCTAGCGAAGGTCTTTCGTCATGCATTTTGGCTTGCGTCTTGTGCTTGTCTTAATTTATGGTGAATTATATACATAAATATATATATATATATATATATATATATATATATATATATATATATATATATATATATATATATATATAATATTCTACGTGTATCATTTTTGAAATTTTTCCATTGGTTTCGCTTTCTTAGCTCGGCCTCTCTGATATCCTTACGATTCTTATCACTCTCTTCTCAATCACTGTAAGTCTATAGAAATCACCCGAAAAGTGAAAGACGGCTCTTTTATCAGTCAGATATTTCATCTGATGACGTCTTAACTGAAATGAGCTATCTGAAGTTTGAAACATCCATAGCTGGTAATGTATCCTCTTTTAATATTTTAATAACATGTAACCGTTTTTTTTAATTAAAAAAAACAAGATAAGAATGAACTTTTATTAATTGTAATTAATTCTTATTAATTGCAACTATAACGTTTTTTTAAAGGTTGCCATTGATCATCAAGTTATACTGAGCCTGGTAAAAGAATATTTCATCTCCAACTTCAGTTGGGGGCCGTCCATAAAGTACTTCACGCTCCAGAGGGGAAAGGTGGTGTAAGAAATTGTGACAGTTTGTGACAGGGGGGAGGGGGTGTCCGGCCATGCGTGACGTCACGTTGTTTTAAATTAAATTTTAATTACTTTGTTAATAAAAAACAAAATTTTTGTTCGAAAGTGTGACGTACTTGGGGGGGGGTCGGAGATTTGTGACAGGGGGAGGGGGGGTAAAATGGTCAAAAATAGTGTGACGTACTTTATGGACGGCCCCTTGTGTTATTTAACACCAAACTTTGCATTTTTGAATCTTCTTTAACTGAATCACGCGGAAGTAGCTTATTATTTTTTATTTTTATTTTTAAATCTTACAAGAAACAATATTTTTCAAGCCATAAACTTTCCGTTGAGATTTTCTGTTAAGGTGAACTAAAAAAATTTTCTCTTCCCGATCATTTGAGCGCCCTCCTAAAATGAGTAGTTATTTATAATCGAAATCGTTAGCATAAACACAGACTGTCTGGGCGAATGGATAACCGAGGCCGTACTCCAGGGAACATGGCCGGCGCGTGAAGGCAAGAGAGCACTATCTGAACCGTACAACTGTTGGAGTCGTGCGTGCAGTGATCTAATACAAGCGTGTAGCTGACTGTGGGGTGGTGTGAGGGTGAGTGGGGCGAGAGTGGGTGTGAAGGGAATGAATATGTGGTGTGTGGAGGTGGGGTAATGGATACGTGTGGGTCTGGATAATGGATATGTGTGGGTTTGGATAACCTAGATGCAGAGAATATGTCCGTGAAACTTTGAAAGAGGAAAATATATGAGGCTTTGATAATCTATATGTGGAGCATATGAGACACTGACTTTGTGAGAGAAAGGGGACTTTAAAAATGGTTTGGTTTTAGTAAATGGCGATGGTATAAATATATGGCGATTATATGGAGGTAATCAATAGTTTTGAGTGAAACTTAATTATTTAGGCGGCAATGAAACCGTGAGATCCTTCAGCTCCAGATGTTATTGTGACAGAGTTTCTGTGAGTACGAGGTAAACAGTATTAACTTTACTTGCGTGGAGAGTCGCTTCATAGATCAAATGATGGTAGCATAGCTACTGAAAGCAAGAGGAGTTTAGGATCGATAAATACACTGCCGTCCTGCGTTCAACAGAACTCAGCATAATTTATCGTTGTATCTTTAAAAAAAAGTTTGACTATAATATTACCAAAGGTAAATTTGTGTTCAGTCTTTCTGTTTCTTTTTTACTTAGTCGAAGACATTATAAATGCCTGGTACCCAAGTATTAAGCAATAGGTAATTGTAACTTTGGCGTTTCGTAGTACAACGTCACAGTGCTATTCTGAGTTGTCAAAAGACGACACATAACAAAGTCATTAAACAGCACAACAGGGCAGTTCTAAGTCATTAAACAGCACAACAGGGAAGTTCTAGGTCATTAAACAGCACAACAGGGCAGTTCTAAGTCATTAAACAGCACAATAGGGCAGTTCTAAGTCATTAAACATCACAAACATGCAGTTCTGAGTCTTCAAGTTAAATAACGCCAAAGAGCAGTATTAGTTCACCAAAATCTAAGTCTAGGTCAGGTTATGTCATATGCGACTTGCAGAAACATTAAATTCGAACGCCAAGATCTTAATAAAAATTCATTAGGGTTAGGATAAGTGCACATACAATAGGTGATTTTCTTTAAACAATAAACCAAAAATAATTCAAAATGTCAAATTCATAGTAATCATACAACCAATTTTAAATTCACTTTATAACTCTAACAAATTCAGCATACAATTCACGAAAGACAAATATAATTTCTTATTTTGCCACTTGCTACACTCCTGAACTATTCGGTGGTCTTACGGAGTTGGTCATTATCATTTCCACATGCATGCATTGTTAAAAACGATGTTAATATATATATATATATTTATATATATATGTATACTAGGTTGTGCTGCGGCGCCCACTTTTTTTAGGGCGCCTACGGCGCCCACCTTTTTCAAAAGCCCAACTAACTTTTCATTGTATGATAAGTACGTAATATTAAACTTCCTTAAATTTACACAAAGTATTTTATAATAGGGGTTGTAGGGCGCCCACTTTTTTTTTGTCAAAAGCCCAAGTAACTTATCCTTGTATGATAAATCCGAAATATTTCTGAAATGGACAAAGTATTTATATAATATTTTTTTTACAGTGCTAATCACAACAGATTTTTAAACTAATTTTAGAAAGCAGCGCACCAAATTAATGCACCAAAAAATAACTCTTTGGGTCAGTCATCACTGTTTACAACACAAATGCTGACGCGTCCGAAGCCGTGTGTGTGCGTGGGTGCTCGCTATGCGGGGTAACTCCCGAAAATAAAATAAATTATTGAAAATTAAATAATAAACATTTTGGTGTCGAGATTAACAGGACGGCGTTTCTCGCTATAAAATATTGTTACTTGACGTAATAGTTCGAGCTCATATTAATTTGTAAAATGGAAACAAAGTAAAAAGAGCCGCGGTTATTTCAATGAAATGTGATTTTTTTAATGGTACCATCTGTTTGTGTGTTTATGTTTGTGTGTATAAGTGTGTGAATAAAGTGAGTGTGTGTGTGTTTACGTTGTGAACTAAATGTGATGAAACGGTTTATTTTTATGTCTGATAATGTTGCGCCTCTAACAAGAGTACGTATAATTTTTTTGTAAAAAATTACAGAATTAATATTTAGTTTGCAAATTACTTCTTTACACTGTTTCCTTTATGTATTTTCGAGATGTATTTTATTCAGCCGTTCGAAAAATTTATTTGCTTTGGTCTTTCTCGAGATGTCTACAATAATGTTCAACGTTAATCTACTTAACATTTTTGTTTACAAACCATAGTCATTGTTTTTAGCGCAATATTTTAACAATATTAATATACTATTGTTTTCTATTATTTTCTTTATAAAATACACGGTATCATTTTACCACTTTTCTGTATATCTTTTATATGTTTAATTTAAATACTTAATGTATTTGACATTTTACAGGTTAGTTCTAAATAATCAAATACTAATCAAATACTCGAGATGTCTACAATAATGTTCAACGTTAATCTACTTAACATTTTTGTTTACAAACCATAGTCATTGTTTTTAGCGCAATATTTTAACAATATTAATATACTATTGTTTTCTATTATTTTCTTTATAAAATACACGGTATCATTTTACCACTTTTCTGTATATCTTTTATATGTTTAATTTAAATACTTAATGTATTTGACATTTTACAGGTTAGTTCTAAATAATCAAATACTAATCAAATACTAACAACGTATTCAATGCATTAGAGAAAGAAAGCACATGAGTGAAAATACTATAGCTTAGCCACTGTTAATATTCTTTTTGCATAAATTAAGTCAAACATGCTAGGTAAGTTATATTTATCAATGATTCTTAGGTGGGATATTTATTTTCCTTCGGTGCTTAAATAGTTTACACGATTTTTTTTTCTGGAACGATTGCTCCATAAACTTCCCCAAGGAAATAGAAGGAATGAAAAAAAAATCGGTACTGTTATAGACGAAAATGGATTATATATAGGAGTTATATGCACGGACCAATGAGTGTGGTTAATAAGTGGAACAGCTATTTTTATATTGAGTACAACTTTATGACCTTTTGAAATGTACCATTTATTGGTTGGGTAAGAGTCAATAATATCGCCCAACCCTGGATGACATAAACACTATAGCTTAGCAACTGTTTTTATACTTTTTGCATAGATTAAACTAAATCAGCAGGGTAAATTTTAAGCCCAGACCTTGCGATTCAAAATGTTTCTTTAAAACAAATAAAACCCATGCACACCTTACTTAAGCATCAAAATTCACATAAATAATATGCTTTTCCCATAAAAAATCATTGCTAAGAAAGGTATTTAAGAGCTTACAAAACTAAAACATTCATTAAAAAAAATAGTTACATTTCTAGAACAATGAGTGCGTGGCACACACTTCGGGTATAAAATGTACGGTTCTTTAAGGTATACATATATTTAGTGTAAAGACATATCGCGGGTATTACGACTCATATATAGGTTCTAGCATCAGAAAGTGCGTGCTCAAGCGAAAAAATAAAAATACACTAACAGCAACTGATATTTAGACATAACAGCTTGATTTTATTTCAGCAATATTATGCAACGAGGATAAATTTTTGTATAAAGACTGATTTCAAAGGCAGATCATGTTGTTTACTAAATGGCAGTTTTCTATTAAGCTGTATACACTTTCTTGAAAAAATTCTTTTTAAATTATTCTGATTTAATATCAAAAGCCTACAAATATATGTTATATATTAAGACCATTACCAAATATGTCATTTTATAAGCTAAAAAATGCTACAACGAAAAAAGGCTTAAATACAAATACAACGAAAAGTAATCCTTTATTTTAGTGGCACAAGTATCTGCCAACTTATTGCTTTGTTAATACTAGAAGAAAAGAGTGGAAAGTCCTTTCAAAATGACATAATTTATTAGAAAATCAATTTCTAGGAATTTAAAAAAAACAACATTGTTTTTATGTTAATATTCGTGTGAAAAGAAAATAAGAACCATACACCCGTAAACCATATTTCCACCCTCCACTAAGCATACATATTCAAATAAATATTATCTTGCTCAAATAATAGCTAATTCGTCTTAAAATAATTTCATGCTTAAACTATACAATGGAATTGTTGTTTTTCAGAGCATTTTCCTAGAACCAAAGGAATCATATGGAAATATATTTTTAATTTTTTTTTATTCATGTGAAAATAAATTGAGCCTTGCCGATTAGATTTTTATAACTCTTAAGTACCTTTCATATTCTGTAGGAGTATATTATATAGAGAAAAGCATGCGTTATTAAAGCAGAAATACCAAAATTGATGGTTAATATTTAAATTCATCATACTTTCTATTTTCTCGACACACATATCGTGAATTTTATAAGACGTGGTTTGATTTATCACTACCCTAATTTCATGATGCATTTACATTCAATTTTAAGGGAAATTTGAGACCCAAAACAAAATAAAGTTATTTTTTAATTGTGCCTACCCCTGTTCTGGCAAAAAATATACTAACAGCAACTGATATTGTGACATAACAACTTGATTTTATTTGAGCAATATTATACAACGTTGATAAAATTTTGTATACAGACTGATTTTTTAAAAACTATTCTGTTTTAAAATCAAATGCCTACATAATATATGTTATATATTAAGCCCTAACTTATATGTCATTTTATAAGCTAAAAAAGCTACAATGAAAAAAGGCTTGAATATAAATACAAAGTAAAATAATCCGTTATTTAAGTGAAACAAGTATCTGCCAATTTATTGCTTTGTTACTAAGCTAAAAAAAATATCCTATTCTTCTTGAACTAATTTCATACTTAGCTTATAAAATGGAGTGGGTGATTTTAAGAGCTTTTCCCTAGAACCAAAGGAATCAAAGATATTGTTTAAATTTTTTGATTTATGGAAAAAGAAATTTAGCCTTGCCCCTTACATTTTTGTAACTGTTAAGGAACTTTGTTATTCTGGTAAAGTATATCGAGAAAAGCGTGCGTTATTAAAGCAGAAATACCAAAATTGATGGGAAATATTTAAATTCATCATACTTTCTATTTTCTAGACACACATATCGTGATTTTTATAAAGAAGCGGTTTGATTTATCACTACCCTAATTATCTGATACGTTTACACTCATTATTAAGGGGAATGTGAAACTCAAATCCAAATAAAGTTATTTTCATTGTGCCTACCCGTAGCATCGCACGGGCATTGCTCTCGTATATATATATTACAATATGCAATCATAACGACATAGCTGATAATGCCACACATGTGTATATTTCTTTTAAATAAACAGCTAAATTTCATTTCTCGCTATTCGTCTGACATAAAATGACTTTAACATCTCCACCCAATCCAAGATGTAACAAAAAAAATAATCATCTTACATATTACTGTTTACAACCCTTACAATCATACCTTCATTCGGTTCCGTTGCCCATACTTCTAATAAACTCTTCTGGTGTTGGTATGGTTGAGTGAGGGCTTCGCACAGTGGCTCGCTGTTTCTATTGTTGACAGTTATCTTTCACTTGTTGATTATAGAAAAAACTAGGGCAAAAGTATTTGCGTGTACGCTAACAAAATGGGCAACCTCGATTTTAACAATAGGGGACATCAGAGGCTAGATAATTATTACTAAATTTGTTCTTGTAGTATTTATTTAAAGCAAAGTTTTGTCATATCAATTTGGCCACTTAATTTATCGCTAACCTTGTAACGCCTTGAACTCGTCAAATATCGACTTGAAGTCAGTTAACAAATTTTTAACAAAATACAATTTAAAAAATGTTTATAAATTTTTTCTCAATTTTCTACATACCACAATGTTAACTTCACAGATAGGTTCAGAGAAGGTTTCAATTTTCAATCAGTGTCACACATTTGTTAGTTATGTAATTATTTTGCACTGCCGAGTCTCAATGCTACAATTTTAACAATTTACCGCATTCCTTCCCCTACCACTTGATTTTGACAAATAACTACCGGTAATAATATTTTGTTTCATTTATCTGATCATCCTGGAGCCCTCTTTTATATACCCTTGTCATTTGAACTTATCTGATATGTGCTTTTCGTTGAAAACATTTTCATTTTAAATAATTTCATAAGTTCAATGAGCGAATTTAAAAAGTGTGTTCTTCTCGGCATATCATCAAAACTGTAAGATTTTGTACAATGTTTTAATAAATGTGTACCTAAACAGTTTGATATTGTATCAGATTTTAAGGCTGGGGCTCTGTAACAAATGAGACACGATTAATTGTAAGATCTTTAATTAAGGAGTCTTAAGAACGAGAAACTTGGCTTAATATACATTTTTTTAAAGTAGAAATTTATTTAAAAAGAACAGGTCTACGGTTTTTATTATTTTTTTTAAAATTAATTTCTTTTATTTATATGTTTTATATTGGTTTTTATATACTTTTAAATTAATTTTTAAAATTATTTTCTTCTGATTTGAGCAGTACGTTTCTCAACATTTTGATTGCATAGTTTATTTAGTGATAAGTGATTTGGTTTCGGAACCTTCAAACGATAGATTGAAAAAAGAAGTTTACTGAAAAAATAGAGAGAAGAGAGAGCAAGACAGTTATTACAAGTTATCTCTGTCACTCTGCAACTCCTTTATGCATTTATTTTAACTTTATCATATAGAACTAACACTCTCCTTGCCGATAACACAACATTACTACAAACGACAAACACCCATCCTTACAGTTATCATCATGTTACCTCTTTACCTACAGCCCTACTTTGATTAACATAACATTTAAAGTCATAAACCTCGGCAATAGCTATTGTGTATAGTTGAGTTCGAATACTTCAGCTTTGTTGGTGTTTCTACAGTCGTTATTTCCACAAAAGGGTGAAAGTAACGTCAAAGAGGTGCAGGTAATGTCACTGTCTCCATAACAATCGACGGAACGGATGGGAAGAGATTTTTTTTCTCTTGCAAAATACTTCTTTTATTTTCTGGACATCCCAGCGAGAGAATACCGGAAGTTCCTCTCTTTTGAATGCTCGTTTAGGCTTAGTTTTTAGCTTAGTAAGGGTTTTTCAGGTGCCGTTTTTCAAGACATAGATTTCAAAGCATTTATAATCATTTAAATAAACAGTCACTAACCAATATGAACTTCGTTTCTTGTTCGGTCGGCACAGATTCGTGTCTATTGATTGCATCTACTCTTCAGCGTCACATCCCATCGTCCTTTTAATGCCTTTATTTATGGGTCCTTGGATTACAACAGCCAAGACATGATAATGTGAGCATTTCTAGCAATTCCTGAGGATTGTATTAGATTTTCTTTCTGTTCTATTTCAAGGTTAAATTTAAAATATTATGACTACTAATATAAGTGCAAATCAAGAATTAGGTTACCGTGATCAAACGCGTAGGTAGGGTCGGTCCCACCTCCCCCCCCCCAGGAAGAGCAAAGAATTACGCTGCCGCCCTCCACGAACATAAGATTAAAAAGAAAATCTTGTGTGATTGACATTGTCCATCCCCTCCTCAATCCCTCTCCTTTCACACTAACCATTTTCATTTCCAAAGTATCAAATTTTTGCTGTACCTTATAACCTGCTCTATCATAACGACGATTCGCGCAAACTTCTGTCTTTTTGCATGACCCTATTAACACGACCTTATAAGCCATTGCACCTAAACTATTGTTTTTTTGTTTTTTTGGTGTGTTCATTTTTCCTATGTTGTTTTGTTTTTCCAATGAACCCGTTGACAATTAGAGCAACGCTGTGCAAGTCCGCGGGAGATTGTTGTTCATTCACTTCCTGTTTTCAGGCTCTCTGTTGTGCATAAACTTTGGCAGCGGGTTCATCAACTATGCACAATAACTTCACACGGAGACCAGCTGGAAGATAACATTACTAATAACAAAAAAGAAGAGATAATAAACGGGGGCTATAAATAAAACAATGGGGGGGGGGAGGGAGGAATGCAAGCTGAGCAGCTGTCTCTCAATAGAGTAATAAAATGCAATGGTTCAAGGTCAACATTTTTTACTATTTTTTATTTTTATTTTTATATTTATTTTTTTTATAGTTTTTTATTACATTTTAAAATTAAAGTTTATTCGGTAAATTTAGGCATTGGATTGGACATTGTTTGTAATGTGGTGTCATATATAGGAAATGTATTTAATGAAATAGCGTCTTAAAAATGTGGATATTGGAAAATGTTATACATTTTAACTAATGCGATATATGTATATAGGTATTGCATTTCATTTTTTTATTAATGCTTTTCTAAAATGTCTAAAATTTCAAGAATACAAAATAAAATAAATTGGAAGTGAATTGATCTACTTCTATTAAAATCAAATATTTAAAAATTGTGACTTAAGTTAACCATGATATAACTAAAAACAAGTTCTTTAATGTAAAAGTCATTTGCCTGCATCTCAATACTGCATTAGTCATCATCCTTTTAGTGCCCTTGTCTTCATCTTATTAGTGCCCTTGTCTTCATCTCCATAATGCCCTTGTGTTCATATTGTTTCTTTGGTTGTCTTCATTTCGTTACTTTCCTTGAATTCATCTCGTTACTGCCCTTATCTGCATCTATTTAGTACCATTATCTCGTCCCTACCTTTTTTATTTAATGAATAAATTAGCAAGCATAAACTTCATCTCACGACTGCCCTTGTTGTCATCACATGACAGATTTGTCATTTCACGACTTCGTTGTCATCTGACGAACGCCTTGACATCTCATAACTGCCTCGTCGTTTCGTAACTTCCCTCCCCGTCATCTCCTGACTTCCGCCCTCGTCATAAGCTCGTCATCGCACTATCAGCTAATCAGGTAGTCCGCCTGGTGTTGACAGAGGCTCCAGATTTAGCCATGCCCTCGAAGACCCACGACGGTTGACATTTACAAACCAGCGACCTGTGTTTCAGCCGAGGGGGGTGGGGGAGGGTGATCACTGTGGCAATACCGTCTGTTTGCGGGGGTGATTATTATGTTTGGAGCATTGCTATGATAAATTACTCAACAGAGAGAAGAAAAAAATATGCGTAAAGCTGCGGCACACTACACGAGTTTCGCCCAATGATTTAGACTTTAGACACTCGAAATGCGGTACGCCCAAAGCTATTCAACCTTGATTTTAGTAATAGATGATGAGTCTGTTTGATATAGCTCATATAAGGAAAAAAAACACTAGTTTTTGGCCCCTGGCCGCCTTAGTGAGTGATAATTTTATATTTGTTTTGCCTGTTACTTTCGCGGGAGGGTACTCAACAATTTCCCAAAGTTGCATGCTTCTACCTACACGGAAAATTGGAGAATTAGTGATGAGTCAGTTTTTATATAGCTCATGTTAGAAATAAACTAAATTTCGCCCCCCCCCCAAGGATTGGGAATTTTAACATTCTTTTTCGCCAGTTATCGTCGCGAGAGTGTACTCAACAACTTTCCTCATTTTGGTGACACTCTTGATTTGTTCATAATTTTGGGGACATTCACAATTGCGTCATACCATTTATTTTAAACGAATTCGGAGATTGAGCCGATGTTGTGTGGGTGTAGAAACAGGATGTGGTATCGCAACAGGACTAGAATTACGCGCATATCAACTAAAAACGAATCCTGGTCAAAAGAAGATCTGTGCGTGTCCGTGACCACCCCGCGGATAGGAGCTACTGATGTGACGTCATTTTGACTTGAGGGTGGCAAACCATCTTCCGCGGAAATCAGTTCAAGGATTGTTAAAACTTTTAAAAAGAAACCGCTGAATGGAAGTAGTAGCATTTTATAAAGTGTTTTACTCTGAAGCGATTCTTAGACGAACAAAACTGTATTGTATTGAAAAAAAAGGGTTTTTTTTTCTTATTATGGTGATACTAGTTTGTGCAGCGGCGCCCCCTTATTTTAAGGACGCCCACCTTTTTCAAAAGCCCAACTAACTTGTCCTTGTATGATAAATACGTAATATTAAACTTTCTTAAAGGTACACAAAGTATTTTATAATAGGGGTTTTTTGTGTCAAAAGCCCAAGTAACTTATCCTTGTATGATAAATACGAAATATTCCTGAAATGTACACAAAGTATGTATATAATATTTTTTACAGTGCTAATCACCACACGTTTTTTAAAGTAATTTTAGAAAGCAGTGCACCAAATTTCTGCACCAAAAAAATAACTCTTTGTGTCAGTCAGCACTGTTTACAACATAAATGCTGACGTCATAGGTTCGTGCATTGTTTAGTTAATGTTAATCTAGAAACCAAAAGGATTTTGATTTAGCGTTAGGCCACAGTGAGTGAGTCAGTCAGTGATAATTGAGCGTAAATATATATATATATGAATATGAATATGATGTCAATATAAGATGTATAATTTGACATAATGTGGATTAAAAAATCATATTTAAATACACGATAACATGTTTGAGTAGAGTGTAATACACCTGCGGAAGATATGGAAATCTTGAAAAAGTTAAATACCTTAAAATATCATGTTAAATACGTTTTTAATTTATTTATTTTTAATTTAGTGTATATGGGAAACTTTATTTTATAACTAGATAAGACCCGCAGATTAGCATACGACACAGACTTGCTCATAGATAGTGCAAAGAAAGGGGGGAAAGAACGGACACAAACTACATCACGAAGAAATCAGAACAACGCGAGTGAGCCTTGGGGGGCGGGACCTCCGACGCATTGTTGGTCTCGAGACATGCGCACTGCGGTTAGCTACCAGCCCACCACCCTGCACCACCCTAGCTTGCCAACCATAAACTGTCATTGGCGAGGGTAATTCGTCATGCTTATTTGCACTCGTCTTGTGCTTGTTCGGGTAAATTATATATATAGATGGTGGATTGAAATTCTACTGAGGAATCAGCTCGTCCATTGGAGTTTGTTTTGAAATGCTATTGTACATGTTTATCAGGATAGTGGCAAGGTGACGTCACATCAGTGTGATAAGGTGGCTGTGAAATGTGTGTGGACATACCGACGTTGTCAATAGATGGCACCAGAAAGTCATCACGTGTGTGAGGCAATAGAACTCAGTAATGGTCATGATCGGAAGGACCGCTAAAGGGCAGTTATAAAGACAAATGTTGACTGGGATTGTAAACTCAAGGAAACGTATGAGGATGAGGGTCATTCGTCATTGATCATGCTTATTTGCTCACTACTCGCTCTTGATTTGGTGAATTATATCTATAGAAATTATATATAATTTGAAAAAAATGCAAACTTTTACGTAATAGATTTTTTGGCTTTATTGATATACTAGGGGTTGTAGGGCGTCTGCAGCGCCCACGTTTTTTCAAAAGCCCAAATAACTTATCCTTGTTTGATAAATACGAACTATTAAACTTCCTGAAATGTAAACAACGTATTTTATAATTATAAATGCTCAAATCATCTTTTTACATCGTTCATTTTTCCAAAATTAAAATATAAGCTCAAACAATGACGTCATTTAATATTTTACGGCGAGAAACACCACACGCTTTTTTAACTGCTATGGACTGTTGTACTATGTCCCTCAGCGTTACGGAGACAGACAGTGAGTTAGTGACTTGGGCTTTTATATTGTTTATTTTTTTACATCTTTGTTATTTTCAGTTATTTTAGTTTTAATACAAAGTAGAATAGTTCAATAAAACTTTTCTGCTTTAAACGATGTCTATAAACAATGCAGCACAATGAGTCCAATGAGTCTAATGAGTCCAAGTGACTTAATTACATTATAACTATGAGGTTTCTGTCATAATACAGATATACTTAATACATCAATTAATTAAATTATGTAGTTAATTATTTTGCGAGAATGAATTAGTTGCCACTTTAAAAATCGACTTTTCTGCTGTCCATATAATAACCAGGAGCGTCACCCTTAATGGAGTGCTTTAAGACAAAACCTCATTACCTCCATTTTTTTTCTACCTCCGGCCTTAGTCAATTTTGAATGTTTCAGCTTTCAGTCTTTCAGGCAATGTCCTCCATGATAGTGTTTGAGGGGGACATCACTTTCAGTCTTTCAGGCAATGTCCTCCATGATAGTGTTTGAGGGGGACATCACTTTCAGTCTTTCAGACAATGTCCTCCATGATAGTGTTTGACGGGGGACATCACTTTCAGTCTTTCAGACAATGTCCTCCATGATAGTTTTTGAGGGGGACATCACTTTCAGTCTTTCAGGCAATTTCCTCCATGATAGTTTTTGAGGGGGACATCACTTTCAGTCTTTCAGGCAATGTCCTCCATGATAGTGTTTGACGGGGACATCACTTTCAGTCTTTCAGGCAATGTCCTCCATGATAGTGTTTGACGGGGACATCACTTTCAGTCTTTCAGGCAATGTCCTCCATGATAGTGTTTGACGGGGACATCACTTTCAGTCTTTCAGGCAATGTCCTCCATGATAGTGTTTGACGGGGACATCACTTTCAGTCTTTCTGGCAATGTCCTCCATGATAGTGTTTGACGGGGACATCACTTTCAGTCTTTCAGGCAATGTCCTCCATGATAGTGTTTGACGGGGACATCACTTTCAGTCTTTCAGGCAATGTCCTCCATGATAGTGTTTGACGGGGACATCACTTTCAGTCTTTCTGGCAATGTCCTCCATGATAGTGTTTGACGGGGACATCACTTTCAGTTTTTCAGGCAATGTCCTCCATGATAGTGTTTGACGGGGACATCACTTTCAGTCTTTCTGGCAATGTCCTCCATGATAATGTTTGAGGGGGACATCAATTTCAGTCTTTCTGGCAATGTCCTCCATGATAGTGTTTGAAGGGGACATCACTTTAAACCATGTATTGGCTTTCAGTCTCCGGTTATTTAAAGAAAAATTCATTTCTCATTTTTTAATTTTGTTAACTGTTGAAATTCGCAAGACGAAAAGAAGTGAGGGATGGGTCCCGTTCCCCAAGCCCAGGTCGTAAGCGGCATTCTCAAAACTTCACTGGTAGACATTTATATTGTTACTAATACAATTTTTTTTAAAGCTTTGCAAACTTGCATAAATGACCTTACGGAACACCATACTCGCGTCCATTGGCATCATTTCCCGCCGTCCCCTTGTCTGACATCCCTACCTTTTGGCACCGCTATCATAACGGCTGTAGTACCACAAGGAACAACATCATCGGCCGCCACCAACGCGGTCCACGCCTCAGTTTTGCTAAGCAAGCGTTGCTGGCCCTCGTTAGAAAAAGTGGCATTGTCAGAAATCTTCTTTGGTCTTAATTTCTTCGCTTCTTTTTGGATGTACGCTATGACTTGGTGAATTTAAAAAAAAATTTTTTTTTAAAGCTAAACAAATATATAGCTTAGGCTTTAAAGTGAAACGAAACAAATCTACCACAAATGTCATCGGAAAAAGGGACGGATAGCTTCGCCATAATGTTGGGTGGGGGGACGAAGGTCGTCTTCTTCAAAGGATTTTTATATATAATAATGATGGAGCCACGTTTTATTGTTGCCGCCTTGTTTGATTAAATTTCCTTTTTGCTTTCAGAAAACTCTCTTTTCCAGGAACTAGAGAATTAATCAGTCGTAGACATAGTTTCAGTGTGAGTTCTAAGGGGTATGATTATCACGTGGGGATGAAGACGTGCTATAGTTCACAACGAGATAGAATGCTGTCACGTTATTCTGTTTTAGTGGCAGGATTAGTGCGGCAAACGTGGCATTATTGACTTGTTTTGGTCAGTGAGCTATTCTTGATGCCGATTTTCCTAGTCGTTTTGTTTTCGCTTTAAAAAACACAAAAAAACCCATCTTTTTCGGTGTTGTCTACCGTTAATGAGCTTACATAAACACGCCACGTTTTTTAAAGTCAAAGTTATGTAAGTATACAGCAAACCGGGATACATTGCGTCATTTCAAGCCAGATAGTTATAGAAATAAACAAAGGGAGTATAACTTATTCTTATAGATCTTAGAAGTGAAGAAAGGACTTTGACTGCATTATACTTTATACCGAGTATGATCTTTAAAGTCAGACAGTTCAAGAATATGATGGTGTTAGTACTGTGGTAATCGTGGTATTCTTTCTGTATTCTGATAGCATTGGTTTCAAAACTATATACAGGTCATATCAAAAGTTAACGCAGAGCTCCGTGTAATTAAAGCATAGACTACAAATCTGTGGCGTTCGTTGATTTCGACAAAATTTACCCACAAATAAATCGACGGTGCATTTCACGGACAAAACTTTGAGTACCACTGACACCGATTGGATGCACCACGTGCCTGGCACCAAGCCGTCGCCTGAGGAAATTTAGTTTCTTTTTTTTCTAAAAATATTTTTATGTGGTTGAAAAATGTTTAATTCAGTTTTAAGAAGAAAATTGCAATCCGTGTGCCAAAGTGTGGTGTGCTCAACCACCGAGTGCTAAACCTTTCGACTGCTTCGGTTGCAGTTATATTGAAACGCAATTCCCAGACAGTGAGTTTTCCCTATTCCCACGTGTTAGGGAGGAAAGAACAGGCTGCCCAAGCAGTGTTGTTACAAAACACTACTCGCTGTTGAGTAGAGGTGTATGCGTGTGGGTATGCGTGTTCCACTCGGTAGGCGGTGGTTTTTCCTATATGTGAGCTATCCGATTTCATTCTATTGTACACGGCGATTCTTTAGAGACATAAACAAGGGATTTCACAGGTTTGTAACACAAAAATTCTATGAAATGTTTTATTATTTTCTTACTTTCAGTGTAAATATATATTTTACATGCATTGTTAAACTCTATGTGTTTGTTGTTTGGTGTTTTAAATAAGATATTGTGACACCGATAACGCGCCGCAATCGTTCCTTGAATATAAGTAATCCTAATGCTAATGACAAATTTTGTCAGGCATATTTAAAGTCCATTCCTTTTGTTAATGCAGTAACAGCGAACAGCTATTAGATATTCTCTTGAAGAACCAGAACATTGTTCTTTTTGCTGTAATGGTTAATGCATGCACACCCCTTTTGTTGACATTATAGAATGCAACCATTAGACTATTAAGATTAAGTTTAAGAAGGTTATCTGCCTCCAGTGATAATTGTTTTGATTTAAATACAGACGTAGCATTTTCAAGCAACTTTGAATTTTATTTACAATTGGGAAGCTTCCCAGAAATCGTGTCGCCCCTTGATACGATTCACGGAGCACTTCTTTTGTTTCCCTATCATTTTTCTTTTTTTGTTTTAGTACATTGCTAGAGACAATTTTGAGATCATTCAAGGGATACATTTAACGCATGTTAAAGACAAATTGTCATATTTAGTTGTATTATTAACTTACGAAAACGTCGTCAAACGCAGGATACGATAGTTAAATATATTATTGTGAAACAATTTTTTGAACTAGCATTTACTGTTGGAATTTTAATGGGTTTTTTAAACATTTTCCGCAGGATTGCCATCAACTTTTATGTGTCCAACTGTACTTTAATATATTCAAAATACATTTCAATTGTACCTTATAACGTGTAAGTAAAGTATTTGCAAACGTCAGGATATAGTGAGTCGTTATGTTATTGCAAATAGGAGTATAAGTTAAAGGTTGTATCATAGAAACGATTTCAATAATATTGCCATCGGCAGACCATATACACAAGTCCGATCAGACGCACAAGTGAAGTGCGCCTGCGCACAAAGGACAATTTGCGTTCGTTGACCCTCAGGTCCTCCGAGACAGAAGTGTTTACATGTTTCCCATAGAGCGGTCTTCGTCATTGGCGGGTTGAAGAAACGTGTTTCCGAAATGAGGTAGCGCATGTTAAAAAATGCCAACACATTATGAATTCTCTATGTTAAACTCTGAGCTACTGGCTCACGAGAAAGATTGACATGTCTAAGACTTTCGAGCTCTCATGTCGTGTGTTGTGTACCAAGGATGAGCAAAGATTGTTGCGGGTTATATGCCTAGTTGGTCAATAACTCCACTAACTGTTAATGGCCCAAATACACTGTTTTCCTTCGGAGAATCACTTTAAGTCAGATTCCTGTGTGTTAATTAAAGGAGCGTGGTCACGATAACCAGTTCAAGTTAACAGGTCAAGGCCCCTCAAACGTTTAGATTCGTAGGCTAGTTTGAACCCTTCATATTCTATTTAGAGCGAGTTCATTAATTACTTCATTCCGTCTTTTCCCCAAATATGTTTTAATGTCACCTGCGTTATTCGAGATCAGAAAACTACATAGTGTTGAACAAAATCAGATGGTTTAAAACTATAAGGTATTAGTCTGCATTTTTCCGCACGTTTTTTTTATTTGACAAACTATTGTGTATGTTTCTGTTTGTGCTCACTGGAATCTTGTATTAAATCAATATTTCTTTGACTACAAAAATTAACATAGCAACTAGAAGTAATTGTCAATGACAATGCGGGGGGGGAGGGGGGGAGAATTAAAACTATTTTATTTCAATAAAAAATAATTAGACTTCATTTGGACCAGTGTCAGTTACCGTTGTGTTAACATGAAAATTCTCTATCCTTTCCACAATACCGCATAATTTTCACAAAAAAAGAAGTATTCAGTGTTACTCATTGATTGGGAAGTTTCCCTTAGAAATATAAGGTGTGTTTGTTCAGTTCGAATTCAAATAAAATAATATGATTTTAATAATTTACAAAGAAATTATAGGCAACTGATTTCGTAAGTTAAATAGATTGCAATGGCTAAGGATCATGGGTTAGAGTTCAAATACTTATAATTTTTAAACCCATAATTTTGGATTATTTATAAATGGGTTTTATCTAAAGAATTTTCAAAATGAGTTAGCAGCAATAGCACGACTACCAAAACATTTGATCAAAAAATTAAGTTGTAACTTTTTTAAATGTTTGAATTACTGTTAGTGTCAATGGTTGAAAATTAAAGATATAAATAGTGGACTCTGTTCAGGTCGTGTGAAGACGGTGCCCCACATATAGAAATAGGGACTCCGTTCAAGTCATGTGAAGGCAGTGCCCCACATATAGAAATAGGGCCTCCGTTCAAGCTATGTGAAGACAGGGCCCCACAGATAGAAATATAAAAATAGGGACTCCGTTAAAGTCGTGTGAAGACAGGGCTCCACAGATAGAAATAGGGACTCCGTTGAAGTCGTGTGAAGGCAGTGCCCCACATAGAGAAATATAGAAATAGGGACTCCGTTCAAGTCATGTGAAGACAGTGCTCCACATATAGAAATATAGAAATAGGGACTCCGTTAAAGTCGTGTGAAGGCAGTGCTCCACACATAGAAATATAGAAATAGGGACTCCGTTAAAGTCGTGTGAAGAAAGTGCCCCACAGATAGAAATAGGGACTCCGTTAAAGTCGTGTGAAGGCAATGCACCACATATAGAAATATAGAAATAGGGACTCCGATAAAGTCGTGTGAAGAAAGTGCCCCACAGATAGAAATAGGGACTCCGTTAAAGTCGTGTGAAGGCAGTGCACCCACATATAGAAATATAGAAATAGGGACTCCGTTCAAGTCATGTGAAGACAGTGTCCCCACTTATAGAAATAGGGACTCCGTTAAAGTCGTGTGAAGACAGTGCCCCACATATAGAAATAGGGACTCTCACTAAAGTCGTGTGAAGACAGTGCCCCACATATAGAAATAGGGACTCCGTTAAAGTCATGTGAAGACAGTGCCCCACATATAGAAATAGAAATAGGGACCTCCGTTCAAAGTCGTGTGAAGACAGTGCCCCACATATAGAAATAGGGACTCCGTTAAAGTCATGTGAAGACAGTGCCCCACATATAGAAATAAGTACTCCGTTCAAGTCATGTGAAGACAGTGTCCCCACATATAGAAATAGGGCCTCCGTTAGTCATGTGAAGACAGTGCCCCACAGATAGAAATAGGGCCTCCGCTCAAGTCGTGTGAAGACAGTGCTCCCACATATAGAAATAGGGACTCCACTCAAGTCATGTGAAGACAGTGCCCCACTTATAGAAATAGGGCCTCCACTCAAGTCGTGTGAAGGCAGTGCCCCACATATAGAAATAGGGACTCCGTTAAAGTCGTGTGAAGGCAGTGCACCCACATATAGAAATAGAAATAGGGACTCCAGTTAAAGTCGTGTGAAGGCAGTGCCCCACAGATAGAATATAGAAATAGGGACTCCGTTCAGGTCGTGTGAAGGCAGTGCCCCACTTATAGAAATATAGAAATAGGGCCTCCGCTCAAGTCGTATGAAGACAGTGCCCTCACATATAGAAATAGGGCCTCCGCTCAAGTCGTATGAAGACAGTGCCCCACTTATAGAAATAGGGCCTCCACTCAAGTCGTATGAAGACAGTGCTCCCACTAGATAGAAATAGGGCCTCCACTCAAGTCGTATGAAGACAGTTCCCATAGATAGAAATAGGGCCTCCACTCAAGTCGTATGAAGACAGTGCCCCACTTATAGAAATATAGAAATAGGGCCTCCGCTCAAGTCGTATGAAGACAGTGCCCCACATTAATGCTGTAAATATGCACGATATCTTTATTTATTTTTAAATCCTCGCGAAGAATGGTGTATTTTCGTATATGACATCTACGTAAAAATGGTGAAATGACATGGAAATATTTATAAGCTCTCAATATTGCTGGTGGTTGTACGTTAAAAAAATATTATCATTATGAAATGATTTTTATCCATGTACGTTGTTTTTTTTAACGTAACAGGTAACATAAGATAATAAAATTCATACTTCGTAAAAAAAAATATTCGATTAGCTCTAAATATCTTGACTTAACTTTTATTTTCAGCTCTTAGTGTATAGCAAAAACTTTTCATAACAATAAATAATGAATGCTGTATAGCTAGCTCTCAGATATATGACCTAAGAGCAATATACTCTTAGTCCTTAAAGACCGTTCTTTTCATTTGGTCTGGCACTACGTAAGGTCAGCATGCATCTACCTATCACCGTAAATTCTTGCTCCCCCCTCACCCTTACACTAAAAAAAATAATCTTAAGACTATCGTAAAACGAAAACCGTGTACGCAAAACAAAACATATCTAAATAGAATCCACCACACAAGCGCATACACACACACATATAGTGGGGGAAGGGGGGATATACACAAACGCACCTAGATGCGTAGATATATAAACAAATACACAGGTACAAACAGAGACGCGGCCAGACTCACGCAGGCAGCGTGCAATTAGAAGTTCAAGACACCCGACCTAGCATGAGCACGCGAGGCGAATCTCACCCGATATGCACACTTCTATAACCCCGAGTCAACCAGCAGACAGACACCAGCGTCTGAGAGCCTCGTGGGAGTGGGGTGGGTGGGGTGGTGGTGGGGGGTGAATTTGGCGTTTAAGGTGGTTACGTTTTATGTCTTAAAATAACGTTGACAGGCGCAGGTGTTTTTGTGGCAAGTAGAGGTGGTTTTGTGGCAAGTAGAGGTGGTTTTGTGGCAAGTAGAGGTGGTTTTGTGGCAAGTAGAGGTGGTTTTGTGGCAGCAAGTATAGGTGGTTTGTGGCATCAAGTCTAGGTGGTTTTGTGGTGGCAAGCAGGGGTGGTTTTGTGGCAGAAAGTATTGATGGTTTGTGGCAGCAAGCAGAGGTGGTTTTGTGGCAGCAAGCAGAGGTAGTTTTGTGGCAGCAAGTATAGGTGGTTTTGTGGCTTTCTATAATCTTTTATTGTCTAAATATGGTGTTCACATTTTCTTGATATCATTTTAATACGACGTTTTTAAAAAAAAAGTATTTTAGAAAGTACATTTATAATTGTTTTTATTGGCGCTATGAGTTATGTAGCCTTTGCCTTTTTAAGGGATAATGCCATATGTTCTTTATCTCATAGACGCGGTTACAAATATTGTATTACTTACAATTGTGTTACTATGCAGTGTCGTTGTTATATATTAAATTTTTGAGTGACGAGGGTGGTAGAGCTCTTTCGGAAAACCTATCAGTTATGTTTATTTAGTACAAGTGGGAATGAAATATTAAATTTAGTTATTATGGTCGTCAAGATTCATTATTTAATAAATCATATATTTTAAATAGTAAGGTAATGTTAAAAGGCACTGCATTAAGTGGAAAAGAATGCACACCTTAAAATGGTAAAAATTAAATAATTGTACCTGTTGTTTTTTTCTCTAACTTTTTTTTCTTAAATATATTTAATGATATTTATTTTTTTCCCCCTTAAAACGGAATATCTCTGTTTCCCATAATATTTTCACTAATATATGCATCTTAAATATAACTTGGCAAATAAAAATTGTAATAACCAGCAACTAATATTGGGAAAATGGTCAGCACACTTCCGCTACAAGTGCGGGTATATTTCTAGTTATTTATATTTGAACCTAATCAATACTTCAAAACTCACTATAGCATACACTTAGAATAAAAAGAATAAAATAAATAGAAGTAACAAAGATCTTTTAAAAACCATGTTTGTATAAGCGGACTAAAAAGAAGAAAATAAATTTTTACTTTTTTAAAATTTTTAGGCGTTTCGCTAAAATGATTAGGGTTTACAAATGACGAGTAAGAAAATGACTGAATTGAATTAGTTAAGCCTGAGAAGCGCCCCGCCACACGTTTTTAGTCAAATTACATCATAGTGCTTGAGCATATAAGTTTGAAATTTTTATCAATCCAGAAAAAATTTTGTACTTCACAATTCTGTGAAAAAAAATTATATTTTCTTCTTTTTAGTCCGCTTATAAAAACGTGGTTTTTAAAAAATGTTTTTTTTACTTCTATTTATTTTTTTTTATCTCCTCTCGACATGATCTCATCTATATGTACATTATTTATTTATTACTTTCATAATCTTATTTAAACATGTGTGAGTTTTAAAAAATGGGCCGAGACAAGTTGTTTTCTACGATAATTATTTTATCTTTCGAGGCACAGGGCCTTAAATTAGTGGTGATGAGCGATATACTGTGGGTTTTGACTAGAGAAGGGATCAAAGGCAGCTCTTGAGCCCAGGTAGAGATAACAACACTGAGGCAGCCAGACTTAAAGACAGGCCAAAGTAGAGTGTCCACTGGAGGTTAGTTAGTGACAGACGAGTACAATTTGGAGACTTCAAAGTTCTAACTCAGACGAGCTTTGCTCTCCCCCCTTTTCCAATAAACCATATAATACACACACACACACACACACACACACACACATGCACACACACAAACACACATGTTTCTGTTTCGTAATCAAACATAAAAGAAAAATCTCAGGAGATGTCATTCAGTTTAATTTAATCTAGCTGGTAGAATTGGATTAAATTGAAAAAGTCTGGAGTAAGTGTTTTATTCTTTTTGTATGTTAATGAGATTTGAGATCATATGACAAGCAGTTTTCACTTCTTTTTCCAATGTTTTCAGACAGCATAAGGCCTTGCTCTAAAGTGATATCATGTTACTAGGTTGTGCTGCCGCGCTGTTTAAAAAATATTATTTTTGCATGGTATCTAATTGCTTAATTCTGTATGGTATCAAACGGTTTTGTGTGTGTTATTCAATGGCCAATCACTGTGTTATTCAATGGCCAATCACTGTGTTATTCAATGGCCAATCACTGTGTTATCCAAGAGTTAGGTATTGTGTTTTATTCAACAGCATAGTTAAGTGTGTTTAATGTTTATTGTTAAAGAGTTCACATTATCTTCATCATCTTATCGAGTTGGCATTTGTTGTTGTTGAGCCTTCTCGTCCATGAGGGGCATCCACCGATCATCGTCGGCGTCTGTGATTCCTCCAAGGACATAGGCAACCAGGCGTCCCTATCCTGGGCCAGTTTCTCCAGGATCTTCCAGTCATGGCCTATTCTCTTGATATCTGCTTCCAATTCTTGGCGCTAAGTGTTTCTTGACTGCCTCTTTTCCGCTTACCCTGTGGGTTCCATTTCAGGGCTTGCCTTGTTGTATTGGAGGCAGGTTTTCTTAGTGTATGACCAATCCACATCCACCGCTTCTGGAGAATCTCTTCCTCAATTGGCTTCTGCTTTGTCCGCTGCCACAGTTCCTGGTTGCTGATTTTGTCCGGCCAGTGAATTATGAGAATCCTCATTAGACAATTGTTGATAAAGGACTGAATTCTGGTTAAGTTTTAAACCGTCGTTCTCCACGCCTCGGCTCCATATATCAGCACAGGGTTCACCATGGCGTTGAAGATCCTTATTTTTTAATTACTGCTTAGTTTCCTGGAGACCCAAACATTCATGTTGTTGGAAGGCTGCTCTTGCCATTAAGTTGGCATTTAGTTCGTTTCATATTGTGACTAAGTTGACCATCCTATATAATAAAAGGCAATTTTCTGTCCGTTCTGTCTGGTCATCTATAGCGATTGGTCCCTCAAACACATATGACTCCTACTGCCAATTATACTGAACACGTTTACGTGGACGTTCAAAACGAGTTATTTTTGGTGCAGTATTTCTTCCAAGACTTTATTTTTAGTTATGCGCGTTGGGATTTATAGTCAAAAGCTCTGTTTTTACGAGTTATTTATTTTAAATATAATGAAAAGTATTTTTGACGTGATGTACATGTAATGCCAGTCGAGACGGCTGTTGGAGCGGACTTACAACATGCCACCGAACGGTGGCGGAAAGTCCTTGGACGGGCTTTGTTGCTCGTTCTTTAATATTTGACATACCAGACATATAAAACTGAGCAAATACTGTCTTCAAACACTTCGAGGATCTACGACCAGAAATGAGGTATTCTGGAATGAAACCAGGCATATAATAAATAATGTGAATACTAACACAAGCTATTCTTCCTTTAAAATGACAAGTGATGATAATGCTTATGAGCTTGTTTCGTTTTATTTTGATTTAGATAAATCATGTTTTGCTTTATACCTCTAGTGATGAAATTTCAAGTGGTTGAGATAATGAAAATAGCTTTGTCTTCAGTGGAAAAAATATGTTTTATGTTGCAAATTGGCATGACATATAATTCATTTACCGTAACGAAATCTTATCTTATCTCATCTGTTTACAGACGCTCCTTCTGTACAGAAGATTACTGCGTCCTACGCTTATCTATGGTTTGTGTTTAGTCCTGCATTTTTATTAGAGATTTAAATGTTGATAAAGTGTTGGTTTTCCTGGATTCTTCAGGCAACCCATTCCATGTCCTTGTATAATTTTAAAATGTATTTAGCTTTTGTCTCTTATTCATACGCCCAGTCTTTCTCTGAATCCACAATGTAAGGTATTCATGCTTCACATTTAGAAATATAAAGTGATTAGTGCACCACATTCAGCAATGTCAGGGATCGTTATTCACCACTTTCAACAGTCAGTTCAAGGGATGCACAACATTCTGTAATAAAACTATAACAGCTTTATGCACGGCATTCAAAAATATAAGGGATTCGCGCATGCACAACATTCATATATATTTGATTCATGCACAACATTCATATATATTTGATTCATGCACAACATTCATATATATTTGATTCATGCACAACATTCATATATATTTGATTCATGCACAACATTCATATATATTTGATTCATGCGCTTCATTTAGCTACATAATTTATTTCTACACCACATTCACCAATATAAAAGATTCAAGCAGAAGATTCTGCAAATTTAAGGCATTTATGCTGCACATTTGAAGATATAAGGGATTTATGAATCAAATTCACAAGGGATTTATGAATCATATTCACGATATAAGAGATTTATGAATCATACTCACGTATCAAGGGATTTATGATTCATATTCAGAATATAAGGGATTTATGACTCATATTCACAATATAAGGGATTTGTGATTCATATTAACGATACAAGGGATTTATGAATCATATTCACGATATAAGGGATTTATGAATCATATTGACGATATAAGAGATTTATGAATCATATTCACAATATAAGGGATTTGTGATTCATATTCACGATATAAGGGATTTATGAATCATATTCACGATATAAGGGATTTATGAATCATATTCACGATATAAGAGATTTATGAATCATATTCACGATATAAGGGATTTATGATTCATATTCACGATATAAGGGATTTATGAATCATATTCACGATATAAGGGATTTATGATTCATATTCACGATATAAGGGATTTATGAATCATATTCACGATATAAGGGATTTATGAATCATATTCACAATATAAGGGATTTATGAATCATATTCACGATATAAGGGATTTATTAATCATATTCACGATATAAGGGATTTATGAATCATATTCACAATATAAGGGATTTATGAATCATATTCACGATATAAGGGATTTATGAATCATATTCACAATATAAGGGATTTATGAATCATATTGACGATATAAGAGATTTTTTAGCCATATTCTCTATATAAGGGATTTTTTATTCATATTCACGATATAAGGGATTTATGAATCATATTCACGATATAAGGGATTTATGAATCATAATCACGATATAAGGATATATGCAACAAATTCAACAAATTAAAAGAGTAGGGCTGTGGAAATTAAAGATTAATTTCTCGATTAATCGTTAAAAGAATTTAACGATTAAATTATTTTGTATCGATTAATCGACCCATCACTTACAAATTATTGGAAGTAAAAAATAATAATAATAATAAGTAGCGGCCGATAAATAATAACAACTTTCCTGACGATTACACGAACATTTTGGCTTTAAGCTATTGACTGACGGGAATGTTCGAAATGTTGATAAAGTTTATTGTATCCATTGTGAGAAATCGTTTTCCTACCATGGCTCTAACACTTTGCCTACTTATCAAATCAAATGAAAAGCGTATTAAGCTAATGGCAGTAATGGAGTCTGACTCAGAGAAAAAAAATGTCAACAGCTCTTTTGATGAATTACTGCGTTACAAAATGCAGATGAAAGTTCCTGAATCCATTAACCTTCTACAATGGTGGAAACTTAATGAACACCGATATCCGATTATGTCATTCCTCGCCAAGACCGTTTTGCGCATACCAGTTACCTCAGTTCCATGTGAATGATTGTTCAGCTCGGCTGGTTATATTGTCAATTAGACCCGCTCATCACTTGAACCAAATAATGTCTTTTTGCGTAGTTGGTTAAAATATGAGACGTAAAGGAGACATTCCAGTGTTATTTAGATTTTCAACAAGAACGTTTAATAAGTGTAACTTATGATGTCATAAAATTTAATTTTTCGCTCTAATCGAAATTAACATTTAATTAATTGTTAATTTTTCAAAAGTTAACTATTAAATTTAAATTAATCGTTAACCGCCCTAAAAAAGAGTTTTATTCACAAAATTCATCAATTTAAACTCCTTCACATCATTCAGCAATATAAGGAAAGCATGCACCACATTCAGAAATATAAATGGATAGAATTTCCAATTGTTTGAAGAGCAGTAAACATTTAACGCCTAGTATCAAATAATAATCAGTTTCAATCAAATATAAACAAGAAACAAATATTCAAAATCAGGTGGTCAAAAATAAATTTCAACAAAAAAAAACACGTCCAATTTTTAAAAATTTCAAGACGCCAAATACTAAAAGTAACATTATTTTAAGAAATCACCCCCACCCCCAAAGCACGCTCGATATTTGCTTCCATGATGATAACTCGAATGGAACATTTTCATTTCTGCACTTGCTTCCAGGTTATGTGCAAACAGCTAAAAACTGTACGACCCTGTCGCTCATGCCCCCTAACCCTGATCAAAAATTGCGCCCGAACCCCGTTCCTCGGAAATCTTAAGTGCAGGTAAATGTAAGGGTGTGGCTGAAATTAATTAAGGAATGAATAAATGATGCCGATGTCAAAGGTCAGTTGTATCAAATTGCGGATGGGAGATAGCGACGCTCGCAATTAAATTATAATTTGTCACTAATATTCTTGTACTTTTTATACGTTTTTTTAAAAGTATCATTGTGTGGGGGAATTATAAAGGCTAATTTCAATAAGCTGACTTTGTAAAAGCTAAATTCTAATTCGAGTGCAATAGTTACGGATCATTCTTATAAAGACTGTGTCCTTTATGTTTGCCCTAATCAAAAGCTACCATCAGATTTGTATCTGTCAGGCCTTTATTTTTATATGGTTGTCTGTTCCAAGCTAGGATATGGTTTTCTAGGGCCTAGCTAGGGCATGGTTAACTATGCCTAGCCTGGGAAACTTTAACTTTTCCCAGCCTAGACGTGCTTATCTGTGTGTAGCCTGGACATGCTTTTCAGAGCCTAGGCAGGGTATTTATTGTTAACTGTGCCTAGCCTTTACTTGGCTAAGTGTGCCTAGACATGGTTAACTGTGCCTAGCCTGGAGATAGCCAACTGTTTCTAGCCATAGTATGTTTAACGACTTATATTTTGACTGTGCAGAAGCCTCTAAGGTCACCTCGGACGATGTGAGTCAAGCCATGTATTTATTTTGGAATCATTATGAAAAGTTTATTCAGAGACCGTCAACAGTGTTTTGAATAAAAAATAAATTTACATATTTTATTTCAATTTGTTTAGTATGCGAACAAAACTATAACAATGAAACGAAAACTCATTGAGTGGGAAGGTGCACTTATGCAATTAAAATAGAATTACAACAACAAAAAATTCCTATGTGGATTTAATAATCTAAGTATGCGTAATGGAACTATACTTTAACGGATCTTAAATCGACCATTATATTGCGTGTTTGGCTTCAATAATTTCAAAAATAATACAAAACAATGATGACACGTCTTTTATTAATTACAAAATTATTAGGCGTCTGTTATTAGAAAGTTCACAGAGCTCAACTGTTTTGTATACGTTCGTTGTAGCCACGTGTTGAGTGTCAGCTGTTCTTTGGCCACAAACATAAACAATGAAGGCTCTTATGACATTGACCCTATGATGAGCCGAGGTTCAAGGGCGTCCATTACGATCCAAATTTAAAAAAAAATATAAGAGTTTGTTACACTTTAAACTTTGATTAGGAAATAAAGTCTTTCATGTGAGGTCACTTGAAAGAAATGCGTTTACTTCTGATAGATTTCTTTGAATTTTGCTTAACAGTGTTGTGCGTCTTTTATGGGGACGCGGTGGTCGAGTGGCAGCGCACTGGACTGTCGTACCGATGGTCACGGGTTCGAATCCGTGTGAAGGCAAGGGTTTGTTCCCGGGGCCTAGGGCGTCCCTGAGTCACCCCGCTCGGAATGGGTACCTAACTACATGTAGTTAGGCGGCTGGGTAATGCGTGGAACCCACAAAGCCGTGGCCTGTGAACGCTGCATCACTTGCCAACAGATTATCTGTCTTGGTCTGCAACTATCTTCTGCATAGAAGGAGCGTCTGTATAATCCATACAATCCAGTATATTTTAGAGTGTGGTGAGGTGCTAAGAAAATGCTATAACAATCCGTCTGAGTGATTCTACAAAGTATAAAATTAAATTATCAATGAGCTTTCGACTGACATTTAAACATCAAGCCGGGTCGGACTCCTGCAAATATGATACGGGGCACTGTCTAGGGGAGTGGTTCTCAACCTGTGGTCCACGGACCACTAGTTGTGCTCAGCGGAGATGTCCCTCATGGTCCGCGAGGATGAAATTTTAATTTATATACAAAGTATAATTATCTATAAATGTCCTGCATGGGAGTAGCAAAATTTTCAGTAGTGGTCCGCGGCTAAGACACAAATTTTTCAAGTGGTCCTTGAATCTCAAAAGGTTGAGAACCACTGGTCTAGAGGCTAGAGTCTAGATCAAATTCATATAAATGAATCACATCATATGCACCATTTGATATTTAAACACAAACTTTGAAAAGAACACACTTTGAGCTTCAAAGTTTTAGAATAAGAAGTTTCCAGGTCGATAAATTAATTATTATAAAACAAATGTACTTAGTGGTTTGCTGATAAGCTAAACCTGAACGCACTCAAAAGCTGTTGTAGACTTGCTCTGAATGTCTCCAGAATATTCTAAGGAACCTATATAGACACTCGTGATAGAAATATAGAACTATCTACGTCATGATTATAAAAATGTAGAACTGTCTTCAATTATGTACATAAAGGATGGTCTGACATCATGTGATTCAATTATTAAACTCTGTAGACCCTATCATCTAATTTAGAACTGTGTTATCCCACTAATCTAATTTAGCACTGTGTATACCTTATCATCTAATTTAGAACTGTGTATACTCGATCTTCTAAATTAGAACTGTGTATACCCTATCATCTAATTTAGAAGTGTGTATACCCTATCATCTAATTTAGAAGTGTGTAGAACCTATAATCTAATTTAGCACTGTGTATACCCTATCTTCTAAATTAGAAGTGTGTATACCCTATCATCTAATTTAGAAGTGTGTGTACCTTATCATCTAATTTAGAACTCTGTAGACCCAATCATCTAATTTAGAACTCTGTGGACCTTATCATCTAATTTAGAACTGCGTAGACTATATCATCTAATTTATAACTTCGTATACCCTATCATCTAATTTAGAACTGTATAGAATTTATCACCAAATTTAGAACTGTGTAGACCAAATGATCTTATTTAGAACTGTGTGGACCTTATCATCTAATTTAGAACTGCGTTGACCCCATCATCTATTTAAGACCAATGTTCCCTATAAGCTGCACGGCTGCGAAGATATCTGACCAAAGCCGAGCAGCAGTTGGGATTTACCGCGCATAAAATTTGGTGAAATATTGCACACACAAAAATTGATCCTGTGCAAACCTGCACACGAGCTTTTTTACTTTGCACGTGGACCAACAAACCTTAGAGGGAGCATGGGTGTATACTGTAGACTCTATCATATAATTTACAACTGTGTAGACCATTTCATCGAAATTTGAACTGGATAGACCAAATGTCTTCAGTGTTAAACTGGATTGACCAATCATGAAAGCATTAAACGTTCTAGCCCGTATGGTCTAAATCTAGAACTTCTAACCCCCATTTTATAAATGTGGAACTGTCCAGATCAAGTTAATATAAATGTAGATTCCTCTCGACCCTATGCTCAAAATATAATTCTTTCTCGACCTTATGATGTAACTGTAATACTGTCTCGACCCTATAATGTAAATATATAACTGTATGGAGCGCCTTTTTTTATAAATTTATAACAGCCTCGACCTGCTATGATATAATATTTATCAAGTTACTCCCCCGAGCGGGTCGCTCTGTCTAACCCATTGAACCTTTCCCAAGGCAACAGTCTTCTGGACGGCAACAGTCTTCTGGGCGGCAACAGTCTTCTGGTCAGCAACAGTCTTCTGGACGGCAACAGTCTTCTGGGCGGCAACAGTCTTCTGGACGGCAAAAATATTCTGGACGGCAAAAATCTTCTGGACGGCCATTGCTCTAGCAAACGAAACTATCCGAAACAATGTTTAAATGGCATATTATCTAAAAATAGCCTAGACTCTGAGGGGAATCAAGGTGCTAAAAGCCATTGGCAGTCACCCGTGCATCTCGGAAGCACCACTAAGACTGATGGCTTTCGATAAACGCACGGCAATGATAAGATGTGTTTTCAAAATTAGAAAGTTTAATTACGGATTATTGGCAACAGCATTTGTAGAGTCGAGTTCTTTAAGTGTAAAAGAAAGAAAAATGCTTAAAGACTGCTTTGTGAAGAAAGTGGGGGTAACATTTATATGAAAGCTAGTGCTCGAAAGATGGTTGTAGTTTCTTTTAAAGGTATTGTGGGTTTATATCTCAATATTTGACAGACGATTGTTTTCTCGATTTTGCTTCCTCTCCCGGCAACTCGTTAGTTCAAGTAGGAAGAAAAAATAAAATAATTTCATAAAACAATTGTTTTGAAATTTTCCACCTAAGATAAACACAATTTTCCCCGTACCTTAAGGAAAGGATTACGAATCGTTGTTAAATATGTCGATTTATGGCTTAATTCATGTCGTCTTATATTTGATTTATACATGACCTATTGTATCCATAACAGTCATTTATACGTTCATTATATATCAGGAAAATGGACTTCTAGCATGTTTTAGTTTTAAACAAATTAGTATATTTTAAAAATGTATGTTCAATTCTGTTGTCTCTTGTCTTACTCAGCACACTTGTTATTATGTTATAGTTTGACAATTGGTTAATTTTTTTTTAATGGAGACAAGGAAATAGTCATGATACAAAGCATCAAACAAACCCTTTATTAAATTAAACTTATTATGTGTAAAATAATTAAAATATGATTACTCTATAAATGACTTCTCTACTTTTCAAGAGAACGCTCCGGGTGATTACTAGCTCCAGGTGATGACTAGCGTTTTGAAATAGGTTGAAACAAGTCTAGCAGAAACCAAAGCCAGGAGCGGGGTATTTTTGGGTGGTGGGGGTGGAACAAATGTCAGCGTAACCCAGGAGCCCCCCTCCCGGCTCACTTGAACACTTATAACCTGAAAAGTTTAACTAACTGCCGTTAAACTACGGATACATGTGTTCGGATATAAAGGCTGATTCACTTCAGAAACAGTCTCCACAAAAGTGCACCCGCTATATTAATGGCTGTAATTGAGGATTTATCAAAGAAATTAATTATAAACCTTTTTCAAAGTGCAGCCCGTGTTTATACCGGTCAAGTCCCCAGAGGGTCAACTATCCACTGGAATAAAAGGAGTACATGATTACTACTGCATTTAACAGACTACACATATTAAACCTACTAACTTTGTATTTAAGCTCAATCCGTTATTACTTAACAGCTAGTTCAAAAAAAAACTCTAGTCTGTGCTCTTGTACTAGCTCGTATAGATTACTGCAATTCTCTTCTGTCTGGTGCGCCAAAACAATGCATTGAAAAACTGAAGAAACTTCAAAATTCAGCTGCCAGATTAGTTCTAAAGGCAAAAAAAACCTGACCATTTTACTCCGCTACTTTACTCACTTCATTGGCTACCTATACAAGCCCGAATTGATTACAAACTGGCCGTTCTCTGTCAGAACTTCTTTTCTGACTCATGCCCTTCCTATCTCACTGAGCTTCTGTCGGTCTACTCACCAGGTCGTCAGCTACGTTTTTATTTAGACACGCGAATGATTAACGTACTGTCATTTATGTGGTTATTATGATAAGAATGTTTATTTAATTACTATATGTTACTCAGTGGCGTAACAACGGGTTGGCATCGGGGCAGTTGCCAAGGGCCCCAGCTCAAAAGGGCGCCACTAAATCTCTAATTTTTTAATTTTTATTTAAATAAATACAGTCTCTCTCTCTAAGTCGAACTCACTATGACCCGAAAAATAAATTCGACTTACTGAGTTTTTGTGTTAGGGAAAATGGCGTAATAGGCGCTGATTAATCAAGGAAATGTAGATATTGAGAGGTGGGGAACAGCCATACCGGCTATTAGGCTTGACAGGAAAGAGAGGCGGTGTCTATGTTTCATATGAAAGGAAGCCAACATGCCAAGACACCCCCGTGAGAGGAGACACCTTCCATCCCCTCCACCACTTTACTCCCTCCACGGTGAGATGGGGGGGGGGTAAGATTTTTCTTTTCTGTCAAGCATTCTAGCCGCTATGACTGTTCCTCCCCCTCTCAATATCAAAATTGTCCTTGAGTAATATGCGCCTATTACGCCAGTTTCCCTAACTCTAAAACTCCGTAAGTCGAATTTTTTCCCCTCTTGAGTTCGACTTAGAGAGGTCCGACTGTATGAGCAACACGCCAATACTCCAGCTAACAGAAGTGCTGAGCTGTAGTCGGTTGAGTGTTACTTAAATTTACTTTTAATTGTGAGTTTCTATCGTTATGTATGAGATAGTGATTATGACACATGGACACTATTGTTTTTATTTATAATACACGTTACTTCAAGTTTTGCTGTAGTCTTTATTAACGCAACAATATCCCGTTTTATCCACCAATTTATTTGGTATTTTTTAATAAATAATAAACTGCAAATTAGTATTGTTCCTGTCTTATGCATTTTTTTATATTCAAGTTGTATTACTGTCACTGTCAGACCACATAATTATACTCATAAATAAAATAAGAGTAATTCAATTATTTTTTCTAACAAATTAAAAAATCGCAGAAGGGGGAGGAGGGGTGTAAGAAAGTGTGACAGTTTGTGACAGGGGGAGGGGGGTTCGGCCATGTGTGACGTCACGGTGTTTTATATTAAATTTTAATTATTTTGTTAATAAAAAAAATAATTTTTGTTCGAAAGTGTGATGTACTTTGGGGGCGGGGAGGGGGGGGTTCCAAGATTCGTGACAGTGGGGAGGGGGGAGTTAAAAATGATCGAAAATAGCGTGACGTAATTTATTTTAATTTTCAATCAGCTTGACCAAACATGCGTTCACATAACGAACATTCTTCATAAGCATCCCGATAGATGCTGCCTCCCGAGCCGACTTGTTTCACCCCCCTTACATATATAAATATTTTATTTTTTTTTATCTGTTTTGCTACTTGCTACCTGAACATATAAATGCACTGTTAGACAAAAATAAATGAAATTACAAAAAAAGAATTCGTTAGAAATCTCATTAAAATAGTTATCGTTACTTTGAGCTGCGTTTTTAGTTTGGCGCTACACACCGACATGTAACAGGCATGATTATGTGTTTAAAAGGTGGGCTCATGCTTAAAAATAGAAATATTCTAATGAACCCTGTTCTATTTATGTTGTGCTAACTGAAATAAAAAAAATTGAAAGAAAAAAAAAGAAGATACAAATTTAACGGTGATAAAGAAAAAAGTGAAACTTTCAAAAAATACATTCAAACTCGATATGAACATCCACTTAATGGCGGTTACAAAGCCATTGACTGCGGCAATGAGTGAACTCCTTTACTTGTTCGTCCCCATGCCAAATGCGTAACTGGATTTTTGACGCCGTTGGCTAATTAATTTTTGGCGCCCATTATTTAAATAAAGCGTTCTTTTTTACAAATATTATTTAGCGATCATATTTGGAAATCTTCCAGGGTCATTTACAACAGTAATACTCCGACAGACCAGATGAATCTTTCAAATATTGTTTGATATTATTGGGGTGGGGTTGAAAAGCTTACAAAGCGCTATGTAAGGTTATGTAATTGAAACTAGAATAGTTTCGTAAGTTAAAATTACATTAAAAATTTAAACTTTTTAATCCTGTTAATATTGAGAATAATGTACTTTATTTGTATAACCTCTGCCAGAAAACTTTGAAATATTGTGTGATTTTTATTTAATGATGTAGTAGAATTTTTGTTTGTCTGTTTGTTTTTATTCATCAGTGTTCAATTAATTTTGAAGTTTTTTTTTAGCGTACATTATTAACTCATGATGGTTCCCAACAAATAGGTGACCATCAATTTTGACTGCGAGCAACTCGAAAGTCAGAAGATGCGACTGTGATGACACGGCCTGTTTGTTATTCTGTACTTTAATCATGAGTGTAATATCGAGTCACCAAACACTCACTGATTCAGTGACTTATTGACGACAGCCGAAGTGTAGTTCAAGTGTTTATGTAACATGAACAGATGAACTTCCATGTTCCATAGTGCACTCACTTGCTTCACGCGGCCAATCAATTGGGGAAAACCCGCAAACTTTTGTTGTACCGCAAACACTTAGAGACCTGAATGTCCTATTTTTGTACGGAGACAAGTCGAAGTAAAAACATCGTCTCTATGGGGTGACTTCTAATCTAAGTAATCTAACGGTCAATGTTTTAGATTTGTTTTTAGTTTCCAAAAGTGTATGTGACGCATTTATAAAATGAGTTCAAAGTGTTAACGTGATTAGACTGTGACTACGAAAAAGAATTGTCCTTTAACGCGATTGGGCGATTTTCTGACAGGATTTGACGGAGATGCAAATGTTTATTATACTGTTTTTACTTCGGAGTTCGGAAAAATTATTTGCTTTTGTTTTGTACATATATAGAAATGATTTTATTGTATATTATTATTATGTATATTTCAATATTGGATTTCCAAAGAAAAACAGTATATAAAAATTCAATGTTTTATTTTTTTCTGGTGTTCGCTGTGCTGATTGGTATGGAATTACTTCAGCATAAAGCTTTTTTGATCTCTCTACACAAGAGTTGTCCCCTTAAACAGTGACGTGGCATTAATGCCACGAGGGTGAGACGATAACTTACCGACACCCAGAGGCGTCACAACGACTTGGCATCGCGGCAGTTGCCAAGGGCGCCGTGGGCTAATCTTTCAATTTTTTCAAATTTAGTATTTTCCTACCTTTTTTATATCAATGTATCATTTGTCGAGGGCGCCAAAAATAAATTAGCCAAAAATGGGCGCGGAAAACCCAGTTACGCTTCTGTCGACACCTTTAACGAAAAGACATCGGCTGTTGGCCTAAAATATCGTCCATTAAGTTTGGAGGATTTTTCCCTGACAATCAACCATATTGATGTAGGACAACGTTGGCATTAGGCCAGAAGTGTTTAGAAATGTTTAGAAGTGTTTAGAAGTGTTTAGAAGTGTTTAGAAGTGTTTAAAAAAGTGTTTAGAAGTGTTTAGAAGTGTTTGTAATTATTTCTTCATCACATGTTTATTTTATACACTATTCAAATTGGAATAGCTTCTTATTTTCCAATATTGTTGCAGTCGGTGTTCCGATAAATATGGCTTCCAGCTAGTTACCCTATTGAAGGGCATTAAGCTTTTTCAAGAAACCTTTTGTCTTAAATAAGTAATTATGTTGTTGTTTTTTTCTACTTTTCCATTCTTATTTAAATACAAAAGTACAAAAACACTGATCCCTCAAATGTGCATGATTTTGGGTTTGGAAAAATAAGGGAGCCAATATTTTCCCCTAAAAATAAAATTATTAAAATAATTTATGGAAACTACTATTTAATTAAAGGATTTCTTAAATTTTAAAATAAATTGTCTTTTAATAGAGGATATATATCACCAATGTGTAAATTATAAAATTAATACATCGTATACGTTTTAGCTTTACAAAATTGTATTCTTAATTGTATTTGGAATATTCGGAGGACGCGGTTATCGAGTGGCAGCGCGCTCGACTGGTGTACCGATGGTCACGGGTTCGAATCCTTGTGAAGGCAAGGTTTGTTCCCGGGGCCTAGGGCGTCCTTGAATCACCCAGCTCCGAATTGGTACCTAACACTAGTTCGGCGGCTGGGTAATGCGTGGAACCCACAAAGCCGTGGCCTGTGAACGCTGCATCACTTGCTAACAGATCATCTGTCATGGTCTGTGGACGCAATTATCTTCTACATAGAAGGAGCGTCTGTATAGATAAGATAATAATAAGAGAAGATTAAATCCGAGTCTCTATGCTAATAGAAAACTATTAAAACTATTGATCTCTTCTTGTTTCAGATTAGTTTTTGAGTGAAAGAAGAAACGAATACATCGCTACCTGCCCAGACAAGAATGATCTCCAAAGTAACGGAATCTTTACACATTTCCATTAACTGAACATGGGAGACCACCAGGAGTCTCACATCTGAACCTGTGTCTAGCATGTGATTTCAGGAAGCAGGCATATGGCCGAATGATTGCATTTGGACGTTATTTCTCAGGACCATGTAATGGAGCTCGAGAAGCCGCTCGATTTCGGGTAGTAGTCTCAGGGATGGCCGCCACCCAGCTTCCTCCGCCACAGTGGACGTGAGAGAGGTACCCACTCGAGCCGCATCAGTCCAACATTCCGGTCTCTGCAAGGGAGGACATTTAAGATTCACAGAGATCTTCAACACCCAGGTGAGTTGTGTGACCGTGTCCGCGTGTTTTAAGTGTAGGGTCAAGACAACACTTGGTTTGTAAAAAAATTGAGTTTTAATTCCATTTTAAACGAAACAACAAAAACAAGAAAAAAGAGTGTTTTAAAAGGCATTAAAAAAGTCCTGCATGTTACAGAGATTATGTTAGAATAGAATTGTTGGTCTACGGTAATTTTTAATCTTTTGAACTTGGATACACAAGCTATATTTACACTGTCAATTTTAACTGAATTATCAAAACGTGTTTTGATGTCTAAGTCATGAGGCAAACTTATCCCTCTACTGCATGAGGTATAAAAATTTTGAGGAAAAAAATATTTAATGATTTATTATAGCCTCCTAGGACTCCAATAGATGACTTCTGTACTAAAAATATTGACATTGTTTATTATAACCGTTATATGACATTGTTGCCTACGGGCAACATTATGCATACGGAGATATTCCTATCATAAGAACTAAAAAAATATCTCTCCATGTTTCATACAAATTACTGGAAATTAATCCATGTGTATAAGGTTATTATTATTAAAGGTAATATTAATTAAATTATATTGTTGATATTAGTTATTTAATGACAAAAACTAGAGTTTTTCTGAGTAAAATATAATTTTATTGAAAATAATAAGAAATTACTGGAAAATTATTCTGCTGCAGCTCAACACATAACACAGGTAAACCGGTGGTCAAATTAAATCTAATGCCAAACTCCTCTAGGAATAGGCTGTAATAGATGCAAATTTATATATCCAGAGTCCAGTGGTCTTCAGATCTGGCTTTCCCTCTATCACAGGGGGGGGGGCAAACTTTTTTGGGCGAGAGCCGCATTAGTTAGAAATGAAACATAAAGGGACCGCACCTAACCAAAATTTAGCCTCGATTCAAGTAGAAACATCCATCTTCAACAAAATGTATTGATTTGTTATATATTTCTGCAGGCTTTCGCGGGCCGCATAAAACTCTGCAGCGGGCCACGTGCGGCTCGCGGGCCGTAGTTTACCCATCCCTGCACTATTGGCTTTATTGTTTAATTCATGACAAAAGATACATTTTATAACCCCATTTATTCTTTGGGTTATATATTCTAAGGGGAGAGAGAACCTTGAAGGTAATGACCTACTCAATCAGATTGAGAGGCCTGTTGAAATTTTGTTGAACGGCATATAAATTGCTCAGTTCCAGTATATTCCCAAACATTTTTTTTATCCAGAATTTTCCTAAAAATATTCTACTGGCTCTTGATGTAACTGCTTGTTGATCCCTTCCTGTAAATGTTGGTTATACAAAGGGAGCAGTGTGAGGAGCAGTCTCTTTCCAAATGGGCCGTTTGATTGTTACAGCTGTGGCATATGTCGAGGTGGAAGGGGCATCTGGATATTCCTCCGAATCACTAGATTCAGTCTGAGAAAGTTCTGAAAATATTGATTTGAATAATTCAAATACTGTAAATAAATAATTTTTATTATATATTTCTTTTCAATTCGTTCTAATTCTAAGGGGAACTAGATATTACATTAGAAAGAATAAGAAGTATAAATAACCAGCACGAAGGGTGACGTCATTATATGGAAAATAATCATCAGCAGTCACTGTTATCATGAGTATCTCTTATTTTCCCCTGCATTTTGTGACTTGCCATAAGATCTTATCTTATCTTATCTGTTTACAGACGCTCCTTCTATACAGAAGATTATTGCGTCCTACGCTTATCTATGGTTTGTGTTTAGTCCTGCATTTTTATTAGAGATTTAAATGTTGATAAAGTGTTGGTTTTCCTGGATTCTTCAGGCAACCCATTCCACGCCCGAATTCCGGACGGGAAGAAGGAAAACTTGTATGTGTTTGTTCTTGCATACGGAATAAGAAAGGTGTTTTTATCCTTATGTCTATCTGAGGGTTGTATTAAGTTATCTTTGTGTTGTATTTCTAAATTAGAATTAATTGCTTTATGTATGATTACTACTTTGCTCTTGGTTCTTCTATCCTCTAGTGTTTCAAGGTTTAATGATTTAACTAATGGTGTTACTCTTGTCAGTTTCGAATATTCTCCAGTAATGAATCTGGCAGCTCTTTTTTGAATTTGTTCTAGTTTATCAATGTTTTCTTTGGTGGGTCCATTCTCTATAAATGTAAACAAAAAATTAGCCTTTTAATTTTTTTTCTCACAATTTCAATTTCATGAAAATTCATGTCAGCCTATATTTTGTAATGTTTATTATAATTATTATATGTAATTTTTCCAAAAAATGCATAATTGAAGTGCAATTTTACAGGAAATATTGTAACTAAATAATAACATAAGTTAAGTAGTTCATTATAAAAATAAATATTGCTGCTATATTATAAAAAAGGCAACAATATAAAATATAAACCTATAAAAACAATGTCAAGTCACTGTACACGATTTGATCAATATGCTCATGGTGTTGCTTATAAGCAACAAAGGTTTAGAGCATGATAAATCAAGCTACAGTAACATTTACTTTCTGAAGGCTGTATGACTAAATAATAGAAACCATATGTCAAATAATTATATTTAAATCCATCATATACTTACATTTTATGGGTCTTGTATCTGATGATAAAATGTATCAAATTCTCGAAGTAGAAAAAAATGGGACGACCGCTTGAAAACTCAGCTCTCTAAATGCGTATGCAAAGTAAACAATGGCTAAGTAGGTCAAATTAAAGTGAAACCACTTTAGACCAAGGGGAAATCATTCAATATTAAGAACATCCATGAAATCAAGTAGTAGGACACTTTTTTTGGTATGTTGCCTGTAGGCGACATTATGCAGTAGAGGGTTAAGAATTTCTTAGGATATCTGGTGTTTTACGTTTTCGAAGTCTTCGCCTAATTCATCAACACAAACTTTGAGTTCAGGTCAAAGAAATTAGGACCCACTCTGATTGGGGCTAATGACTCCACATCCTAGTTGATGGTTCGGGGTGTGTGAGGGGTGATGTGGAGTTCGCGTTGGCTGACTCATGGTCTCATAGCCAATTAGCAACAGAAATGATATCTGTATAGTAAAAAAAAAGCTATTGTCACATCCGTGTTTATTGTTTCTATAGCAACCGAAAACTTTTAGGGCCATCACGCCACATCAGACATTCTGAGATATCCTTGTAGTCCAGAAAAAAAGACAACGACATGGACTTGACGATCAGATTGGTTCCTGGTTAGAGATGTCAAAACAGTGACCCCAGTAACAAATTTCATTGTGACCGACCACGGGAAAATCCTGATACATTTGTTGGAAACAAATTAGGTTTATTATCCCACCCGAGTTTCAATAACCGAACGTGATTTTAATGGGGAGTATATCTAAGCTCGTTGCTTTTTTTTAAAGTCATAGACACAAAAGACTACTGGTGAGGTTCCTCAAGGTGGTCATTGTATAGGAGTTACTTTCATCAGTGGACTCCCAGGCCAACGGCATAAGATGAGTCATATTCAGTCGACCAATTCTTAACATTTTATTTATTTTACTTTAAGCTTTAAGTGCATTGTGGCTCATGTTTGATATTTTTTACTGACTTAAATTAAATTTTAACGCGATAATACTAACTCTTTACCCCACCCTCTCCCCCCACAGCCCCGCCACGTTTTTTCCCTCATAGATCGACGGATATAAAATTTCGAAATGTCTCTAGCAGATCTTAGAATAACTGCATGAATATAAATGATTACAGGTCTAACATGTCCATATGTCTGGCTTATTTTAAAAAACAAAAATAACACCTATTCCGTTTTGGTTAAAGTTAAAGAATAAAATGGTCTTAGGACAAAAGACACACTTCACTTACCTTTATCAATATTTTACTTTTTGAAAACACCAACAAAAATTACCTAGCTTGAAAGATTTGTATTTGTAAGTATTTTTTTTTATATTGACAAAAATTTGGATGCATACCATATATTTTTGTGAAAGTCTTCTTTATTATTGATTTTGCATCTTTGGCAATGTTCTGATGCACCTATTGAAATAAACATTGTACAGCAATCTGATATAAAATTATCTTGTGGTGCTGAGGTCAAAATGTATTTGTTGTTTAACACCCCCCTTCCCCCTTTTTTCCCAATCTCCAGGCGTTTTGTATCAGTTAATAACCTGAATTGGAAAAACATAGTATTTCACAGCGCCTTAATCCAACACATTCGCAACGCATGTGAAACAATGTGGTTTTAAAGAAATTTATATTATTTATTTATAGATGGGAAGACGAATCTTTATTGGTGTTATTATAGAATATTGAAAATAAATGTGTTATTTTAATACAAAAAATGTACAGTTGTAGGAAATGAATACTGTAAACGTAAAATAATTGTGTGGGTGGAGATTTTGTTTTGTCGGCAAAGTCAGTTGATTGTTAAAGTAGAAAGAAATTGGGTAGGAATTGTGCTATCTGGATATCGGTTTATCCCCGCAAGGTAACGTTTCGAGTTGAGTAGGCCTTGCAATTTCGTTACGGAAGTTAATTAATAGAGCATCCTAGTATTCAGTCGGAGCAATGTCATTAATATTTTAATGAAATATCTTCTTGAATTGATCTCAACGGATTATTTTTAATTCTTTGTAAACTCGAGGTCAGCTTTAGTGGAGTGGACTGAGACAAAAACTTTAGTGGACTGGACTGAGACAAAAACTTGAGTGGACTGGACTGAGAAAAAAACTTTAGTGGACTGGACTGAGACAAAAACTTTAGTGGACTGGACTGAGACAAAAAATTTAGTGGACTGGACTGAGACAAAAACTTTAGTGGACTGAACTGAGACAAAAACTTTAAAGCACTGGACTGAGACAAAAACTTTAGTGGACTGGACCTATGGCGGATTAAGGCTGAACGGGCTAAAGCCAGGGGCCCCCGATGATTTAGGGCCCCCAAACTTAGCATATTTGATAATAAATGTGGACAAATGTATACATGAATTGCTGAAAATATGATAAATTAATAAAATATCATCTATTAAAAGGATCTCTTTTCCCACACGATAGTCTTAGCAGTCAAAAAACCTGATTTGATAGGCTCAATAACAGAAATTATTAAAGAATAGTATATATATATTTTAAATTGACAACCCTCAATGAGCCCTCGTGGCCGAATGTAAAGTACTACGGCTTGTGGTGCAAGCGGTGGCGGGTTCGATCCCCGGTTGGGGTGTGAATTTTTTTTTCCATGTGTTTTTTTATTTTATAAATTGTCTTATACACTCAATTTTAGGATACCGGCAAAAAGTTATTTCTTCGAATTCGGGTTTTTCATGAATAATCATTTTGGATGAATATTTACAAGTTACAGTCTTATATTAGCTGCTATCAATCATTTTATCTAAAGGTACACTGGCTGGATAGGGCCCCAGTTTGAATTGCAGCCAGGGGCCCCGTGCAGTCTTAATCCGCCCCTGGACTGGACTGAGACAAAAACTTTAGTGCTCCAAACATTTTAAAAACCTTGTTGAACATCTGTTTTTCCTAACACTTGTCAAACAAATTATAACGTTTTGGATAATGAAAAATGACACAACCTATTCTAGACGCAAACATTCTCATCAAAGGGTTATCAAACATACAGTCATTCTTTTTTGTATTTGCATAAACTGTTTTAAGGTTGTCTTTTCATACCCGCTCATATTTGGTTTCCTTGAAATTAGAATCAATTTAGATTCTTATAAAGTGTTGTTTTCTTATCCGACGTAAGTTTTGTAATTTTAGTAGGTGAGTTAATCACGTCAGCGCTCTTCTGTTTTTTTTTGGTGGCTAATGTATGGTTTAAAGATTCATGGACTAAGCCAGATAACTTTTTTAAACATATTTCTCTGCTCACAAATCAGTCGGTTTGGTCATATCATTGGTCTCTCTCACGTGACCCTGTGGCTCGGTTGATAGCCTGTCACATGTTGACCCGAGATCGCATTAAATTTTGTGACACGTTTACAGTTCAAATCAGCTGGCTTTGGTGGGAGGGAGTGGCTAGCCCATGTGCAAAATATCAAACGCATTTGCAAAGTTGCACAGCATCCTTTTTTTTTGTGCAAAATTTTACACCTCATTTAAACAGTTACTATATTATCCCTATCCCAATTTCCTGTGAGATCATTCTAAACTACTACGCGGATATTGGTGGTGAAAGGTGATATTTGGAAACATCCCGCCTAATCTGCTCGTCATAATTCATTTGCCAGTTATGGCGACTGTTGAGCACATTATTTCCAATCAAGTATTAAGTGACTTGTACAATGGCTGGAATTAGTTCAGCAAGTAAGAAATGGTTTTGTTTCGTGATTATAGGAAGGTTTTGTTTTTTTTTCAATAACTAATTCTACTATTGGTGCCCTTGTGGGGCAATCCATTTACCGCGCTCTTCCACGAAAAGTTTCTTTATCAAGTTGAAAGTGCTGCCCCTAATTCACAGACGTAGTGAGGAGTGGGCATAGCGTACATATGTGCTGGGATGCAAATGTGTGTCTTACATCACTACAATATAATGGGAGAACAAGAGTCAGATATAAATTTTAACAAGGGAAGGGGGCACACGTTTTACAATTTTTCCTCGGGCGAAAAATATCCTAGCTACTCCTCTGTCGTAATTATCAAGAAACAAAAAAACAAAAGTGGGTTAAACACACCCTTAACTGACGTGTGCATCATTAAAACAGGCGCCCTTTGATTGAAAACTATTTTATAAATAGTTTTATTGGTTTTATGCACACTTAAATAATAGATAACTACTTAAATTCAATTATTATTCGGCAAAACAAAACAAAATCTTGAATACATAAAATATTAAATATAATAAAATATATTATTATTTATTGGAAAAAACCTCTTGAAAAACTTTGCTGGTGAGTTGTCTTCGATCATTTCATAATAAGTTCCTGCCATTGATTCGGCTCAATTTGCACCATCACTTGATTGGTATCTTTGAAGTAATCAATGCATGTAGCGGGGAATCATGCCCAACGATTAACAAAACGGAGAGCTACTTAACCTTGATTCGCCAGTTATTTATATGGCATTACAGAGTCAGACAGTGATGGTGGTCTTTATTTAAATAGATTGTAATACATGTTAGCACAAGGGCAACGGTGTAATCACCTCATAAGGGCTGGAAACTTTAGACTGGTAAAATCACAGCTACATTTTAAAACATTATGAAGGTACATTTGTACTTTCAATTGGAGATGAAAACATCAGCAAAAATAAAAAACGTCTTAAAATGCAAGACGCAAAAATAGACTGCCAAGAAATGTTTTCAAACATTAACTACAAAGAACAATCTTTCAGTCCATTTTACGCGTACTTTTGGAACTTGTAGTTACACAAAGAAGCATTAACACAACTGCATATCAACAAAAAGTTATGAGATTGTTTTGTTAAATCCCTTATATTAACTTGCTTTGTAAGTTTAAGCGATCGGACTATCCGAACATTTGATTATAATTCTTTCACGTGACAGTTCAGTTCACGCCTTGACGCCGACCGTCGATTCACACCCCCTACTGTCCCTACGCCCGATTTGAAAACCAGGGGAGATAATTCTGTTTCAGTCTGTAAATGTCACATTGAAATATAATCACTACTTTTAGTTATGTCTCATATATAAGGGATTTATAGTCAAAAACTTTGTTTTTACATACATTTACATCAACGTTTTGGTGATGTTTAGCTCTCTTTTGATAAACACAACACCATTTTATGTTTATTGTTGATAAACTTTTGGTTTTTTTTCCTAATTTAAAAAAAAAGATTAACCATGATGTTCCCTGGTGACCTCGGCTAATTAAAAAATATTTTTAAAAAAAAATAGCAGAAGAAATAACATCTTCTGACGGTTAAATTTTACATGCCGAGGAGCAAGCAGCAGACGAGGCCAGAAAGTGAGGGGTTATTTTGGGTACAAAAGTCAAGTAGTCCAAGGTTTGTAAACAGGGCCTGGTAATTATTTTTTTTAAAAACGTTTTATTTTAAGCATGGTGAAATATCTTGTAAATAGGTCACTTTATTTATTTTGTTTATTTCATTTTTAGGCGGCGGTTGGGTGGGCGGGTTATCATTTAATAACAGAAACAACGAGACAGCCTTTTGGTTCTTGTCTCATCTTTTTAGCACACAAACTTTATTAAGAATACCAACTTAAACAGAGAGCGAGAAAGAGAGAGTACCGTTACTTTGTAACTGTCAACATTATTGTCAACAACAGGTTGAACTCTGTTTGATTTGATCACATGATAGCAAATGATCGATCTCTCAATCGAATGACTTAGCATTCACAATATGCATTGTGACCAACGCTGAGAAAAACACGCCGACAACGTTGACTCGAGGTGGACTGGAAAGAACTCCATGACGTTGACTCGGGGTGGACTGGAAAGAACTCCATGACGTTGACTCGAGGTGGACTGGAAAGAACTCCATGATGTTGACTCGAGGTGGACTGGACAGAACTCGATGACGTTGACTCGAGGTGGACTGGACAGAACTCCATGACGTTGACTCGAGGTGGACTGGAAAGAACTCCATGACGTTGACTCGAGGTGGACTGGACAGAACTCCATGACGTTGACTCGAGGTGGACTGGAAAGAACTCCATGACGTTGACTCTAGGTGGACCCGACAGAACTCCATGACGTTGACTCGAGGTGGACTGGAAAGAACTCCATGACGTTGACTCGAGGTGGACTGGAAAGAACTCAATGACGTTGACTCGAGGTGGACTGGACAGAACTCCATGACGTTGACTCGAGGTGGACTGGACAGAGCTCCTTGACGTTGACTCGAGGTGGACTAGAGAGAACTCCATGACGTTGACTCGGCCCGCCAAGGTCGACACAACACCGGGTCCATAGTTCTCGCGGCCCGCATCCGTCATACCCTGCCCGGCCCGGCTCAGATCTGCTCCATCGTTTATAATCACCTGTAGCTGGTCCGTAAGAAAACATTCTAATAAACCACAGAGACACATAACACGGGCCTCGCATTATACTGACAGACAAGAGAACGCTGGGCGTCAAACCACAAGAACCATGCAGGGGATCTCAAATTCTTCCACTGCATGGGGTATTTTCTTATAATGCCGCTGGGTTGTAAATGAATGAAATAGAAATAATGAAACTAGGGTCTCGTAGTATCAGTAGATATCGCAATTTGAAATAAATAAATAAATAAATAAATATTTGTGCATGTCTCCTCATAAAATAGGTGGGATTTTTGACAATCGGGGGTTGCATTGATTTTCTGCACCAAATAAGAAAAAGCTCTAGGCACAAGGAATTCCTATTGAAATAAACAATTAAAAAATTTTTTATACGTAGTTGACCGAGAACGTCACCTAAAGCAAAAGGTGACAACCCGTTGTGACTCTTAGTCTCATGCCTCTCTGTCTTCTGTTTAGTTGTGATTCAAACACCTGGGTTGTAAACGTAAGTTTGATAAGTGAAATTTTATTCGCTTATTAAATTAAATTATTCATCTGACGGCTCAACAGCCGAAACGTCTATTGCGTCGGCTGTATTACGTGCACTAGGAGCAGTCTCGCCTGAGACGTCCACTGGTGGCCAGTTGTAGACCCCTCGGATGTCTGCTGATGTAATGAAGGGTGTTTTCGGGGGATGCCATGGTGAACAATGTATGCCCGGCGCGTAGAATGCCTTGCGTTCTACGGTACAGTAACTGGCGGAGAAGAAACACGCTCAACAGTGCAGATGTGCGATCACTGTACGACTTATGTACGTGCGCAAGTGCGTGTGTGCGTGAGGAGGAGGGGGGGGGGAGGTATCAGTAAAGTGTTGGTTTTCATAGTTGATGGGAAAATGTGCATCAATTTATTTCTCAAATTAATTGAATTTTTGTTTCATTTTGTCGCTGTAATATAATAGATTTGTCAATGTTCAACTTAATTTAATTGCCTACTAAGATTGTTTGTGTTTCACTTAGTGAACCACGAGATATGCACATGAAGCAAACGTTGTGCAAGTTACCCAAGATTGAATCGTTTGTACTTTCGATTTTATATTTACTTTCATATTATGAACATTTCAATATGCAGACCATTTTTCGAGTACTTAGTGGCCTGATTTAAAGAGGTCATTCCAAGCACCGGTGACAGCATAATAAAATCTTGAACATGAATATAACACAGTTCCTTTTTTAAATCATTTAGTCAAATATTGTTTTCATTACTCAATTTTAGCCATATTTCGCGTTAAAAGATAATTGAACATCGTAAACTATCTGGAAATAGCTTTATGACGTCTCTTTCCATAAATTGAGCGAAGGAAATTAAGAGCGTTTTTTTTCCTAATGTGTTAATTAGTCTTAAAATGTACTTCATTGATGATATAACTTATATTTCGATAACGAATGTTTATGTTAACAACTTCACTCGTCTACTCGGAAAATGTTTACGTTTCAACCATTTTTGTGAACTGCTCTTCAAGAACTTTTCTTTAAAAAAAATAAAATAATAATAATAATAAAAAAATTAAAAAATAAAACTGTAAAAAATCAAGTTTTTGACTATCAATCCATTATATAGGAGACATAACTAAAAGAATGTTCATTATAATACGCAGCACAAGACAATCCAAAAATACAAAATTTTAGTTATGTCTCGTAAAACATGTTTAATATAATGCGCACCGATCGGAAATATATTTTTAAAAAGTAACGTCAATATAATACGCACCAAATCGTGCAGCGGGAAAGTATTATAAAGGTCGTTCAATATAATACGCACCACGACACTAAAGCAAAAAAAATGTAACATGTTATATAGAGAAAAATAAAATAATCTAAAAATTCATTAATTTAATTACGGTACATTTGATTTATTTGAAATTTTGATACATCATTTTTATCATCGGCACGAGTCTGCCTGCAAAATTTCAGCTCGCTATATTACGAGAAAGAGGGTTAAAAATCGATCCAAAGTTTTTTTTCGGCACCGCCCGCCTGCCTCAAGCAAGCAAGTAGACACCACGAGTTAATATAAAGGATTTTTTAAAAAGCTTTAGTACATCTATTCTAAACGATGATCTGTTTCATCAAACGGTGAACGCAACCCGTCAAACAATGGCGGCGGTGATGCAAAAGTTGTATCCCAACAACTAAAAATACCTTACAAAATAATCCTTCAAATCGCCTAACTTTTAATCATCCCAGTCAGTGCTAAAACCAAGTTACGCCAGCAGTGCACTTCCTTCACGTCCCAAAACTATGTAATTGTGTTTTACAGCAATATTGATACTATAATATTTGAAATTCAGCACACAAAAATATCAACATTGTTTTTTTTTGTTTTTTTTTAAATTCCGGCTTCTAAATAATATGTTTAAAGAGAGCAACAGTCGCATGGCAATTCAGTCAATTTATTTTATCGAGTACATCGGATTAATAAATAACTTTTCCAGCCCATCCTTGGCTTAAGGATCTTGTTTAAAAAATTTTGAACAAAAATTTCTTTTATAATCAATTTATCAGTTTTCGATGTATTTAATTTTTTTTTAAATACAGAAAGTAAAAATAAAATACACCCCCTCCCCTAAGATTAAAAAAAAACGATGACCAGATTTCTAATTAGACTGCGAGCTCAAAATACAATGTGTGGAGGCAGACGAGACGTGTCTATCAAAGAACGTAATTTGTTGAAACCTCGCGGGCTAGGCGCTATCGCGAGAGTTTGTAACTGTGATAAGGAATCTTATCGAACGAGTCTGGACGCAGCCTTTTTATCTCCTCTCTCTCCAACAGGTTAGAAATGTGGGTTGAATGAGGTTGAGGAGGGGGGGCGTGGGGTAGGGGGGCAACTGAGACAGGTGATTTTTACATAATATGGCAGGGTTGACTTGATGAAGACTAAAAATAGTTTTGAAGACAAATTTGGCCAAACAATTTCTCAACTTAAGACGCAGTCTTTTAAAAATAGCTAAAACAGTGTGTGTGTGTGCGTGCGGGTTGTGGTAGGGAGACAAATTTAAATTTTTACCTTATGTTATATCTTAAAAGCTAATTGGTGTTTCCTGCATTCAGAATGTAAACGATTATTTTTAAAAAATAGAAAATAATATATTATAACACATAATTTCACTATGTTGTCAGTTGTGTATAAAATATCATAGATTACGCTGAATATCTCATACTAGATACGACCCGTGGCGTAGCATATGAAACAGACTAGCTCATAGACAGTGTAAAGAAAGGGAGGGGGAGGGACGCAAACTACAGCTCGAAGAAATTAGAAAAAACCGCGAGTAAATGTTGGGGTAGGGGACCGCCGACGCATTATTGGCCTCGAGTCATGCAACTGTGGTTAGCTACCTGCCTCCCCCCCACCCACCCTGCACCACTCTAGCTTCCCAACAATAAACTGTGATTGGTGGATGCTAGAGTGGGTCATGCGTCAAGCTTATTTGCACTCGTCTTGTGCTTGTTCAGGTGAATTATATATTATAGAGACTTGTGTAACCCGTCAAAAATGACGGAAGTTTTCATAACGAATACATTTCAGCTGAAATCTATTAATTTTGAAAAATACACAGAATAATAAATAAATGTAATACAGTACTTTTATTTATTTTTATTTGATTAATTTATTATCATACTAGGTTGTCCTGCGGCGCCGTGGCGCCTGCGGCGCCCACATTTTGTAGGGCGCCTACGGCGCCCACCTTTTTCAAAAGCACAACTAACTTGTCCTTGTATGATAAATACGTAATATTAAACTTCCTTAAATTTACACAAATTATTTTATAATAGGGGTTGTAGGGCACCTACGGCACCCACTTTTTGGGGGGTCAAAAGCCCAAGTAACTTATCCTCGTATCATAAATCCGAAATATTTCTGAAATGTACACAAAGTATTTATATAATTTTATTTTTTTACAGTGCTAATCACAACACGATTTTTAAACTAATTTTAGCAAGCAGCGCACCAAATTACTGCACCAAAAAATAGCTATTTGAGTCAGTCATCACTGTTTACAACACAAATGCTGATGTCAAAGGTTCGTGCGTTGTTTGGTTACTGTTAATCTGAAAACCAAAATGATTATAATTTTTGAGTTTATATTTTCAATTTTTAAAAAAAGCAGAGTGATGTCCCTTAGCGTTAGGCCACAGTCATACATAATTGAGGTTAAATATATACAAGGTTGAACAATTTTATGCGGAACGTTCGCTAAGTGTTATTTTTGGTCCAGTAATTTTATGTTATTATGTTGATCGCACCGCCACCTAACAGCATTACAAATTTCGCAGCGCCACCTAGTTACATCCATACATACAGACAACGGGAATTATTTATATTCTTTGGTGAGCACCGAGCATTTTTGTTTATGTAATCGTATCTTGAAGAAAGAACACATTTTCTGTTTTGAATACCCGTTTTATTATTTTTTAAATTCATTGTTTAACATTGATTTCTTGTGTTCGTCTGGATGTATATTAGAGCGTGGTATTCGACTTTATCACTCAGCCCAACGAACTAATAATCTCACACTCAATCCCGGGAATGATGCAAACTGTAATGACTAGTTGTTCAGCTGTGACCTCTAATAACCTTGAGTGGCCCCTTCTAGTTAAAACGTGTTTTCATGTATACCCTCTTTGTTCACTTATTTAGTCACCATGACAACTCGACGTGACCTCGGCTGAACCTTGAGTGACCTCAGCGCATATCTCTGGAAGGGGAATTTGACAGGGACATCACATTATTTTCACTACAACTGAATGATAACAATCAACTAAGAGACCACCGACCTTTCACTGTGTGATGATGCCATGAATCTCATGGCGTCTATTTGATCTGACACTGTTTGTGACGCTTGCGGGAAAATATCAATCAAAAAAATAATATCTCAATTCTATATCATTAAAAGCGTTCTAAAACGTTCGTTGTTTTAATTAAAGTCAAAGGTCACAAGCAATTCTTTGCTATGCTCGGTACACGGTACTCACAAGGTGCCCACGCTTTTAGTTATTAGAACGTAATGCAATAGAACAGGCAAGGGCGGCAAGGGATTGTCATTTAAAAAAATAGTTTTTAATGAATTCGGTGAATTAGCATTTTTAAAAATTCTTTTTTTTTCACAAACAATGTGTGCAACATATAAGGTATTTTTGTAGGGCTAGAATGTTTGGTGAAGGTCTACATTAACTCAGGACTCTGTGCTAGATACAATATTTAAATTCTACCCCCTTATTTAATGATGTGTGATGTCATCGAGGTTTCTTGTTTTAAAATTTTCATGACGTCATACTCTCTGATCTGATAAACGTCCCCTGGAAGTCGGAGCAAGGGCAAGGACATGGGGACGTTAGAAACTGTGGTCAGGCCGGCTCCAAGAAATATTCAGCTTATCTAGCGATCAGCGAGCTCCCAAACTGAGAAAAAGAGAGAGAAAAAAAACGGGCGGGTCTAGGGGGGTAACGAAAGAAATACTCAGAGGAGTTGAATTCCTTGAGAACAGTCGTTTGATTAGAGCTGGTTTTTAACTCGAATCTGTGAGTCAGATAATTTTAATAAGAATTAAAACTAAAATTTAAAAAAAAATCGTATGCTTTTATTATCTGAATGTGTTTTACGACTTTATTTTTTTTCAAAGCTGTATCAATTTTAAGCTCTGATTATTATAAGTTATAAAATCTGTGAAATCCCCATAAAATATAAATACCTTGAATGGTGAGACCTACATTACAAGATTTACCTATACCAAGCTCTATTTTTTGAAGGGAGGAAATCGAGCCCCCATTACCCAGACATCCCTGCCAGAGATTATATAGCTTCTATCTCACAAACGACGTACACACATTCATGATCGAAGCTATGAATGCTCTATGACTCATAGTCGGGTGTTATTTTGACATGTGACCCGTTCTGCTCTCATCTATTGGCCGAGACAAGCCAAATGATTTATTTTAATAGCGACTTTGAATTCTGCAGCAAAAATAGGGTGTGATTATAAATAAACAAGCAATTTTTGTGCAATGAAGGAAAAGTAATAGACTTGATGGTTTTTTTTCTTTAAATTTCAGCTATCCAATTATCCGTGTACAGTCATCCCTTTTAAGCGATCAATGTGCAATTATGTATGTACAACTTCAGACCCGTCTGCACCATTTTGGCCCCCGGGCAAAGAAATAGTGTTGGGCCCCTGGGCAAAGAAAGAGTGCGCCCCCTCCCCCTCCCCCCCCAGGAATAAAAAATAAATATACATAATATAATATATGAAAACATATTCCCATGGGCCCCTATGCTCGTGGGCCCCCGGGCAAATGCCCAACGGGCCTATGCGTTAAGACGGCCCTGTGTACAACCATCTATATACAACAACCCATAGACACAATCCATGGGCTAATATGGAAATTATACTATGCTGAAATTGTATAAAAGCGAATTTTGCCAAAGGAATTACGAATTGCTTTCCTTTGAGCAAAGTACATTAGTTTAGAGTTAGGGTAAAGTGATGACTTATCTTTCCGATGGGATAAAGATTAAGAATAAATATTCCTTTTTTAAACAAAATTTAATCTAATTGTGTTTGTTTTAGAAAAAAAATTGTTGGTTACAATTCGGAATGCTATTTCTTGTTTTCTATTGTTTAAATCTAAAATATCTGTCATTCATTTCAAAATCAGAATTTAAAATTCAATCTTAAAATACCCCCAATTTCTAAGTCTCATAATGGGCTACCGTATATGACAACTAAAGTGCGCCTGGTCTCAGGACAGCAACGAGTTTGTTAAAACACGTAAGGGGGTGTCTCTTTTACATTAAACGGAGTGTGGCTTATAAATAGGGATAAGTCGGATATGGTTTTGTACTATTTGCCGAATCCGGATAGTTTTACCCTAATTCTGGATTCTGGATCCGGATATCTCCAAATTGAAGTGTAAGAGCTAATAGGGTGTTCTTTCTACTTTATATCTAGTATTTAATACTATTTATTAAAATATTTATTATCATACAAATGGAGAGTATCTGCTTTCCACTTTATGATTGATGAACATCTTACAATGAATTGAATGAACAAACTTGAACGAAGTTCAACGAACTGTGTAGTGTGTATCAAGCGAACAGTGTTGTACTGTGTGTGTAGTGTGATGTACAAGAAGAAGTCGTGACCTAGAGCCATAATTAAACTTTTCTTTTATTCTGAAGATTTAAGTTTAATAAGCTGTTAATTAACTTAGTTTGTTATCTTATGTAGTTAAGTAATATCTATACTCGTAACTTTTTAACTTAATATATTTTTCTTGTATTCAAATTGATTCTTTAACTATATTTTGCATGGATTTTAATGATTTCATGATCAACGCTTGTAAAAAAATTTTATATATTAATAATTTAATGTATGACTTAATTTGTTACTTAACTTATTTTTTATAATTATAATATACACAATAGACTAGAGTTTTAAAATTATAACACGTGTTATAGAGACAAGCAAAATTTTTATTTTTAAGTTCGCAAATGAAATCACAATTGCAACTGTCATTAAAGTTTAACGGGAAAAAAAACAACGAAGAATATAAAATTATTACGATGATATAGCTTATATCATATAATTAAAATGTTTAAATGTAAATACTGAATTGAAAGTAGTGAATGATTGTTAACTGCCAACGTACTAGTCAATGACAAAGAAGTTAAAAACGAAAGCGAACTCTCAGCCAGTCCCAGTTTCCAAGGCTCCTGTTTAACTATAAAGTTTATAGTTTATAGTATAAACTAATAATTACAAATTAAACTTAAAATTAGTATTTTTTAACATAAAATTATTATTTTTAACATACAATAAATTTATTAGCTAAAACAATGAAAATAATTTAATGATATGAGTAAATAAAATAGTTACTAGTTATTAGGAACTGATTACTACTGTGCCGTAATATGGTAATGAGCAGTACTTGTTACCTTTATGTTTGTGGGTTTGTTTCTTCAATTTTCAAGTTTCGAAAAATTAAGCATTTGTCATACCCAAATTCATTTTCATGAACAATAACATTCGAAGTTTATTCAGCGGTAACATGCTCTCTCGCTATCCAATCTTGTTAAATGTAGACCTACTGTTTTCTGGTTATTGTTTTTTACTTTTTTTTATAATTGTTTAAAAAATTAATAATATTAATTTAATTTGATTTCACAAATTCTTTACTACATTGATATCCGGATACTATCCGGATCTGCCATATGTATTTGCCGAATCCGGATAGTGGCGAAAATCCTGATAATCGGTCCGAATATCCGGCATTCCTTATATTCGGCCGTCCCCTTTTATAAGCCATGGGAACGCAGTTTTTATTCGACTAAGCTAAATCATACTAAATGGGAATGTAGTCGAAGATATAAGTCTTCCCTCCTTTTATTTTTGTTTTGATGTGAGGGGGTGTAGGAAATAAAGTAATAAGAAAACTTTATTAGCGCGGAAGAAGGGAAACAACCAAGTCATTTGCAATGAACAGTCTCCCCTGAACTCCAAACTGTAATGCACACAGTCTTCCCTGAAATCCAAACTCTAATGCACACAGTCTTCCCTGAAATCCAAACTCTAATGCACACAGTCTTCCCTGAACTCCAAACTCTAATGCACACAGACCTTGTTTGCGAAAGTGTCTTTACTATACTTAATAATTCCTAATATTATGATATCCCTTGTGGATTTGCGACAAGACCTGATACATCCTCTGTATGACAATAGACTTAGTAAGACGTGGTGGTCCCCACATGATATGGCGCCTGTTTGAGAATTGACTTTACAGAACTTGAACTGCGCGTGATGTTCCCAGCGTATGAATAATGCCGATGTAAGTATCTGCATGGGACATGGCTAGCCGTGGGTGGAAATTGCTGCTCATCTGTATTCATGCCGGCGTGGGCGATAAAAGGAATTTTGCACCTCTCAAAGAAGTCAGTGAATGGGGAACGTTTTGTGCTCGTAATTGTACATCCATAATTTCAAGAGCTGGGACGGCAGTTCCTGACGTTGAATTACGAGCACCGATGGGGTTCAACCATCATGGCGTCTTATAGTTTATTTTTAGCATTCCCTAAGCTGTAACGTGGGAGGATGCAATGAGAAGCACTTGCTAATATTGCAATCAACCCCTCGCTTCATTTCATTAGACGGAGCAAAATAGGTTCAAGGGTCCCTTTTAAAAAAAAACAACAACCAAAAACTGTAGTCTTAGAGATTATATTTGTGTGTCTGCTCATTGATTTAAAGTGACATGCGCATGTCTACAAGTTCCATTCTCAAGCCAATAAACTCACGCCCAGCGGTTCTCGTGAGAGTGAAGAGATAAGCTACCATATCTTGTATTCATTGTTAATTTGTTTTTTTAAAAAACGATTGCTTGAAATCTTATCTTGGCGAGATGTATCACTGTTATAAAAATGTTTATCTAGAGCTGTAAAAAATTAAGGGTAATATTGGTTCAAATATTTTATAACTGAATCCTCATAGTGCTTAATTTCCGATTAGTTAAGTAATTTTACAAGTATGTGGTCAAGATCTCAAACGCTAGGGTGGACAAACAGGACTCTCTTATGGGGCCCTAAAGGAAAAGGTTGTTGTTTTTTTTGTTTTTTTTTGGGGGGGGAGGGGGGGTCTTCACAGTTATTTTAAACGATGATATGGTGTGCATAGAACGCTGATGGCACCCACAGTTAATGTGGCTCAAATGTTTCTGGCGGTCGGCTTGCTGGTAACACTGGCCACTTTTAGAAGTAAGTTATCAATGAATTATAAAACATATCAACTTTTTCAATTGTAAATTTTATAATAATTAACAAGCATAGAGTAATATCCACAATGACCAACACAAAGGTCATACCGTTGTGCGTCAACACTAATTTTCTCTAAATAATGGAAGTTGCATTCTATTTTCTTTGGATTTGCCATTTGTCTGTAGAGTGGGGAAGTTTAGGGCATTGCGTTTGAATTTTTCTCTATTGACTAGTTAAGACCCAACAAATCCGTATAATCATTTATTTTAGTCAAAGCATGCATACAAATAGCAAAACAAAGACTCGCAAGCGATATTTATTTCAAATTATGAATGCCTGTTACAGGTCATTAATAAGGACATCAAGTCACCCAGCAGACACTCACAAGCAAAATGTAGTCAAACTATGCATGCATGGTACCAGTCTTTACTGCCTGTAGCCCAGAAAATGGAAATCCGAATGTTGTAGTTAGTTGATACTTGAGCATGTATTGAGGAAAGTCGATATCAACAGAGGAGGAAACTGATAAGATAGTGACCAACCAATCAACCACAAAAAAAACCGATTTACTGTCCACTCGAATGCAAAGAAGCAATACATTATCTTCAGTGGTCAGCGAGACTGGACGGATCTGTCACATTAGCATGACTGACCCATCTGGTGAATGCCCCCCAAAGGGCCCATTATCATAATTACTCAGAGCCATTAGAAGCAACTGGAAGTCTTGGTGATTGAGATTGGGGAGGGGGGGGGGTGATACCAGTCTGTTGTGGTCAGTGCGGTCAGATATTAGTCATGCCCTGAGGTCCGACGAAGTTAAAGCAGAAGTATGCGCACATCTTACACGCAATCTTGGTTAGAAGCATGTGTACAAAAACAACACAAAATCTTAGAATCGTACATGTGTCTGACAATGTGTACACAATCATTAGCAGTTTTGACCTGGACGATAGCTAAAGTTTGTTCAGTTTGTGTATATAAAATCTGGTGAAGTGATATTAAACAAACATAAATTCTACTTGAGCGTAATTAGGCTTTCCATCGAAGCATGGCCCTTTCATTAGTTCATATGCAAATATAGCGAAAATCTTTGAAAATAGAAACAGACCGAACATTATAAGAAATGATTAGCTAGATGTCTTATTCAGCGGTGAAAACTAAACAAAAATTTTCAGTTAGTAGGAATTTTAAATATTAAGAACTAGATACGGCCTGTGGCGTATCATAGGCCGCAGATTTGCTCATAGATCGTGCATAGAAAGTGGGGAAGAACGGACACAAAAAACAGCACGAAGAAATGGAAGCAACGCGAGTGAACACTGGGGGACCGCCGACGCATTTTAGGTCTCGAGACATGCTCCCTGCGGTTAGCTACCTTCCCCCTCCCACCCTGCACCACCTTCGCTTGTCAACCATAAACTGTGATTGGTCGACCCTAGCGAGGTGCATTCGCCATGCTCATTTGCTCGCGTCTTGTGCTTGTCCTAATTTCTGGTGAATTATATATTTCGATTGTTAAGGGTGAGAAAATTAAACTTGAAGGGAGATAAGTCAATATATTTTTACCTATTAATTATAACATCAATTTCAATCATATTTAATAATTATGTATTGATTGTCATTTTAATAACCTTTTTATTTTATTTTAAAAATCCTTTATATATCTTGTGGTGTCTGTTTGAGCCCTTGTCGAAAAAACTTTGGATCGATTTTTTAACCCACTTCCTCGTAAACTAGCGAGCTGAAATTTTGCAAGCAGACTCATGCCGATGATAAAAATGATGTATCAACATTTCAGATAAATCGAATGTACCGTAATTAAATTAATGAATTTTTAGATTATATTTATTTATCTGTATGTAACGTGTTAATTTTTTTTGTTATTGTGTCGTGGTGCGTATTATATTTTATATTGAACAACTTTTCCTGTGGAGCAATAAAGTGCGTATTTTATTGACAACACTTTTTATAAACATATTCCTGATCGGTGCGCATTATATTAAACATGTTTTACGACACATAACTACAATTTTGTATTTTTGGATGGTCTTGCGCTGCGTATTATAATGAACATTCTTTCAGTTATGTCTCGTTCATAAAGGATTTATAGTCAAAAACTTGTTTTTGTACGTTTTTTTTTATTAGACTCTTTTAGCGCTATTACACCAACTCCTATGTACTTAATTAGGATATAGTATATTTTGTCTTAGACCGGCACGCGTCTTAGACCTAAGTTTTATCTTATGCCTACATGTGTCTTAGACCTTGACCTACACTCGCCATAGACGTAAAGTTTTCTCAGACCTAAATTATTCGTAGGTCTCCTGTTGAAGGTAAAGAGCTTATTTTCCACACTCTGTCGACTCTCGTCCTCCGATGAGTCATGTCAGTAAAGACTAAGATTGCCGTCCACTAGTTACACTGGGATTCGGACCGTCGTAGTCGAAGGGAAAAGGTCAATTGTTATGGCTAATGTGAACTCAGTGTCTCTGATAACAGCAGACGGAAGGGAGGCACGAGGAAGTGGAGATAATACACCATGGAATAGAACATGCTAATGACCGTTGGTAGCTATCTTTGTCTGGTTAGTCACAAGGAATATGACAGAGAAAAAAAAGAGGAAATGGGGAATCACCAGATTTATTTGTTATACACACGTACATATTTTAAAAAAAAATTAAATAGGAAATTGGGGCAGGTGAAATCGAGAGATAGTAAGGAAGGATAGAAAGAAAGAAAGAAAGAAAGAATGAATGAAAGAAAGAAAGAAAGAAAGAAAAGAAAGAAAGAAAGAAAGAAAGAAAGAAAGAAAGAAAGAAAGAAAGAAAGAAAGAAAGAAAGAAAGAAAGAAAGAAAGAAAGAAAGAAAGAAAGAAAGAAAGAAAGAAAGAAAGAAAGAAAGAAAGAAAGAAAGAAAGAAAGAAAGAAAGAAAGACAGAAAGAAAGAAAGAAAGACAGAAAGAAAGAATAAAGATAGAAAAAAGAAAATAATATTACATAGGAAAAACAAACAATTTAGGAGATAAACAGTTTAATAACACTGAAATCAAACATTTCAGCAAAACAAGGCGACCAGCCTTTGATTCGGTATTAAAACTACCAGAGATATTAAGGTGAAATATGAGCAATCAGTTTTTTGTGGGAACAAATCAATTTGCAATGACGCCAAAGTGTCATCAAATTACCAACTAGTCCCAATGAATTTTTTTAATACATCATTTTTTCATTAACAAAAAAAAATTGTTTAAGTGATTTCACATAACACACACACACTTTGTATCATAATATTTCTAGATTATTCAATTAAATAAAACATTTCGTCTCTTCATGCGGTATTACCAAGTGGAACGAGGTATATCGTCTACCGTATATGCCAGTGGTTCCCAATCATGTGACCCGCCACTCCCATGAAATCTAAGTACGTAATATTCAATAAAGTTTTTACAAAAGACAGCAAATTTGCATTATAGTTATAGTGACTATTTTTAGTCGACAGTTCGCGACCCCCAGAAAACCTGTTGTGACCCCCTTGGGGTTGCGACCCACAGGCTGGGAACCATTCGTTTCAAATCGAGGAAAAGTCTATCTCTTTATGTTGGTACTTTCTTTTTTTAATTTGATCTTTTTAAATATACGAGAGTCGTCTACAACAGTGCTTCTCAAACTTTTTAGTATGGCGGACGGGCAGGAATTTTTTCCATTGTACCAGAGGACCGGTGCACTATTTTCCCTGCACTGACAATTTTTGCTGTCCTTTTTTTGAGAACATATGCGGACCGGCAGCGGATGGCCCGCGGACCACCACTTTGAGAAGCACTGGTCTACAACAGTGGCATAACATCTGAGTAGATATGTAAGTAAGAGTTCCTCAAGTCTGCTAAGTTGTGATGCTTTTGTGATGGTAAATAAAATGTGTAAGCATATTAATCTAGTAAATAAATATGTATAAAATGTTAACTTGTTTCTGTCCATCCTGTTATTTTTTTCATATGACAACATTTCAAAACAAGTTAACATTCCCTGGATAGACATCATACGTCAGCAATGTTTTAAACGCCAGATTTTATAAGTTATGGCACATTGCGAACCATTAAGAACGATACAATTCCATTTATTTTGCCCTGAAATTCATATTTTTCTAATCATTAGGTTAAACAAATTAACATAATTATGTCATAGGGAAACGTGAATTTTCCCTGAAAAAACTATTACTATTACGTCATTTTATGTGGGTCATTTTGTATACGCAGCTAAATATTTCATGGATACACTTTCACACGGCAGTACCGTTAAACTGTCGTAGGACATTAATGGGGTTTACTACCATGAAGAAGTTTCCGCAAGTTACTTGAGTTGTTTAGGCCCCAGACGAGAAAAGCCATTGAACGACTCGTGTTTGAGGATGTGTTGACTAATCAAGCGAGGGACGAAACATCACTGACTTTAGCGAGGTGGTTGGGTTGAGGGAGTGTTGGGAAGTGGGGTGGATGGCGGGGTGGGGGGAGGGGGTCCGGACGTGTTATCGATCGCATCCCAATCAATAGCCCCGGGTGTCTAGCCGGTAGGAGATGTGATGTTATCTAAAATGTCCAGACACTCAGATTGATGGTGGGGGGGGGGAGGGGGACACACACACGCGTGCTCGGAGGGAATTCTTTGATATTAACTTGTGAATATTTCTGAGCTCCGGTTTCCAGCCGTTGGGTTCTGGTACCCACCGCGTGGACATCTCGGACATTCGCTTAAATTAATGGCGGCTTCTTGTGATGGGTGCTCTACTGACCCGGACATAAACGGTCAGCGGGGGAACGGCCCGAGAGGACGGACATGTTAACACGGGGATTAAGAGAATCACCGTTAACGCCTGGTTCTAGAGAGGTACTCGTTAACAACGGGTTTTGAAGTGCAATATTAAGAAAAGGTCTTTTTTTTAAGATATTCATTTTGACACCGGGTTCCGATCAAGCTTATTTAAACACTGGGTTCAATAAATGTATTTCTAAACACCGGTTCCATAGAGGTATACATTTCTAAACCCCGGGTTAACTAGAGGTATTGCTATACACAGTATTCCATAGAGGCATTTCTAAACACCTATTCCATAGAGGTATACATTTCTAAACACCGGGTTAACTTCAAGTATTTCTAAACACCGGGTTTTCGAAATTATTTATGCCTGTTGTGGTATTTATTAACGGAGAATTTTGAATATTTTCATGTTGCTGGCATAAATCTTAACAATTTTCCATAAAAGAGACGAATTGAAATTATTTACACATTACTTTAATTGGATAAGCGTACCATTTTTAATGAATAACCGCATTTTAATGAAAAACACAAATTATTTGTGCTACTTTAATGCAATAAAAACAAATTAAATTTAATTTTTAATAACGTACCTTAGACTACAATAATTTTCTGAAAACTCAAACAGTAATATAAATTACCCATATTTTATATAAACTACTACTTGCTATTTAAACACAATATTTGAACCCCCATGAAAGGTATGTACTTGTTCGCGCATCATTCTGCGAATGTCGAAATTCCATGCAAAAACCATCGTGGCGATATTAATAGCACATTATTGGTCCCAGCGGTAATGTGTTTTTTGTGTAGTTTTCATCTAAAAGCGTCATCTGGTCGTATCTTATATCGCTTAAATTTCCAAACAAATTGATACCTTTTTTGAGTGATTTTAAATTTTTGAACAGTTTTGCGTTATTTATAACATGCGCACATGAACTATGTAATCAAACAAATGTTGTGGGAATCCGTTAATTAGGACTAGAAATTACGAATATTTTTGTTTCACCTATGTTTTCCCCCTTCAAAAGAAAAAGTGTGGTTGTCGGAATAGGTTGCACTTTTCAAATGCCCAAAAATGCCGCCCCTAAATGTGTGCCGCCCGGGGCGGACCGCCCCCAACGCCCCCCTCTAGCTACGCCACTGGCTGGATCAAATATAAAAAAAATTAAAATATTTATCAAACAGGAGTTAATCGATGCATTATAGATAACAATCATTAAGATAACCTCAGATAGCCTTCAGATAGGGAAGTAAAGTGGTGGTGAAGGGCATGGACTATTTTTGCAGAGATGCAGAAACAAAGGGAATTAAGTGAAGCAGTTTGGAGTAGAGATTCGAATATCGTTGTGGGTTACATCACTCCAATACATCGGATCAGAGCCCCAGGAATAGCCAACATGACGGCCCTGAGTTTGACCAAATGTGTGGTTGTTTTAATTCTCAAGACTTTTTTTTATTAAATACCTTGTCTTTTGTGCAAATATACTCTTACAGTTCACTGAACACTTATAAACAAATTTTTCCTCAAATACTAGCTTTAAAAAAAACAAATATATGTTCTTTTTACATTTTCTACCTCTTTTTTCTCACATCAGCTCGTTCCTGTTTAGACATCGAGTTATGATTCCTAAACCATTTTATGGATGTAGGAATGACTTTGGTGGATCTCTTCACTACAGAAGTAAAACGCACTATTATATCTTACTAATATTAACATGCATGTATATTATTATATAGCATTAGGAGACAAAAACAATTATCTTTATAATAAAAGGATGTATTAATGAGTTTGGTCGATCTCTTGGCTACAGAAGTGAATACACTAGTATCTCTTACTAATACATGTATATCATTATATAGCATTGGGAGACAAAAACAATTATCTTTATAATAAAATGCAATACACAGATATAAACATTTTTCGAAACTTCGATACCTGTCTATCCGCTATCATCAAAACCTTAAAATGTATAATTTTTAGACACATATTTTATCATATACTCTCATCAGAACGACTTTTTAGACACATATTGTGTCAAATACTCTCATCAGAACGACTTTTTACATATTAAGCGGAGGTTCAAAACGAGTTCATTTTGGTGCAGTTTTTTTGTCATAATTCATTATGTTGTTCCCATCTTGAAGTGATGTCTGCCGCTTATTCCAATGACAATTCTGCTTTTTCCTTGATGGTCCTGGGGGGTAGTGGCAAGAGTTTTAAGTGTTGTTTGTTTTTTGTTGCTGTTATTGTTGTTGCTGCTTTGTTGTTGTTGCTGTTGTTGTTGCTGTTGTTGTTGTAGTTGTTGTTTTGTTGTGGTTTTGTTGTTGTTTTTTGTTGTTGTTGTTTTGTTGTTTTTGTTTTGCTGTTGTTGTTGTTTTTGTTGTTGTTGTTGCTGTTGTTGTTGTTTTTGTTGTTTTTGCTGTTTTTGTTGTTGTTGTTGTCCACATCCCTTGCCCTGCGACGAAAATGTCCTGCAAACGCTTCAGCATAACAACTACCAAAACATAGCGTCCATGAACTTCACAGGTCACCCTACACTTATTCCCGTCCTTGGGCGGGCTATGTTACTAGTATTGTGTCATATACTCTCATCAGAACGACTTTTTAGACACATATTGTGTCATATACTCTCATCAGAGCGACTTTTTAGACACATATTGTGTCATATACTCTCATCAGAGCGACTTTTTAGACACATATTGTGTCATATACTCTCATCAGAACGACTTTTTAGACACATATTGTGTCATATACTCTCATCAGAGCGACTTTTTAGACACATATTGTGTCATATACTCTCATCAGAGCGACTTTTTAGACACATATTGTGTCATATACTCTCATCAGAGCGACTTTTTAGACACATATTGTGTCATATACTCTCATCAGAACGACTTTTTAGACACATATTGTGTCATATACTCTCATCAGAGCGACTTTTTAGACACATATTGTGTCATATACTCTCATCAGAGCGACTTTTTAGACACATATTGTGTCATATACTCTCATCAGAGCGACTTTTTAGACACATATTGTGTCATATACTCTCATCAGAACGACTTTTTAGACACATATTGTGTCATATACTCTCATCAGAGCGACTTTTTAGACACATATTGTGTCATATACTCTCATCAGAGCGACTTTTTAGACACATATTGTGTCATATACTCTCATCAGAGCGACTTTTTAGACACATATTGTGTCATATACTCTCATCAGAACGACACTGCATACCTGTCATTAGAAAGTAGATTCCCAAATTAATCTCTTATTTAAAGTTTTCGGTATTTGTTTTAAACTGAAAAAAAAATATTTTTAAATCTGAGTAAAATGTCAATGAAAAATCAGAAAAGGTATTTCTGAGTTAAGATTTCATGGTTTAAACATGACATTCTGATGTGAAACGATCCCAGCAGGAGTTCGCAGGGCAAACTGTCACGAGATATTGACATAAGAACAAGAAGAAGTTAAATTGCGGACAGAGATTTCGAAAGTGAAATCTGATGCAAAATATGTTTTTATTTTCTCGAAGAAATATTGACTCTGGTGGTCTTTGATAACTTTTAAAAAGTATCATCAATTTAACACTAATACAGGGACTATGATCGCTACATGTCATTATAGCATGTATTATTAATTTATTTAAGATACAAAGCCAATGAAACGATTTAAAAGTGATTTTTTTCCTGCTAGCAGATATACTCCGTCATTAGGAAATCCGTGTCATGCTGTCCTTCAATGAGTGGTTGCTCCGATATTTGACAGACCCTTCCCTAAAGCGAACTCGTTTATACACACGAAAGTCACAGAGCCCTGACTGGGGTGAGCAGCTCTCAACGGGTCAGACCGACCCAATGGAATGGAGTTGTATTTCTTTGCCAGCTTACTTTCTATTTATATTTCTTTTCCCATCCTTTTCTTGCGTGAAAGGGAGGTGGCTGTTGTTGTAGCACATACATGATTATAACCTGTCTTTATTGGCGCTTCTCTTCTTCTTTTTTTTTAAATTGCGAATGTCAAACGCAGAAGCAATTTGGGATAGCTGTGTTGTTGAAATAAAAAAGTACACCGGTTTTTCCGGTATCTTAAATAACGCTTTAAAACGAGCAGAGACTTTTAAGTGGCCGCTATTACTTAAGAGATGTTACAAAACTCGATGCACCGTTAAGTATTTTCTAAAGTTCAAAGGAATCAGATTCCTACTTTGGGATGCAGAAAAAACAAACAAATAATTTTGCTTGTGAATTTAAAAGCTGTGAATATCTCTGAAATGTTAGTTTTTGTCCATTAAAGGTTTGTTATTTTTTACGGATGTCTTGGTGCGTATCTGATTTCTACTTCACGTCTGGGGCAATGACATATACAATCGTACGTGTATGTCCTCAATAGAAAACGCACATCTATTAGACGAGTCATGTATGAAAATAAATATTTAATAAAATGCCATATAAAAGTATTATAAATTACATCAGTTATTGATAACTGGACATGAAAAAGTGATTTCTTTTTAATTGCTTGGCTCGGCCTTATAGTGACGTCATTAAGCTGTATGTCAACTGGTGTGGTCAGCTTCTTATGTCAATCCGTTCATTCGCAATGTCTCACGCTTTATCTCCCCTGAATCTGCTTTCAACGACATCTGAAGCACCAGAACTGTCGGAAACCTGATCTAGAAATTCCTTGCTATTTGTGAATATGTTTGAAAGCGTCCTGATCTAGAATGGCTGCCATTTCTGAAGGTGATTGGCGTTGACGACAGACGTCTGCTGAGATAAACTGTACCTATGACAGCCTGCTTGGATGATAACCCGGTCTGGTGGCCATCGTCGCTGGAGACAATATTTTTTCAGGTGACAACCTTAAATGATAACACCCCGTTGTTTCTGGTGACAACCTGCTATGATAACACCCCGTTGTTTCTGGTGACAACCTGCTATAATAACACCCCGTTGTTTCTGGTGACAACCTGCTATGATAACACCCCGTTGTTTCTGGTGACAACCTGTTATGATAACACCCCGTTGTTTCTGGTGACAACCTGCTATGATAACACCCCGTTGTTTCTGGTGACAACCTGCTATGATAACACCCCGTTGTATCTGGTGACAACCTGCTATGATAACAACCCGTTGTTTCTGGTGACAACCTGCCATGATAACACCCCGTTGTTTCTGGTGACAACCTGCCATGATAACACCCCGTTGTTTCTGGTGACAACCTGCTATGATAACACCCCGCTGTTTCTGGTGACAACCTGCTATGATAACACCCCGTTGTTTCTGGTGACAACCTGCTATGATATCACCCGTTGTTTCTGGTGACAACCTGCTATGATAACACCCCGTTGTTTCTGGTGACAACCTGCTATGATAACACCCCGTTGTTTCTGGTGACAACCTGCTATGATAACACCCCGTTGTTTCAGACTGCAGCTCTTCAAGATTCCCGTTGGCACCCTGCTCACGTAATCAACATAGTTTTGTTATGAAACCGACTCCAACCATTCAATAACTGGGATATTCGGATGACGAGGCGACACAGTAAATCATTCTGGTCCCACCACAGCAACCAAAACTCCGAAAACACCTGCAGCTAAATCACTGTTCAACTTCTACTACTCATGTACACTCCGTGCTCTGTCTTTTATTATTTTTTAATCATCTACATTTATGCGTCTTTTGTTGTTTTTTTTGTTGTTTTTTAATTATTTTTTTTTACGAATGTGCATTTTTGCTCTTCAATTATTTTTTAATGAACAATATACCTTTTTTAAATTTAAACATTAATTTTTCATTAAGTAATATTGATATTAACTCTGTTCATCCTTTTTTTAATCATGAAGATTTATATATATATAAATATATTTAAATAATAAGATATATAAATATATATTTTCGAAGCTGAAATTAGAAGTTCCTTAATGTCTTTTTAAGAAAGTCCTATTCGGGTGGTTTGAAAACTTTTCTGTTGGCAGACATTAGAAACGGATTTATTCTACGGTGTTTGGACAAAGCGTCTATTACCATATAATAGAATTTCAGATTTGAAGACATGTCAAATTGATTCTTTGTCGCTCAATGAACAGTGGGGAACTTTAATTATTTCCAGAAGAACATTGTTGTTAAATCGGCGGCTTTTTCTATGATAATGGGTTAATCGTATCATAAAAAAGGTGTCCCAAGGTATGTTAAGATTTGTTACCGAAAGTCGGCTATGCATTTGTTGGCACCACGTAGTTGCGGTTTGCTCAAAATGAAGCTTAACATTAGCAAAAAATGGGTGAGTTTTAGTTTATTGGGCGTGGAGACACCAAACAAAACTTTTAAAAATAAAATATATCTGATAAATGGGACATGCCCGTATCGCTTGTGGCTTTCTTGGGTTCTCCAAAATAAAAGGAAGGAAAAAACACTCCTCACAAGTCTGTGAGAGTGAGTCATACAAGCTATTGTGGACACGGCAACTACGATTCGGCCCAGACGAACGGGTGCGCTGAAATAGGAAACTGCCCTCAACCCCCCCCCCACATCCTCCATTTGGACATTAGCCGAGACAGTCTGCGCCGTCTAGCGGTGTAGTGGGATGAAACGAGTGAAATAAAAGGGAGGGTAGAGAGAGAGAGAGAGAGAGACATAGAAGGAATTGGAAGAGAAAGAGGGTCAAAGAAAGTGAGGTAATAGGGTAAAAGAAAGGGATGCGAATGGCACAACGAAAGAGACAGAGAGAGTGAGAAAAATGAGGGTGAGAGAGTAAAAGACAGGAAGAAGAGTGACAGATAAGTTATGAGAGTAAAAGCAAGGGGAGGATAATTAGATAGAGTGTGAAAGAAAGGAAGAGAAAGTGAAATTTCCGTTAAAATTCTTATATTTTCGTTAATCATATACAATTAAATACTGTCTTTTATCTTATCTTATCTTATCTTAACTTATATGTTACACAAACTCCTTCTATACAGAAGAGTATTGCGTCCTACGCGTACCCATAATTTGTCTAGTCTTCCATTTTTATAAGATTTTTAAATGTTGATAGAGTGTTGGTTCTCCTGGTTTCCTCAGGCAACGTCTGAATTCTTCTGTAGGGGACCCATACACCAAAGAAAACATTGATAAACTAGAACAAATTCAAAAAAGACCTGCCAGATTCTTTACTAGAGAATATTCAAAACTGAGAAGAATAACACCATTAGTTAAATAATTAAGCCTTGAAACACCAGAGGATAGAAAAACGGCGAGCAAAGTAGTAATAATACATAAGTCAATTAATTCTTACTTGGAAATACAACACAAAGATAGCATAATACAACCCTCAGATAGACATGGGGATAAAGACACTTATCTTATTCCGTATGCAAGAACAGCCACATACAGATTCTCGTTCTTCCCGTCCGGAATTCGGACCTGGAATGGGTTGCCTGAAGAAACCAGGAAAACAAACTCTCTATCAACATTTAAAACTCTAATAGGACTAGACACAAACCATAGATAAGCGTAGGACTCAATAATCGTCTTTATAGAAGAAGCGTCTGTAACAGATAAGATAAGATAAGATAAGATAAGATAAGATAAGACAAGATAAGATAAGATAGGATAAGATAAGATGGATGTATTTAAACTTTGACATGAGTTATCAAATTTGTGTTATTATTAGTTTGTTTTTTTTTAGTTTTTTTTTGGTGAAACATAAAATTTAAGTAACAACTTTTTCTAGCAACTTTTAGTCAAAGGGTTGTGTGTGACTAGAGTATCTAAAACTCATTTCAACAGGAGTAATAACTATGCACTCTTTAAGAAAAGGACTTTGTTGTTAACAAACAGCTGCTGCTAAGTGCTCATATTATGCTACAGGTATTTCCATTTTTTTATAAAAATTCCCCAAAACTTGATACTAAGATGAAACTGTAACAATGTATGTTGAAAAACAGTCAATGTTAGATTCCGTAGTAAAATATTGCTTCAGCAAATGAAAGAGGACATTCTAAAGATCCTTTCGCGTCATTCTCACTCGATTTAATTTATTTATTTTAATGTGGGAGAACAAATTCAAAATATTGAATCTGGCTTTATCTCAGGTAGTTAAATTTAATGACTGTTATTTAAGGGTTAGAAACCTCTATTTAAATCCATTTCACCAAGTTAATGGCTAAACAAATGTGACGGAGTAAACAAAAAATTATCCAGGGATCGTTATTTTGCAAAGTTAAATGGAAAAAATAGGCATTTAGCGGATAAAGCAGCCAAATTCTTCTCTAAATTTTTTTTTCTTTAGTTTTCATTATTAAATCTTTGTTGTTGTTTTTTTTAAATAAAAATTTGGTTGTCATTGAGAGATTTGGTTCATTTCATGATTTCTGTTGCCTCCTCTTCAAAGTTTAAGAGTTCAATTATGGACAGGGTGAAGGACATTGGCTCTTTTTTTCCGCCTCGTCTCGCCGGAAGATTTCATTAGCGTGCTCAAAGATTTGATTTCCTATTGGCAATGTAGACTACTGGGGAGAGGTGAGGCCCGACTTTCTGGCAGAGGGATCAGAGGAGTAAAAAAAAATATTTTTTTTAAACTGCGTTGGACAAGAGTTGTGTAACCTGTTAAAAGGCCGAAGTATATTTATTGATTTCTTTTCTGTAACTCCGAGTTTTAATTTATTTTTCTTTTAATAATTGGGGTTTAAAAGCGCTATTTTAAGGACTTGACAACGACTGTACAAGTTTGAATGAAAATAACTTATTTAAAATAAAATAAAACGGTAGGATTTCTATTGATTAAGATAACTTGAATATGTTTATCTATTTTCTTTTTTTATTCTTATTTATTTTTTTACTTTAGTCATAGATAACCAATGTTTATTTACTAAATATAATTGCTTTTCAAATTTTGAAGTAAGATTTCTTTCACTGTAAATGCTAGAAATGCTAGCTAGTTGTTGTTTTTTTCTTCTCTTTTTTAACAGAGATAACGGAGATTAGAAAGAAGATGTTATCCACAAAAATGAGTAGCAATGACAATTAGAGAACTGGATTCTTAGGGGGGGGGGTATAATTTAAACATTCAGTGGTACCTCGGTCTCGGTATACGTCCTTAATCCTTTCCAGACCTTTGGATGTATACCAAATTGGACGTGTACCAAACGTATTTTTTCAATAAGAGATAGAGAGAAAATAATTAATCCGTTCCCATGAAAAAAAATTACAGTGTTATTTACATTTATACATTTAAAGGTGTGGATGTATAAAAAAAATTTAAAACTTCTTAATACTAAAATACACAAATAAAAAGAACTTAGACGAATGTTTTTCTGTTTTCCTGTTATCAAGATTAAACGCAATTTTTCAACATGCTCTAATGCCTGATCTTTGTTTTGTAATCAATTCACCCCTTCGTAATATTTGACTAGTTAATAATCATAGAAATTGTCGATATCCCTGTTCGGTATGCTGCAACTAAGTCCCAGACACGCACGTCAATTTCATCCTTTACAACCATCTCTTTCTTTCAACTCCATTGTGCTCCAAACCATTTTTTACGCAATTTCCCTTGGAAAAATTGCGTTTGTATATTTGAAATGTCTGTCCTCTATGTTCGATCTTTGAACAGCCACACCTCCTGAACAATACCAGATAGAGTGTACGTGTCTTTGAAAATATGTTGAGGAGGTCCCAAGTATGTGCACGGACCAAAAGAACTACCAAAAAGGTTTACTGGATTTCCTGGAAAATAAAATTGAAAAAAATATATATATATAATATATTTATTTTTTTTTAACGAAAAAATATCAGTATTTTGTCAATTTCTCGCCAATCTTAACATTTATCGGGTTGAAGCAAACGCCAAACGATAGCTAATAATATCTAGTACAATGTTGGAGATGGAATTTTTTTAAAATATGTTTTCGTTCGACTTCCATAATTTTAGCAGCAATTTGTAGATAGCAATAGTTTCGTTTAGTTTCAGAATTATTGATTTTAAATTACTTTTAATGTAATCTAGAACGATAGTTAATGGTGTTTTCCCGCTTTGGGAATGCTAATGTTAGACTGTTGCGCGATGTGCATTATATTGACACACTCTTGGTGTGATGTAGCGTGAGGGGATATGACGTTATATTGTGTTGGGTTTCAGAATTACTTATTTGAATCGACTTCTAATGTAATCTAGAATGATTTCCCAACGCACAGTATTACAGGTCGTGTTACAAACAAAGATCGTATACTAAGCAAAATGTTTCGCGTACAAACAGGACTTATACAAAGTTTGACTTATTCCAAAGCAGGCGTATAACGAGGTACCACTGTATTTGCAAATATATATATATATATATATATATATATATATATATATAATATATATATATATATATATATATATATTATATATATATATATATATATATATTAGATAAAAGAGGCTATGCCTTTGCGTTGAGCAAACACTTTATTTAAGGACAAGTCATTATTTTCCAGAGAGATTATCAAGCAAGGCAATCGAATGAATTTGTTTTGTTACCTACAGTAAATTTAATTCCTGCCGAGTGCCAATAGCAAAATTTTGGCGATTGCAAAATATCCGTTAAATGAATGAAATGTGCTAGATATTTGATTATGATTTCTGTGTTTAAACTATAGAATTATATTCTTCAAACGTGGTCAAGTATACGAAAATAAATGTTAAAATAGACGGGTTTTTTTTTATTCCGCCATCTTTCATGCGACATGACACAAGTTGGCCTATGAAGGTGCAACTAATAAAGTAACACACTCAGAGGCGTCACTAGGCCTGGTGTCACCCCCTGATGGTGTCACCCGGGGTGGCCCGCCCCCTCCGCACCCCCTAGGGACGCCACTGAACACAAAATCTTAACACACGTCTTTCCTATGCCAATAAATACAACCACAGATCAGCTTAGAAAAAGTGTCTATGTATAAAAACCTCTGACAGATTTTTGTCATTGGCAGATATAGGAGGCGAACATTCAAAATTGAGGTATTAATTTATTCATTGAAAAAATTCCGTTTCCTAAATACTTCTTGCTGCTATTGTCAGCATGAAAAACTATAACATTGTTCAACTCAGTATTTTTTTAAATAGCCATTCAATAATATTTGTATTGTGATTCATCTTTGTAGTTATACCATAATGTCATCTTGTTGTCTCTTCCTCCATTCTGTCTCCTCTCTATCTCTCTCGCTGTCTCCCCTTTCAGCTCCTTCTTTGTCCTCATTCTCACCTTCTGCAACTATCTCCGTTGACTATAGTAATCCAAGAAGCAATTCTTATTACATTAGTTTTATAACACGGTTTTTTTTTGGGGGGGGTGTAAAAATTTTGATATTAAAAAGGCCTCTTTCTCTCGTATTTATTTGGCGAAATCGCTTGGAACAAATGAAGCTTTGAAATGAGTATAACGATTATTTTTAAGAGACGTAGTTAAGTGATCGGAGGAGGGCATCTATACATGTTTATGTTAAACATTACCACTTTTAACTACTGTAAGCAAATATAAAACATGTAATCTTATAAATCCCGGTCATGGTGGTGCTCTCTCATTTCTTCGTAAATGAACTACTTCAAAGGATGTGAAAGGGATGTGTCGTTTACCATAAGAAAAATCGCAAATACATTAAACTTGCCCCATATCATCAAAGTCACGTTATCATGACTAGCCAAATAAGAATAAAAATCACATTTATGTCATTTTTAAATAAGTCCTTTATTCGGACGCATATTCCATAGCAGGTGTCACAAGCCCCAGAGGCGTCACTAGGGTTGGTGTCACCCGGGGCGGTAGCTCATGGTGTCACCCCTTCACGACTGAAGGGGCCATCCATAAATGACGTCACGTGAGGTTGCCGATTTTTACGCCAGCGTCATACTTTGTAACAAAAACTTAGACCCACCCTTTTTTTACGATATGAGGTCACACAGCTTTGACACCCCTCCCCCAAGCCGTATTTTCTCAATAAAAATTAGCATGTTGCAAATTATTTTTTGTCATTTAAATATGTATTTAGGGTAAGTCTGCACTGTAATATCGTAACACGCGTGAAGTCATTGAAAACGTAATTAAATAAATGGTAAACAATCAAATATTTAAGTCGAACTTTTATTTAAAGTTTCACGTTTTTGATGTGACGTCACATTTCTTAAACACCCCCCTCCTCGTACCACATCGTCACAGATGCGTGGACCCCCCCTATGGCGGATTAAAAGGGGGGGTGCTGAACGGGCTAAAGCCCCCAATAATTTAAGGGCCCCCAAACTTTTTATGAATTATAGTGTATAATAAAGATGCAGGACATTATGTTTTTACGAATCCCTGAAAATGCCTTGGACAGTCATACTGCAATGCTGAAAATGAGTAGGAAGTATAACGGAAACCAGGCTATTCTTCGTAAGAAGTGCATTGTAGCTCATTATGTGCCGTGCACAGCTCATTCCATTAATTTGGTTGGGAAAAGAGCAGCAGGTTGTCCTACTGCGGTCAAATTTTTTGTCTTCTGCAAAATCTTTATACCCGACTTGTTGCATCTATTCATCGTTGACAGGTACTTCAAAAACATATGAAATTGATACATGCTAACAAAGCCTTGCCTGACACAAGATTGTCAGCCTGACATTATGCTGTAAGGTCTGTTAATAGCTCATACCATGAGAATATCGCAGCACTCGAAGAATTAGCAACGAATGAATATCAGCCACTTGACTGCTGACTTGAAGAAGAAGGATATCTAAAGGAAATTGAACAACTGGAAGTCGCTATTTTACTTGAAATTTGGGGAAACAATTTTAGAAAGGAATTCTCTCATTGAGTTTGTTAAAAAATAGCATTCTTAATTTTATTCCTATGAAGACAAAGGAAAGGACAAGTCCGTGGTAAAAACAGTGTTAAACAATCTTCAATACTATCAAACAAAAAAGAAAGCGTCAGTTTGATAAAGGGACATCAACAAAACAGTATTCTCCTGGAGAAAAAAATTCAAGATTGAGGTATTTCTGGTAATCATTGACAAACTTTCTTAGCCCTACAACATTGGTTAGGTGCATATAAATACATCCATGAGAAATTTGGCTTTCTTACAAACCTAACTGAGCTCAGCACTTTCGCCACCCGATGGGCAGCAGCCAAGTTACAAGTTAATGGAAGAACATTCAAGTGATTTCGAAGAAGGGGTCGGGTAAATCCGAAGCAACCGTTTCGTCCCCCTCAATTTACTAGCAACGCCATCGAGCGGTGCCGGTTTAGGGCCAGGAGCGCCAGTACGGATTAGCAAAAAGTGCCGCGAAGAACGCATTGGACGCTAGCTCTGAGGAAACCTTCCAGTGGGGGTTGCACCCTAGGTAGGTCTTTGATGATCCCCCGGTCTGCGGCGGTCCTAACCATGGGAGACCCGTGTGCTTTGCCGGGATGGCGCCAAAGTGGTAGCGGGTCGTAGTAGGAAATTCCACCACCTCCTTATGAGGGCAACTTAGTGGGAGGCATCTTCGACTGTATGTCCTGGATGCCCAGGTGGCCGCTTCAGAAGCGACCGCTTTTGGGGGGGGGTCCTCAGCTGTTACGTCCCTTTGGTGGCCAGATGGCTAAGGGGGTCTTCCGGGAAGACCCATAAAGAGCACTAGGCTCGGGGCTTCTGATTTTCTTCCACATGTAGGTTCATGAGTGATTTCGAAGACTGCTTACCTTCAGAATTAGTCCAATTTTCAGAACTCTTAAAAAAGTTATTGTCCAGCCCCAGGCTCAGGGTAAGGAAAAGGAATTAGCACAAAGCGAAACTCAAAAAACTTGCACAGAGCTAAAAATTTTGCTGCTTTTGAATGAGCTATATTTCACACAGTCCTTTACAAATGTACACATAGCACTTCGCATCTATCTTTCAATGATGACATCAAACTGCAGCTGAGAGCGATCCTTTTTCAAAGTTGAAAAGAATATATAATGAGTTAGAATTTGCATGGGACGAAAAAGGCTGAATATGCTCTCTCTAATGAGCATTGAAAAGGAACTTGTAATCTTACTCAGCTTTATTGACTTGATTGAAACACTCCGCCATTTGAAAATTCTCAAACGAAAGTTGTAGGTTGAAATAATAATCATACATATTTTTCAATAATTTTTGTTATTTCAAATAGAGAAAAGAATTCGTTACCTCATGAATTTTTTTTTAAATACGGAATAACGCGTAATACTATTCTTTATGGGGGCGCGTTCGTAAGCACTAAACAGCGTAAGTCGGGATGGGACCGTCGTAACCCGGAGGACTACCTGTGCCTGTATATAAACATGGATATCTATGCTTTCACGCCTTTAATAAACATATATAAAAATATTAACTCAAAGACATTGAAATCATAATTTTCCTCAAGAAAAACATAAACAAACAAAACCCATCTTTTGATTTATTTATTTTTTTGGGGGGGGGGATAAAAATCGTAATTCCCCCCCCCCACCCAACTGTGGTGGAGGGAGTCGTGAGGTAGGATTCGTTCATGCTGTCGGTGTGTCCAAGCCCAAATGGCTTTATATCTTTTAAAACAGAAGACACTGCCTCTTTCATTCCAGCCTTTTTTAAAGATCTCTATGCTGCGACTATGTCTTTTGTTTTTTTCCTAATTTGTTTTAATGTTGTTCGTGTGTTGGGACTGTTTTATTATTGCAAGTTAACTGATATTTTTTTAATAAGAATTTTCACTTTTAACGTATTTCATTGTATTTCTAAATTTCTTTCTAGATTAAAATATTTGTCATCTTTTGTTTTCTGACATAAAATCGTACACAGTAAAATTTTAGGCCGGTGTCACCCCCTGATGGGTGTCACCCGGGGCGGCAACCCCCACCCTGCCCCCCCTAGTGACGCCACTGACAAGCCCATCGTTTTAATGACAGCCAACTGCATAATTTTACTGTATCTAAATAAATCAACTCAACTTAAAAATAAAGTAACATATGTTTAGTATCAAATATTTTTTCTTCGCTGCATATAATTTGACACTGTTACTGATGACAAACATGTGTCATTATCGATTCATTTCTATATTTACTTAGATCCGTTCACAAAATTTGATTTGGAAATGAAGGTTTTTATTAGCATTCTTCTTTGCGAGTCTTAAATGAACATTATTCTACATAAAATCTATTTAATTTCGTTAGATCAGAGTACATATCGTAAGTTTAAAATGAAGCTCAAATCTATTGTTTTAATTGCACAATTTGTTTGTGTATTTTGTATATTATATCATTAGGCATATGGTCCCGTTTATTGTAAGGGGGTGAAATAGTTTGTTTCAATGGACAAAATCGATATGTATATAAATACTAGGGGTTGCAGGATGCATACGGCGCCCACTTTTTTCAAAAGACCAAGTAACTTATCCTTGTTTGATAAATACGAAATATTAAACTTCCTGAAATATGCACAAAGTATTTTATTATTATAAATGCTCAAATCCTCGTTTTAGATCGTTCAATGTTTTCAAAATTAAAATATAAGCTTAAACAATGACGTCATTTAATATTTTACGGCGAGAAACAACACACGGTTTTTTTAACTACTATGGACTGTTGTACTATGTCCCTCAGCGTTACGGAGACTGACAGTGAGTGACTTGGGCTTTTATTTTAAAAAAATCAAAAAATAGTATATGTACTTCTATCTCCAACATAAATTAATTGATTTCACTTGTTACGTTTCTAGTATGTGTGAATCGTTGTTACACTTAATTTTCGGCTGCCTTTATTAGCATACATACTTTTATTTTTGTATTTTTAATGGCTACCTTTAGGATTCTCTTGATATATTAATATATATATATATATATATATATATATATATATATATATATATATATATATATATATATATATAGTATTATGTTGATTTAGTCTAAAAATATGTATAGTAATCTGTTGATTTAGCCTAAAAACTTTAGAAAGACAACTTCTATTCTAGATTACAAAGGGCTTAAATTTGTGTAGGTAGGAGGAGATGTACACCACTGTTTAACGACTCATAAATCACCTTTAGATAAACAGAAATAGCCTCCCTTTGCATTTTATGAGGTGTTTTTTTAAAAAATTAAACTTTAAATTGATAAAATTAGAATTTTTTTTTATATATCCAAATTAAAGACCAAAATATATTAAGCAAGAAAGGGCGGAGAAAGGGGGGGGTATGTCTATTCAAGTTTTGAAAAGCTAATTGGATTAATTTCATTTCATCAGCCCAGAAAATGTTCTAAATATATAGAGTGTACCTGAAAACGCGTTGAGTGTTGTTACTGGATTGATCGTGCCAATTATCTCATAAACATTTTTGGACATTTTTTTTCAAGCTTCTTTTAGAAATGTGAAATAACAAATGTGAAGTTTTTAAATATTTTCGGAAGCTTGTACCTTTAAACCTTTAATGAAACTTGGGGAGTGTCTGGTTTTATTTTTCCGCACTTTAGTAAAATATTGCTTAATACTTTATCTTATGTAGCTTTTTAGTATGAATTAATTCAACATTCTTCTGTTAATGTATTTTTGGGTTTTAAAACTTAATAATTTGTTTAGTAATAGTAATTTAAAATTAAAAATAACTTAACGTTTTCTTTATTGAAAACTCAATCACAAATATTGAAAAGTAATTTAGGAGAGAGAATTTAATAGTTATCAAGTAACAGACATACAAAATACGTATATCTCTAGAATACATATTGCTTAGTCGTTAAAGTGAAATAGCAATTTTAAAAGCACACAAGATTGCATGTAATAAGATTTCAGAAATGCGACAAACGCGTTTTGTGCGTAAAATAATATTTGCTATAAATATTGGTGTCATTTATTTCTCATTTCTTCGCGTCATGGAGGCGTTGAAACATTAATGCGGTTCAGAGGCGTGTATAATTTTGTCTTTGTTCGGGAGAAGCGTAGCTCTAATAAGAATTTTTAAATAGTGCTTTACCCGAACTCATGGCCAGTCAAAAATGTTTAGATAAAGTAAAGTTCATGCACGGAAAGGTCCATTTGTTGATGAGTTATTTGTATAATAATTATTTTTGCTTTAAAATGTAATTGTTGTTGTTTGTTCTTTTTCATTGTTGTTATATTTTTTTTAAATTAAAGTTTTATCTTTCGATATTCCCTTTCTTTCCAAGTGTGTGCTTACTTCTTTGCAGATAAGCGTAGAACGCAATAATTCTGTGTATAGAAGGAGCGTCAAGATAAAAAAAATGGGACGTTGTGGTATTTTGTTTCTAGCTTGAAGACCTCAAGTGAAGAAACGGCTCTATTTGACATTTTTGTAGTTTTGAGATATTCAAGTTTTAAAATTCAAAACTATACAGATTTATCATCAATTAACTAAATACATTTTAAGTTTTTTACTTACATACTACAAAGGGTTCATATCTTTGCTCATTATTTTTTATATTTAATTGTTTATTGTTTTGGTTCGTTTGCTGTGTGAGTTTTTCGTGAGCTTTTCTGTGGAAATATGTAAAGGTTTTTGACCGTTTATGCTATTTTAATGTGGGATTTACTAAGTGCGTTGCCTAGTAAATTTCGTAATTGCCACGCTTGCGTTAAATTATCAAAAGCGCTTGATTAAAAATGACAATTTACAGGATTTCAAAGTCTCAGCTTTACTTTGTTCCGGGTCACCATGCCCTGACCTAGATTCTGTGACTGAGGCCCGGTGATTCCGTCTCAGTCAAGTCTTTGAAGAATTCTCATGGAATCCGTTGACATGATCCTGTCTGCGAGTCCAACATGCAAAGCGGGTAATCGGGCGTCTTTAGAATTTTTTGGATCTCTCATCACTCAACATAGACAAGAACGCTTCCCGTCCTTTCTCTCCCCCCCCCCACCCTCCTCCATACCTCACCGACACCTGTTTCTGTATCCATCATCAACACGTTTTTTTAATATTTATTATAATCACTCTCTGTCATTTGTTTTCCCTATATCTTTGCGCGATCATCAACATACATAATTCCCGTAATGGATGCAATGCTTCTTGGATGTTATGCTATTACGTTCAATAGTGCGCACCAAAAATTACTGCACCAAATATAACTCTTTTCGAACGTTCCGCATAAAATTGTTCAATATGATAATAAATGAATTAAAAAAATAATTAATGAAGGTTCTGTATTACGTTATTTTTTAATCTGATGTGTATTTATTTTTGAAAATTTCCGTCATTTTTGACACGTGATACGCTAGTTATGTTTTAATATGTTAAGCATTTTCAGGAGTACATTATGAAGCCAACTTTCAAATAGAATTTAAGACTTGAGATGTGCTAATCATTCAAATGCGCTTAGGACATAGTCTATACAAATTAGTTGCAACCACAAACTCATAAAACCTGACATAACACCTTTGTCTCACTACAACTTCCAAATGAGACAGTAGCTCTTCCACCATTTTCACTGTCCATCACTTCAAGTCTTCCTATTATGAATCCGGTGCCAAACGTTGGATGGACTTTTTTTTTAAATTAAAATTTATAAGGTTAGAAATAACGTCATAGGCAAAGAGATGGCTTATAACTCGTATTAATCAGTGAGTCAATAATTAATCAAACGCTCAGGGATTGTGTGGGTCGTGTTAATAGTAAAGCTATCACCACCAATACACTGGTGTCGATCAATATACCCGACATTGGTTTTATAGTGTTCGGTTTAAAAACATTTACAAATCTTTACTTTTATTGTGGCGTTTAATTCTATCAAGTCAATGAATAACTAATCTGAACTTAACCCTTTTTGTTTGGAGGATCCAGAATTTAGCGGCCTTGACAAGAATTGAACTCCAAAACATTTACGGCTAATAAGGGTGCTGACGGTATGAATATGTTTCAAGCGCGTGGGGGTGGGAATAAACCCCGGTTAAAACACTTAAAATCCTCCCACAAACAATTTCAAGTTATTTAGTGCATCTCGGGGTCCGAGCCCGAGCGTACCTGGGGTTCACGACCCTAACCAAATCAAACAGGAAGTCACAGAGTTCAATTTCCGGGCGGCCTGCGTATCTAAAAAAAATGACCTGCTTCATTTGAAGACTATCAAAAACGTATTTTTCAAAATATATATATATATAATATATTCACTGCGGGTTTTTTTTTGTTTTTTTTTAAATCAGACATTCGTGGAAATGTCAGGGTACATCACCTCAGGGGCTTATCGCCAGCAGATACACTGGCAACTCGGAGATATGTCTACTGCATGAAATAGTTGAAGTTATTGCAAGCCGCGTTTATCAATGAACCGAGGTGCGTTACAGTTAGAGACGACTTGATCGCTTCTATCAGCACGTGGTAATTTGATATTTTTTTACGACGCTTCGTTTGTAATTCAAGTTCAGAACGCATTCTGATGAATGTGTTTTTAGCATAAACTTATTTCAGTTAAAATGTTTGCTCAATTCATTTTTTTTTAAAACGCGTACCGACATCATGTGTGTTTTTGTTTAATAGTAATCTCATCCTGATTACATGAACGCGCTTACTCATATTTAAAATGTTACACTCTATTGACAAACGAGATCATTTCCTAATCTTTTCAGAAATTATTCAGATTTGTAGATAAACGTGTCTACTGATTAGTAACGTAGAGTTAGGAATTGTTTTCCCCTTGGCTTCACTGTCTATGGAAGTTAAAATAAAAGTATTTTATTAGAATCGACATAATGTTTATGTATATTATCACTTTATCATGGGGAAATTGGATTGTTGTCCATCCACTTTTTAAAATTTCATCTATAACAGAAGATTATTGCGTCCTGCGCTTATCCATGGTTTATGTCTAGTCTTGTAATTTATTAGCGTTTTAAATGTTGACAGCGTGTTTGTTTTCCTGGTTTGTTCAGGTAACTTATTCCAGTCCCAAATTCCAAATGGGAAGAATGATATTTTGTTTGTGTTTGTTCATGCATACAGAATTTTTTTAAACGGTATTATTCCAATATATATCTGAGTTTTGAATTAGATTACCCTTATGTTGTATTTCCTAGATAGATTTTGATGGTTTGTTTATAATTACTACGTTTCTCTGTGTCCTTCTATCATCAAGTATTTCTAGGTAAAGTAATTTAACCAATAAAATTCCTTTTATCAGATGTGAATATTCATCAGTAGTGAATATTTCAGTACTTTTTTAATGTTTTCTAATTTCTCTATGTTTTCTCTGATATATGGATCCAATACAGAAGATGCATATTCCAGCATAGTTATATCTGAACAATTTTAGGAAGCATTGTAGTTTTATGTCCTTATTAAATTTGAAAAAGTTTATTTTTATTATATCGAAAGTTTTGATGGATTTTTAAAAATTATTTCAGTTCTATGTGTATTTTCCATTAACAATTAATCCTAAGTACTCAGCATCTTTAGATCGAGTAGTTGTTTTCCATGAAAGAAGTAAATTTACTTATAATTTTTCCCTTTGATACACTTAAAAGTTGACATTTCCCTAATTTCTTTCGCTCACTCATCATAGAATACATCTTCCATCATTTGACAACGCACATTTATATGTTTCTGTGGAAGTATCCTGCAGATAGACTTAAAATAAATCTAGCCCTACACTAAAAAAATGAATTTATATCTGTCTAATATTTATTTCCAACTAGTTGTATTTGTTTAGGTAAAAATCAAACAGGTTATTAAGGTGTCTGAAAAAGAAGTGATATTAATAAATATTCGTTTGAACTAAACTAAACGTTTACTGTTTACTAGATGTTTTGTGTTTACTTTAAGCATCGTTTCGTTCAGATTTGCATGGCCCTTGAAGAAAGAATGACGTCATCATTTATTTCTCAGTTTTTGTTTCAGTCACCTCCAAAATTCGGGTTTAAACATAAAAAATGAGTCATTCCTGAATATATTCGAGCTCCTGGTTTCAGGCAAAATCCACTTACGTTAACTTAAATTCACGTGTTAAAAGAAAGCGAAATCTAGTTTCTGGCCAATAGTTCCTCTTATTTTACTGAAATGTGAGAACCGCTGATTTGCTTCTGAGTCATGCTCGTTGAACTGGCCGGGATGGACTGGCGAGACGGTCAATAAACCATTGTCAAGGACATGGATTATGCCGAGGGATCTGAGCATCCACTCCCTGAAATCCCTCCACTTCCCACCTGATATGAGGAAAAATATTCCAATCCTCTAGTCAAAAAATCGTAATCTACTGATAATATAAGTGTGTTAGGCGCAAAGAAAATTTAGAGCATCAATGACGTAAGAAACTTATTTGTATTATTATTGCAGTAGTACTTTTATTTCCCTCTTTTTGACTATTAAAAATGTTTAATTTTGTGTGCGTATTGTGGATTTCACAATCAAAGGAAACATTTTACAGCTTTATAAAAAAAAACGTGGGTGAAATATAAACTACCTTATTTAAGAAACCCTATATTATCAACTTGTCAATTAGATATCAATGAAGTAAGCTCCGACTTTTATTTAGCAGTGGATATGTTCACTTGCGCACATTAGATTCAAACTACTCAATGAGGTTTTAGGTTTATTCAATTATTTAAATCAGCTCTTCTCAAAGTGGTGGTCCGCGGACAGGTGCCGGTCCGTTTGCCATCCTCCGCCAGTCCACAGAATTTATCAATAAAGGACAAACAAATATAATTATAATCTTCCATTTGCAACCATTAATAATAACACTTTGGAATAGTTCAATAATTAGGCAATAAGCACATAAAATAAAACAAATGAAATAAAATAAGTTACATTTCGCAACAACGTCAGTACAGGTAAAATAGAGCACCAGTCCGTGGAGAAATGGAAAAATTCTAGCCGGTCTGCCATACTAAAGTTTGAGAAGCATTGATTTAAATGGCAAAAATGTAATATTCATAATTTTTTAAAAAGCGATGAATTAACCACGTATTAGCAAAAGAAATGCACACAAGAAGTAAGACCGTTTGATGGCAATAGGCCACTCAACTTCTGAAACAGTGCATTTTGGTGTCTTTTAAAAATGTTAGGCACCAGAATGCACCAGAAAAACAATGACGCAGAGAAACATTTAACGAAACTCAGTTCTAGAAAGTTTGTTTTTTTACAAAAATAGTACGAAAATAATCTCTACAATGAAAGGCTATAAAGAAAAATAGCAAGTTGCACTTCTCACATACAAAAGCGTTAAATTAATTTATTTAACATTATGTAGGAAAAAAAACGATGTCTCTTACTTCCCCACATGCCAGTAAACTGCAGTTATCACAATTTATACCGCGAAGTTTTTCATGGGTTTTTCAATGTTTTCATAAGGGATAAAAGTAAAATTCAGATACATGCTGTATTATTGTAACTTGTGGCGTTTACACGATAGTAGTGATAAATTCTCAAAGTTCAAGGTCACGCTGTCATAACTACAAACTCCTACGTTGATAATTTGAATAAGCATAACTTTTTTTTTAAATATCTTAATGTACTTTTAGTTTCTGTGAGCGTTTATTTCTAGGTACTTCTCCGTCACTTTTGCTGATTTGTGTATTTTTAAATCCCTTATATTAACTTCAACGCCGTCTCTGTCTTGGGCCCGCCCACCCGCGGAAAAACAGAAGTAAAAAATGACCCACTTCCCGTGAGTGAAATTTGGCACATGGACCCGTATCACCTAACAATGCATCGAATCAAAATTTCAGATCGATCGAACGTACCGTAATTAAATTAATGCATTTTTAGTTTATCTATATAAACTATATGTAGCGGTCGCTATGTTTACATTTTACGGGTTACTTGACTTCAGGCCAGCCACCGGTGAACACATCTCGTGTTTAAACCAGGTGTACCGGCGTGCTTTTGTTTACATTTTACGTGTCACGCTGAGTTCGGTCCAGCGATCGGTGACAAGACCTTTACGGGTTAAAAGCAAAGTTGAGTTAAGACAGATTCAGTCTGTAAATATTTGTCGCATTTGAACGTAATCAATACTTTTAGTTATGTCTCATATATAAGGGATTTATAGTCAAAAACTTTGTTTTTACGGGTTTGTTTTTTACTACTTTGCACGATGTTTTCTACTACATACCAATATGCTGTATATCTGAACCAGAATCGCCAGCGTAAATTTACCGTCTTCGTTTAATAGCCACTCATCCACCTGTACATCTCCAATGAAGCAAAACTTTCTATTTCATTCTTTCAGCCCGAGCTCCTTCCATAACCTACCATACTTCTTTCTGTCTGGTTTATTTTTGGATGGCGATGGGAATCACCTCTTACCCAGATTTTTCCATGCATTGAGTTATACTTGTTTACAAATATGCAATTATGCGTTCTTTTTTTAAATTTTTTTAAAAATTATTTTAAATGCCAACACAGAAGGCAGTATCAAGAAAAAGATTCGTCCTGTCTAAAACCTGAATACCGTTGTCCTATCTTAAAACTCTAATGTATTGCTGAACTGTTTAGAAAATGGCGACTTTGATGTCATTTTTGAAGATGGTCCTCGTGCCACATCCCACCCACACGGTGAAAGTTCACCTTGCCCTGGCTTAATTTTTAAAAAAACTGTACCGTGAACGTAATAACTACCGTATATACTCGTTCGCAAGCCGACCTTTTTCGGACAAAATCTTGGGGGAAAGTTGGGGGGGGGGTCGCTTATGAGCTGGTCATTAATGTATTTCTGCATGGATATTGAATATCGGTGTTGTTATTGTATATCATCAAGGTCCTTTTCTACATTCTACAAGATTCGACTGCTCTACCAGAAGCTATAATATATTATTAAACAGTGCTTTTTTTAATTAAAAAAAATAGGTGCCGGTACTCAGTGATAGATTGCCTAACTTTTAACTACCAGTTCGCACCTCGATGCAAGCTAAATCACAACTGCAAAGATACTAAATGCGTAAAACAATTTTATTTTATAATTAACCAATAATAATAAACGTTAAAATACAAGAAAAGTAATAATTTTTCCCCACATTGAAAAAGGTGCCGGTCCCCCGTACCGGTGCGTACCGTCACAAAAAAGAACTCTTATTAAACATCTACACTTACCTTATTTAATCATTTTATTTTATTTTTTTGAACTTTTTAATAAATTGAAAGAATTTTTTTTTAAATACCGGTAACTCTTTCCTAACAAAGAGCACAAAGACAAAGATAGGCAGTACAAAGTAAACAATCATAATGACCGATTTAGTTTGTAGCTTTTTTTAAAAATGTGTACCGTTTTGTTTAAGATGTCCTATTATTATTTTTTGGGGGTGGGCTTGCGAGCGGGTTATACATTTTTTAATGCTTTTCTCTTCCAAAAGTGTGGGTCGGCTTATGAACGGACGGGCTATAAAACAAATATATGCGGTAATTCCTCCGTGCGGAATCGCAGTCTAATATGTAAATTTAATTCAAGGATTACTTTTAGCTTGAAAACTGTGGACTTCGTACAATAGCCAATCGTGTGTGGTTTAATTCAAGGTGGTGGCATCGGCCCGTGGCTGGCTAGGCGCTCCAGGAGCTTAAAACACGACGGCTCGAGTGTTGTGGCTAACATCAGCCGATGAGTTATGCGAGAGTTCGAACAGGGACGAAAACGAGTCTGCGATGCCCCCTTCAGAAACTTTGGCCTAAACTATCCCAGACAGCCGCCCGTCTCGTGGGGGTAGACTGGCGTCTAGGGAAAGACATTATATATGCTTTACCTCCTATAATGATCGGGAGAGGGCCGTCCAGGGCGCAGGGTCTGAAATCACTCACAGCAATCGCAGGCACGTTTAATTAGAAACAAGGAAGGTGTGTTAATGTGCAGATGTTGTTTACGCTCAACAATGTCGACGCTTCACCCCCCTCCCCCGGGCCTGAATCTCTACACCACCCTCCGTTTCGCCAACAATAAGCCGGTGGTAGGGTCGTGGGTACGACATCAAATCGAGATAAAAGCTAAACGCCTGATACACTGTCAAAAGGTCGCATGAGGTCACTTGACTTGCAGTACGGCTCGTATAAAAATAACAAATGGAAATAACATTTATTGAAATGGGATCAAATGAATGATAATGGGTTGACAAAAAACTTTTTTCTTAAAACGTCATATTCACGGAAAATTAGCTATAACTGTACAGTTATACCTCGAGATACGAGTTTAATTCGGTCCGTAACCTTGCTCGTATGTCATTTTGCTCGTATCTCAAATTTCGTTCGCATTTCAAAACAAAACTTCGCTCGCTCGACAGCTCGTATCTCAAATAACTCGTATGTTAGGGCACTCGTATCTCAAGGTACCACTGTATTACTAAAAATTTATATAAAATGTGCACAATGTCTCTTGTAGTTCTTTTCCCGACACATTATATCCAATCGAAGCTCTAAGTAAGCTCAACAAACAACTTCAAATGTAAAATGAATTTTGAACATTTTTAAAAATGCTTTAAACAGTTTTTGTTATTCCAAGAAGACCCTCCAATCCCCATTTAAATCAAAGGAGTTGTGAAGGCACCTGAAAACAATAATGGGAGTCAATCTCTTTTTTTTTGTCTGGCCCTTTTGACCTTCCCTTTTATTTAGCCACCACCGAGGCTCAGAAACCGGGGGCGCAAGGAGCCAACTGGAGAGTGGCCAGAGTGGATGCGGTCGTCAATGTCTTTCAAGCTATATGTTTATAAAACCTCTGTGATATTTAGCTGCAACGATATAAGCCAAGCTCTCGTAACTGTTGAGCATGGCATCGCTTTCTGTGTGTGCGTTTGTGTAAATGAGTGTGTGTTTGTATGTGTGTGTGTGTGGGGGGGGTGTTTGGGAAATTTTTAAGGTTTCAAGATTTCATAAATTCTGTGGTAGAAATAGTGCTGACCCAGATTCCTAGAATCACCGGGAATTAGTACAACCAGTACTTTCCGAACTGGAAGTGCAATGACAGAATTTGTATATGAATTTGTTTTATCTCTTTTTAAAGGCTGATATGTTTTAATTAATAATAATAAAATCTTTGTGCCTCAATAGAGAGCCAACAATGAAATTTTGTTATAATGACTGAACAGCCTCTCGTGGTGTCGTCGTAGTCCAGGGCTAGGAAAAGGAAGTTGCTAGCAATTCAGTAGACCAGTCAAAGTTTTACCTTAAACATCGTGGAGATCTCGGGAGGTAACTCTCCCAGTGTTGACCATCTCAATGTTAACTGCATCATACTTAACTGCAATACTTGACGTGTTCCTAGGCTGGTTTAGGGCTTATGCCATGGTGTACCGAGCATTTTTTGCTTCAGGCAGATGAAGAAGCATTTGAATTAAATAGAGAAAAAATTCATTTTTAAAAATATTTTATTAACTTTTACTTTTACACACACTTACAGGACGCAATATAACTCAAATATGCTGTTATTTATTTTTTATTTTTTTTATTTGTGCTAACATGTACCCATTTTTTTAACAAGTTCTATCGAATATTTTAAGTCTTATATTTTTATATTTTAGTTTTAAATTGCGAATACTTAAATTATTGGCGCAACACATTAAAAACAAATATTTTAAGCATAAATTCTTATAGAATCTACATGCCAAATAAAAGAGAAAAAAAATGTTTCCAATAATTTTGTTCGCGATTTCTCTTTTTTGAAAAGCACTTCCCTCATAGAAGCAGACACAGGCAACCACGATAATTTGAGCATGGTAGACAGTGCACTTTAAACTCTAAATGAAAACGAAAACATTTCAAAATTCCCCGGATAACAAGTATATATATATATATAGTGTTACAAGTATACATGTAAAAATATAGTGTTACAAGTATACATATATATATAGTGTTACAAGTATACATATATATATAGTGTTACAAGTATACATATATATATATATAGTGTTACAAGTATACATATATATATATAGTGTTACAAGTATACATATATATATATATATATATAGTGTTACAAGTATACATATATATATAGTGTTAACGCTCTGTATTCAAAAGAAGCTCAAAAATCAAAATAGATTTCCTAGAGGTACTAATTATTTAACATCCTTATAAAATTGAACAGGTGCTTTGAGATATGTTCTGCGTAATAAACTTTTAAGGGGGTAAGTTCGTTCTTTCCAACCGCCAATGTTTGACAGTTTAGTTTCTATCATACATAAATAGGATAAGTTCATTATTTTAAAATAGCTTTGTAATGTTTGGAAGAGGGTGACAATTCACACGACTCTGCTATCAAAGAATTAAATTTGTATTTCTAAAATACCATCATTTTGTTCTGACCTTGTTTGCGGGAAGCGCACGAGCAGACAAGATCTAATAGTATTTATACACGACTCTAAGTCCACGTCTCAGCCACCTTGTAAATTTGAAAGAGTAAGTTAGCTTAAAGTCGCCCACGTCTTTAAGCACAAGGTGATCACCATATGCAAGCAGATAAATAATAAACGGTCGAATTTTAATAAATCGAGGCTGGAGAAAACATCCCAAGACATAATTTAAATATTTTTATTTATTAATTTTTTTGAGTCCCGTAACCTCGTGGTCGTATGGGGTTCTAATGATTCCATTATAACCTTTTCGGGGCTTTTAGACCTTGGCGGCGCCCATCTCCTCTCCATGTCAGCGGAGGACCTTCTTAGATTCTTAGCGTTAGTCATTCATCAACATTTTTAACGTGGCTTTAACGTGGGCTAGATCTCACGCCCCTCAGCTAGTGAGGCGAGCGCACTATTGACTTCGCTATCCAGATTTAAAGATTAAACCTGCGATGTATTATCGAGTGGCTGTGACGGAGATAAATGACGTCGCCACCCAGAAGGCACTCAGATGGGTTGAGAACCCGAAGCCAGGGGTCTGTTGGGGTTGTTATAATAAAACAAACCACCGGATAGTGTTCGATATGACTTTGTTCTGATGTGGTGATGCTTTCTTTTCAACGTCAATAAAAGTTTACGTCACATAAGTTGTTAACGCTGCGTTGTACAGACATAAGAGGATGATTTAGAAATATTAAAAATTGAGGGTGAAATTAATCCCAAAATAATTATCGTTTCTATGTTATAAATATTGTTTACAATATTGAACATAGTAGAATTAACAAGCATGCACGTTTTGTATACTCTGATATATTTCAAAGTTATAAATATATATATACTAAGGGTTGTAGGGGGCCTACTGCCCCCAAACCGGCTTTAGGGTGCCTACGGCGCCCACTTTTTATTGTCAAAACCCCAAGTAATTTATCCTTGTTTGATAAATACGAAATATTAAACTTTCTGAAATGTACACAAAGTATTTTATAATTATAAATCCTCAAATCCTATTTTTACATAGTTCCCTTTTCCAAAATTAAGATATAAGCTAAAACAATGACGTCATATAATATTTTTTTGCAGCGCGTCTTTAATTTGTAATTAATTTTCACACCTTTTGATGCACACCTTGTATTAAATATAAGATCAAACAATGACGTCATATAATATTTTTTTACATTACTAATCACCACACGATTTTTTAACTGCTATAGACTGCTGTACATCGTTCCTCAGCGTTCCCAATCTATCCAGTGAATGACTTGGACTATTATCATATACTAGATTGTGCTGGGGCGCCGTGGCGCCTACGGCGCCCACTTCTTTTCAAAAGCCCAACTAACTTATCCTTGTTAGATAAATACTGAATATTAAACTTACTGAAATGTACAAAAAGTATTTTATAATAGTGGATGTAGGGCGCCTACGGCGCTCATTGAAGCTGTAGGGCGCCTACGGATCCTACTTTTTTTGTCAAAAGCCCAAATAACTTATCCTTGTTTGATAAATACGAAATATTAAACTTGCTGCAATATAAGTTATTTTTTTTTGGTGCAGTAATTTGGTGCGCTGCTTTCTAAAATTACTTTAAAAATCGTGTGGTGATTAGCACTGTAAAAAAATATTATATACATACTTTGTGTACATTTCAGTAATATTTCGTATGTATCATACAAGGATAAGTTACTTGGGCTTTTGACAACAACAAAAAACAAAAATAAACTCAATTATAAAATATTTGTGAATATTTAAGAAAGTTTAATATTACGTATTTATCATACAAGGACAAGTTAGTTGGGCTTTTGAAAAAGGTGGGTGCCGTAGGCGCCCTTAAAAAAGGGGGCGCGCAGCACAAACTAGTATTATATATATATACTAGTGTACACCCGTCAAAAATGACGGAAGTTTTCAGCTGAAATCTATTTGTTTTATAAAAAATGCACTTTTTAGGGCGGCTATGGCTCCGACCTTTTTCAAAAGCCCAACTTACTTGTCCTTGTTGGATAAATACGAAATATTAAACTTTCTGAAATGTACACAAAGTATTTTATAAAATAGGGGTTGCGTTTGTTTTTTTATTTTTTAATTAACCATCATCAAATCCTCTTTTTACATTGATCCCTTTTCCAAAATTAAAATATGAGCGAAAACAATGACGCAATATTATATTTTTTACAGCGCATTTTTAATTTGCACAACTTTTGATGCATTGGTGCAGTAATTTGGTTTTCCCCGCTTTCTAAAATTAGTAGCGTCAGGACAGACTGACTTGCGTGACAATTGCAAATTATATAGTTTTATATTATATATATATATAATCGTTATATTATGTGGTAACGGAGTTAAATAAAATTAAAAGCGTTTTATCCTTTTTCAATTGTCGCTTCTAATCTGTTTATGTCTGTCTGTGAAGTCGATCATTCTTTTGGGTTTTTTTTTACATTTGTCTAGGAAATACATGTGCCAGCATCTAAATCTGGCACTAGTTATTTTCTCTTAAACTTTAAAAAAAAATGGAGGCTTTGCATTTGCGACAGAGTCTTGAACTCAGAGCAGTAGGCTTTCTGTCTGGTTGAGGTGCACACTAGATGCTCCAAATTTTTAAAAACTACTTGAAGCTCCTTGATAATTTTATTGTTTTGTCATGTTTGAAATTTTACACATTATTCAAATTCATATTGTTTTTCTAAATGTTTAGGGAATAAATATTTTTTACTTTGTTCATTCCACGTATTTTGTTATATTTTATGTAGTTATTTGTATTAGTCTTGAACATCCTGAATACAAATCCTAGACCTAAAGAGAGTCATCAATATATACTAAATAAATAAATTTCTTGATTTCAATATGAAATTAAATAACAGCTACACGTAATCTTTAGAAAATTCTTTACCCTTAACAAACCCATTGATCATCAACAACACACATTTTATTGGAGTCAAAACTTTTTTAATTTTTCATAAAATTCATCCCAAAATATCCATCATAAAAAATTATGTAAATATATATATATAAATCACACACTTTTTTTTATCTATTTCAAAATATGAATCAATAACTACATGCTGATCTTTCACGAAATGTTTCCACGCAATAGTCATCTGAGTTCTTACAATACTTGCTCAATAATCTTGGCACAGGTTCGGCTGTCTGCAACAAGACACAATCTTCTCCTAGTTGTATATAAAGCCAGGTCTGTAGAGAATTGAAATAGGCGGGTGTTCTGGTGGCTGGAGTTCTAATTATTTTTTTTCCCGTCTGACTTTTTGCTTTTATGACTTCAGTTCGTGCCTTATTTTTTTTTAATTTTTATTTGACCTCGAGAACAAAAAATTGTTAAGTTGAGTATAAGCTTTCTTGGCGTTTCAAAACCTTTAAGGACTTACTCTTTCAGCACCACACACAGTTGACATGCCCTTGGATCCCATAAGGGGCCGTCCATAAAGTACGTCACGCTATTTTTGGACATTTTTAACTCCCCCCTCCCCCCCCCTGTCACAATCTGTCACAAATCTCGGACCCCCCCCCCTAAAGTACGTCAAACTTTTGGACACATTTTAAAAAAAAATTATTAAAATTTAATATAAAACACCGTGACGTCACACATGGCCTGACCCCCCTCCCCCTGTCACAAACGGACACGACCTACACAAATAATATTGCACGTCAGGTATGCCGAATATTGATAAGGCCACGTAAGGCATATAGAATATTGACAAAGATCCATGAGGGCTGGTCACCAATGTTCCCTCTAAGGTTTGTTGTTCTGTGTGCAAAGTATAAAAACATGTGTGCAAAGCTGAACAGCATCTATTTTTTTGTGCAATATTTTACAAAATGTGCTGCGCGGCGTCGGTCAGAATTCTGCGCGGCCGCGCAGCTTAAAGGAACATTGCTGGTCCCCTATTTCAGGATTTTTAAAATTATATGCTTTATTCCGATAAAATTCAGACCATGGCCGAACAGTCTCAGCTCTATGAAAATGGAACATATATAGAAATGTTTACAATGTAACACGAAATTCATATTTTTTAAAAAATTAATAAACTGAAGAACTCATGGCTACACTTTAGATTGACAACAAAATGTTTTAAAATTTAGGACGGTATTCTTGGTCAAGATGTTTAATACACAGAACGAGTGCAAAATATCAAAAGTGTTGGACAAAACAGTCATTTTAAAAATGCGATTTGTCCTGGGGTCAAAATAACAGACATTGAGTGGCAAATATTGTCATCATTTGTGCTCGCGATACCAGCATTTTGGTGACCTAAAAGAACTTACATAAGCAGTATGAAAATTTAAGACAAAGAGAGAATTCTGGCGGTTACCTTTAACAACTTCTAGTTAATAGGGTTAGCCAGTTAACCGAGGTCCAGATAATGGGTTCCATTATATTAACTTATTTACCTCAGAGAAAAAGAAAATTGACAAAAACGTCAAAAAAAATTATACGAATATATCGTCGTAAACGTGTCAGACAAATAGAATATTGACATGGACATATTAATGGGATAAATCAGTATTGACACTTTTTTGTTGTTGTCATGCTCTCATCTTACTAAATAACTATAAAGAACATTTTAAAAAGTACGCTCTTTTTTAAAGTGTAAAACTAAATTCCTTATCAATTAGATTTCTTACTTTTTTGTGATTAGAAATGCTTGTGATAACAATGAAATACAAGAAATATGACCCTTCACAACTGACTTGAATCACTGTTGTATTATTTTTATAATTTTTTTTTCTTCATTATGAATGTGCTATTTGATTCTCATGTTTATCCAAACATCTAAAAGCAAATAATCGTTTGCGTAACTCTTGCGTCATCTCCCTTTGTGTTGCAGTTACGGCAGTGGACGATGCCTATGTCCAACTCAAGGGAACTTGTGGTAAAGGTCGGCCATGTTTTGTTGCTGCTCATGTCGTTGCTGGTTCCCCAACGTGTTGTAGCCCAGGACATCCCACCAAAAAGCGAGAGCGCTGTCCCCGACAACGATAAGTTTATCTTTGAAGACTCCCACGTGGTGCACCTGGGCTACGAGAAGCCCGTCTACCTGTACAAAGGTGTGGAAAGAAAGTGAGTACTGACTTAGACAGGGTTTGTGTTTGGGGAAACGCCTTTGGAATCCGCCGCGGAAGAGAGAAATGTTTTAGCGTTTAGTGTGAAATTTCGGTAACGGTGAAAATAGGAAACGGGTAAGGCGCATACCACGTTTTTGGGAGGCTCAGTGTCTCATCTTTATGAAACGAAACTTCTTTATATGTCAAATTTCTGACCTAGAAAATATCCGAACTTAGTTTTTAACGGTTATCATTCGCTTTTTCTTTTAATGTGCAAATATTAGCCTTATTTTTAAAGGAATATATTTTTTTTTAAATGTATTGAACAAAAAAAGACATGTCGGCACTAAATAAGTTTTTTTTTAATTTAAAAAAAAATAAATTTATTTTATGTTTGTGTGTGTGTGCTAATTCTTAGAAACAGCTCAATTAAAATCAACTGATAATTGAAAGATTACCTAAAAATGTTACCTTCTTTATTAAAGAATAAAAATAAATAGTTATAAGTACATGCAATAGATGTGTAGAATTTTTATAGCCAAAAGAAAAAACGGCTTTGCATTTACTTATTCAATGCCTTAAACTTCATTAATCATATTTGTTCTAATATCAATCAATAATTTAACGCCTCAAAATAATATAGTTTTCAAAAGGCATCTACATTATAATTGGGGGGACTGATGTTACCGTAACAAAGATCTCTAGAACTACCTAATCCAGTGCCAATTGATAGGCACTTTATACTTCGGTATGATGGTTTGCCACTAAAGCGAAAATTCCACATACGAAATTTTAAGTAGGGTGAAAGTTTAGCATAATAAAAACAAGTAAAAAATATATAAAAATATGGCAGCGTTTTTTTTCTTCAAATTTTTAGTCGCTCGTCCTTAATTCTGTAATTGACATAAGTAGTTCTTTTCTACGCGACCGGCTTGGAGAGTTTTTAAATTAATTTAATGGTATGTGTCTGCATAATTTCATTGAATTTTTTAGTATGTTTACAAGGTATTTTCTATATCTCTTCGTGGAGCTCACAGCGAACACTTATCTTACGGTGATTGATGTTGGGTAACAATGATTTGGAATCATTTAAAAAGTTGGTCAAATGCCAAAGTGGTTTTATTTTTATTTTTAATTAAGATTTTCTGAAAATTACGAGAACTTTTTGTGTCCATTTTAACGCACGGAGAGGTTTTTAGAAATTAAACAACTTTGGAGAAGATATCAAAAAAATATTTATGCAGATTCCTTCTACAATGAGCATAGTTCTCAAAAAGCTTAACAATTAGGTAAGAGAGATATTTACTGACATTGTTCTTGATAAACAATGAAATAGACCTCCCGAATATAACATTTCTTCCTGACCATCCTGTTTGGAACCCTCAAAAAAATTAAAATTTATTGCCAATGAAATAAAGACATCATGGATTAGATTAAACAATTTTGTTATGCAAGTTCAAAATAATTGAAGAATGCAACCTTGCAATCTTGAAAAATTTATTTGCATCCATATGATCCTAGAAAATTTCAAAAAAAAATTTTTTAAAGCAACTACGAGAAATTGGCATTTTGTCCAGATTTTAAGTTGGATAGGAATAGCAGCAATTTTGTTTAGTTTTACACAAAGACGCACATTTAAACTCAAAACATACCATTAAAGCTAGTGGAAATCTTTTAGAAATTCTTTTTTGTTGATTAAGTCTCTAAGTTGCCATAGTATGGTCTGGAAATAATTATAATACACAATTTTTAGAACCAACCGGAACGAATTTTATATGCTGAATTTCAGTAAAGATTTCAGACGTGTCCTAATTTTAATTTTTATCAAGGAAAGGCATGTGTACTGTCGCTGTTAGAAACGTTTATCCACAATATATTTTGGAGTTGGTGAATTTCCAGCAGATGAGAATGACGATATTACAGTTAAACATTATGCGATTTACCAAAATGATTCAACAAAAATGTATAAACTGTATGAAAACTAACTATAACTTCATCCTACCAAGATAGGAAAGTTTTAAACGATACTGTGGGAAATTGAAAAATGTGAACTTCATGACTTCATTCGATTACAACCGGGGCTTCTGCGGTTCTTTAATTAATATCGATAATCACCTCTCGAAATAAAGCAGGAGAAAGTGTCCCGTTATTTTTTAATAAAAAATTAAACCCAGTTGCCGACTTTGTTGTTGGACTCAATTAAGTTGAAACATGAGTTCAGGAATAGTTTGGAATTGGAATTTATGTTTGGTCTAAGATCGGAACAAAAGAGTTTTGATTCCAAGAATTACAGTAACAAGCGTATAAGGAATTTCCCATGCCAGATTTTTAGAAAGATGCCAGTGCAATTTTGTTGTACAATGCCCATGGTTAAAGTGTGAGTGTAAGGGTAGAAAATGGGATTATCTTGGATTGAATTTGATTTAGCCAGTTTTTACCCACAGCGTGTGTTAAGTTAGATTATCGAAAAAAGATCCTAGGAAAGTTTGAAAATCGCGATTACATTTCTAAGTTGTGGGTTATACCTTATAGGTAGTCAGTGCATCAATGAAACATTGGTATAAGTTTTGAAAAATCGCTTGCACTTTTGGTTTAAATTTGTCACGTGTGAATCACTAGTTGGATGACGGAGAGGTCACGTGAGTGAAAGCGCGGGAAGAAATGGGGTAGAAGGTTCGAGAGTATTATCAGAGTTGGAGAAGTTCCGTGGGTAATGGCGGCTTGTGTGGCTGAGGACTCCACGTTGTATAACCTCAAATTATATATGTTATGTACATAGTATACATATTAAATTTGTTTTATTGAAACCAATTCTTCAGAGGATTATTGGATGCAAGGTTTTGTATTGAGAGAACGCCTGCAAGATACACTTATACGTAAAACATCACGAAGATGTTACACAAGTGAAGATATTTTTTTTCTTTGAAGCTTCTTGTTGATTAACTCCAGCTAGATGACATTCCGGTTAGATTTTGATTTATACAAATCCAGACGAAAATTCTTCAATTTATAAACGTAATGATACTCTGATGTCAGCACGCGTATATCTGCGCTCTTCTCTCGGCGCTCTTTTGACGGGTCAACAATGTAATTAGAGAAACGTAGTCGAAGGAGTAAAGGCAACGTAGTCAGAAGAGTAAGGACAACATAGTGGAAATGTGGGAAACATAGCCAGAATAAGGTCATTTGACAACTAAAGTGATGCGTAGCTTTTGTATAGGCAACAAAGTCATCATGTGGAAAACCTAGCCGGAAAAATGTCAATTTGACAACTAAAGTGATCCGTAGCTTTTGTATAGGCATCAAAGTCATCATGTGGACAACCTAGCCGGAAAAAGGTCAATTTGACAACTAAAGTGATCCGTAGCTTTTGTATAGGCAACAAAGTCATCATGTGGACAACCTAGCCGGAAAAAGGTCAATTTGACAACTAAAGTGATCCGTAGCTTTTGTATAGGCAACAAAGTCATCATGTGGACAACCTAGCCGGAAAAAGGTCAATTTTACAACTAAAGTGATCCGTAGCTTTTGTATAGGCAACAAAGTCATCATGTGGACAACCTAGCCGGAAAAAGGTCAATTTGACAACTAAAGTGATCCGTAGCTTTTGTATAGGCAACAAAGTCATCATGTGGACAACCTAGCCGGAAAAAGGTCAATTTGACAACTAAAGTGATCCGTAGCTTTTGTATAGGCAACAAAGTCATCATGTGGACAACCTAGCCGGAAAAAGGTCAATTTTACAACTAAAGTGATCCGTAGCTTTTGTATAGGCAACAAAGTCATCATGTGGACAACCTAGCCGGAAAAAGGTCAATTTGACAACTAAAGTGATCCGTAGCTTTTGTATAGGCAACAAAGTCATCATGTGGACAACCTAGCCGGAAAAAGGTCAATTTGACAACTAAAGTGATCCGTAGCTTTTGTATAGGCAACAAAGTCATCATGTGGACAACCTAGCCGGAAAAAGGTCAATTTGACAACTAAAGTGATCTATAGCTTTTGTATAGGCAACAAAGTCATCATGTGGACAACCTAGCCGGAAAAAGGTCAATTTGACAACTAAAGTGATCCGTAGCTTTTGTATAGGCAACAAAGTCATCATGTGGACAACCTAGCCGGAAAAAGGTCAATTTGACAACTAAAGTGATCCGTAGCTTTTGTATAGGCAACAAAGTCATCATGTGGACAACCTAGCCGGAAAAAGGTCAATTTGACAACTAAAGTGATCCGTAGCTTTTGTATAGGCAACAAAGTCATCATGTGGACAACGTGGCCGGATCAGTGGGTAAAATGTTTTGACTAAGGGCAAGCGAGCAATACCAGGGGTAATGTAGTGAGAGTAGGGGTTGCTTGTGCCATGTAGACAGTGCAACTGAGACAGTGTTGGGGTAAAGTCTTCAGAGTAGAACACTGCAACCATGGAGATCTACCTACCTAAGGATTTAGACAGTTTTGGACTGCCACGGGCGGAAATTTAATACCCAGAAATAACATTATATAAATCGTGTTTACGTGCTATAGGGGGCATCTTTTTAGGACTTTTCCCTGCACTCGTCGATTTAACGTCATTTCTTGAAAGCTAAAGTATTCGTATCACAAAGTCTAAGACATAGATTTATAGCATCTAGAATTTGACATTTATAGTCTAGGAAAGTCTGTTGCTTCAATGAGTTGCTTACAATTATTTAACAAGATTAATCAAAATAGCATGACATCGCTTTCTTGGGAAATTGTTTACCTCCAGATAAAAAATACCTGTGTTTCTTGGGTTGGGAGTCTTCCTCGAATTTACACAAAAATTCAATGACTACAACTTATTTTAGCACGTAATTCATTTCACTCAAGTTTGGCACGACCTCTACTATGGCACTCACACCACTGGCTCCTCAGAGTGTCTCATGCACATCTTGCCAGTTAGTGTCGTCAAAAGAAACAACAACAAAACGCTATGTGGGATAACCATTTTACTTAATATTTGTTTTTAAATGGAATTTGTTTAATTTTTCCTAACATATTATAGACCATGATTCTACGGAAATCGGTTCTCGACTCTAATTTTTCTGCTAAGTCCAATCTTCTTAATAAATAATTTGTTTTCAACGAAGCCCGATTTTCTGTTTTTTTCATATCCCCCTCGTCCTTGCGAACACCCACTGATAACTTCCTCGCAACTCGCCACATGTTAACAATCACTGATAACTTCCTCGCAACTCGCCACATGTTAACAATCACTGATAACTTCCTCGCTCCTCACCCCATGTTAACAATCACTGATAACTTCCTCGCTCCTCACCCCATGTTAACAATCACTGATAACTTCCTCGCTCCTCACCCCATGTTAACAATCACTGATAACTTCCTCGCACCTCGCCCCATGTTAACAATCACTGATAACTTCCTCGCAACTCGCCACATGTTAACAATCACTGATAACTTCCTCGCAACTCGCCACATGTTAACAATCACTGATAACTTCCTCGCTCCTCACCCCATGTTAACAATCACTGACAACTTCCTCGCTCCTCACCCCATGTTAACAATCACTGATAACTTCCTCGCTCCTCACCCCATGTTAACAATCACTGATAACTTCCTCGCACTTAGCCCCATGTTAACAATCACTGATAACTTCCTCGCACCTCGCCCCATGTTAACAATCACTGATAACTTCCTCGCACCTCGCACCAATTGACAATTTCCTCTCACACGCCTTTGTTAACGTTCAATGATAATTTCCTCCCGACTCAACCTACGTTAACAATCACTGATAACTTCCTCGCTCCTCACCCCATGTTAACAATCACTGATAACTTCCTCGCACTTAGCCCCATGTTAACAATCACTGATAACTTCCTCGCACCTCGCCCCATGTTAACAATCACTGATAACTTCCTCGCACCTCGCCCCATGTTAACAATCACTGATAACTTCCTCGCACCTAGCCCCATGTTAACAATCACTGACTGATAACTTCCTCGCACCTCGCACCAATTGACAATTTCCTCTCACACGCCTTTGTTAACGTTCAATGATAATTTCCTCCCGACTCACCCTACGTTAACAATCACTGATAACTTCCTCGCACCTCGCACCAATTGACAATTTCCTCTCACACGCCTTTGTTAACGTTCAATGATAATTTCCTCCCGACTCACCCTACGTGAACAACCACTGATAAATTCCTCGCACCTCGCCATCATCTCAACAACTGGCGTTTTTTTTTATACTTTCTATCAGCTATCACTGTGAGAAAGCCCATGCTGTCTGCCACTGTGTACCAGTCGTGGGTGGCTCCGTGAAGAGACCATTGATACATTAGTTATGATTGGTAAAGGTCGATGCTGGAGTGTAACTCTATTTGGTCCTGGCGCCAGTCGCCTCTCCTGGCAACATGAACGAGATCGTGGTATATTTGGGGCGATCTGACCCCATTTCAAGAGCAAACATTGGGTCAGATCGTTTTAAGCTTATTTATTTATTTGGGGGGGGGAGTGGGATGGGGAGAGGGTGGTTCTTCAAAATTTTACTATAATGTGATCTCCGATATATGATTTGAACTTTTAAGTACTTAACTTAATTTTTTTTTCTTTTTTCGATTTATTGTTCAATTTTTTTTAATTTTTTTTTGGGAGGGGGCTAGAGGGCAAAAAATCAAATTATCAAATTTGCTCTTGAAATCTTGTCTGTGCCTTCATGAAGACAAAGTTGCATCCGGGGTTGGGCCTAGAGTAAAACCACCCTTGAGTTCCACTTTAAATAGTTTACATAAAGCATACATAATCTGTGTGATAGAGAGAGAGAGAGAGAGAGAGAGAGAGAGAGAGAGAGAGAGAGAGAGAGAGAGAGAGAGAGAGAGAGAGAGAGAGAGAGAGAGAGAGAGAGAGAGAGAGAGAGAGAGAGAGAGAGAGGAGAGAGAGAGAGAGAGAGAGAGAGAGAGAGAGAGAGAGAGAGGAGAGAGAGAGAGAGAGAGAGAGAGAGAGAGAGAGAGAGAGAGAGAGAGAGAGAGAGAGAGAGAGGAGAGAGAGAGAGAGAGAGAGAGATGAGAGAGAGAGAGAGAGAGAGAGAGAGAGAGAGAGAGAGAGAGAGAGAGAGAGAGAGAGAGAGAGAGAGAGAGAGACAGACAGAGAGCGTGTGCGTGTTTAGAGACTCTTTTTTTTTATGAGCTCACCTCCAGTTTAAGAACACCCCAGACTTAATTAGAAGGCGTTCAAAAATTATATATTTTAACGTCACTATTTACAATTTAAAAATTTAAAAGCAATTCAGAGCGGGTTTGTTTGTTTGGTGTTTTTTTTTGCTATGAAAAGTTATTTTATAACTACCAGTAGTTTTTCTGGGGCGCCTACAGCGCCCACTTTGTCAAAAGCATAAGGAACTTGCGTGAATGTGTTTGCATGCGTTAGAATTAACATATCCGACGACTAAAAAATTGCATGTGAATGAGTTCAATAGAAAGATTGAATAATTAAATTTTAGTTCATTAGAATGATTTATTTTTTCACAAAATTTCTCTATAGATCAATTTTCTAAAATTAAAATATAAGCTCAAACAATGACGTATATAATAATTTACGGCGAGAAACACCACACGCTCTGTTAATCTCGAAACCAAAATGATTATGATTTAACGTCTATATTTTCAATTTTTAAAAAAATTGCTGATTATGTCCCTTAGTGTTACAGAATCACCTGGGCTTTTATTTTGTCTATAACATTTAGTACTACCATCAAAATCCCTCACATAGAATATCTTATGTAACCTATTATGAGCTGGTGAGGAAGTGAAAGGATCAAATTTGGTGTCTATTTATGGCGCTTTCAGATCAGACGGAGACCATGAATGACTGCGAGAGTTCGATTATTGAGCGGTTCTAAAAATAAACTTATTGGATTTTTATATTTCGTTCTCATTTGAAGTCTACGCCAAAAAAAGCCTCATTGAAACCCCGTGCTATTAAATAAAAGCCAAAAGCTGTTAATTGTATTTTCCCTAACAGCTTTTGGATTTTATTTAACAGCACGGGGTTCCAAAGTAATAATTTTATTTTTCCTATTACTTTGACTCGAAGCAAATAAGGCTATAAATATATATTTTTGAAAATCAACAATTTCCATTGACCGTCCATCGTCTGCGCCATCTTGGACATCACCCCGGCGCACACTGAACCGGAAGCTAAACGGGAACATGGTCTGCATTTGGTAGTTAAAACAACTGCGTCACAAAACAAACCAAGCACAATAACCGGATTGCTGAAAATAGCCGAGCATTATTTTCGTTGACTTTGCATTATTGGGTGCTATTTTAATAGTTACACTTCTTTTTTTTTCTTAATTTTTTTTTATTGTTTAATAATAATATTGCTCTATTACTCCATCCCAGAATGGCGCGATTTCCTGTCTGAATGACGCATTTCTCGAGCACATTAAATGCGGGTTTAGTGACCCAGACATGAAGTAGTAGGAATTATTGATATTTATTGAATGGAGGAGAGTTCTACGGTTCGCTTGAAGGGTTGTCTTTCCTAACATGTTTATAAATAGTCCTCCGCAAGGGATGTGTTTCTAAATTTGGCTAAACTCAAGATAGTGATATTTATATTGAAGGCATTCATTCATAAACGTGATGATGCAACACAACCACGGTAAAATGCTGTTCATTTAAGGTTTATGGTGCACGTCAAAAATAAGTGGCTGGTCCTTTTAAAGGACAATCAATTATGGCATTAAAAATGTAAGTTCTTGCGTACACATTTGCTTCGAAGACGCGAGCAGCGAATGAGAGTGCAGCAAAGTGCGCGTTGAGAATAGCGCAAATTGATGTGCAAATTAAGGAGTGTTTGAGTGTGCTGGTTTTTGTTTTACCGTTTTGATTTAAGGATGTTTCCCACCTGGACAACTTTAACTGTACATGAATTTTATTGTGTCCAACATCAACGAATTTTTAATGTTCTGTCGTCAAGGGTCAGCAATACAATAAACAGGTTAAATTATTGGGTTTGAATTTTCATTTTTTGGAGTTGGTAGACAAGTGGAGGTGAGATAGCAGATTGGAAATGGAAAGCAAAGTGTGTGTGTTTGTACTAATATTGATACGCCCCATTTTTTTTTAAGTGACGTGATATAGCGTTTCAATTGAAATAGCGATTTTAGTGATTTTTGTAATTATTGAAAAAAAATGTATTGAAATAATTTTCATTCAAACCTTATGCACAACTAAATGTTCTTAAAATTTCCTTTTAAAAATTTGTTAAAATTGAATTCAATGTTTGTGTTAGTACAACGAATAAATCGAAACAAGAAACCGAAAAAAATAACAAGAGCCTATTAACATTACAATCCTTACTGTGTCTAAAAATGGCAGATTTTAAAAGGTAGAAAAAATGTACTTTTGTCATTTTAATTAAGAACAATTGTAGTAATTTTCTTTTTAATATTTGCGTAACATAAATCACGTTTGAATCTATTTAAATTAATTTTAAATTAAAAACTGTATCTCTAATTTGTAAGTTCAAAAAGCTACTCTCTTACTAACCAAATTCAAAACAAAAAAAATACTAAACACAAGACAATATGTAGAAGTTGTTAATTTCCTAGTTTCTAAAATAGCTTTATAGCGTGCCTCGTGAATACCCACGATTACTCATAGTTCATGTGGCACCTGAGATATTTATTGTCACTGCGGCCGATTTCCCGCACCACTATTGCTCAGGACTCCATTAATGCTATTTGTGTTTTCTTGGAGATTCGACTGTTCCGCCCCGACACCACCATCCATTCCCACCGCCACGACCTAAGCCGTCGCCATCAGATGAGGCGCGTTACCAACACGAAGCACTCGCGCGACCTGTTATTTAGTGTTTCATCGTCTTCCCTTCTAGCGTCAACATTTTCAAGCGATAAGTGTGCACTTAGGCGTCGCCTTGTCAGAGCACCCTATCCTGGTTTCGAAAGCGCTTCATTCAATGATATTTCTTTTATGCCAGTGTGTTTTTTTTTATTGGTTTTATATTCCGTAATCTCATGGCACATACTGAAACTTTTAATGACGTTATTCATATACAACAAAGTTTTATGTGAACTTTTGGTCACACCGAGGTATTCGCGTTTGAAAATTTGATGTTAGTTGGCCTATATAGAGTTAGAATCTTGTTATTTTGTATATGATACAAAATTTTCTCACGATGCAGCTGTCATATTTTTTACCATGGTAGACTAATCCATGGACCATAATCCCGTTGCCATAACTCATTATTTTTCACAAATTTGACTTAGAACTTTGTTATTCTAAGGGACCGTATATATATATCAACATACATAATTTGCAATGTAGCCTATGTCACGTCCGTCCCTTCCTGTCTGTCACCCTACTAATTTTAGAAAGCAGCGCACCAAATTACTGCACCAAAAATAACTCTTTTCGAATATTCCGTTTAAATTGTTCACTATGAAAATAAATTAATAAAATAAAAATAATTTAAAAAATGAAAGTTCTGTATAACATTATTTTTTATTCTGATGTGTATTATTTTTAATAAATAGATTTCAGCTGAAATGTATTTATTTTGAAAACTTTCGTCATTTTGACGGATATATATATATATATATATATATATATTATAAATGGATGATATTGAGTTATATGCTTCTGCGTTTTAATATCGGTACTTTTAAAAATAATGTTTACTCTATTTTGTTGTTGTTTTTTTATGCAACGGCACTGCTAAGAATAGTTCCTTAAATTTTGCGTTGAGTGAAATTTAATTATTTTGTGATTTCAGCAAATGGTGTCCGAAATTAAATCTATCTTTTTTGTATCTTTTGATGATTTTATTTTCTATAATCTATAATAAAGTTTGACCGTCCACGCAAGATTTCCTAAAATCTCGCTTCGAAATACACATCCACAATTTTTTTTAATCAGTACATTGGTTAGTCTTGCTGCTCTAGCTTACAATTTTACATTTTGTGACACACCAATATATATTCTTTTATGTCTATTTACCTTAGCGGAATCTTGAGTTGAATCAACAGCCACAGCTGTTACATTATGGTACAAATAAAACTGAGCAGATTAATAAAAACAACCCGTAAAAAACCAAGTTTTTGACTATAAATCCTTTACGTATGAGACGTAACTAAAAGAATGTTCATTATAACACGCAGCGCAAGACCATCCAAAAATACAAAATTGCAGTTGTGTCGTAAAACGTGTTTAATATAATGCGCACCGATCAGGAATAGGTTTATAAAAAGTGTTGTCAGTAAAATACGCACATTATTGCGCGACAGAAAGGTTGTTCAATATAATACGCACCGCGACGCTCTATCTCAAAAAATAGCATGATACATAGGAATAAATAAAATAATCTAAAAAATCAATAATTTAATTACGGTACATGCGATCGATCTGAAATTTTGATACATTGTTTTTATCATTGGTACGAAACTGCCTGCAAAATTTCAGCTCGCTATCTTGCGAGCAAGTGGGTTAAAAATCGATCAAAAGTTTTAGCGACAAGCAAGCAAGCAAGGTCGGTCGGCCGCAGACACCACGAGTTAATATAAAGGATTTAAAAACTAATGCCTTTAAAAAATTATGACGTCAATTTGTAACAGAATTTTATTATGTTAAAAATTAGTTCAGATAAACCATTGAAATTTAAATATTACAAGATACAATCCAAAACATATCCCATTAAAACCCTAAAAATTACAAGGATTTTATTTAATATGAAATTTATTATTAAAATTTAGGGCTGTTAACGATTAATTTTATGTAATTGTTAACTGTTGAAAAATTATTCGTTAATTTCGATTAAAGCCAAAAATTGAAATGTATGGTGTCATAAGTAACATTTATTAAAATACTTGTCGAAAATCGAAATAACACTGAAATGTCTTCTTTATATGACATCTTTTAACCAACAACGCAAACAGATAAGTGTATTGACATTATTTGGTTCAAGCGATGAGCGGGTCTTATTGACAATATAACCAGCCGAGTTGAATAATCGTTCACATAGCTTTAGATTGTCTCAGCTAAAATTTCTGATACTGTAGTGGATATTTGGTTTGCATGTGATATGTAAGCGAAGTGTTAGAACCATGGTAGCAATGTTACCCTTAATCAGCGCGGCTGCGCAGATATTTGACCGACGTCACGCAGGAGTTTAGCATCACCCCGCAGTAAATTTTGTAAAATATTGCAAAAAAATGGACGTTGTGCAACTTTGCACACGAGTTGTTTTTTTAAACTTTCCACACGGACCAACGAAGCTTAGACTTAGAGGAAACATTGCATGGTATGCAAACGATTTCTCTCAATGGACACAATAACCTTTATCAAAATTTTGAACATTCAAGTGAGTCAACAGTTTAAAACCAAAATGTTCGTGTAATCGTCCGGAAGTTAAATTATATTTATCGGCCGAAATATTTTACTTTATGACTTCCAGTACATTTATAAGTGGTTGGTCGATTATTCGTAAAAAAATTTAATCTTTAAATTGTTAACGATTAATCGATAAATTAAACGTTAATTTCCACAGCCCTATTTAAATTACATTTTTAAATCGCAAATTTACAGATATTACATGGGTGGCAGGGAGAAATCAGACAAAATGATGACATACTTTTTGAGACCACGCAGAAGCCTACATTTCCGTTTGTCTTTGCACGTTCGCATCAAGGACACTTGTGTGTTCTGCTCTTATCAATTTTCTCACAGTTTAACTTAACACTCATCGCCCCTGTGTTCTCTAAATAAATAACCGGGGAAAAAAGATACGTGGCATTTCTATACTTTCCATCCTTCTCACTATTTCTTAACGGCAGCTTTTAATGCGCTTATGTTGTAGCAACATCATTTAGCAATGGCGTCCATTTTGTTGACAATTCAGAGAGTGGTGTAGGGGTTATGTGGCCATACTTCTACTATGCTAGACCTTGAACAATACTCTGTAATATCTAATTAAATAAGCATTAATGTGTTGGATTTGTTTTCAAAACTTTTGGGGTTTTTTCATCTAAAGCAGCTTATATTTTTCAATTGTTTCTTGGGGCCGGCTTAAAGGTTTTAGATCCGTTAGCGTTTTTCGAGGGTAATAAAAAAAAACAGAACGGCCAAATCTTTGTTTAGTTATTATTAAGCAAAATTTGTCGATTCTTTTTTCATTAAAATCGAGCTAGTACGACGAATCACATGAAGAACACTCTGATACATAAAGCGCATCATTCATATAGCGCCAGTCTTTTTTTTCTTTAGAATTGTGAATATATTATTCCAGTATGTCACTTAAATTTGGAGAAAGTTATAGGCACAAACTGTAATAAGTTGTAAGTTTTGTGTCCGGTTATTAAGGTACATTTCACTGTGATACGTTTAGGAAATGGGATGTAAGAAAAGGAGATAACATAAAAACAGTGAACCTATTTTTTTCTGATCATTCATTAAAATATTTTGAAGTACTAGTTTGTGCTGCGGCGCCGTGGCGCCTGCGGCGCCCCCTTTTTTTAAAGGGCGCCTACGGCGCCCACCTTTTTCAAAAGCCCAACTAACTTGTCCTTATATGATAAATACGTAATAATAAACTTTCTTAAATGTACACAAAGTATTTTATAATAGGGTTGTTTTTTTTTGCAAAAGCCCAAGTAAATTATCCTTGTATGATAAATACGAAATATTCCTGAAATGTTCACAAAGTATGTATATAATATTTTTTTACAGTGCTAATCACCACACGACTTTTAAAGTAATTTTAGAAAGTAGCGCAACAAATTACTGCACCAAAAAAATAACTCTTTTAGTCAGTCAGCACTGTTTACAACACAAATGCTAACGAAATAGGTTCGTGCGTTGTTTGGTTAATGTTAATCTGGAAACCAAAAGGATTATGATTTAGCGTTAGGCCACAGTCAGCGATAATTGAGCGTAAATATATATATGATGATTTTTTTCAAGCCTCTCCAAACCCAGGTAAAATCCCCACGACTAGAAACTGGCGAAAGTAACCTCCACCCCCCCCCCTTAAAATCTTTTTTTTTATTATTTAAAGGGAGATAAAACAGACCCTAGTAATGATAAACCTGATTGATTCACTGACTAGAATAAATTGTAAATTATTACTAGACCAAATAATTGATAGTAGTATCGTTAATCATCTAGACAAAGATATTTTCATATCAACACGGCTTTAGAAAAAAAACAGATAATTTGGGACACAGTTAATTGGTTTAATAGACGACTTGTCAAAAGGCTTAGATAATTAAAATCAAATAGATACATTACTATTAGACTTCTCAACAGCATTTGGTAACGTCGCCCCTATCAATTTACACAACAAACAAAACAAAAACCAAAAAAAATTCACATCATTGGTTCATTAAATTAGTGAATTCAAGAATTCACATCATTAGTCCATTAAATCAGTAGATTCAAGAATTCACATCATTGGTCCATTAAATCAGTGGATTCAAGAATTCACATCATTGGTCCATTGAATCAGTGGATTCAAGAATTCACATCATTGGTCCATTAAATCAGTGGATTCAATAATTAATGGATCTAAGTCAGCACCAATTACAGTAAACTCATGAGTTCCGCAAGGAACGGTCATAGGCCCCCTACTCTTCCTTATTTACACAAATAATTTACCTAAAAACATCTCCTCAGGGACTAAAGTCATTGTATTTTCTGATGATTATGTATTCTTTAGAACAATGAAATCAGAGCAAGAAAGTGAATTCTTATAAAATGACTGTGATAAATTAATAAAATTGGAAAATATTTTTAATGTCTTTCCACACAAATGTCAACTGTTAAGAGTATCAAAATAATTAATTTAAAACATTTCAGTCATGACAAAAGGCTAATCCAAAACAAAATAGGCAAAGTACTTGGTAGTAATAATTTTAAAAAAGTATCATGAAATTCCCATAAAATAATTAAAATAGCCCTCAAAACTCTAGGCATTATTTTAAGAAACATTTAAAAGTGTAATGAGACCCTTAAATTATTCAGACTTTTACTAGAATATGTTTCTTCTGTATGCGATTAAGCCACCAAAGAAAAATAAATAAAATATATCAAATTCAAAAAGAGAGATGCAATGTTCATTTTTGGAGAATCTTCAAAATTGACAAGAGTAACACCATTATTTAAACTGAGAAACGCTTAAGGATAGAGGATCAAAGAGCAAAGAGGTAAAATACAAGATGCAATTAAATTTAAATTGGTAATAAAGCAAAATAAATAATATAATACAACATTCAGGTAGACATAGTGATAAAACACTTTTCTTTGCCGTATGCAAGAACAAACACATACAGATTAATATTATTTCCATAAGGAATTTCAGGAGTGGAATGGGTTGCCTGAAAAAAAAACAGGAAAACTAATGCACTATCGACATTTAAAAATCTAATAAAAATGCAAGATGAAACATTAACAAATGGATAAGCATGTGATGCAATAATCTTCAAGGATCGTCTATCTGTAACACATAAAATAAGATAGGAATTTTTATTTGCTCCTTTTGAAGTCAATGACAGCACTTGTGTACTTTCAAGGTCGCAACACCAGTATTGAAAATTATTTACCAGTAGCGTAATCATAAAAGTAGTTTAATACCCTTTAAAACGTTCCCCTCTACGAGATTTTTTCGTAATTTCGACTTCATCATTAACCAGTCAATTACCCATATCTTGTGCTGCAAGGAGAGAGTTCATTAATTTCACAGCATAACCTTATCTTATACTTTGTTTACCCAGTGTGTAATAGATGGCTTTCATACTCTATTATATATTGGCAAAATGTGACACAAGCGCGTGTTGTGTGTATATTTTTATTTATTTATTTATTTCAATCTTCTGGTTTTTTTGTTGTTGTTTTTTTGCATTTAAAACGGAAAATTTTAAAGTTAACATTAAATCTACGCTGAAAAAATGTAGCACATCATAAAAGTAATTTATTTCAGAGGCGTGGAAAAAATGAGTGCGTCGGCAAACCTGGTTTGAGTGCGTAATATTTTTGCAGGTGAGAGTTCCTCGCATCACCGATGCCATTGTTAGGTGGGTTAATGTTTATACGTTGCTATTAATTAAGTCATCAAAGTATTGCTCATTACTTCATTTTGATGAAAATTTATTGATTCTGTATTAACTGCTAGAAATCTCGTATACTGTCGTACATCGATTGAAGCAGGCGTCTATTAATTTGTGTGTAAATAATATACCATTAATGCTGCAAACGATTTTGAAGCGCTTAAAAAAACATAAGACGTGTGAATATTTGTTCCGTCAATTTACCCTTTATATCGTCGTCTTTGAGACTTTTGTAGTAGCTGCCAAAATAGCTTTATTTCATCATTAGAATGCAAGGCTGGGCTAAAACTGCATAGATTTCGAGTAAAGGCCATGGGAATATGTGCCCGTGCAATACATTCTTCTTTCTTGTTAAACATCCAGAAATACTAGGAGCCCCGGGCTCTTCTGGCACTGTGATTGAGCGCTCTACATGTTTCGAATGGCGGCTCTTGGGATCATTTCAAGTTGCTGGCATTATAGGAATGGCTGCTTGTCGTTTCAACATGCCATTTTCTGAACTGGTTTGCAGACCTGCGTGGTGCGATTTTCATTTCTTTTATCTATTTCATTTTTATATAAGTATGGATAATATATACATATAATTTTTGTAAGCATGTGTATTTAAAATGAATTGAAAAGAAGCTAAGAGAGCATTACAGTCTGAAAGGGATAAAAATTAATGTTCGTGATTTTAGACATTGTATAAGTTCAGCGAAAGGGGCAGGGAGAAAGGGCAGCTAACTCCGTTTATTACAATTTTTGTTTGGTAGCTTTGGGCAAACAATACGAGGCGGTGCACGAAGAAGCTGGCAGATAGTCTGCGAATATCAAGAACGATTAATGTACTCGTCTTTGCGTTTTTACGGGAATGTGTGAGTATAGCCTGCGTTTTAAAGACAGAATAATAACTGTTATTCTTTTCCATTAAACCACGAGTGGAGGGGTGGGAAAGATGAAAATTGTGTTTTTTAAAGAAGTTTAAAAATAAAATAAAGAAATTAAATATTTTAGTTTTGTGAAAATATGTGTCAGATGCAAGTGTGCTAATAACTAAGTAAATTCAAACTATAAGATAGATAAAGATATAGATACTGACAGATGTTTCTGAATAATATGAGCTGTTTGAGCACTGGTAATGTAGGTGTATTAAATTATTTGTGTCGTGCACAAGAAACACTAAGAACTATAATATCTTAAGGTAATGACCGATGTGCGTTGCTTTCGTTCAATGACAATCTGACTGAGGTCGTGACCATTGCGTTAAATATTGTGTAATGCTATAAATAGTTCATTTGGCTTGCTTGGGGCAAAGTTTGAATGTCATGACGTAGCATTCAGGAGGGCGAGTCGAGCTACCTCACCCAAAACAGAAAGATGATTCAATCTGGCATCCCACCTTTCTCCCAAAAAGTATTTAAACCTTTAATTATACTATCAATCTACAATGTATTATAATATTGTAAAAGAGAAATTTACACAAAAGATCTTAGATTACGAATGCAAGTACAGCAAGGCAATGTGAAGGTGCGAGTTTTATGTATTTTAAAAGCAATGGCTCGTGGTATTTGTAAAAGTAAATGAACATTTTACCAAATATGAATTATATGGTAACCAGACAAAACGACAAGGTGACAAAGCGGCAAGCAACGCAACGACAAGGTCTCATAGAAACAACGTATATCACTGTAGAACTACCTAATGAAGTCCCCGTGACTAGGTCATTATATACACTTAAAATAGAATCGAAAAATATGTATTTGATGAAATTAATTCATTTTTCATAATGCTTAAAAGAAGAAAGATTTGGAGAAATAAAATAAAATTATTTATAAATATGCTAAAAAATGTATATCAAATATTATTTGCTTTTTTTTTATCGTTTTGCTTTTTACTGTTATTTAGTACTAGGTTTTTTTTTCGTTTTTTTTTCAAGATCTTTTAGCCAACAGCCAAGTACACTGCATTTTTTTAACTGGCCTAGGGCTATAACAAAATCTTAAGGACAAATGGGTTAAAATTAATTACACCCCAATGTACGTCTCACTCAAATTGTGATAGTATTTGACAACAACAAAATGAAAGCATTGTCTCAGAATTCCTTTTGACCTCAGAGAGATACAATCAGAGGTTGTCTTGGTTACTTCTACACGTATGACTTCAAGCGTGTGCCTGTGTGTATCATCTTAATTTGTATAATGCATCAAGACAAATGTCGAGAAATAATTTAGGAGCCTTGGAGAGGATGTTTCGACACAAGTTGCTGGCCTTGCTGTTCTTATTTCAGTGAAAACTATTTAAAGCAACCAGACTAATACAATAACAAATAATATTTGTACAAATCGAATTTATAAGGAAAGATATGTTCGCGCCACTAACTTTTTTTTTAATTTAAATTTTCAAGATACATTTTGGCATCATTCAGATAAAATTATATCAAAATGTTGTTGTTATTGATGTAATTGGTTATAAGGGGTATGTTAGGCTGTTACTTTTCACAGAAGTATTTAAATAAAAAAAAACTAAGTGTTTTTTTTACTATAAATCCTCTATTTACGAGACTTAACTAAAACAATGTTCATAATAATACGCATCGCATGAGAATCAAGAAATCCAAAATTTTAGTTGTCTCAAATATATATAAGGGATTTATAATTTTAAAAAAAACTTCTACAGTCTGCCTACTACATTTAAGCTCGATTTGATCACGGTTATAAAAACATGTTTAATATAATGCGCACCGCACGACAGATTAGCATAAACATTTACAGATTGGGGATTTTTTTTTAAAGTACATGTATCGTCAATATAATACCCATCGCTTCGCGCGACAGGAAATTATTAAAAAAGGTTGTTCAATATAATACGAACCGCGACACTCCAGCACAAAAATTAAAATGCTACATAGAGATACAAAGAGATAATCTAAAAAAAATATTCATTAATTTATAATTTAATTACAAAGCATTCGATCGATCTGAAATTTTGATTGGTCGGCACGATTCTGCCTGCAAATTTCAGCTCGCTAGCATACGGTGATGTTGGTTAAAAATCGATTCAAAGTTTTTGCGACAAATAATCAAGCAGACACCACGAGTTGGTATAAATGATTTTTTTTAATCGCTCTGAAATTTCTTCTATTAACTGACAATTTTATATTTTAAATGATTAATATTAACTTATTAGTACATAGTTAGTCCATTCTAATTTTTTTATTTGAAAGAATCGTTGCTCTGGCACATAAACGGATGGTTAGTTACGTGTGTGATATTATCAATGAAATACCTTGATCAGTGAATCTCAATTAACTAAGACAGTCTAACTGAAGATATATGATGGTTACTGAACATAAAAAACCTCTTACATAATATATATAAAAACAATAATCTTTCTTGAGTCGGTAGTGAAACCAAATAATTTTGATAATGAAGAGAACTAATGGTAAAGACCTATATATTTATAGAGGAAGCAATTCATTCTAAAGCTGATACTTACTAACAATATTAAGCGGCCACTATCAAAATTACGAAAAAGACAATATTTATTTTGTAAACAAGGTTGAGAGAAAATTTTGTTTAGCAAAGTAAACAAAAATGCTGCAAAATATATATATATATATATATATATATATATATATATATATATTATGACAGCCTAAACATTATGGATAAAAAAATTATGAAAAGATTTCCGGATAAAATTTGTTCATTGGTTGGCCTAAGTGATCTAAATCGATAAACTGACCAAACTGGTTCACATAAGTGGCGGATGGGTGGTGGTCATTGCCATTAGTTTCCATAAATGTTGATTGAATATCTACGGATACAGTGTATTATTAAACTTTTATGTTTCTATTTTACCAAGGTTCCAGATAATCTTTAACAGGAAACGCCAAGTGTATCGGAAAGCAGAAGACTGACTTTTGTGTCAATCTGATCCATTTTTCTTCTTATATTCATCATCATCATCATCAGTCCCGTGACCGCTGCGGTCGTTGGGGGGAGCGCATGGATACATCAACAGACAACGATCGCCACGTTTGCCTATCTTGAGCGACGGCCAGTAATTCGTTAAATTTCCTCCCTGTCTATTCCTTTTATGTTGTCAAGCCAGTTTTTCCGCTGTCAACCTCTTCGCCGGCCCCCTTCTACAGTGCCATGAAGGATAATTTTGTCAGGGTATCCTGTCGCAGTACATGACCAAACCATGTCATCTTACGTCTCTTAATTGTTGCTATAATAGTTTCTTGACGACCTGCAACAGAAGTTTATTCTGTCACAAACATATTCATTGGCCTTGTGTTCTAAATAGGAGATCTGGAGAATTTTCCTCATGCATTTGTTTTCAAATGCCTGAAGCTTGGTGGCCATTAGTGTCCAGGTATCACATCCTTAAAGGACAATGGTTTTGACGAGGGATCTGTAAAGCCTGAGCTTTGTTGGCAGGCTAATGTTTTTGCTGTTCCATTTTTTTTAAACTTCGTCATTGCTGTCATAAACACCTTTCTTATTCCGTATGCAAGAACAAACACATACAAGTTTTCCTTCTTCCCGTCCGGAATTTGGGCGTGGAATGGGTTGCCTGAAGAATCCAGGAAAACCAACACTTTATCAACATTTAAATCTCTAATAAAAATGCAGGACTAAACACAAACCATAGATAAGCGTAGGACGCAATAATCTTCTGTATAGAAGGAGCGTCTGTAAACAGATAAGATAAGATTGCCGACCCAATTCTAGCTCGAATTTCAGCTTCACGGGTACCATCTCTAGATATAATGGCTCCTAGATATTTACAGTTATGTACCTCCTCCAGCTTTTGTTGGTACATTACGATGTTTGCCGTACTGGCAGCTGAAGTATTAACCAATATTTTACATAAGATTAAGTTATTTTATGTAACAATAAAAAAAACGTAAAAAAACAATTTTTTGACTATAAATCCTTTATGTACGAGACATAACTAAAAGAATGTTCATTATGATACGCAGCGCAAGACCATCCAAAAATACAAAATTGAAGTTGTGTCGTAAAACATGTTTAATATTATGCGCACCGATCAGGAATATGTTTATATAAAGTGTTGTCAATAAAATACGCACCTTATTGCGCGACAGAAAGGTTGTTCAATATAATACGCACCGCGACACTCTATCTCAAAAAATAACATGATACATAGGAATAAATAAAATAATCTAACAAATCAATAATTTAATTACGGTACATGTGATCGATCTGAAATTTTGAAACATTGTTTTTATCATCGGTGCGAAACTGCCTTCAAAATTTCAGCTCACTAGCTTACGAGGAAGTGGGTTAAAAATCTATCCAAAGTTTTGGTGACAAGCAAGGGCGCAAGCAAGCAACCAGACACCACGAGCTAATATAAAGGATTTTAAAATATGTTTGCTTTCACACAATGGAGAATCGTGTTGGCTGCGGAGAAGTTAAACCATAATTTCAGGTGAAAGTTGTATAAATACTGATAAGATGTTTTCACAGCATAATGCAAATCCAATTATCTGTCATCCCCAGCTTTACCATTACAGTGGAGAAGGGTCCGTTCTCTCTGACAGTGACCCCGTGTGTGGCACCCATATCTTGGCTGCTTTTATTTAGGAGAGGTGAGAGTCGGTCCACGACATGAAGACATCCCTGTCCAATTATTTACTGTACTAACGTTGTTAAGAGGAACTTAAGTTAGAAAATTTAAAAGTCCCAGATCTTCAATGCGTTTTTATAAGAACATAAGATTTATTTTTTTAGAATTTAATTATTTGTCAAGTGTAGAATAAAATTAAAATTGGAAGAAAAATGTCATGAGTTAATTATTTTTTTAAATACAAATTATACTTATTAGATTTTTAGATAAAATTAAATTGTATTACTCTATTTTCTTTTTATTAATTCTGCTCACAGAAAATTATTTTACCTCTATAATCATTCATTTCAACAGGGAAAAGCGGGAATTTCACACAAGTCGGTCGTCATATGGGCGAGGGGAGACAAACGTTTAAGGAGATGAACGGCAGAGCTGGAAGATATCTTCTGCAAGTTACCTCCCTGGAGAGTGACACATACGTCAACATCTTTGCCACGTCACAGCCAGACGTGAAAGTCCTGTATCCGGTCTTACCGTCGAACCCACGGGTCAACGTGTTGGTCAACAACAACGTCTTCAGCATTGATTGGTCTCCGGCAGCCTCCTACGACCGGGACTCCTTGAAATACTGCCTAACCGTCAGCAGGATTAAAAACTTCCAAACCTACTGCGGTGCCCTCGCGTACGTCAACGGTGACAAAAGGCCGAAGGTACGATGGTGGGAAAGTGCTAAGACAGATCAAAGCCTCGGTGTCGCGCGGCAGAAGGCCCAGCCTGTGAAAAAAGCACCCGCCAGAATGATTTTTCACCAGTGCGTATCCAACAGGACTTCCTACACGCACAGGGGGGTCCGGCGTGGGAAAACTTATTTCATCAACGTCTTCGTCGTGAACAATCAATCCGGGGCTGCGACGGCCTACGAGGGTACGCCCGTGAAGATGAAGCGGTTGAGGAAGTCCTCGATAGTCCGCATGGGTGTCGACGAGACAAAGACGCTCAGACTCCGACAGAAGCACAAGGTGCTGCTCAATCTGAATACCACCGTGTCGAGGCTGGCGTTCGAGGTGATACCCTGCGAGGGCAAGATCCCGTTTGAGATCTACCACGACGGCCGGAAGATTCAGAAGAATACCGTGGCGAAGCGCTGGAAGCGACGCCTGATTCGGCTGGCGGGGCCCGGCGTGTACGTCATGACATTCCCAAAGACGAAGAAGAAGACTTTCGTCACCGTTGCCATTACCTCCAACTCGACGCGGTCAAACATTTTTCTCCCAAAGAAGTTTGTTATCAAAGTTTTCAAAAAGCTGACCACTTGCTCCAGCGTCACGCTGGCGTGGACGGTGACGCGGGAGAATCAGAAGTACTGCGTCTATAAGAAGAAACTGAGAAACAGTGGCGGGGACTCGCTTCGCAAACAATGTCTGAGTCCCGACAAGCGGCCGGAGGCGGAGCGGGAGGTGTGCTTGTATTCAAACTCGACGAGCGCCGGCAGGGGCGAGGTCATGAAGCACGTGGTGGAGGGGCTCAGTCCTAAGACGTTGTACAGATTCGACGTGTTTCTAAGTCACGGGAGGTCGGCATCGGTGCCCTTCCGGAGTGTCAAGGTCAGGACATCTAAGTGCCATTCAGAACAGTCCCGGGCGGGGCATCTCGGTGTTTCGGTTAAGTAGTAGTGGCCGTTAGAAACTCGTGGAATCAAGCTGAATAGTGCGACCACTGTATAGTAAAGTTAAGTTATTGTGACCATTCAATGATGACTGTTCAAGTCTGATCATGTGATTATTTTAAACATATTTGTTTCAACATGTTGTGTGTTGTTTAAATATACGCAGAAAGATATCTGGAGTAATGTTAATTTAGGAAAATTATTTCTTTTTATTTTTAAAGTATTTATTTTTTTATAATGTGAGATTAATGTGGGGAGGAACAATAAAAAAAATGTTTTTAAGCAGACTCCACTTTAAATTTAAAAAAACATTTGTCTTAAAAACACGACGTTCAAAAGTAATGTTGGCATAATTTAGACAGCTCAAATATTACCTAATAAAATTGTGATTTGTGATGCACTATTTTTTATGATTTGACAAAATCAAAATTAACTATAAAATTATGATGGCGTGTAGTAAAATGTGTTACTTTTTAAAATATTTTTATTATAGTGTTTTGCTACTGGTTAAGACCTAATTCGACGCTAGTCATTTTGACCGTCCGTGCTGTGTATCACTTAATGGAGTCACCTTTTTTGGGTAGTTAGGAACAAACCATTGTACTGTTAATGAGTTCAATAACCAGGAATTATTTTTGAAAATTTTGAACCGAAATATGTTACTTAAGAAAATGTGTCCATTAATGATGTTAAAGTATATACCACAGTTCTCGTGTCAAATAAGAAATATGTTTGTTGTCAGAAAAGTTGATAATTTTATAAAGTTATTAAATAATAGTAAAGATTATAGAAATACGCTGCATATCTTTTTTAATTAAATAACTCCTTATCTATCAATTGGCTCATGCAAAATACCATATAAAAATCCCTAACTATTAATTGGCACATCTAAAAGACCATATGATCATATTTCGAAAAAAAATAGGTTCTGTTTACAAATCTACTCCTGCTTTGAACTTTAAAACATAAGGACATGGATTGTGCTCATTCATTTGTTATGGAATAGGTAGGAAACGTCTGGACATTAACTATGAACAAAACTAAGGACTTTAACAGTATTTGAATTCAGTAGACACATTTCTCCATAGATGGAACCCCCATGACTTTACAAACGTAACGCTGTAGGAAGCCGGTGCCTAAAACTTTAATTCAAAGACGCTAGACGGTAATGTCGCTACGGGGCCCATGTTTGTAAACCCTTCACTCTCTTGAAACCTCCATAAGACTGATTGCCTGAACAGTACGAACATCACTCACATCCTATACGAACCCCACCACCTGTGTCTCACACAAACCTCAGCACTCACATCCTATACGAAACCCACCACCTGTGTCTCACACAAACCTCAGCACTCACATCCTATACGAAACCCACCACCTGTGTCTCACACAAACCTCAGCACTCACATCCTATACGAACCCCACCACCTGTGTCTCACACAAACCTCAGCACTCACATCCTATACGAACCCCACCACCTGTGTCTCACACAAACCTCAGCACTCACATCCTATACGAACCCCACCACCTGTGTCTCACACAAACCTCAGCACTCACATCCTATACGAACCCCACCACCTGTGTCTCACACAAACCTCAGCCATATTTCTAAACGGGACTCCTCCGCAACCCATCGTTATCCATCTTATCCGTAACCGAAGCCGAATCCACAAGTGATTGACACATATGTTACAGGTAACACTGTTCTAACTGGCCATACCCAAAATAGAATGTTTGAAGAGTAGTGGAAGCAGGGCCGTCTTAACGCATAGGCCCGTTGGGCATTTGCCCGGGGGCCCACGAGCATAGGTGCCCCATGGGAATATGTTTATTTATATATATTATGTATATTTATTTTTTATTCCTGCGGGGGGGGGGAGGGGGTCGCACTCTTTCCTTTCCCAGGGGCCCAACCCTATTTCTTTTCCCAGGTGCCCAAAATGGTGTAAAGACGACTCTGAGTGGAAGGCGTTTTTTTTCTTTTCTTTTTCTAATGATAATTGCTGGAATTTAAAAACCAACAGGATTTTTTTTTGTATTTATTCTTTTTTATTTTAAATATATTTTGATATATTTTTTATTATTATAAAAATGGGGGTGAGTTCAGAATTTTGACCCACCGTGAATGCAACTAACTGAGAAAATAATTGATACTTACCCCAGGCAATATATTGTAGATTCCTTTCACTTTATTCATGGTTAAATAATGTAACAAATCTCAAGGGTAAAGGTGGGTGTTAAAATGTTCATATAGTTCAGGTCGTACACAAGTGTGTGGCAAAGAACCGGCGGGGGGCGGGGGCGGGGGGCGGGATTGTGCATTGCTTGAACGCTTATTATTTAAAGTAAATTCAGCAGATGTGAAGTTAACGATGCTATTTGTATATTTCTCGCCGGCAATGTAATTCGAGTTGTTTGGTTACACATATTCAGTTATACATCTAAGCATATAGTTAACATGTTTTGTTCACGGTTAGGTTTCTTTTGACATATATCATATAGAATTGGACTGCCATAAAGCTTTTAGATTTTTAAAAAAAATCTACACAAAATTGGGTTTTTGTTGGTCAAGTAGAACTTACACTGTATTGGCTACTTGCAGAGTGATTTTGATTACTTACATACAGATAGTGTATTGGTCACTTACAAAGGGTGTCTTTTCTACTTAAAGATGGTGTATTTATGACTTTCAGAGGGTTTCTTGGATTCTTACAGCTAGTGTATTGTTATTTTCTGAGGACGTAGCCTATTGGCTGCTTACAGAGGTTGTATTTGCTATTACAAAGCACGTTTTGCCACTTGAGATGGCATAGAGTGTATTGGCTACGATGGTGAACTTGAAAGTTGTACGCTTTGGCGAGCACATCGGTTACAGAAGATACACACAAATCAAAATTACTACCTGATAGTCATTATCTGCTGGTCATCATTTATTATCTGGTAAATCTGAATGAATGAATGAATGAATGAATGAATGAATGAATGAATGAATGAATGAATGAATGAATGAATGAATGAATGAATGAATGAATGAATGAATGAATGAATGACCCCCGTTCCAGTCCATGACGGGCTATGGGGCAAGTGATGTAGCGTTCACAAGTTTTTAGCCACCACTAACGAGCACAATGCCCCAGTACCTGGGCTCGAACCCGGGACTCGGGAACTGCCTCGGATCGATAGTCCAGTGCGCTACCACTTAGACCATCGCGCCCCCTGATCTGGTAAATCTGATTAAATCCGTACGAGTGAGCGTGCAAGCATGCATTCAGTGGGTAACAACACTACAACGAGACACTCAAAATGCGTCTAATCCAAACAAAATAGAACTACAACACTGGCTGGTATATATTATTATGATAAAATAGTTGTATATCGGTCTACCACTTTGCGGTGTTCATCAGTGCTATGGCATCCATTTTAATAGTAATATTATTTTTGTTTTCTTACCTCATGGCCACCATTTCTAAATATAATTTTTTTTAAATGTATATCATGTTTTAAAGAAATATAACTTCGCTTTCTTTGCTGGAATAATTAATATTTGAGGCTTTTTTCGTTAAATTCACGGTTTATAAAGATGTAATTGTCGTTCACTTTAGAGTAATACTGTAGTCATGTCTCCACAATGATATCTTCACAATCGTTTCTTTCTGACATCATTTTCAATGCGCACATTCGTACATTCATGCTGATATTGGTGTATTTTTGTAACAGTCGGTGTTTTTTCACGGTTGATTATAAAACAAGAAAAGTATTTATAAACTATTTTCATACGCAAATTAGAAAGCGAACTATTTGTAACACTGTGTCAGTCCGATAATCCTGTTTTGGTAAAATAATGTTTCCTTAGCGTAACCTTTTTTTCCACCTCCGTGTTAAACATCTTATGTCGTCTAAAAATACATGTCTTTGATTTCAAATGTGACCGAAATGGACTATACATTTATCCATTCACCCTGTTTTATATCTTTTCTTCCCCTGAACTTTGACCTTTATATTATAATAACTATTGTTTTGTGGCAATCTATGTCGTGACCATGGTAATTGTTGATTAGCTTGTAAATATATAATATTTTTTAAAATATTTGTTATTGTTTAAAGGTGATTTTGTTTATCAATTACCTTAATGTGAACAGAACTTTTTAGTTTTAAAAATGTATGTGTTACCCAATTTACACGTGATATATAATAGGGCAATTATTGCGTGATAAAGTCAAGGGTAGAAAACCGCTCAGCTTACCTGGCCTCTATTCTGGGGCTTATTTTTCAAAAGCTAAAAAAGTATAGGATTTTTTTTCTTCCTGTTTGGAGTAGGTATCCTTTATCGCTGACCACTTACATAGGTCAATACCCCTGGAGGAAAAAGAAACAACCTAAAGAAACGTATTAGCTTTTTAAAGTAAATCAGGTCATGTGTCAAACGGCCTATGAGAGTCGTTGAAATATTTGTATGGGGTTGAGTGGGGGCGAATATTAATTAATTGGCTCTACATTATTACAGCATCCAAGCATTATTAGATCGATACAAATGTCAAGGTCCCGGTCCGTGGACCATCTGATGCCGGTCCGCAGAAGTTATCAAGAAAGGACAGACAAAAAATATAATTATAATTATCAGTTTGAAACCATTAATACTAACCGTATAGGGTATGTCAATTTTTAGACAATAAGCACATGCAATGAAACAAATAAAATAAAATAAATTACATTTCGCTACGACGTCAATCCAGAGAAAATAGTTCACCGGTCCTTGGTGCATTGGGAAAATTCCTGCAGACCTAGAGTCTCGTGGTTTGGGGGGGGGGCGTAACGCACACATAAACTTGTATATTTTGGGGTAACGGGCAAAAAGTCGCCTGCCGTGAGAGAACCAAGCGGAGCTGCGGTTACATCCCAAATACTTTGATGTCAACATCAAACGAAGCAGTGTAACAATTTCATATGTTATCTTGGGGGGTCTCAAACTTAAGGATTATAATTAGATTTAATTTTCGTGTCTTGATAGCTTACGCCAACCAGCGTCTGATGGCCTACCGACCGGCACATTGAGAAGCACTGATTTTTTTAAAAAAATAATTTTAAAAAAATATTTAAAAAAAAATAATAATTTAAATATATATATATATAAAGTCACTAAATAAATTTTAAGCGACCAAATATTTCCGTGGAAGTTTTATTTAAAGTTACCCTTTTGATGTGACGTAACATTTCTTCAACCCCCCTCCCTCCCCCTCGTCACGCATCGTCACAAAATTGTGACCCCCCCCTCCCCTCTAGGTGCGTGACGTCATTTATGGACGGCCCCTTACGACGGACCCATGTACCCGATAGAAGCCATAGATAATTTGTACAATGACAGGAGATGACCATTTTTTAAAAAAAACTCTCCCGAGAGAGCTTACCAAAAAAAATCTGCGTTATGCCACATCCTACCTATGTGAACAAAGGTTATTCCCAATATTGAATAGAAGAAGAATTAAAGCATAAAGAAAAATGATTGCAAAAAAACCTTTAAAGAAATTTTTATTTTAGTAAATTAATACTTTTCATACTTGGAATTATATAAGTACAAGCTTATTTTATGGAAAATATTTTTTTAATTATTCAAGTAATAATTTAAAATGTGATTATTACTTCCTAATTATCTGGGTTTAGGTCGGTAGAAATCATAGATAAGCTTATGGTAATGGCTAAAATGTTTGCCCACCCCTGTTCGTTATGTTTTCTCTAAAAATACAGATGGGCGGAAATCACCTGGGTATTGTTTTTCAAAAAAAAACAATTATTTGTTTTTCGTTGCCATGAACATGTGGTTTAATAAAAAGGTTAGTAGGCAAACAATAGAATCTCGTTTGTTGTTGAACCAAAACAAGGCGATGTTAGCTGTAGGGGCTAGGTTAAGGGTGGCCTTACATAATGACTTCGACCTTTGACCTCCCGCCATCTGTAGAATCTCGTCAACCTGTCCATGAAATAAAAACATCTCATTTCAACAGCTAAATGGCTCATTCATATTTCCTCGACGGCGCTTATTCAGCTGCTGGGTAGGAGGCTGAAAATATAGATTACTGCTGTTAAATCTCACACGATAAACACGACATGCTGAGTCATTCTCTCGAAATTGCTGCTCATTAATACAAACTCTAATAATTTAATTGTTATGTTTAACTGATGTGTGTCCATATTGTAAACATCAATCTTAACAACAACAAAAGGTTTTAGGCTAACTGGTAAGATTGGGCCAAATACGTTTAACATTACTTCAACACAGAATTGTCGGCCGGGGGCCAGGACGGGGAATGGGTGGGTATTATTGAAGACCATTTTGTTGATGCACTTATATGAATTAGTAGCACGAGCTTATACAGTATTGTTAATCTTATTTTAATGTATTTAATTATTTCATAAGTTATTTTGTTACAGAATGATTTTTAAAACATTGCAAATTTGTTGATGTCAATAATAGATGATTATGATACATTTGAAATGAGCTGTGCAATATTATTGGTGTTTTTTCTCTTGTATTTTTTTAAATCGTAGTATTTATTTATTTATTTATTTATTGGACTCATGATATAATCTTGCCTGGTGCTGCCACCAAGTGGGGCTTTTTTGTCAATATAAATATATTTATATTTTTGTAAATGGGGTCGTTCATCTATGTCAGACGTGCTTATTTTTTTTTAAAATAACCAGGTCCACCCCACCTCCAAAAGCTTTTTAAAAAAACACTTTGAATGATGCTTTTAAAAAATATTTTAACTCTGAATTTCATATTAAACTATCAATTGAAATAAAATGGATAATAAAGTAAATAAAAATAACATTCAGATGATATTTCAAATATTGCAAATATGTTTGCGTCCTTTTGTCGTTCTTTTCAATTTTCTTTATCAGTTGGACATAAAGACTCAAGTTCATTAACATCTCATCTATGTGTCGCTTACTCGCCACTCTTCCTTCTCTTACACCTGTATTACAAAACAACTGTCAATTATTCTTTTCAAACCCAGTGTACTTTAAACTTTGTCTTTGGGGCCAGAGTCCCAAGTTGATCGACATGCCTCCGGGTCACGTTTCCGTTCAATTTATTATTAAAAAAAATAATAAAAAAAAACAAACAAACAAACCTTTAACATAATATTACATTGAAATTTTTGTCTGTTGGCTAATATAAAATTTCTCTAACGTCATTCACCCACCAACACATGAAGATAGTTTTTGACACTTTAGAGAAGAGGGGCTCAGGGGCTTTGCTCTGACTACACATATCTCTGCTGAACATTGACTTGTGGTTTTCTCAGAGCTTACGATAGACGGGTTTTTTTTCTGTCTATCCTCTATGTAATCTTTACGTTTTGCGGCACTTCTTCGTGTCCACGGGAATTGTGACTATCGATGTACTCACATTTACTTAAGTGAGGTGTTAACTGATTCAATTAAAGTTTTTATTTCTTGACAATAGCGAACGATGCTGAGTGTGACAATCATAGATATGTGAAATGGGATTTAAGAAAATGTTGCATTGACCGGAAGGTTTTGAATCAAGTTATTGAATTTATAAACTTAAATTGGAGTGAAAGGAAATCGTAACTCTATGGGGGAAAATGGGAGTCTTGATTGATTGCGTTACTATGGAAGAAAGTGGTAAAAGGAAGGAATTTCATAATTTTTAAAGAGAAAACGATGGTTCTAGAAAGGGATTTTGTCACCTAGACATGCGAGAAATGTGATACGGAAGTGATGAAAATTGTACGGTACTTCTCAAGACTTGTAATATACGTGGAGGTCAAATAACGGGTTACTTTTTTTTTAAATTCAAAAAATGTGTTGCTTGCTTTTATTATAATTATTATTGTCAATGCTTACATGCCATTTATGAATGACCCCTTTTTTTACGTAACTGCTATATGTAATATTAGAACTGTGAGCACATCACAGAAATCAACTTCAACTAAATATGTGATGTATGTTTTCAATGATTCGCATTATAGTCGTTTTATGGTTGCTTAAATTTCGTTTTAGATATTGGGACATCATCAACAAGAATTTTTTTTAATATTCTAGTTATTGGTACGTCTGCTCATAACATATTTTTTTGACGTTGTCCGAGATCATTAATATGTTTTTGTTTTGCGTCATTTTGATCAGATGTTTTTACTCCGGACAAAAAAAAACTTACAGAATAAAATTTTACGCTGCGCATATTTGAGTCTGTTTTAATGTGGATTTTTTTCCCTGGGTTTTGTTGAATGTTATAGTTTGTAGCGTCTGATTCACAACATTTCAAGTGTCAAGTTTTCATCAAACGGTGCCCGCATTTCCAGAAAACAATTCCCACATTTTTTTAAAAAAATATTTCGGTACTTAATGAAAACACGTGTGGAGAAAAGATAAGGAGCTAAATATTTTAAAGCATTTTTAAAATAAATTTATTAATGTATTGTTTTTTTAATATTTTGAAATATTCGCCTATTCACAGACACTAAAATACTTCTTTATTCACGATTGGTGGCTACGATTCATCCTTTATTAATTTAATGACATATTGACATTATAAATATAATTTGTCAATATTCATTATTTATTTAAGAAGATGGAGAAAAAAGTTCGTTAAATTTTCAATTTCCATCAATTTCAGCCGAAGAATTCAACACATTCCGTCAAATTGTATGGCAGTCGAATTTCAGAAGAACTATTTCTACGTTTTGGTTTGATGAATATTTCAAATTCTAATATTTCACGTTTCAATAGTCCTGTTAAATATTTTATTTTACCTACCTTGCTTTAAAGCAGAGAAGCGTGAGGGACAAATGGTGGACAACTGTACGTGGGTGAGAGGTTAGCTGGAGGCGCGTTATTATAAAAATAACGAGTTTTAGAATTCATTGTACATGTATAAGAGGGGAGAAAAAAGAATGTGATGATCGGTTTTCCAAAACTCTTGTTAATCCTCTGTCCAAGAATTAATAACAAATTATAAACAGACAGACAGACACAAATTCAAAAGTAATAACATCAACAAAATAGAGAGGTAGAGGTGAAAACTTTTGGGAAAAGTTCTTTTGGGGTAAAGGAAGTCATCAAAAAAGAAGTTGCCAACATTTCTATTGTGCATTAAATAATTAAATTATTTAGGTCTCATTTTTTCTGTTTTTCGCTACACATAGCCGGGTGTTTAGGGAGGCAAAAGAGTCCCTCATGATGACAATGTTATATGGCACTGCTCAGCAGATGAAGCAGGTTGCCCAGGTATTAGCCAAGGCCTTAATAGACTAAGTCTCAGGCCAAAAGAATATGTAGAATAAGCTCTCCTTTAAAAAAAAATAGTATATTAGTTTTGGAGCTATTATAATGGTCAAATAAGCCCCCGGGGTCCCTTCAAGTAACTAAACTAATTTTAAAAAAGACAGAGAGAGTTAAGTTATATCAATAACCATCATTGACGTACGTCTCCGACCTCGAATTGTACGAGCGCCACCTACCAGCGTTGCAAGCTGCTTTCTCATTTCTCGTCTTTGTCATACATTTGGCAGATGTGTTCCTTTCTCGTGCCCATTATATACAGCTTCTGGTGGGTCCGGTACCCGTAAGTATGTAATTTTGTTATTTGGCGGATTCCTCGCTTCCCACATTATGATACACTATACCTAAAATGGCAAGGGATTTTACTGCAGGGCCTGAGATCAAACTAACTTGTGTATATATGTCCACAACTCCCCCCCCCAAGAGCACAGGTTCCCAGCCTACGAGTCGTGACTCCCTTGACGGGTTTAATGTGGGGTCGCCAATGTATTCATTTAACTATTTACCATAATATCATATTTTTATATGGTGTCTTGAAGTTAAAATATTGTGAATCATGTCTTTGAATTGAAGGTCTGTTCCTTGTTGTGCAAAGGAAATACGACAAGCTTGGTTGAAAAGAGTAGCATATTTAGCAGATATATTAGAACATCAAAATAGGCTTAACCTGAAACTTCAGGGAAATGAAACGAATATTATCGCATTTCACAAAAAATGTTGGGTATTTTTATGAAAGCTGCAAAACTGGTGGAGAAAAATAAATAACAAATCAATACATTTATAAAGTTGGCTGTTTGTACTTGAACTGAGGCTGAATGTTGTTTGGGTGCGGCCCCTCGGCACTTCATTTCTTACTAATGCGGCCCTAATCCTGAAAAGTGTGCCCATCAATGATTTAGGGCTTACCACAGAAAGGAAGAAGCTTTGGTGTATGTGCGTATCTGTATTGGTACGGTTTATTTCAAAATGGCGAATGCCAGCTTTAAAAGTAGTAATTCAAATACGTATTCCAGTGAATATGATAATGATAGCAATATCTTATCTTATCTATACAGACGCTCCTTCTATGCAGAAGATAGTTGCGTCCACAGACCATGACAGATGATCTGTTGGCAAGTGATGCAGCATTCACAGGCCACGGCTTTGTGGGTTCCACGCATTACCCAGCCGCCTAACTACATGTAGTGTTAGGTACCCATTCGGAGCGGGGTGACTCAGGGACGCCCTAGGCCCCGGGAACAAACCCTTGCCTTCACACGGATTCGAACCCGTGACCATCGGTACGACAGTCCAGTGCGCTGCCACTCGACCACCGCAATAGCTGCAATCTTCCATTACAATCAAACCCACTCCTGATATAGGGAGTGATGATGCCATGTGCCATTCTGTGTGAGTTTCTTCAACATAGTTTGTAAATACAAAATGTATTTAAGATTGAGTCACTAAATCACTAGCGAAACGAGGTCAGATCTTATCTTATCATATCTTATCTGTTTACAGACGCTCCTTCTATACAGAAGATTATTGCGTCCTACGCTTATCTATGGTTTGTGATTAGTCCTGCATTTTTATTAGAGATTTAAATGTGGATAAAGTGTTGGCTTTCATGGTTTCTTCAGGCAACCCATTCCACGCCCGAATTCCGGACGGGAAGAACGAAAATTTGTATGTGTTTGTTCTTGCATACGGAATAAGAAAGGTGTTTTTATCCTTGTGTCTATCTGAGGGTTGTATTAAGTTATCTTTGTGTTGTATTTCTAAATTAGAATTAATTGCGTTATGTATGATTACTACTTTGCTTTTGGTTCTTCTATCCTCTAGGGTTCTAGGGTTTCAAGGTTTAATGATTTAACTAATGGTGTTATTCTTGTCAGTTTTGAATATTCTCCAATAATGAATCTGGCAGCTATTTTTTGAATTTGTTCTAATTTATCAATGCTTTCTTTGGTGGATGGGTCCCAAACAGAAGATGCATATTCTAGTACAGGTCTCACCAAAGTGAGGTAGCATTTTAATTTTATATCTCTATTACATTTGTTAAAGTTTCTTTTTATAAAGCCTAAGGTTTTGTTTGATTTTTTAATAACTTCATTGACATGGATATTCCATGATAGTTTCTCATTTATTAAGACTCCTAAGTATTTTGCATCTTTAGTTTGGGTCAGTTCTTTTCCATGAATGTAATATTTTGAATTTATTTGTTTCTTTTTCTTTGTTACTCTTAACAGTGGACACTTTTCTGGGTGGAAAGACATACTCAGTTAGTTTACCATTTTATCAATTCATCTAAGTCTTTTTGTAAAATTTTGCTATCTTGTTCTGATTTAATTGTTCTATAGATTATACAATCATCAGCAAATAACCTAACTTTTGTTCCTGTTGAGATGTTGTTGTGTAAATCATTTATATAAATTAAAAAGAGTAAGGGACCTAGCAAAGTTCCTTGTGGAACTCCTGAGTTAACCTTTATTGGTGCAGATTTAAATCCATTAATTATTACAGTTTGCTCCCTGCCCAAAAGGAAGTCTTGGATCCAGTGATGTAAGGGGCCTGAGATTCCAAAGTAGTTAAGTTTTTTAAGTAAACTAAGGTGGTGAACTTTGTCAAATGCTTTTGAGAAGTCTAGTAATATTGTGTCTATTTGATTATTAATGTCTAAGCCTTTTGATAGTTCATCTATTAAACCTATTAATTGTGCTTCCCATGATCTGTTTTATCTAAAGCCGTGTTGATGTGTGGATCTAGTATGTGGTCAGTAAGAGGCTATGCCAAATGTAGGAGAAACGTTGAAACTTAATGCACCGCTAAAAAATAAAACTTTAAAAAAATTTTAAACTCGCTTTAATTTTATTTTTCAGCACACCCATTCCCCCCAAGTCTCAGCCTCACTTACTCTTACACTTACACCTTATGTTGTTTACATTGCACCATTTCAATGTCGGGGAGCATCAGTCAGGACAACACATCGAATACTGCACTCAAATTCCTGCTCTTCATCCAAGAGAGACAATCACACCTTTAATTTTTTTCCAAGTATTTAGATGGTTTTAACAGTGACATAAATCTAGGAAGTTGACCAGTAAGAGACTACTCAATACTGAGAATTGGAAACGCAATAAAAGAAAACCGTTCACTGCAGCTATGTAGGCATACGTAAATATGAGGAATTACCCTGCACCATTCAAGAACATACAAGTAGTAAAGGACTGTAAAAAAGATTCGTAAGTTCAAGTGCAGCCACTGAAAAGTATATTATCGAATTTGTGTTTAATAAACCTAACTATGAGGCCGTCCATAAAGTACGTCACGCTCCATAGGGGGGGGGTGTAAGAAAATGTGACAGTTTGTTACGGTGGAGGGGGATCCGGCCATGTGTGACGTCACGCTGTTTTATATTAAATTTTGATTATTTTGTTCGAAAGTGTGACGTACTTTAGGGGGGGGGGTGTCCGAGATGTGTGGCAGTTTGTGACGGTTTCCGGCCATGTGTGATGTCACGGTCATTTATATTAAATTTTAATTATTTTATTAATAAAAGACAAAAATTTTGTTCGGAAGTGTGACGTACTGGGCGTACCGATGGTCACGGGTTCGAATCCAAGTGAAGGCAAGGCTTTGTTCCCGGGGCCTAGGGCGTCCCTGAGTTCACCCAGCTCCGAATGGGCACCTAACACTAGTTAGGGAAATAAAGGCGGCTGGGTAATGCGAGGAACCCTTATAGCCGTGGCCTGTGAACGCTGCATCTTCTGGATAGAAGGAGCGTCTGTAGAGATAAGACATAAGACAGCAGCAGATAATCACGCTAACCCATTTCAATAACAAAAATGCAGCAGCTGCTTAGACGACCTGAAGGATGAACGGGTTGTGTCCATAGTCTATTAGATTTGCAAAATGCCATTTCTCTGATGCCAACCAAACTTGTTCAAGATTCAGATCACAAACATCTTATTAATTTTAAATTTGCTAACGTAATTGTAATCTAAAATTTTCACGTATCTTTTGCACGGTCTAATATTTGAAACTATACCATGCATATGAATATGTAAAATAAATCTTGACATTTGGTGATCATTCCTTGATTTCCTTCATATGGTTAAAACTCATGAGTTTATTCTCGGCATAAAGTGGCAGAACAAAATTCCAGACACAGTGGTACTGACCAAGGCAGGTCTCCCCAGCATCTTCACCCTCCTGATTCAGTCCCAGCTTCGCTGGGCAGGGCACGTTGTCCGAATGCCAGACGAGAGACTGCCAAAGAGAATCTTCTATGGTGAGCTCCAGTATGGCCAGCGGTCCCACGGTGGGCAAAAGAAACGCTTCAAAGACACACTGAAAGCCTCAATGAAAGCGTTTGCCATAAATCTAGACACGTGGGAACGAGCTGCAATGGACCGATCCACCTGGCGCTCTTCCATCCACGAAGGTGCCAGGTCATGTGAGGCAAACCGGATTACCGCCGCAGAAAAGAAGAGGCAAGCCCGAAAGGCCCATGCTGTCAACCCTCCAGGAGATGTCGCACTCGCCCCCTGTCCCTTCTGTTCCCGAACCTTTCGTGCAAGGATCGGCCTAATCAGCCATCTGCGCACGCACAGAAAACCCTCGGATGACTAGAGTGGTCCTCGTCGTATCGACGGACGAACGAACATGGTTAAAACTATTTTTAAAAAAATATTTTTTAAAAAAGCAAGTTAAGATATTTTGTACGCTAATGTATGAATCTTATTTATACATTTGTATTACTATTATCTTAAATACAATTTTTTATGAATGAGTTGTTTTTATTAAATTATGACTGAAAAAAAAGATCATAAAGTAACATATCTATTTTTAATTCGGGTAGCTAGACTGACCAAAGTCTAAAAATATCTAATCAAACAAAAAAATCGGAACAACTCAAAACTTTTTTGATTTAGTTTAGTAGGCTTGGAGTTTATTCTCTGTTTAAATACTTTAAATTGTAAGTAAATTGTATGTATAACATTGAAACTTAAGTAACATTTAATTCGTTGAAAAATGTACTTTATTATATAGGCGTAACTTATTAATATTAAACTCAGAAGTTCCTCAAAGAACTCTCTTACTCTTCTTACTCTAGACCTAGACTAGACTCTAGTTACTACTCGTTAGTTACTAGTAGTAGTTTAAACTAGTTACTTACTAAGACTAAAGTATTAATTAGTTTTGTAATAGTAATATTATAGTAATAGTTACTAAGTAAGTAACTACTGAGTACTACTAGGCTCCCTACACTTGCATAACTAAATTAAACAGTACAAAAAACATCAGACTAAAACTAAAATACTAAAGCCTAAGACTTAAGTAAATTAAGTAATTAAGTTAAACTGAGACTAAACATTAAATGATGTATGCTATAACTATACTTAACTATACTATAACTATATGTCAATAATATTGGCAAAATCATAAGTTAAAAGCATCTCATCAGTCGTCAGGAGCAAAAGTTAAGTTATTTTCTGGTAATTTTTCAGAAAAAGTAAAAGATACATAAGATATAAGATACTGAATTTTTTGTGTGGATTTTTTTGTCCCTTATGTCAGTGCTTCTCAAAGTGGTGGTCCGTGGACCGGCGCCGGTCCGTGGGCCATCCGCTGCCGGTCCGCAATATTCTCAAAAAAATGGACAGAAAAAATTGTCAGTGCAGGGAAAATAGTACACCGGTCCCTGGTGCAATGGAAAAAATTCCTGCCGGTCCGCCATACTAAAAAGTTTTAGAAGCACTGCCTTATATCACCTACGTAATATTAATAATATAGTAATAAATGAGCAGAACAGGTTCCTCGATATGGTCAATGCTTTTAATAAACTGTTTAAAACCATGCATTCATGCAGTTTTTAATTCATTCTTCCTTCCTTCTTCTTTATGCAGTTCTTCATTCATACTTCTTTTCTTCTTTATGATTCATTTATACTTCATTCCTTCAATATTTCTACAGTTAAGCATTTGTATGCAGATTAGACACTTAGTATTATCCTCTGATTACTCATCATACCTGTTTTCCCCTGTTTTGAATTTTTTCATTTATGCTTCAATTTATGCATTTTTTAACATTCCTGATATATCAGTTGAAAAGAAGCATTTCTCTAGATTCTAAATATGTAACTTATGACTGTGAATGTTAAATACATATTTTTTTACAAGAAAGTTTTGCCTGTTGGTTTAAGCATGTGAAATGCAAAAACAAAATGGCGGTATTTCCTGTAAAGAAGTATTGATGTAACAAAACATCTTAATAGCAATTATCTATACAAAAAACATTTCTCTTCTACAAAAGCCCACAACTTATTTAAATTAAGTTAACAGTGCATTAACATTAAAATATTTGTATCTTGTACCCATTTTAACCCTGGTGACCCTATCTTTGAAATACAATGCAACAACAATCAAATACAACTCTCAGATAGATATAAAGATTTTTTTTAAAATTTCTTGTTCCATTCGCAAGAACAAAAACATAAAAATCCTCCTTTGACCCATCTGGCACTCAGGCATGAAATGGGTCGCCTGAACAAGCCAGGAAAAGCCACTCACTTTCAACATTCAAAACTCTAATAAAAATGCAAGTCTGGACCAATGTTCCAGCTGAGATTCGTAGTTCAGTGTGCAATGTAAAAAAATGTATGTGCAAAGTTGCACAGCATCCATTTTTTGTGTAATATTTTACAAAATTTGCTGCAAGGTAATAGTAAACGGTCAGATATCTGCGCGGTCGCGCAGCTTAAAGGGAACATTTGTCTAGACATAAACTATGGATGAGCATATGACACAATAATATTCTGTGCGTCTGTAAGGTATAAGATAAGATAAAATTTATTTTAGCATAATCATTATAATAATAATTTACTCATTTTTGTTTCACATTTTCATGTTTCCATGTCATGTTAAAGTTTTAAGTGCCAGTCTCAGTGATTTCATTATTTCATGATTATGATCAATCAATGACTGATAATTCATTTCATTTAGCTTTAATGGTAATCATGGACTTAGGCATCCGGAACTATTATTTATATTTATTGTTACCTTTACTTTACTGTATGTCTCCTGTCTTCAAATTATATTAAGTTTAAATATTAAACAAGTTTTTTTTACAAAAAGATGATAAAATAAAGAACTATAAAGAACTCTTTAAACAGGCTATTGTCCTCAGAAATTTAGTGAAGAGATGGTCCATGGCATTTCTATACATTATTTCATAGACATTTGTGGAGGTACCCCAGTGTGTTATGGCACCCCATTTGAAAACCACTGGGCTAATTTCTAGTCAGGTTATACTACTAGTTCAGACTTAAGACTAAGGCTTAAGAACCATAGGAGCAATAAGTTAATGAAATTTAGGGCAAATTATTTTTTTTAAATATTTACCATAGCCCATTCTGTATTTTTTTCATTTTTATTAGCTTCAGTTAAAGTTCTTTCTTTTTTTCAATACTACATGTAATTAATTTTTATAGACCTTTTAGTTCTTTTTGCATTTATGTGACAAAATCATTTTAACCAAAGTTATAACTTATTGCCATTCTAAAATTTCGACTTATTGTCCATCTTAACTTTCATTATTCCTTTTCATTATATTGGGGCTGAAATGTTTATTCTGATATTACCTTGAGATTTTGCAATAGAGACAATAGATTAGTTTAGTCTGTAATTTCATTATTTTAATTTTTAATAAATGACAATAAGATATACAATCCCTTGCAAAGTAATAAAGAACTCAAGTAAAGAAGGAGTTTTTGTGTATCTGTCATTGAATACTTTAGATTCTAAGTCTACCAAGTCAAATAAACAAAGTTATAAAAAGAAATCAAATAAAACATTGCAATTACAATGTAATAAAAAAAACTTTAAAAAGCAGCAACAATGTTTAAAAATTATTTTACTTCCTAATCATTAATTATCACAGAATCTTTTTGGATGCTGAAACACAATCATTTTCAAAATTGTCCTTGATAGGTCATCATTGAATCAGGTATTTTGTTCTTATCAGTTGAAAATAGACTCTAAATTTACCCTTACATTTCCCCCTCAGTTTTTTCACAGGGGATTGATGTTGGCAGGTCCCTTTGCTCTCTTGAAAAGTACTGTTCTTTCATTGAACCCTGGCAATTTAACACATGATATATTAGCAACTTAACTGCAAAACTACGTTATTTATTAATTGTCTTTTTTAGCCCGAAAAAAGTTGTGTTTTTTTTTAATTTCTTTTCTTTTTTTTCTTTTTTTAGTTTCATCTGTAATTCATTTTAATGATATCTTTGGCTTCTTTTGTTCCCAGTAATCTTGAAATTTTAAAGGAAAACTCTCCAATATTTTCCATTCTTAATTCAAGTGCTACTCCTTTATTATTAATGGTATAAAACATCTTTATTTTAAAAAATTTGATTATAGTGTAAAAATGTCTCCATTACTCAATAGATATTGGCCTATTCATTTACTAATTGACTATAATACCGTTAATTTAAAACCAATTAATCAAATTAAAAATAAAACAACTGCATTTCAATATTTTTTTTCCAAAGTAGATTTCAGTTTTTTAATGATGGTGGATTTAATTTATTTCAAAAGATCATTAAAAAAAATATTAATTTCTTGTAAAGTTCACACAATTATTACTAAATTCAGATCAATTAAAAAATATTTTTAAAACAGTGATTTTCAATTTTCAAAAACATTTTTTTCCTATATATACCTGATTTGAGAATCCCTGTTTCAATTAAACCTTGAGCCCGTAGTGTCATGCCTAACCTTTAGTTAGAAGACCAGCCCAACTTGTGCTGCACAGTTTGTTTTTTGGTCTAAGGTGTGGCTTTGCTCTTTCAAGTCACATTAAATTAGCAAAAATTTAGTCAGCACTCCCAAACAAAGCCTTGCATTTTTGTTTTTTCCAGAGGTCCCCAGTGTCATTAATATTTATATTATCACTTGTTTCTAGCCAAGTGGCTAGTATGATTCTACAGCTGTAGTTGAACTGTTGGAGGGGGTCATCTTAAATTTTACTCTATTATTTGTATACTGTGGCAGAAAGGTATTATAATAACATCCTGTCTCTCCAGCTTGAATTTGCTACTGTGTCACAAAGGGGCAAGTAGTAATTGGGGTCAATTAAATACCAGGGAGATTTAACAAGTTAAAATGTCATAACTGAGCTTAGGGTCAGTTTGTGACCTTGTTCTTGCCTATATAATAGACAGTGATCATTTTGGCTCGCTCAGCTTAGTCAGGGCATTTCTACTCTATCACTGAGCCAATAGAATAAGCTTGTCTGCCTTTGTTTTAGTTTATAAAAAATGGAGTTTTCTGCCAAGAGTTTTGATTACCCTGGTATGTATTGACGTTAAATTGAGGTCCAAATCCAAAAGTAAGCCTTCAAATTGAATTTGTTAAAAGGTATTATTTATAACTTTTGTAATAACAACATCACATTTCTACAAAAATGTATGTTTCAAATTATTTCAAGTGGGATTTTCTCGGTGCTGGTATATGCAAGCATGATAAAAGTGAAATTCATAAGACCTATATATGTAATTTTAGGTTGCATCTAGGTTATAAATTAACACTTGATAGATTAGATGTCTGATCATTTTGTCATCTTGGTGATAAATCGTTATTGACTATTTTTTTATTTTCTTGATAAGCTTAATTTTTAAAGTTTCCTTAATTTTTCTTTTCATTTAAGTTAAAAATGACAAGCTCTGCAAACATCAAATACCAGCCCCTTTCACAGTTTACACCCAGCGATGATGAAGATGAGGGCTTCGATGATAATATTCTGTATGACTCACGTTTGGTTAATGGCCCTAAGATGGACCGCCGTAATGTTTTTGAACTAGAAAAACTGGGTCTGCCTCGTGTGAGCTCACCACCCAGTGTACAGTATCTGGTAACTATTGTTAAGTCTACCAGACTTTTCCAGATTCACATAAAATTCCAAAGATAAAATAATTAACTTTCTCTGTTTATTAATTAATTTTGTTCCAAGTTTGCTTCTAATTTGTAATTAGAACATCTTGAAATATTCTAAAAATTTAAAATAGCCTATGTAATTGATGCCATTTTAAAGAAAGGTTTACAAATAGCTTTTTTTTTCCTGATAATTTTTACAATATTTTAAACATTTCTCATTTTTGTCCTATTTGTTTATTATTAAGGGTCGAGGTCGCAGAACTCTTGTTCTGGTCACTGTACTTCTAGTGATACTATTAGGGGTGGTGGCTGCAGTCGTCTTCCCTCTCATCAACCATCTGGTTAACCATGGCATTGTCATTGAGACAACCAGTGGCAAGCGTAGTGATGATTGGAGGAGGGTCTTCAACAACACTTGTAGGTTATATTCCATGTATGTTTTAGTTTAGTAACTTTCCAATTAATTTTGATATCTTTGCAACCAACAAATGTTAAACCCACTTATAGATCATTAATTATTTTAAAAAATGTTGATAACCATCTTGTACAGTATACAGGAAAAAAAGAACAATCTGTTTCTGAGAATATAAATAAAATTCGACTTTTCCTTAGTCATATTCCCAAGAGGATATTTAAATATTTGTTAAATACTACAATAATATCTAGGCAGTTCCTTATGTCACTAGCATTTTCAGTTCAGATCTATACATCCAGTAACCCATGATTATTTTTTTCAAAAAGATTATACCCACAGGAGATAAGTTGTGGCATAAAAAATTTCCCTTATTATTTTCAAACACCTTCTAAATTAAGAAAATTGTATAAATGAAATTAAGAAAATTGAAGGTGCACATAAAAAGTTATCATCACTGAAATAATAAATTGCCATGAATTGTAAAACACATGCGAGCCTATAAGTTTGTATTTATTCCTTTATATAAAAGGAGAAAACTAGTACATAGGTTTCAAGTTACATGTATTTAATAATTTGACCATTTCAGGGACACAGTCCTGCATACGGATGTTTGATATAGATGGGGATAAATTGGATGACATTGTCTTTGGGTGGGCCAACAAAGACAACATTGATGAAGCTCTCAATCCAGACACTGGTTTGACAATGGCCCAATATTGTAAATCCCTGAGTAAGGAAATTTTCATTGTTTCATTGCTGTGGTAATTCTTACTAATATATATATACATATTTTTTTAGCGTTTTTAGCTTTAAAAAATGTCTACTAGTTAAGATTTCATATCCTTACGTCACTTGAGAAAATAGTTTTAGGATTTACAAAGTTTTCTTTTAGCACTTTCTGACCTAAGCTAAGAACACTTACTTTATTTTGATTTAATTTTACTTATATGTTACAACTCTTTAAATTAAGCCCTGGTGCACATGCTATTTTACATATATTTTAAAGCCGTTTAAACAATTCTGTGTGACCAGTGTGACACTTTAATCCAGAACTCAGTTACCCCTGTGGAGGTACACTTGCAGCATTGCGTGGCTATGATGGTCAAGACCTGTGGCGGGTCTCTACAAGGTCCATTGTTCTGGACAGTTTCTGTGGGGACATTGATGTTAATGGAGATGGTGTTAATGATTGTATCATCACTGGACGACACTCAACTTGTCAGGCTGTTGATGTCCGAACAGGTTTGATTTCAATTTACAGTTTTGTCAGAATTTATGTCTTTATTTCTCAATTCTCTAGTTAAAGTTGACAGTGAAATATTTTTAATTTAATGTTTTTGTAGTTTCTGCTTGACTGTGGAAACCAATGACAATTTATATTTTTTAGTCTTAGTTGCTGTTGAAATAATAAAGCAAAATGAATGATTATGCTGATTTCAAATGTGATGTATCTGCTGTGTAGAGTGTAAATGTAAGTCGTTTCGTATTGTTTTATAAACAATGCCGTCCACTACTTCATTCCAAATCTTAATTTATGTTTGTTTTTAATTTTTATAAGATATTGTTTTGTGTTATTTTGTGATATCAGGAAAATTGCTGTGGTTGGTAGACCCAGAACGTACAGAATGGTCAAACCACTTTAAGCCATTGTGGACTGTGTACCGTGGTGCTACTCTGCCCGATCTGGACTTTGATGATGTTTTGGATTTTGTCATATTGCATGGCAGGGATAGAGATATGGAATTGTTGGTGGGTTTTTTTACTTTGGTTAACTACAGCTTAAGCTTTGCATAATTTTAAAAACACATTTCTTTCAATGGGTAAACATTTATGACATAGTAAGTCAAACAATATTGATTGCGATAACTTATATGGTTCATAATATATTAATATCCCGTCTGTTATGGATTAATATATTTATTTTACAATATTTAAAGTCTACCATTTTGCATCTTCAAACAACGAAATCTCTCATGTTTTTATTCTTGATATAATCTCTTTCCTCTCTTATATGCTAGAAGCATGAGTCTACATCTGCACGATTGACAATTTTGTCTGGAAAAACTGGTTTACCCTTGGGAAAAGGTTACTTTGACATACCTGAGAAGGCAGAGTCATACATGCCCCCTGTTAAATATGTAACTTCTAAAGGAGCCATTTATATTCTTTTTGGCACTGGAAGTGAGAAAACAACAGGTGAGTGTATATAATCAAATTTTCATTTAAAAAATTTCTTTTTCATATTTAAATCTATGTGTCACAATATTCACATAACTGTATCTTTAACTGTAAAACTTGTCATCTTTTCAATAAATGTTAAAATATTTGGAGTAAATATTCAAAGGCATTTTGATTAACTTTGATTGTTAGAGATCAATGATTGTTAAAATTTTAAGTTAAGATGTACAATAAATATATAATTCATTAAAATATATATATAAAAATAAATTGCCCTTGTATTAAAATTTAAAAGCAATTAAACAATGGTGGCCAAACAGCTAAGAGGGAAATGTTTTCAAATCCAGGGACTGACATTGTACTTATCCAGATGTTTTGTTTTTTGTGTGTCCCATAACCTCGTGGTCGTAGGGGGTTCTAATGTTTCCATTAGAACTTTCTCTGGGCTTGGTAGACCTCGGCGGTGCCCATCTCCTCTCCAGGTCAGCAGAGGAATTTTTAGGGATAGTCATTCATCATTATTTTTATTGTGGCTTTAACGTGGGCTAGATCCCACACTATAGACTTCGCTATCCAGCCGCTATCCAGATGACTTGTTAGTAAACTTTCCATGGTTTTGACTGACAAGAAAAGCAAATTTTTCATATAATCCAAGGGGTCTCCAAACTACGGCCCGGGGGCCAGATGCGGCCTGCGAGGCCCTCTCATCCGGCCCCTGGAGACCTTTTAATCTCCAAAAAAGATACTTTTTACCTATAGTTTACCACAAAACTGTGTGTAGTTGGCCCCCAAACTGCTGTTTGACAGTTAATGTGGCCCTCCGGCAGAAAAGTTTGGAGACCCCTGATATAATAAAATCATTGCATAAAAAATAATGTATTAAAAAACAAATTTTCCATTTTCTCTCTAAAAAGGTAACTTGATGGCCATATCTCTTCCCGCCTTATATAATAAAGTATGTGAAAAGAAAATGGATGGTGTAGATCTTTCATTATACACCTGGGTGGATAACAATTCCGAACTGGTAACATTGCACAGGTATAATTACAATATTTCTTAAAATGGCTGACTCCTGTGATAATTACAATGTAATATAACTTAATCTGAGATTCAAGAATATCTGTATAAATGTACTCTCTTTTTTTTAAAATCATTTTTCAAAATCTCAAGATTTCCACTTGTTTCCATCCTTCATCCTATCCCTTAACCCGTGGGTGGGTTGTTGGGGCACCATGGCAGGTTTCCACTACTTCATGCCATTTGTTCCGTTTATGTGCTGATCTTTTGGAGTCAATAAACGACAGGCTGGTTCATCCCTTGATGTCGACCTCCCATCTCTTCTTTTGACTTCCTCTTTTTCATCCTCCCTGGACTGTGCCTTGCATGACCCCCAGATCTCTGTGCCTTGCATGACCCCCAGATCTCTGTGCCTTGCATGACCCCCAGATCTATGTGCCTTGCATGACCCCCAGATCTCTGTGCCTTGCATGACCCCCAGATCTCTGTGCCTTGCATGACCCCCAGATCTTTTAATGTGTCGATGCCATCTTAGTTTCTTTTTCTTGATTGAAGTGAGCAGGTCTGATGACTGAAGGTAAATTATCGTTGACTGCTTCCTTGGTGATATGCTCCGTGTGGGAGAGGTTCAACATCTCGTGGAAACATCTCATTTTGTAGGCACTGATCCTTCTTTAGAGGTCTTCTGTGAGTGTCCAGGCTTCACATCCATACAAGAAGACCGACTTCGCCAGAGAGTGCATTAATTGAATCTTTGATCGGAGAGAGATTGCTTGCTTTGCCAGATGAGTTTACATTTACTCAGCGCTGTAGTTGCCTTTGAGCCTTATCGGATTTTATTGTCCCAAATATTAAAAGGAGGAGACCTCTTTGACTTTTTGCCTGTTTCTCCGAATTTCACATGGGAATCCTGTATTTGCCATAACCTTGGAACATTGGTCTCTCTGGGTTGATTTCCATGCCATCCGCCACCCATGTTTTCTCTAGTTTTGCAGCGAGTTCTTTTAGTTCATCTTTTCTGCCGGCTAGGCCGACTATTTCATCGACATAGCATAGATTGGTTATAGTTCTCTCTCCGATGCTGACTGTTTCGACATGGTCTTCAAGCACATCTGTCATAATCCTTTCAAGGAGGAGGTTGAAGAGCATGAGGGAAAGTTAACATCCTTGTCTGGCTCCAACAGTGGTCTTGAAGCATTCCCCCACCTTGCTGTTGAAGAGTGCTGTGCTAGTTACTCTGTTGTACATGTTCTTGATGACTTCAATGAGTTTTGCATTAAAATTGAATTTGTGTTTAGTGGCCCATAGTGCCACAAGTGACACTCTGTCAAATGCATTTTTAAGGTCTATGAAGATGTTTTTCACAGAGCACTCATAGGTTAAAGATTTGCTCTGTTGTGCTTCTTCCTGCTCTGAAGCACGCTTGCTCTCCTGCAATGATTTTCTCTGCTTGTGGTTTCATCCTGTTTAATGTAGTCATAAGCATGACTTAAAATCTGGTTAATTAAAATCTTTAACAAGTCAATTATTTATTTATCCATGCTCTGAATTCTTTTTGTTTTATAATAAAATCTGTTTATTTTGATCAATACAAGAATCTTATTCCAAGTCATCTTCTGTAATATTATTACAGGCCAGTCTATGCAGTTAGAATTAAATCCTTCTGTGCTGCTTCTTTAAACTTGTATTTAGCAAGTTAGTATTTTTAAATTCTTTCCATCATGGTTCCTAAAGTATTGTTAATTTAAAGTTAATTGTAAACTTTTTGTTTTAAATTCTTTCAGTGGCGGTTCTAAAGGCATCATGGTACCTCCTGTGCTTGTGGACAATGGTGGCAGCACACAACTACTTGTAACAACTATCGATGGAACAGTAACCCTAATGGATGGGGAAACAAGAACAAATAAATGGACTAAAAGTTTCCCTTCCGTGGAGATCTTTAGGTACGACTTGTCAGGAAAATGTACATCAGTAGAGGGTCTTAGACATAGTTACTTAATTCATATATCCCCTTTTCAAGCCTAAAATATGTTAGTGTGGGCATCAAGTAAGGGCGTGTTCTGTGGAAAATGTGGCATCCATTAATAAGTAAAGTTTAAAAAAACACAGAAACGAAAATAAGAAAGATATGCACAATTACATAACAAAAATACAAGATATAAGAAGTAGAAGGAAGTATCAAAAGTTACTGTTTAAACCTCAACTGGAAAAAAAGATTCTACAGTTACGTAAAATTGTGAATTGGGCTTAATCCAAATGGAGCCAACGTACCAAATCCTTTTAATTAATCTATTTTCAATGTCGATCCTATCATGGGTATTGTTTGCATATAGTTATAGAATGCAAGTAACTGCTATATCTGAAATCTCATTATGATTATCACTGTTAAAGTGTTTAAAGACAGGGCATAAGACCTGTTTATTTACAATGTACAGGTGTTCTCTAAACCTATTCCCCAGGCAACAACCTGTCTCACCTATGTAGATTTTATTACACCTCTTGCAAAGAAGTGCATAAATCACATTGCGACTTGTGCAAGTGAAACTGTCCTTTATTTTAAATTTCTCAAAAGAGAAAGAAATGCTGTCTATTTTGATCACATATGGACAAGCATTGGAATGGTTACGGTTGCAACCTTTTGTTCCAACGTCTGCTTTCATAGTAAGAAGGTGGCTTCTTACAAGCATATCCTTAAGACTCCTATCCCTCCAAAACGAAAGCAAAAAAAAGGGGAAGGTTTTGAAGACCTGTTGGGTCAGCCATGAGGATTGGCTGGTTTTTGAAGACCTGCTGGGTCAGCCATGATGATTGGCCGGTTTTTGAAGACCACTTGGTAGGCCATAAGGTAATGAGGATGAAAAGTTAAAATATCATTTAGATCAATCACAATAATCAGAAAAAGTTAACTTAAAAGTGTCCTGTCTGGTCATACCTTTAATTCAATTGACAGCGGATGTTAAAATTGGCTCAGGATATGACCTTACAAAATGGGATATAGTTTTTGAGGATGGGATGATATGGCTTTCTGTAAATTTGTAATAAATTAATGTAGATATTTTGTTTACATTCAATTTAATTTTTATGTCCAAAAAATTAAGAAAACTCCTATGGATAGTGGAAGTAAATCTGATAGATGGATGAAAATGATTTATGCAGTCAATAAAACTTTGCTGTTGTTGCATATCCATCTTTGTAACTCCAATACAGTCATCAATGTATCTTTTTTTAGTATTCCAGAGAAGGACCTTTATAAATTTCACTCCATAGGTGTTCCAAATGGCCCATAAATATACAACCTCATTAATTCTTAACTACTCTGTATCAAAAAATAGTGCGCTCCTTCTTATAAAAATCTACTCTTTCATTCCATGCTTCAGTTCTCCAGCACCAGGCTTTTATGACATGGATCAAGTTCTGGATTTCTTGGTCCAAGCCAACGAGGGTTCATGGGGTGACTACAATAACTCTGTGGTACAAACTTTAGCTATTCATTATACTTTATACTTTATTTAAATCATGGGGCAACCTGTCACATGACCAGTACGGATTATTTAATATCATGGGGCAACCTGTCACGTGACCAGTACGGATTATTTAATATCATGGGGCAACCTGTCACATGACCAGTACGGATTATTTAATATCATGGGGCAACTTGTCACATGACCAGTACGTATTATTTAAATCATGGGGCAACCTGTCACATGACCAGTACGTATTATTTAAATCATGGGGTAAACTGTCACATGATCAGTACGTATTATTTAAATCATGGGGCAAACTGTCACATGACCAGTACATATTATTTAAATCATTGGGCAAACTGTCACATGACCAGTATGTATTATTTAAATCATGGGGCAACTTGTCACATGACCAGTATGTATTATTTAAATCATGGGGCAAACTGTCACGTGACCAGTACGCATTATTTAAATCATGGGGTAAACTGTCACATGACCAGTACGTAATTATTTAAATCATGGGGTAAACTGTCACATGACCAGTACGTATTATTTATTTGCACATTTATAATTTGCTGATTTTATTTGATGTGTTTTTTTGTTTTTTTTAAATATTTGAATTCCTTAACTAAGATAATGACAAGTTTTTATTGTGTTTTTTTTTATAGAATATGGTGCTCAAGGGTGTTGATGGATCACTGCTGTGGTCTTATTACAGTGGTAGTAATGTCAACTCATCTGCTTTATCTTTGAGGACCCTTGAGAAAAGTGTCTTCCTTGTAAAATTGGTTGGGAGAAATTCCACTTTCAAGGGAACAGGGAATGATGTAAGACAGAAATTTATTTCAATGCAGCTATGTGTTCAGAGGAATACACAGCATTTCAATCTGTGTAACTAATGTTGTAGATGTAGGCTAACTGTTCAGAATATTCGTTTGTCAAGGAGAGCCACTTGGCCAGAACAAACAAAGGGCACAAGCAAATGATGGTCTATTTTAAAAAATGAGTGGCATCAATAAGAGGGAAACATGATGTTGCATGTTCTTAGTGACAGATAAAACGTAAGGTCACTATGAAACATGATGTTGCATGTTCTTAGTGACAGATAAAACGTAAGGTCACTATGAAACATGATGTTGAATGTTCTTAGTGACAGATAAAACGTAAGGTCACTATGAAACATGATGTTGCATGTTCTTAGTGACAGATAAAACGTAAGGTCACTATGAAACATGATGTTGCATGTTCTTAGTGACAGATAAAACGTAAGGTCACTATGAAACATGATGTTGCATGTTCTTAGTGACAGATAAAACGTAAGGTCACTATGAAACATGATGTTGAATGTTCTTAGTGACAGATAAAACGTAAGGTCACTATGAAACATGATGTTGAATGTTCTTAGTGACAGATAAAACGTAAGGTCACTATGAAACATGATGTTGAATGTTCTTAGTGACAGATAAAACGTAAGGTCACTATGAAACATGATGTTGAATGTTCTTAGTGACAGATAAAACGTAAGGTCACTATGAAACATGATGTTGAATGTTCTTAGTGACAGATAAAACGTAAGGTCACTATGAAACATGATGTTGAATGTTCTTAGTGACAGATAAAACGTAAGGTCACTATGAAACATGATGTTGAATGTTCTTAGTGACAGATAAAACGTAAGGTCACTATGAAACATGATGTTGAATGTTCTTAGTGACAGATAAAACGTAAGGTCACTATGAAACATGATGTTGAATGTTCTTAGTGACAGATAAAACGTAAGGTCACTATGAAACATGATGTTGAATGTTCTTAGTGACAGATAAAACGTAAGGTCACTATGAAACATGATGTTGAATGTTCTTAGTGACAGATAAAACGTAAGGTCACTATGAAACATGATGTTGAATGTTCTTAGTGACAGATAAAACGTAAGGTCACTATGAAACATGATGTTGAATGTTCTTAGTGACTGATAAAACGTAAGGTCACTATTAAACATGATGTTGAATGTTCTTAGTGACAGATAAAACGTAAGGTCACTATGAAACATGATGTTGAATGTTCTTAGTGACAGATAAAACGTAAGGTCACTATGAAACATGATGTTGAATGTTCTTAGTGACAGATAAAACGTAAGGTCACTATGAAACATGATGTTGAATGTTCTTAGTGACAGATAAAACGTAAGGTCACTATGAAACATGATGTTGAATGTTCTTAGTGACAGATAAAACGTAAGGTCACTATGAAACATGATGTTGAATGTTCTTAGTGACAGATAAAACGTAAGGTCACTATGAAACATGATGTTGAATGTTCTTAGTGACAGATAAAACGTAAGGTCACTATGAAACATGATGTTGAATGTTCTTAGTGACAGATAAAACGTAAGGTCACTATGAAACATGATGTTGAATGTTCTTAGTGACAGATAAAACGTAAGGTCACTATGAAACATGATGTTGCATGTTCTTAGTGACAGATAAAACGTAAGGTCACTATGAAACATGATGTTGAATGTTCTTAGTGACAGATAAAACGTAAGGTCACTATGAAACATGATGTTGAATGTTCTTAGTGACAGATAAAACGTAAGGTCACTATGAAACATGATGTTGCATGTTCTTAGTGACAGATAAAACGTAAGGTCACTATGAAACATGATGTTGCATGTTCTTAGTGACAGATAAAACGTAAGGTCACTATGAAACATGATGTTGAATGTTCTTAGTGACAGATAAAACGTAAGGTCACTATGAAACATGATGTTGCATGTTCTTAGTGACAGATAAAACGTAAGGTCACTATGAAACATGATGTTGAATGTTCTTAGTGACAGATAAAACGTAAGGTCACTATGAAACATGATGTTGCATGTTCTTAGTGACAGATAAAACGTAAGGTCACTATGAAACATGATGTTGAATGTTCTTAGTGACAGATAAAACGTAAGGTCACTATGAAACATGATGTTGCATGTTCTTAGTGACAGATAAAACGTAAGGTCACTATGAAACATGATGTTGCATGTTCTTAGTGACAGATAAAACGTAAGGTCACTATGAAACATGATGTTGCATGTTCTTAGTGACAGATAAAACGTAAGGTCACTATGATGAACTGGATTTCATTCAGTAGATCATCAATGACAGGAGAGTGCAGTTTTCATAACTCTATCTTGGAGAACAATGTCTCCTTAGAGCAGTGTTTCTCAAATAGTGGGGCGCGCCCCCCCAAGGGGGGGCACGAGGATCTGTAAAGGGGGGGCTCGTTTGACTGTTATGCAGAGGTGTACTTATAAAATTTTTATAGACCAATGATACTATTTACAGTCGCGCGTGTGGGGCGAAATGTTTTCTTTCTTCCTATTGGGAGGGGGGGGGGTGCATGACGAAAGTAATTGAGAAACACTGCCTTAGAGTAAGTGCTGCCTAACATTAAGAGCACACAAGTGGCACATGATCATTGACCTACCAATTGAATGGTTGGTTGTTGTAATCCAAAAGTTGTCAGTGCTCCAGTTCTTTATTCCTAATATTCCTTCAAACACTGTAGTGCCAAGATTTGTCCTTGGTAAGAAGTGAATAAAGGAATATATGGGCCACAGTTTAATTAAAAAGCTGATTGGTATTTTAGGCTTGTTTGGAATACTAGATAAAGAATAGAAGTTTGCCAGTCGCTGTTGTAGATTAAAGGTGAACAGTTAGCTTTTGCGTTTCCCTTCTGATTTTAATTTACTTCAATAAAAATATTTTTATTTAGAATTTCTTCCCTCAAAAATGGGGTCTTAAATGAATTTATCTCATTATTCAGATTGATTTATTCAAGTCTGTTCCAAAGATAAGATAAGAATTTTGAAATGATCTAAATTAATGGATATGTATTTATTGATTATCAACATAAATACATTTATCAACCAAAGACAACATTTTTAAATTAAATGAACGCAAAACAAAGATTTTTTTTTAAACAAATTTTTAAATGAACTATGAAAAAAAAAGTATGCCTTGTAAAAAGAGATATTTTAATTTCTAAACATTATTTCAGTTTTGCAAAGCTATCAGTAACAGGAATATAAACATTGTTATATTAAGTTGAGGTGATTTGCTTGAATTTTTTAGCCCCTATGAGTTATTATTTATGAGAGTAAATTGGATCATTTGTTACTTTCAAATGTATGGAGTTATGCTCTAAGTTCAAATGTATGGAGTTATGCTCTAAGTTCAAATGTATGGAGTTATGCTGTAAGTTCAAAACAATGTAAACACCGCTATAAATTATTGAATAAATTAATTTTATACTGAAAAATCCTGATACACATTTTTGGATGTAATTTTAAAAAAAACGTTCATTAATAAATATATAAAATATAACTTGCTGACAAAATAATTATTCTTTTATTTATTTCTTTTCTAATTTTAAAGCCATATATTTATTATCAGAAACTTAAATTGTTTCCTTGTTAAACAGTGTTATTTATAAATTTTGTGTTTGGTTAAATCAGTGACAGGTTTTCATGTCTTCATTATCTGACCTTTTTTTATGCAGATAGATTATTTAGAGGAGTCAGATTTTGGTAGCAACAATGATTCCAACACAGACAAGAAAGATGAGTTCAAAATCAGGTGTAAGTTGATCATGGTTTCTCAAACAGAATTCATTTGCATGTTTTGGGATGTCTAAGCAGGCATTCATTTCAAACATTTAAAGCATTGATCCAGAGTTACACAAAATTTGGGACTTAACATGTATGCTTTGAGAGAGAATAAAAAATACAGTCACACCTCGCAAAGTTGAACTCTAAGGGACCCGGGAAAAAAATCGACTTGCCAAGTTTTCGAGTTAGGGAAAATGGCTTTATAGGCGCAGATTAATCAAGGACAATGTTGATATTGAGAGACAACCACCCTGGCGAGAAGGCTTGACAGGAAAGAGAGGCGGTGTCTGATGTTTCCAATGAAAGGAAGCCAACTAGGCTTTGACATACGGAGACACCACAAAGAAAGCCCCTCCCCCCTCCCACTCTTTACTCCCTCCACAGTGTGATTTGGGGGGGGTAAGATTTTTCTTTTTTAAAAGAGTCACAGCATGCAGGAAAGGGATGCAGATTAGTTACCCCTCTTCCAGCCACTCCTTTTTCTTGTCTAGGTCATTTTTGGTCTCAAAATAGACAAGGGAGTTTGGAAGCCGCAAAATCTTCCAGTTAAGGAGATCTAAAATCCATTAGTCTTGTGGAATTTTGCCGGGACCTAACAATTAATTTGATATTGGGAGGCTTTTGACTAAGGGAAGTTCGACTTAGTGAGGTCAGACTGTATTACTTTTTAAGCTTTAAGAAAGGAGGGAAAAGGAACCAACTGGATATGCAACAAAAAACTAATGATTTAAATTTTATTGTTTTAAATTTGTTCTTTATTTGAGCCATTTTCACTTAACTTCCACCCATTTTGCATAACCCCTCTCTCTCTTTTGCCAAACCTCCTCCTTTTTCAATAACACTTTCCTATTTTTAAATCCCTTATATTAACTTCACCGTCTTGTCTCTCTGTCTGTCGTGGGCTCGCGGTCGGGCGGGCGGAGAAACAAAAGTAAAAAATGACCCACTTCCTGTGATGCTATCGAGCTCAAATGTTGCACATAGACTTGTGTTACCTAACAATGCATTGTTTCAAATTTTCAGTACGATCAAATGTACCGTAATTAAATTAATGCATTTTTAGTTTATCTCTATGTAGCCGTCTGCTATTTTTGACATCCACGTGTCACTGGAGTTCACTCCCGCCATCGATGACCCCATCCACGTGTTTTACAGCAAGGGGAGTTCAGTCACGTTCAGTCTGTAAATGTTTGTCGCGCTGTGCGTATTTTATGGAACATAATCAATACTTTTAGTTATGTCTCATATATAAGGGATTTATAGTCAAAAACTTTGTTTTTATGGGTTGTTTAATTAGCTAACTATTTCTTGCCCTCCCATCTAACTTCTTGCCCTCCCATCTAACTTCTTGCCCTCCCATCTAACTTCTTGCCCTCCCATCTAACTTCTTCCCCTCCCATCTAAATTCTTCTTGCCCTTCCATCTAACTTCTTCTTGCCCTCCCATCTAACTTCTTCTTGCCCTCCCATCTAACTTCTTCTTGCCCTCCCATCTAACTTCTTTTTGCCCTCCCATCTAAATTCTTCTTGCCCTTCCATCTAACTTCTTCTTGCCCTCCCATCTAACTTCTTCTTGCCCTCCCATCTAACTTCTTCTTGCCCTCCCATCTAACTTCTTCTTGCCCTCCCATCTAACTTCTTCTTGCCCTCCCATCTAACTTCCCTTTCTTTTTCATTTCAATCCATCACCTTACTTTTTTCCTCCATATCAATGTTTTTAAAAGACATTTTCTTTAAGTTTATTTGATAGATTTTTTGGAATTAATTTGTTTCTGTTTTTGTCATGCAATTAATCTATGAACTTGTTTGATGAAACAGGCGAAGAGATTCATCGGAAGGTATCTAAAGATAACTTTATGTGTAACAGTGATCTGGAGTTTCTAACACAAGAGGTTTTCCTGTTAGATCAATTTATGGCCAACAAGCCATTAAAAATACTGGAACAAAAGGCAGACAGGTTCCATTATAGTAAGTTGATAATGTCACATTATAGGCGGCTGGATAGCGAAGTGAATAGTGCGCTCGCCCCACAAGCTGAGGGGCGTGGGATCTAGCCCACGTTAAAGCCACAATAAAAATATTGATAAATGACTACTGCTAATAAAGTCCTCCGCTGACCCGGAGAGGAGATGGGCGCCGCCAGGTCTACCAAGCCCCGAGAAAGTTCTAATGGAACATTAGAGCCCCCTACAACCATGAGGTTAAGGGACGCATTTCACATGATTTGTATCATTAGAATCCCCAAAGTTTTCTTTGTATAAGATTCTTCTGCGTATCAAGTGAATATTTCTGTATAGCGTGTGATGTGTTTTGTGGAAAGTTTGTTTGGTTATTTTTTAAAGTTGTTTTGTGGTTGAGAGCTGCTAACTTTAAACTAGAATTAGGCGCTCTAAGTTTTCTTTTAAGACACTGTTTGTGTATGAAGATAAATTCATGGTGTTTTAATGATAAGAGCGGCCTGAGTTTTTACGCCCCATATAACCTTGTTCATTGCCAAGATATAGCTTGAAAACAATTATTTGTATTTTGACAGATAAACATACACTTGTTTAAAATTCATGAAATATATTATCTATGATTTCTTTAAAAGCTGAACACTCAAATGTTGCTTGTTGTGAATGAAATGAAAATATAGGTTATAATTATAGGTACAAGGCAGGGGTGGGCAAACTACGACCCGCAGGCCGCATGCGGCCCACTGAGGCCTGCTATAATATCGGAAAAAAAAATGTATGTTAAAGATTGATGTTTGTACTTGAATCGAGGCTAAATTTTGGTTAGGTGCGGCCCCTTGATGTTTCATTTCTTACTAATGCGGCCCTCGCCCTAAAAAGTTTGCCCACCCCTGGTATAAGGCTAGTACTCATCCATTGTAATTCAGTTGCATGTTACAGTTTTCGTGTTAAAATATGCTCACAAATTATAATATTTTTCTGTTATAGTTCTATTACCAGTCAAAGCTTTAGTCTTAGAGTTTACAAACCCACAGAAACGTTAATATATACCATAACTTTTAATTAATCTGCCCTTAGGGCTGCAGCACAAGGTGGGAGACCCACACTGCCATGATCTGTCGGAACGTCAAAAGGATAAGATTGACATGTGCGCTGTTTTGGTTCCGACAAGCTATACAGGTAAAATGTCAATGTTCATGTTTGAATCTATATAATCACAATACAGGTAAAATGTCAATGTTCATGTTTGAATCTATATAATCACAATACAGGTAAAATGTCAATGTTCATGTTTGAATCTATATAATCAAAATACAGGTAAAATGTCAATGTTCATGTTTAAATTTAAATCTATATCAAATCATTCATTGCTAGGTGGATTAACTTTGTGTTGTGTTATTTAAAAATTTAGTGATGAAAGAAAAAAACACTGTCATTGTATAAAATGAGGTGATATTGCAAATATGAAATACAGTCTATTTATTGCAAATATGAAATACAGTCTATTTATTGCAAATATGAAATACAGTCTATTTGTCCCCCAGGTGCCGTTGGTGATGTTGATGGGGATGGCTCACCAGACTACGTACACATAACCCAAATGTTGGGCTTTAACCGTAGCGACCTTTTTGAAATAAACGAGCAAATATCAAATGTTTTTATATCAAAGCACAGCATTGAAGCTGCCATTTCCAAGAAAGAGTTGAAGCCACTTAATTTGAATTTCAACACCAGGCAGTCAATGGATGATTATTATCACCATGTGAATTCTCTACAGTTTTACCCAGCATCTTCACAGATATGGTCACAGTACTTAGGAATAAAGGGAAACAGCTCTTACAAAACTCCTATAAGATAGTTCAAAGAATGGTTAGCTAATGTCAATGTGTTTTAGGAAAAGATTACTGAGGGATTGTATTAAGAAACCAATTTAGAAAGACAGAAAAAAAAACGAGACTCTATTACCAAACTGTATTTTAGAATTATATATTTATATTTTTTTTAATTGTGCTAATATTATTTACAGCATAAGTAATCAAAAATTATAAATCCTATGTAAAAATCAAAGAATCAAACTTTCATCCAAATTTAAAAAAACGTTTTTGAATAACTTTCTGGTTGAAAATCTGTAATCAAAATAAGTTTATTGCTGCTTCACAATTGTAGAGCAACTTTCAAATACCTCTGTTGGTAGAAAAAAATATAAGTAAAACATTTCTTTTTCACACATGTCAACATGATGCAGTTTGGCAGCTTTATAGTAACTAGACAATTTCACGATTGATCTCCCTTGGATGCGCACCCTTCCTAACCATACTTCCTGTGCCAAAAGATAAATAAAATGTTAAAGTCAAGTAACAACTATTAAATTAATAAACAACTTTCAAATTTTAAAGAAATTGTTCTCAAATTTCAATTCTCATCATATTGAATTATTTTTAATTAAATTGTAAATTTATTTAAAATAGACTAAATTTTATTTCCATTCAAATGTATTTTAAATATTATAATTCATAAATTAATATAAATACAATTACAATAAAATAAAGCCTATATGGACAACCTATTGCAATCCTTTATTAAAACACATTCACTTCTCATAAGATTTGAAGCTACATATGCACTGTTTTAGGTGTATAGCTGGCAATCAAAACAAGGATTTCTGGGGTTAATTTAAAACACTTCACAGATTTTCTGAAACAAGAGTCTTTTGATTTATTTACAATGTTACTTTCAATGCAGTATTATTTTGTTTAACATAATAACCTAATATTTAGGGTTGCATTGCAGTGGCTTATGTTGTTAGATATTTGTAAATAATCTAATGACCTCATTGAAATGTGTTTTGTTTAATGTGTCATTTTACTGTGTTGGCATACTACATGTTTTCTAACCTCCATTAATGGTATTTGTTTCATTACTGATTTTTCAAATAGCATTCTTCATCTAAAGCATTTGTGGTGTTTGTTTTGTCTAAATGTCTTCTATATTACTTAATTTTTATAAATGAACTTTTTAAAATTGTTGATTTTTTTTTAAGGTTGCTTAAATAAAAACAAAGAATTATATAAAGAATAAATCTATATCTAACATTTTCATGCATATTCAACACTTTTTCTGGGTTCTTTTTAAAACTTAAGTTTGTGTAAAATTCTAGAAAGAAAACTAAACATTATTGATTACGTATATTACGATTCATATTATTTGTTAGTTATTTTATGCCAGTATTAAAGCTTGTTATATTGTTTAAACAACTGATATTTAAAGATGTGGTACATACTCCATTAAATACAGCAAAAATAAAATATTAATTGGGAATGCACATTTGCTAATCATCATGATAAATTGTTTTATTCAACGTCAATTTAAACTATTGAACTAATTTGATGAGCTTTGAAATAATTGCTTCTTCTACTTATTCAAACAACTTACTTATTTATTGTCTTCTGTTTGTCAGACATTCTATCTAACTCATTGCTATTTAAGAAATTTGATTATTATTTTTTTACTGTGAGTGGTTGCAATTGTGTGAATAAAATCATCAAGCTGTCATCATTATAGTGTAAAAAATAATTTTATCTGCAATGCTACACTTTTATATCACATTTTTACTTTTTTATATTTTGAAACATGTTCATTGACAGGTTTTAACTGTAAGAACTACACCTGCTGTTATATTTTTTTTGTATGCCCCTGATCTTGAGAGTGATTCATATGCACAGTTGCCGCTTTTCTGAGGGTCCAACTGGACATTTTGAACCTTTTGGCATCACCAGTCAAAATAGTCTCTTTACAGTTTTTGACTTTTTATTTTAATTTTTTATCAACTGGATGGTCTTTTCAGCATGAACAATTATTTATTCCTATCTCAACATATGCCCCAGTGTTTTTATAGCAAGCTACTTCCCTATTGCTAGTCTATCTCAACATATGCCCCAGTGTTTTTATAGCAAGCTACTTCCCTATTGCTAGTCTATCTCAACATATGCCCCAGTGTTTTTATAGCAAGCTACTTCCCTATTGCTAGTCTATCTCAACATATGCCCCAGTGTTTTTATAGCAAGCTACTTCCCTATTGCTAGTCTATCTCAACATATGCCCCAGTGTTTTTATAGCAAGCTACTTCCCTATTGCTAGTCTATCTCAACATATGCCCCAGTGTTTTTATAGCAAGCTACTTCCCTATTGCTAGTCTATCTCAACATATGCCCCAGTGTTTTTATAGCAAGCTACTTCCCTATTGCTAGTCTATCTCAACATATGCCCCAGTGTTTTTATAGCAAGCTACTTCCCTATTGCTAGTCTATCTCAACATATGCCCCAGTGTTTTTATAGCAAGCTACTTCCCTATTGCTAGTCTATCTCAACATATGCCCCAGTGTTTTTATAGCAAGCTACTTCCCTATTGCTAGTCTATCTCAACATATGCCCCAGTGTTTTTATAGCAAGCTACTTCCCTATTGCTAGTCTATCTCAACATATGCCCCAGTGTTTTTATAGCAAGCTACTTCCCTATTGCTAGTCTATCTCAACATATGCCCCAGTGTTTTTATAGCAAGCTACTTCCCTATTGCTAGTCTATCTCAACATATGCCCCAGTGTTTTTATAGCAAGCTACTTCCCTATTGCTAGTCTATCTCAACATATGCCCCAGTGTTTTTATAGCAAGCTACTTCCCTATTGCTAGTCTATCTCAACATATGCCCCAGTGTTTTTATAGCAAGCTACTTCCCTATTGCTAGTCTATCTCAACATATGCCCCAGTGTTTTTATAGCAAGCTACTTCCCTATTGCTAGTCTATCTCAACATATGCCCCAGTGTTTTTATAGCAAGCTACTTCCCTATTGCTAGTCTATCTCAACATATGCCCCAGTGTTTTTATAGCAAGCTACTTCCCTATTGCTAGTCTATCTCAACATATGCCCCAGTGTTTTTATAGCAAGCTACTTCCCTATTGCTAGTCTATCTCAACATATGCCCCAGTGTTTTTATAGCAAGCTACTTCCCTATTGCTAGTCTATCTCAACATATGCCCCAGTGTTTTTATAGCAAGCTACTTCCCTATTGCTAGTCTATCTCAACATATGCCCCAGTGTTTTTATAGCAAGCTACTTCCCTATTGCTAGTCTATCTCAACATATGCCCCAGTGTTTTTATAGCAAGCTACTTCCCTATTGCTAGTCTATCTCAACATATGCCCCAGTGTTTTTATAGCAAGCTACTTCCCTATTGCTAGTCTATCTCAACATATGCCCCAGTGTTTTTATAGCAAGCTACTTCCCTATTGCTAGTCTATCTCAACATATGCCCCAGTGTTTTTATAGCAAGCTACTTCCCTATTGCTAGTCTATCTCAACATATGCCCCAGTGTTTTTATAGCAAGCTACTTCCCTATTGCTAGTCTATCTCAACATATGCCCCAGTGTTTTTATAGCAAGCTACTTCCCTATTGCTAGTCTATCTCAACATATGCCCCAGTGTTTTTATAGCAAGCTACTTCCCTATTGCTAGTCTATCTCAACATATGCCCCAGTGTTTTTATAGCAAGCTACTTCCCTATTGCTAGTCTATCTCAACATATGCCCCAGTGTTTTTATAGCAAGCTACTTCCCTATTGCTAGTCTATCTCAACATATGCCCCAGTGTTTTTATAGCAAGCTACTTCCCTATTGCTAGTCTATCTCAACATATGCCCCAGTGTTTTTATAGCAAGCTACTTCCCTATTGCTAGTCTATCTCAACATATGCCCCAGTGTTTTTATAGCAAGCTACTTCCCTATTGCTAGTCTATCTCAACATATGCCCCAGTGTTTTTATAGCAAGCTACTTCCCTATTGCTAGTCTATCTCAACATATGCCCCAGTGTTTTTATAGCAAGCTACTTCCCTATTGCTAGTCTATCTCAACATATGCCCCAGTGTTTTTATAGCAAGCTACTTCCCTATTGCTAGTCTATCTCAACATATGCCCCAGTGTTTTTATAGCAAGCTACTTCCCTATTGCTAGTCTATCTCAACATATGCCCCAGTGTTTTTATAGCAAGCTACTTCCCTATTGCTAGTCTATCTCAACATATGCCCCAGTGTTTTTATAGCAAGCTACTTCCCTATTGCTAGTCTATCTCAACATATGCCCCAGTGTTTTTATAGCAAGCTACTTCCCTATTGCTAGTCTATCTCAACATATGCCCCAGTGTTTTTATAGCAAGCTACTTCCCTATTGCTAGTCTATCTCAACATATGCCCCAGTGTTTTTATAGCAAGCTACTTCCCTATTGCTAGTCTATCTCAACATATGCCCCAGTGTTTTTATAGCAAGCTACTTCCCTATTGCTAGTCTATCTCAACATATGCCCCAGTGTTTTTATAGCAAGCTACTTCCCTATTGCTAGTCTATCTCAACATATGCCCCAGTGTTTTTATAGCAAGCTACTTCCCTATTGCTAGTCTATCTCAACATATGCCCCAGTGTTTTTATAGCAAGCTACTTCCCTATTGCTAGTCTATCTCAACATATGCCCCAGTGTTTTTATAGCAAGCTACTTCCCTATTGCTAGTCTATCTCAACATATGCCCCAGTGTTTTTATAGCAAGCTACTTCCCTATTGCTAGTCTATCTCAACATATGCCCCAGTGTTTTTATAGCAAGCTACTTCCCTATTGCTAGTCTATCTCAACATATGCCCCAGTGTTTTTATAGCAAGCTACTTCCCTATTGCTAGTCTATCTCAACATATGCCCCAGTGTTTTTATAGCAAGCTACTTCCCTATTGCTAGTCTATCTCAACATATGCCCCAGTGTTTTTATAGCAAGCTACTTCCCTATTGCTAGTCTATCTCAACATATGCCCCAGTGTTTTTATAGCAAGCTACTTCCCTATTGCTAGTATTCGTCCGGCCACTTCAAGAAACATTTTAATTTTTCTTCCCCATAAAAACTTGTTTATATTTCTTCTAACACAGTTTATGAATCTCGGCTGACTTAATATTTTTATAGATAATATTTTATAAACTGATGATTCAAGATATTGATATACTTACATCCCTCTTTTTTTTTAAATTTTGTGTTAATAATAATGACATTTTTAACTTGCTGTACATTACATGAGTTAATTTATCAACATGTGTAATCACTTATTAAAAATGAGCATTAATTAATGTATCAAAATGAATTAATTGTCTGCAAATATAAAGCTTATTTTTTCAATATTGTTTGATATATTATTTAACACAGTACTATTAATGTATCAAAATGAATTAATTGTCTGCAAATATAAAGCTTATTTTTTCAATATTGTTTGATATATTATTTAACACAGTACTATTGTTAAAAGACATGTTTTCTTTGTCTGCAAGTAATACCATTTTTTTACCACGTTTTTATTAACTCACTTTCATTCCTGTTTGTTGGTTTGTCTGTCCACAATTTTTCAAATCATCCAACGTAAAATTAAACCACTTCTGATGGTCCTAGAGATCTCAAAATTTTACCACAGATAGATCTTGGATGACAATGCATTGTATCAAAATTTCAGATCTATCGAATGTACCGTTATTAAATTATTGAACTTTTTAGTTTATCTATTTATAAGCCTATGTATTATCCGTCTGCCCTTGTTTGCATTACATTCACGTGCCAGTTCACACCAACCCTGGCCACAAAAACCATATTTAACATCAAGAGGATATCAGTCATTTCCAGTCTGTAAATGTTTGTCGGGCAATGCGTATTATATTTGAACATAATCAATACTTCAAAACTCACCATAGCATACACTTAGACTAAAAAGAATCAAATAAATAGAAGTCAAAAAAAGATTTAAAAAAACCATGTTTTTATAAGCGGACTAAAAAGAAGAAAATAAAATTTAAAATGAGTACTATGATGTAATATGACTAATAACATGGGCGGACGCTTTTTAGGCGTTTGGCTAAAATGATTAGGGTTTACAAATGACGAGTAAGAAAATGAGTGAATTGAATTAGTTAAGCCTGAGAAGCGCCCGCCCCCCGTTTTTAGTCATATTACATCATAGTACAGTACCTATTTTAAAAATTTATTTTCTTCTTTTTAGTCCGCTTATAAAAACGTGGTTTTTAAAAATCTTTTTTTTTAACTTCTATTTATTAATAAAGTTTTAGACTTGAACCTTTGTTCCTCTGATTGGGAAATACTGTATGTTCTTGCACATACAGAAGTTTTTGTTTTTTTTAAAAAGCATTTCAGGGAAATGAGTAGGTTGTTCCTGTCTTTAGAAAGTAATGAGAGATTTACATTAATTTCTTGAACTACTTAGATCCTATTAAAGTTAAAGAATATATGATATATTTATGATATTTAAACTTTTGCATTTGAAACAGAATTATATTATTTACTTCTGTACTGCTCCTACTAGCATGTCATTAAATTTGGTCAGCTGTAATACAATCTCAACATTTATAATGGGCTCAGACTACAAGTAGTTTACATTGTTCTCTTTGCCAAAACTAAATGTGTGTAGTCCATAAGACCTATGTAATGCTATATCTTTTTAAAGGACTTATCAACAGAAGCCATCTGGTCATCTTAATTAATGTCAAATAATTTAACGACAGATGTTTTAAAGTAACTCTGAAATATAATTTTTCTGAATATCTGAATATTTCATCAGTCCAACTGTCCCTAACATTTCAATGTGTACATACAATTTTTTTTCTAATAGATTCAACAACATGCCATCAAAAGCTTGCCGCACCATTATGCACCCTATTTGCCCACTTACCTCTTGTAACATACCTCTTCATAAATCATATTTGGAATAGTCCTCCTTTTTTATTATATTTTAAAATTTTCTAAACTAAAACAAGTGTGTCTTTCATCTACACAGGAAAGGATTAGCAATGATCAGTGGGTTAAGTGGGTTATCCTACCATGGGAAGCCAAAATGTCACAGGTTTTAATTGGTCATATATTTATTTTTTTAAAACTAAATTTATGAAATAAAACTTTTGTCATTTTTTAAATTCTCACTCTATTAGCCTTAGCAATATTTTTTCTAAAAAGAACCTGGAATGTCAGCTGATGCCAAAGTCTTGTTTTGGTCTTTTAAAATATTTGATCTACTTCATGTTATTTACCTCCCATGCATTCATGTATATACATTGAATTGATCGAATGTACATAATCTGGGCCTAGGTCAAAAGTATTTGTATAGTTCTGATTGTATGTATATGTTACAGGCAATGTGTGAAATCAGGCATTCTATAGAATGCCTGATGGTTTCAGGCAAATTATGAAATCTGTAAAAAGAATTGCATACTTTGCCGGATTTCATATAGGTAAAGTGTCAGAAGAGCACAACAAAAGCGTTTATTGATAATTTCGTATTTTAAATTGGAAGTAATACGAAATAAAGCATATGCTGTTACATAGCGGAAAAACGACAGCAGAGCTGAGATTGAAGTATTCTTTGGCCTGCATTTCGAGGTTCTATTTGGAATCCATTTTATTTTTGATAGCTTTCGCAATATTGAAGCAAAAAGTGCACAAAATGCTAACCCCATAACCTTCTACTTCATTGTCGTCATCGTCTTTAGCGTAATACCCACAGATGGCATGAACATTTGGGCTACACTTTCGACATGTATGAGCACCGCTGGTTTCTTTAAAGCAGACACAGCAGGTAGTGGAAGATGAAGGTCTTCGGTAACAATGGCCTCACCACTGCTTTGGCTTCCGTCATCATTGATTGCATTATCATGCATGTCTTCTGCAGAAATCGCTGTCTCTTGCATTCCTTCAGCTCTGTCTTACTGCAGTTGTGTTGTTTGTACGCTCTGTATTATTTTTTTCGAGGTCTTCCTCTGTTTCGACATCTTGTAAATCATCGTCAGGTAGGGACGACGTTGTGAGGCCTACTTTAGCTCTACAGCCAAAGAGAGCTTCGTATGGTGATCTTTTAATCCCAGAATGAAAAGCTCTATTCTTCATGAGTTGGACGAACCAAAACCCCTCACGGCCAAATGGGCCTTAGGAATTACTTCAAATATCTCGGAGTCCGCAACGTAAAACTGAACGGCACTCACGCCTTCTTTAACGGGGTAGATCAACTTACTCTTATTTTCTACCATCATGACTTCATAGTGTTTCACTAGCCCTAGCCCAGGGGTCGGGAAACCATGGCTCGTGAGCCAGATGTGGCTCTATTGATGGCTGCATCTGGCTCTCAGACAAATGTTCGTTTATAAAAAAAATTTATTCAGACTCATTTGATGTATATATTCATTCCATATTTAAAAGAACAGCATGACAATGTTATAAAAAATTATTCAGATGTATAATTATTGTACTTTTAGTTTTGAAATTACACAAAATGCACACATTTATTTGAATTTTTAGTTTTAATCATAATGTATGGCTCTAACAGAATTACTATTCAAAAAATATGTGGTGTTTATGGCTCTCTCATAAAAAAAATTTCCTGACCCCTGCATTAGCCAACAGTCCGTGTTTCTTGCTTAATTGTGGTCTTAGCCTTTTTCACATCGTCCAGTAATTTTTGATAACTAGATTCGGTTTTTTAAAAAAAACGCTTTTATAGCAGCATTGGCTCTTAATTTAGAATGTAGATAATAACTCATCGTAGAACCGTCGTTGCATGTCAACATGGCGTGATTCATGTCCTAGCACTACATTCTCTTCCGACATGGTCACACAGCAAGCAATCCAAAGGGGAAAAGTTACTGAAGAAGGACTGTTGAATCTCAGCCGGATGATATACACTGACGTCGTGAGAAGAATTATGACAATATTCTCTGTGATGTGGTAGTGGTAACGACTCAACTTTGTCTTACAATAAAATAACTTTCAACATTCACGTGCTTCGATCGCCAACATCAAACAACGACCAAAGTGACACCGCCAACATCAGTGGCAGGGAAAATGGCGGAGGTAGGCCGGTTACATACATTGCCGGACGACACTCAGCATTCTATAGAATGCCTAGGCAATGTGTGAAATAGCAATCATTTCATACTCTGCCTAAAACCACCAGGCATTCTCCTGAATTTCACACATTGCCTGTAACACATATATTAAGTCAGTGAATGCGGTATGTGTATCTATGTTTAAGCTGTCTATTTTGGCACATATTTATTGCCGAGTTGAACATATTTTTATGATCCATATTTATAAGTCACCAACTTTGTGTTTCAACATGTGTTTTCATGGCAGTGATCTGTGAATGAAAGCGTTGATTAAACTCTTGTTTTCTAAAACTGCTTTTGATCATCTTTAGACTTGTATGTGTGGAACAAGATGTCATGACCAATGTTCCCTTTAAGCTGCGTGGGTGCGCGGCCGCGCAGATATTTGACCAACGCCGCGCAGCAGTCTAGAGATACAGAGCAGCAAATTTTATAAAATATTGAACAAAAAATTGATGCTGTGCAACTTTGCACACAAGCTTTCTTACTTTGCACACGACCAAAGAATCTTAGAGGGAACATTGGTCATGACCGAGGTGATTAGTGAACAAGATGTCATGACTGAGGTGATTAGTGAACAAGATGTCATGACTGAGGTGATTAGTGAACAAGATGTCATGACTGAGGTGATTAGTGAACAAGATGTCATGACTGAGGTGATTAGTGAACAAGATGTTATGACTGGGGTGATTAGTGAACAAGATGTCATGACTAAGGTGATTAGTGAACAAGATGTAATGACTGAAGTTATTAGTGAACAAGATGTAATGACTGAGATTATTAGTGAACAAGGTGTCATGACTGAGGGGATTAGTGAACAAGATGTCATGACTGAGGAGATTAGTGAACAAGATGTCATGACCGAGGTGATTAGTGAACAAGGTGTCATGACTGAGGCGATTAGTGAACAAGATGTCATGACTGGGGTGATTAGTGAACAAGATGTCATGACTGAGGTGATTAGTGAACAAGATGTAATGACTGAGATTATTAGTGAACAAGATGTAATGACTGAGGTTATTAGTGAACAAGATGTAATGACTGAGGTTATTAGTGAACAAGATGTAATGACTGAGGTTATTAGTGAACAAGATGTCATGACGGAGGTGATTAGTGAACAAGATGTCATGACTGAGGTGATTAGTGAACAAGATGTCATGACTGAGGTGGTTAGTGAACAAGATGTCATGACTGGGGTGATTAGTGAACAAGATGTCATGACTGAGGTGATTAGTGAACAAGATGTAATGACTGAGGTGATTAGTGAACAAGATGTCATGACTGAGGTGATTAGTGAACAAGATGTCATGACTGAGGTGATTAGTGAACAAGATGTCATGACTGAGGTGATTGGTGAACAAGATGTCATGACTGAAGTGATTAGTGAACAAGATGTCATGACTGAGGTGATTAGTGAACAAGATGTCATGACTGAGGTGATTAGTGAACAAGATGTCATGACTGAGGTGATTAGTGAACAAGATGTCATGACTGAGGTGATTAGTGAACAAGATGTCATGACTGAGGTGATTAGTGAACAAGATGTAATGACTGAGGTGATTAGTGAACAAGATGTCATGACTGAGGTGATTAGTGAACAAGATGTCATGACTGAGGTGATTAGTGAACAAGATGTCATGACCCAGGTTATTAGTGAACAAGATGTAATGACTGAGGTGATTAGTGAACAAGATGTCATGACTGAGGTGATTAGTGAACATGATGTAATGACTGAGGTGATTAGTGAACAAGATTTCATGACCCAGGTTATTAGTGAACAAGATGTCATGACCCAGGTTATTAGTGAACAAGATGTCATTACCAAGGCGATTAGTGAACAAGATGTCATTACCAATGTTCCCTTTAAGCTGCGTGGCCACGCAAATATCTGACCAGCGCCGCACAGCAGTCTAGAATTACAACGCAGCAAATTTTGTAAGATATTGAACAATTAAATAGAGGTAAAAAAAGATTTTTAAAACCCTCGTTTTTATAAGTGTACTAAAAAGTAGAAAATTAATTAAAACTAATAAGTTCAAGTACTTTCATATAATATGACTAAGGACGTTGGGCGGGCGCTTATGAGGCTTTACATATGCAGTTCACTCATTCTCTCACTTATAGATATCTTTTTGCCTTCTTAATTTATCTTTTTGCCTTCTTAATTAACAATCTTTAATTTACATACCAAACACCCGCCCCACGTTTTTAGTCATATTATATGAAAGTACTTGAACTTTTTAGTTTTTAATTATTTTCTTCTTTTTAGTACACTTATAAAAACAAGGTTTTTAAAAATCCCTTTTTTACCTCTATTTATTTAATTCTTTTTAGTCCACTTACAATAACGTGGTTTTTAAAATATTTTGTAACCTCTATTTTGTGTTATACCAAACACCTCATAAGCGCCCGCCCAATGTTTTAAAAACACGGTGATGTGGTCACGGAGTGAACTCATGGATGTCAACAAAAGCAGACGGTACAGATGATTATATATAGATAAACTATAAAGTTCAATAATTTAATAACGGTACATTCGATCGATCTGAAATTTTTATTCAATGCATTGTCATCCAAGATCTATCTGTGGTAAAATTATAAGATCTCTAGGGCCATCAAAAGTGGTTTAATTTTACGCTGGCAGATTTGAAAAATCTTGGACAGACAAATCCACGGGAACGTGGTTAAAAACGGATGCTGTGCAACTTTGCACACAAGCTTTTTTACTTTGCACACGACCAAAGAATCTTAGAGGGAATATTGGTCATGACCGAGGTGATTAGTGAACAAGATGTCATTTCCAAGGCGATTAGTGAACAAGATGCCATGACCGAGGTTATTAGTGAACAAGATGTCATGACCGAGGTGGTTAGTGAACAAGATGTCATGACCGAGGTGATTAGTGAACAAGATGTCATGACCGAGGTGGTTAGTGAACAAGATGTCATGACTGAAGTGATTAGTGAACAAGATGTCATGACTGAGGTGATTAGTGAACAAGATGTCATGACCGAGGTGGTTAGTGAACAAGATGTCGTGACCGAGGTGGTTAGTGAACAAGATGTCATGACCGAGGTGATTAGTGAACAAGATGTCATGAACGAGGTGGTTAGTGAACAAGATGTCATGACCGAGGTTATTAGTGAACAAGATGTCATGACCGAGGTGGTTAGTGAACAAGATGTCATTACCTTTGTGATTAGTGAACAAGATGTCATGACCGAGGTTATTAGTGAACAAGATGTCATGACTGGGGTGATTAGTAAATAAGGTGTCATGACTGAGGTCATTAGTAAACAAGATGTCGTGACTGGGGGGATTAGTGAACATTCTAGATCCAATTAATTACGAGAAAGGTTGTTGTTCTAGAACGAGAACTTTCGATTGAGATTTATATAAATAGGGCTAGAGAGCGACTAGAAGGAAGAAGGGAACAAAATAGAAGGAACTACAGAGTAATTACTACATGCCTGAGAAAAGACGAACTTACTACTATTGCCATTGTTACTGTTACCTGTATTGTTTTAAACGCGAATGATATCGCCTATTTGTGAGTGTTTGTCTCTTTTAATTTTCAACTTAAGTTATTCTATCTAATAAAAGGCTATGTTCTGTGCGTTCATCGATAGCGATTGGTCCCTCAAACACACAGAGGCGTAACTGGGTTTTGACGCCCTTGGCTAATTTATTTTTGACGCTTTTTATTTTAATTTTTTTTTAAAATTAGAGATTTAGCGGCGCCCTTTTGAACTGGCGCAGGCCGGCACCCTTGGCAACTGCCCCAATGCCAAGCCGTTGTTGCGCCACTGCAAACACATATGACTCCTACAGCCAATCATATTGAACACGTTTACGCGGACGTTCAAAGCGAGTTATTTTTGGTGCAGTATTTCTTCCAAGACGTTATTTTGAGTTAGGGGCCGTCCATACAGTGGCGTAACAACGGGTTGGCATCGGGGCAGATGCCAAGGGCGCCAGCTCAAAAGGGCGCCACTAAATCTCTAATTTGTAAATTTGTATTTAAATAAATACATTCGGACCTCTCTCTCTCTCCCTCTAAGTCGAACTAAAAAGGACCCGAAAAAAATCGACTTACGGAGTTTTTGAGTTAGGGAAAATGGCTTAATAGGCGCTGATCAAGGAAAATGTAGATATTGAGAGGTGGAGGGAACAGCCATACCGGCTAGTAGGCTTGACAGGAAAGAGAGGCGGGGTCTATGTTTCATACGAAAGGAAGCCAACTTGCTTTGACATGCCGACACGAGCCCGCGAGAGGAGACATCTTACCTCCCCTCTCCCACTTTACTCCCTCCACAGTGGGATGGGAGAGTAATTGTGGAATGCATTTACGTGGCTTTACGGAACACTGTTCTGAAATGTCACTCAAGAATAATAACCCAAATGCCTTGGAAAATTCGACTAAGAGAGGTTGAAAGCCAAGAATCTTGGAGTTAAGGAGATCTAAAATACATTAGTCATATGGAATTTGGCTGAGACCTAACAATTAATTAAATATAGGGAGGTTTTCGACTTTGGGAAGTTAGACTTAGTGAGGTCCGACTGTATTTCACTTTTATCCTTGATAAAAAAAAGTGAATACTTAATTATATTTGAATATATTGCATTTCAACAATTTTTTAAAAAATTATTATTTTTTGGGGCTTTGCGGGGCTTCTTATTATACAAATGTCATTAGATTTTAAAGTCTTTCTTTTAAAAATGAAAAATCTTACTATCCCCATCCCACTGTCAAGGGAGTAAAGGGGGGATGGAAGGTGTCTCCTCTCACGGGCTTGTGTCGGTATGTCAAAGCAAGTTGCCTCTTTCATAAGAAACATCACAGCCCCTCTTTCCTGTAAAGCCTTTTAGCTGCTATGGCTGCCCCTCCCCCACCCTCTCAATATCAAAATTGTCCTTGATTAATCTGCGCCTATTACACCCGTTTCCCTAACTCGAAAACTCCGTAAGTCGAATTTTTTCCCCCTTGAGGTCGACTTAGAAAGGTCAGACTGTATTAGCAACACGCCAATACGCCAGCTAGCGGAAGTGATGAGCTGTAGTCGGTTAAGTGTTACTTAAATTTACTTTTAATTGTGAGTTTCTATCGTTATCCATGAGATAATGAGTATGACACATTGACATTATTGTTTCGTATTTATAATACACGTTACTTCAGGTTTTGCAGTATTCTTTATTAACGCAACAATATCCCGTTTTATCCACCTATTTATTTGGTATTATTTAGTAAATAATAAACTGCAAATTGGTATTTTTCCTGTCTTATGCATTTTTTTTATATTCACGTTGTATAACTGTCACTGTCAGACTACGTAATTATTGGTATCAATAAAATAAGAGAAATTCAATTATTTTTTCTAACAAATGAAAAAATCGCAAAGCTGAAACTTGTCAATTTATCAAGGGCGCCAAAAACCTAGTTACGCCTCTGCGTCCATAAATGACGTCACGCACCTAAGGGGGGGGAGGGGGTCACACATTTGTGACGATGCGTGACGAGGGGGAGCGAGGGGGGGTTGAAGAAATGTGACGTCATATCAAAAGGGTAACTTTAAATAAACTTTAAATAAAACTTCCACTGAAATATTTGGTCGCTTACAATTTATTTAATAACTTTAAAAAACATTTTTTTTAAAAATCAGTGCTTCTCAATGTGCCAGTCGGTAGGCCATCAGACGCTGATTGGCGTAAGCTTTCAGGACAAGAAAATTTAGAAAATTAAATCTAATTATAATTTGAGAACGATATACAAGATAACATATGAAATTGCGTCGTTTGATGTTGACATCAAAGCATTTGTGATGTAACCGCAGCTCCGTTTGGTTCTCTCACAGCCGGAGTCGGCGAACATTTTTGCTCGTTACCCCCAAAATATACAAGTTTATGTGTGCGTTACCCCCCCCCCAACCCCCAGACTCTAGGTCCTGCTCACATGACTCGGGGATTTAGGGGAGCGTCGTTAGCGAAAATGCTACTGGTGAGTTTTACAAGCATGACAAGTGTCTAAAAATGATCTGAATAGGATTATGTGTAGGTATTTTAAGTCAAAACAACACGGAATATCCTTTTTCTTTTTTCTTAAAAAGGGGGGATCTATTGATAGAATTATAAACGTTTTTTATATAATTGTTCGATTGGTTTTTGGTCAAACGCCCCTGGCCATTCTAGATATAATGATAAATGAGCCCATTTAAAATTAGTCAAGTATTCATTAACTTTATTGAATGCATCAAATTCTTGACATCGCAATTCGAGAGTAGCACTAAACAACTTTTCTTCTTAGCTCAGTTTTGAAGGCATTAATTTTAAATATCACAGAAAGGATACTTGATACAGTCAAGTCATGTGGATTAAGATTATTGTCACTCGTGTCAATATAAATGAAAGTAGGGTGGATTTAGGTGTATTCGTATAGTATGTAGGTAAGAAATCTACATAGTTGTCAAATTTTAAAAAATGCATTTTCTGGAAGGAACCGGTTCAATAATGGGCATATGTTCCAAGCGTACACGTACACATGACGTATTTTAATATATCTAGTTGATTGTAGTGGATGTTATATCCCCCAAGAATTCCTTTTTGACCCCAGTTGAGGTTATTTACCCCTGTACGCCGACCTCTTTCTTATTCAATTGAGGGATTAAAAAAAAATATTAAAAATATTATTTGTAAATATTTTTTTTTCTAAACAAAGACGTTAACCGTGATGATCAATAGTCAATGTTTAATTTGTATGCATTAAAATAAAATACAATCTAAGGATGCACAGTTCATTTTCTGAAGGCCAGTTAAAAGTTTTTTTTTAAAATGCTTCACGCGAGTTAGGATATTACAATGTAGATGTAGACCTTCACTAAATAAATTATAAATACTTAAATGACAATAAACGTGATTTGAAACATACTTATTTTCAAATAGAAAATAATTTTGTTTGATTTTTTAATTTTTTTATATATTTTAGTGGGGGGTGTCAAAGCTTTGTGACGTATTTTTAGAGGGGGGTCTAACTTTTTGTGACGACGTGTGTCGAGGGGGTGGGGGGGACGGGGTAAAAAATCGACCAAAATCGCGTGACGTCATTTATGGACGGCCCCTTATGCGCGTTGGGATTTATAGTAAAAAGCTCTTTTTTTAATCCTTTATATTAACTCGTGGTGTCTGTTTGAGCCCTTGCTGCTTGCTTGCTGTTCGAAAAAACTTTGGATCGATTTTTAACCCAATTCGTTTTAAATTTGTTCTTTATTTGAGCCATTTTCACTTAACTTCCACCCATTTTACATAACCCCTCTCTCTCTCTCTCTTTTGCCAAACCTCCTCCTTTTTCAATAGCCGTTCCCTATTTTTAAATTCTTTATATTAACTCGTGGTGTCTGCGGCCGACCGACCGACCGACCGACCGACTGACCTTGTCGCCAAAACTTTTGATCGATTTTTAACCCACTTGCTCGCAAGATAGCGAGCTGAAATTTTGCAGGCAGTTTTGTACCGATGATAAAAACAATGTATCAAAATTTCAGATCGATCGCATGTACCGTAATTAAATTATTGATTTTTTAGATTATTTTATTTATTCCTATGTATCATGCTATTTTTTGAGATAGAGCGTCGCGGTGCGTATCATATTGAACAACCTTTCTGTCGCGCAATAAGGTGCGTATTTTATTGACAGCTCTTTTTATAAACATATTCCTGATCGGTGCGCATTATATTAAACATGTTTTACGACACAACTGCAATTTTGTATTTCTGGATGGTCTGGCGTTGCGTATTATAATGAACATTCTTTTAATTACTTCTCGTACATAAAGGATTTATAGTCAAAAACTTGGTTTTTAACGGGTTTTTCTTATTAAATCCTTTATATTAACTCGTGGTGTCTGCGGCCGCCCGCCCTTGCGGCCGCCCGCACTTGCTTGTCGCCAAAACTTTTTATCGATTTTTAACCCACTTCCTCGTAAGCTAGCAAGCTGAAATTTTGCAGGCAGTTTCGTACCGATAATAAAAACAATGTATCAAAATTTCAGATCGATTGCATGTATCGTAATTAAATTATTGATTTTTTATATTATTTTATTTATTCCTATGTATCATGCTATTTTTTGAGATAGAGCGTCGCGGTGCGTATCATATTGAACAACCTTTGTGTCGCGCAATAAGGTGCGTATTTTATTGACAACTCTTTTTATAAACATATTCCTGATCGGTGCGCATTATATTAAACATGTTTTACGACACAACTACAATTTTTATTTTTGGATGGTCTTGCGCTGCGTATTATAATGAACATTCTGTTAGTTACGTCTCGTACATAAAGGATTTATAATCAAAAACTTGCTTTTTTACGTTTTTTTTATTAAAAAAAATCCTTTATATTAACTCGTGGTTTCTGTTTGTTTGCTTGTTTGTCGAAAAACAATTTGGATCGTTTCTTTGGACCCTTCCTCGTAAGCTAGTGAGCTGACATTTTGCAGGCAGTTTTGTGCCGATGATAAAAACGATGTATAAAAATTTCAGATCCATAGAATGTACTGTCTTTAAATTATTGAATTTTTAGTTTATTTTATTTATCTCTATGTATCATGTTATTTTTTTAGATAGAGTTTCGCGGTGCGTATTATATTGAACGACTTTTCTAATACTTTCCTGTTGCGCGATTCGGTGCGTATTATATGGACGATAATTTTTAAAAATATATTCCCGATCGGTGCGCATTATATTAAACATGTTTTACGAGACATAACTACTATTTTGTATTTTTGGATTGTCTTGCGCTATGTATTATAATGAACATTCTGCTAGTTATGACTCGTAAATAAAGGATTTATAGTCAAAAACTTAGTTGTTAAATCCCTTGTATTAACTTTGAAATCTTGTCTCTCTCTCTGTCTGTCGACATTTCTGTCTTCGGCGGGCGGAAAAACAAAAGTCAAAAATGACCCACTGTCACATGTGATTAACATAATTTTGTGACGTAAGGTCACATGAATGGTGGACGCGGGAAGAAAGGAGCATTCCTATTGGTTGAAAGTGTTGGGCGAGTAGTTGTTAGAAGACTTCTGCAAGGAAGGAGAAAGTGTATGTGTGCGCCTCAAGATTTCACGTTGTATTACCTCAAATGATATTTATGTGTACATAGTATATATATTAAAGTTGACCAGACCTCTCCCAACCCCCCAACCCCTACCCCCCCCCCGCCCGGTTATACAGCAGATTCAGTCAGTAAATGTTATTCGCGTTTGAAGATGATCAATACTTTTAGTTATGACTCATATAAGGGATTTATAGTCAAAAACTTTGTTTTTCGGGTTTTTTTATTTACGGGTTGTTTTTATTACGAGTTATTTATTTTAACTATAATGAATAGTATTTTTGACGTGATGCACATGTAATGCCGGTTGAGACGGCTGTTGGAGGGGAGTTACAACATGCCACCGAACGTTGGCGGAACGTCCTTGGACGGGCTTTGTTGCTCGTTATTATATACTAGCGTACACCCGTCAAAAATGACGGAAGTTTTCAGCTGAAATCTATTTATTTTATTAAAAAATGCACTTTTTTAGGGCGCCTACGGTGCCGACATTTTTAAAAAGCCCAACTAACTTGTCCTTGTTTGATAAATACGAAATATTAAACTTTCTGAAATGCACACAAAGTATTTTATAATAGGGGTTGCAGGGCGCCTGCGGCGCCCTTTTTTATTTTATAATTAACCACCATCTAATTCTCTTTTTACAATGTTCCCTTTTCCAAAATTAAAATATGAGCGAAAACAATGACGTCATATAATATTTTTTTACAGCGCATATTTAATTTGCACACCTTTTGATGCTTTGGTGTAGTAATTTGGTTTTCCCTGCTTTCTAAAATTAGTAGCGTCAGGACTGACTGACAGACACTACTTGCGTGACAATTGCAAATTATATTGTTTAATTGTTATAGTAAGTTAACAGTTAACAAATTATACTAATTATTTCTAAACGCAGTTATCGTGTGGTTACTTGTTATTTCATTGTTATTATTAATTTCAGTATTGTAGGGTCAGTTACTGTGTTTTAGCTTTATTTTTGTGTTACGTGCCGTTTTAACGAGCCGTTTAATCATTACACTAAACTTTATTCTAAGCTAGAGACTCACTACCACTTGCGGACGTAACAGTAAGTCACACTCAATTGATAAAATAATATTCTGTCTACCCATTTTCATTCGAAATTGATCTTAATAATTGTGTCTCTATCAAAGAGATGATTGATAGGTTCTATGACTCGAAAGGTTCTTTTTGGTTACCTTTGAAGACGAAAGCAAGGTTAGATGCATGAGCCGAAATGCGGAGACGTTTCATAACAATTCGTACTACGTAACCATTTTCTTCATACAGATAGGAGTAAGGAAATATTGCAGTCGACTGAAAATATTTTATATTTAAAACAATTTTTCTAGGAAGCCAAAGCTGTAAACGAAGAGCTGGTTATCAAATCGATCTCGCTGATCTCTTCAACACCAAGTAAAGACTGCTTTTTCTTTATTACAGGTGTCGAATATTTTCATTCTACCACTAGAAACATCTCCATTACAAGGGCAGAAAGTTTGTTACAAAAGCAAGCTTACATAAAAGCCATTATCTTTGCAATAAATAGCTGTCCACTTGAATATTACCAATAACTTGTGGAACATTAAAATAATATTTAATTTATTATAAAGCTCGAAATTTCTATTTTAAAGACTAATTTAATGAATAAAATTTTATCACACCAGCCTCTTTGATAATATAAATTTTTTAGTTCAGTCATAGTGTCGCTATAGTTACTGAAAGGATTTATATAAAAAGAAAAGTGAATAATTTCATACTTGTAATTTTTCTCAGGTATGGTTTCCATAATTTTTGTAAAGTCAAATACTAGCAGAGGCGTCACTAGAGGGATGCGGTCCTCACCGGGTGACACCATCATAAGGGGAGGCACAAATATGTAAAATACAGTATGTTCCTGTTATTGGGTACTATGAGACTCGGATGAGGTTTATTGAATAAGTTGTGAGCTAAAGCGCTGGGTGACACCAACATTAGTGACGATTCTGAATACTAATTCTTATGATAATTCGCGAAAATAAAACATCTTTGCATGTTACGTCAAGATTCCCTTTGATTTCATATTTAAATGTTTGTATGTTCTACAATTCTTATGATTCACATTCAAACATGTGCTGTGTCATCATTTATTTATTATTATTAATATTCTCATTTGTTTAAACTTCACATAACATGAAAGTTTCAAAGCGAAAATATAACTACTTTTATTTTAGCATGGATCTACCAATATGATCATAAATTAAAGCCTACTCGCATTTCATCACTCTAATATATCGAAAAAGGTCAAGTAGACTTTAGAAATATTTTATTTTCATTGATCACAGGGGTTATCAAACACATTTAGCTCAACTTGAAGAGTTGCCATTGAAGTGACCTTTGTGCTTCGATGCGGGCAGCTGCTAATTTTAAATTCTTAATGCCCACCAGTTAACTTTCATTGAATAAATGCGTGTGTCATACCAGGTGTAAAAACCTAATCTTGAAAGATTTTGTGGACGTTTCAATGACACTAACTTCATATCTAACGTTATACGTTATATCTAGGTCGAGTTCAGTGACGGAGATGATTAACACAGGGCGGACAGTGTAAACGTTTTTAAACGATATTTCTTGGACGAATGGTCTATCCCCTATCTGGTTGAGAAATGCGTCGCTAGAGAAATTAAATTGGACCTTCTCCTCTTGGAATCCGGCCACACTCTCCATGCGTTGTTTGGAAACAAGTTGAGTCACTTCATAATTCTGTTCAATTTTGTCAATTCTCCCTAAAAACCTTTTTTTCAGAAGAATTAACTAGATCCGAAATCATATCAAATGTTACCCCTAAACTCTCTTGAACATTTTGAACTTGCTGGCTGCAGTCTTCTCTGTTTTTAAATCCCTTATATTAACTTCGCGGCCGTCTCTTTAAATCCCTTATATTAACTTCGCAGCCGTCTCTGTCTGTCGTCATCTCATCATCTCATGGGCTGGGCGGGCGGAAAAAGAAAAGTCGAAAATGACCCACTTCCCGTGATTCGATCGAGCTGAAATTTGGCACACTGACCCATCTGACCTAACAATGCATCGTATCAAAATTTCAGATCGATCGAACGTACCATAATTAAATTAATGCATTTTTAGTTTATCTTTATATGAGGTATGTAATTCAAATTCACGGTTTGTTATTGTTTTTTTCCCACGTGAAAGTTTGAGTTGACGCATTGAGGCGACCCATCGAAGCGACGGGGCGCTTTTGTTTACATTTTACGTGTCACGTTGAGTTCGGTCAAGCGAATCGGTGACCAGACTTTTCCCCTCTCACCCTCCCCCCCCCAGGGTTATGAAGCAAACTTGAGTTAAGACAGATTCAGTCTGTAAATGTTTGAAAATAATCAATACTGTTAGTTATGTCTCATATATAAGGGATTTATAGTCAAAAACTTTGTTTTTACGGGTTTGTTTATTATTTACTAAATTTTCCCACTCAGCTATTCGAGAGGAAAGGCTTAGTTCTGTTGACTCACTTCTACGCTGAAGATTGTCCACGCTAGTATCGCAATCCTTTTATTCGAGCTCACAGTCCTTAGCAAATCTAATACAGTCTTCAAATCATTGGATTCCATTGTGTGATCTATAACAGTGGTCCCCAACCTTTTTAACGCCGCGGACCACTAAAAGTTTGATAATTTTACCGCGGCCCACTAACCGGGTAATGGGTGGGGGTGATGTGGGGAGTGTAGGGTTTGCTGCTGCGTTGATTGTATATAAAGGTATTTAAGATTGTTTATTTTTTATAGTTTTAATTTAATTGTACTTAAACATGCCTTCAAAATATTATACAGTTGCACAAAAAGTGAATTAAACATTATTTAATATTTTAATTTACTAGAATGTAAATCAATGAGAACCCTTAGTTTGTTTCTCTGCAACGAGACAGTTCCATCTGGGGGTAATGGGAGACAATGACACCCGAAGTGTGCTGCTCATGTCCATTTTATTCCATTGCTTTGTCTCCGTTGCTGTCACTGCAGAAAACCCCGCTTCACACAGATAGGATTTCGGAGATGGCAATAGGGTTTTAATTGCTTTGGTGGCAATCTCAGTATATTCCGCCATGACTTTAATCGAGAAGACTGGAAGAGTTGTTTTCTCGAACGTAGTTTTAAGGCCACCGTCATTTGCAATCTCGAGCAGTTCAACCTCTTCTTGCACAGTCATGCTAGATTCGCCTGGTTTGTTCACAAATGGGGTCACGAACCCATTCCCTACCAGTTCTTGGGTCTTTTGTGGTTGGGAAGTAGCGCTCAAACTCTTTTAAAAGCAGACAGGTGATCGTGCACCAACTGGGACAAAGACAGGTGATCGTGCACCAACTGGGACAAAGACAGGTGATCGTGCACCAACTGGGACAAAGACAGGTGATCGTGCACCAACTGGGACAAAGACAGGTGATCGTGCACCAACTGGGACAAAGACTGGTGATCGTGCACCAACTGGGACAAAGACAGGTGATCGTGCACCAACTGGGACAAAGACAGGTGATCGTGCACCAACTGGGACAAAGACAGGTGATCATGCACCAACTGGGACAAAGACAGGTGATCGTGCACCAACTGGGACAAAGACAGGTGATCGTGCACCAACTGGGACAAAGACAGGTGATCGTGCACCAACTGGGACAAAGACAGGTGATCGTGCACCAACTGGGACAAAGACAGGTGATCGTGCACCAACTGGGACAAAGACAGGTGATCGTGCACCAACTGGGACAAAGACAGGTGATCGTGCACCAACTGGGACAAAGACAGGTGATCGTGCACCAACTGGGACAAAGACTGGTGATCGTGCACCAACTGGGACAAAGACTGGTGATCGTGCACCAACTGGGACAAAGACAGGTGATCATGCACCAACTGGGACAAAGACAGGTGATCGTGCACCAACTGGGACAAAGACAGGTGATCGTGCACCAACTGGGACAAAGACTGGTGATCGTGCACCAACTGGGACAAAGACAGGTGATCATGCACCAACTGGGACAAAGACAGGTGATCGTGCACCAACTGGGCCAAAGACAGGTGATCATGCACCAACTGGGACAAAGACAGGAGATCATGCACCAACTGGGACAAAGACAGGAGATCATGCACCAACTGGGACAAAGACAGGAGATCATGCACCAACTGTGACAAAGACAGGAGATCATGCACCAACTGTGACAAAGACAGGAGATCATGCACCAACTGGGACAAAGACAGGAGATCATGCACCAACTGGGACAAAGACAGGAGATCATGCACCAACTGTGACAAAGACAGGAGATCATGCACCAACTGTGACAAAGACAGGAGATCATGCACCAACTGGGACAAAGACAGGAGATCATGCACCAACTGGGACAAAGACAGGAGATCATGCACCAACTGGGACAAAGACAGGAGATCATGCACCAACTGGGACAAAGACAGGAGATCATGCACCAACTGGGACAAAGACAGGAGATCATGCACCAACTGGGACAAAGACAGGAGATCATGCACCAACTGGGACAAAGACAGGAGATCATGCACCAACTGGGACAAAGACAGGAGATCATGCACCAACTGGGACAAAGACAGGAGATCATGCACCAACTGGGACAAAGACAGGAGATCATGCACCAACTGGGACAAAGACAGGAGATCATGCACCAACTGGGACAAAGACAGGAGATCATGCACCAACTGGGACAAAGACAGGAGATCATGCACCAACTGGGACAAAGACAGGAGATCATACACCAACTGGGACAAAGACAGGAGATCATGCACCAACTGGGACAAAGACAGGAGATCATGCACCAACTGGGACAAAGACAGGAGATCATGCACCAACTGGGACAAAGACAGGAGATCATGCACCAACTGTGACAAAGACAGGAGATCATGCACCAACTGTGACAAAGACAGGAGATCATGCACCAACTGGGACAAAGACAGGAGATCATGCACCAACTGGGACAAAGACAGGAGATCATGCACCAACTGGGACAAAGACAGGAGATCATGCACCAACTGGGACAAAGACAGGAGATCATGCACCAACTGGGACAAAGACAGGAGATCATGCACCAACTGGGACAAAGACAGGAGATCATGCACCAACTGGGACAAAGACAGGAGATCATGCACCAACTGGGACAAAGACAGGAGATCATGCACCAACTGGGACAAAGACATGAGATCATGCACCAACTGGGACAAAGACAGGAGATCATGCACCAACTGGGACAAAGACAGGAGATCATGCACCAACTGGGACAAAGACAGGAGATCATGCACCAACTGGGACAAAGACAGGAGATCATGCACCAACTGGGACAAAGACAGGAGATCATGCACCAACTGTGACAAAGACAGGAGATCATGCACCAACTGGGACAAAGACAGGAGATCATGCACCAACTGGGACAAAGACAGGAGATCATGCACCAACTGGGACAAAGACAGGAGATCATGCACCAACTGGGACAAAGACAGGAGATCATGCACCAACTGTGACAAAGACAGGAGATCATGCACCAACTGGGACAAAGACAGGAGATCATGCACCAACTGGGACAAAGACTGGAGATCATGCACCAACTGTGACAAAGACTGGAGATCATGCACCAACTGGGACAAAGACAGGAGATCATGCACCAACTGGGACAAAGACAGGAGATCATGCACCAACTGGGACAAAGACAGGAGATCATGCACCAACTGTGACAAAGACAGGAGATCATGCACCAACTGGGACAAAGACTGGAGATCATGCACCAACTGTGACAAAGACAGGAGATCATGCACCAACTGTGACAAAGACAGGAGATCATGCACCAACTGGGACAAAGACAGGAGATCATGCACCAACTGTGACAAAGACAGGAGATCATGCACCAACTGGGACAAAGACAGGAGATCATGCACCAACTGGGACAAAGACTGGAGATCATGCACCAACTGTGACAAAGACAGGAGATCATGCACCAACTGGGACAAAGACAGGAGATCATGCACCAACTGGGACAAAGACAGGAGATCATGCACCAACTGGGACAAAGACAGGAGATCATGCACCAACTGGGACAAAGACAGGAGATCATGCACCAACTGGGACAAAGACAGGAGATCATGCACCAACTGTGACAAAGACAGGAGATCATGCACCAACTGTGACAAAGACAGGAGATCATGCACCAACTGGGACAAAGACAGGAGATCATGCACCAACTGGGACAAAGACAGGAGATCATGCACCAACTGGGACAAAGACAGGAGATCATGCACCAACTGGGACAAAGACAGGAGATCATGCACCAACTGGGACAAAGACAGGAGATCATGCACCAACTGGGACAAAGACAGGAGATCATGCACCAACTGGGACAAAGACAGGAGATCATGCACCAACTGGGACAAAGACAGGAGATCATGCACCAACTGGGACAAAGACAGGAGATCATGCACCAACTGGGACAAAGACAGGAGCTCATGCACCAACTGGGACAAAGACAGGAGATCATGCACCAACTGGGACAAAGACAGGAGATCATGCACCAACTGGGACAAAGACAGGAGATCATGCACCAACTGGGACAAAGACAGGAGATCATGCACCAACTGGGACAAAGACAGGAGATCATGCACCAACTGGGACAAAGACAGGAGATCATGCACCAACTGTGACAAAGACAGGAGATCATGCACCAACTGGGACAAAGACAGGAGATCATGCACCAACTGGGACAAAGACAGGAGATCATGCACCAACTGGGACAAAGACAGGAGATCATGCACCAACTGGGACAAAGACAGGAGATCATGCACCAACTGGGACAAAGACAGGAGATCATGCACCAACTGGGACAAAGACAGGAGATCATGCACCAACTGGGACAAAGACAGGAGATCATGCACCAACTGTGACAAAGACTGGTGATCATGCACCAACTGTGACAAAGACTGGTGATCATGCACCAACTGTGACAAAGACTGGTGATCATGCACCAACTGGGACAAAGACAGGAGATCATGCACCAACTGGGACAAAGACAGGAGATCATGCACCAACTGTGACAAAGACTGGTGATCATGCACCAACTGGGACAAAGACAGGAGATCATGCACCAACTGTGACAAAGACTGGTGATCATGCACCAACTGTGACAAAGACTGGTGATCGTGCACCAACTGTGACAAAGACTGGTGATCATGCACCAACTGGGACAAAGACTGGTGATCATGCACCAACTGTGACAAAGACTGGTGATCATGCACCAACTGTGACAAAGACTGGTGATCATGCACCAACTGTGACAAAGACAGGAGATCATGCACCAACTGTGACAAAGACAGGAGATCATGCACCAACTGTGACAAAGACAGGAGATCATGCACCAACTGTGACAAAGACAGGAGATCATGCACCAACTGTGACAAAGACAGGAGATCATGCACCAACTGTGACAAAGACAGGAGATCATGCACCAACTGTGACAAAGACTGGTGATCATGCACCAACTGGGACAAAGACAGGAGATCATGCACCAACTGTGACAAAGACTGGTGATCATGCACCAACTGTGACAAAGACTGGTGATCGTGCACCAACTGTGACAAAGACTGGTGATCATGCACCAACTGGGACAAAGACTGGTGATCATGCACCAACTGTGACAAAGACTGGTGATCATGCACCAACTGTGACAAAGACTGGTGATCATGCACCAACTGTGACAAAGACAGGAGATCATGCACCAACTGTGACAAAGACAGGAGATCATGCACCAACTGTGACAAAGACAGGAGATCATGCACCAACTGTGACAAAGACAGGAGATCATGCACCAACTGTGACAAAGACAGGAGATCATGCACCAACTGTGACAAAGACAGGAGATCATGCACCAACTGTGACAAAGACTGGAGATCATGCAACAACTGGGACAAAGACAGGAGATCATGCACCAACTGGGACAAAGACAGGAGATCATGCACCAACTGTGACAAAGACAGGAGATCATGCACCAACTGTGACAAAGACAGGAGATCATGCACCAACTGGGACAAAGACAGGAGATCATGCACCAACTGTGACAAAGACTGGTGATCATGCACCAACTGGGACAAAGACAGGAGATCATGCACCAACTGTGACAAAGACTGGTGATCATGCACCAACTGTGACAAAGACTGGTGATCGTGCACCAACTGTGACAAAGACTGGTGATCATGCACCAACTGGGACAAAGACTGGTGATCATGCACCAACTGTGACAAAGACTGGTGATCATGCACCAACTGTGACAAAGACTGGTGATCATGCACCAACTGTGACAAAGACAGGAGATCATGCACCAACTGTGACAAAGACTGGAGATCATGCACCAACTGGGACAAAGACAGGAGATCATGCACCAACTGGGACAAAGACAGGAGATCATGCACCAACTGTGACAAAGACAGGAGATCATGCACCAACTGTGACAAAGACAGGAGATCATGCACCAACTGGGACAAAGACTGGTGATCATGCACCAACTGGGACAAAGACAGGAGATCATGCACCAACTGTGACAAAGACTGGTGATCATGCACCAACTGTGACAAAGACTGGTGATCGTGCACCAACTGTGACAAAGACTGGTGATCATGCACCAACTGGGACAAAGACTGGTGATCATGCACCAACTGTGACAAAGACTGGTGATCATGCACCAACTGTGACAAAGACTGGTGATCATGCACCAACTGTGACAAAGACAGGAGATCATGCACCAACTGTGACAAAGACAGGAGATCATGCACCAACTGTGACAAAGACAGGAGATCATGCACCAACTGTGACAAAGACAGGAGATCATGCACCAACTGTGACAAAGACAGGAGATCATGCACCAACTGTGACAAAGACAGGAGATCATGCACCAACTGGGACAAAGACTGGAGATCATGCACCAACTGGGACAAAGACAGGAGATCATGCACCAACTGGGACAAAGACAGGAGATCATGCACCAACTGTGACAAAGACAGGAGATCATGCACCAACTGTGACAAAGACAGGAGATCATGCACCAACTGTGACAAAGACAGGAGATCATGCACCAACTGGGACAAAGACAGGAGATCATGCACCAACTGTGACAAAGACTGGAGATCATGCACAAACTGGGACAAAGACAGGAGATCATGCACCAACTGTGACAAAGACAGGAGATCATGCACCAACTGTGACAAAGACAGGAGATCATGCACCAACTGTGACAAAGACAGGAGATCATGCACCAACTGTGACAAAGACAGGAGATCATGCACCAACTGTGACAAAGACAGGAGATCATGCACCAACTGTGACAAAGACTGGAGATCATGCACCAACTGTGACAAAGACTGGAGATCATGCACCAACTGTGACAAAGACAGGAGATCATGCACCAACTGTGACAAAGACAGGAGATCATGCACCAACTGGGACAAAGACTGGAGATCATGCACCAACTGTGACAAAGACAGGAGATCATGCACCAACTGTGACAAAGACTGGAGATCATGCACCAACTGTGACAAAGACAGGAGATCATGCACCAACTGTGACAAAGACAGGAGATCATGCACCAACTGGGACAAAGACAGGAGATCATGCACCAACTGTGACAAAGACAGGAGATCATGCACCAACTGTGACAAAGACAGGAGATCATGCACCAACTGGGACAAAGACAGGAGATCATGCACCAACTGTGACAAAGACAGGAGATCATGCACCAACTGGGACAAAGACAGGAGATCATGCACCAACTGTGACAAAGACAGGAGATCATGCACCAACTGTGACAAAGACAGGAGATCATGCACCAACTGGGACAAAGACAGGAGATCATGCACCAAATGTGACAAAGACTGGAGATCATGCACCAACTGTGACAAAGAATGTTCAGGCTCAGTCTCGACTAGAATCCCCGCTAATGTTTGAAACATATAAAAAATTCCTTTGTTCACGCCCCGTTCCCACCATGGTGTTTTTAAACATTGTTCTTCTTAACATGTGACTTTTATTGCCGCTATAAGTCTAAGCATTTATTTAAAATTATAAGCATACAAACAAATGAATTAAATAATTTAAACTTACTTTATAGCTGTTTTTGACACAAGTAACACTCTTGGAATAATTGGGATAACGTCACCAGAAGACACTTTCGAATCCCGTCGTTGATGAGATTTCAATGAAATTTAGTAACACAAAAACGAAATAGGAAAAAAAGCGGAAATAGAAGTAGTAAAGTAGTTCAGCTTGCCAACATGGGTGAGCCATCAAAATGGCGCGCAACAAAAGAGCGCCTACATAAAAGCGCCGTGATAAGAAAGCGACAGAAGAACGCAAAAACAGAGCGCAAAGATTGATTGTAGGCGGTTGTCCGCTCTGCGCTATGTGTCATTGATGTTCTTTGGACGTGGTGCCGCCAAAATGGGTAACAAGCTTTTCCAGCGTGTGTATGGAAAGACGCACAATCCCTAGAGAAATACACCACAGTAAATTTTTTTTTAAATAATTTAATTTTCCTTTGCCCGCGGACCACCAGGCACATCTCCGCGGACCACTAGTGGTCCGCGGACCCCAGGTTGGGGACTACTGATCTATAATACAACGGTAAAATTGCATATGAGATAGGCTAACGAGTCCTATTGAGTTTGTGATACAAGACACAACATGGCACATGTTGAATTAATTTACTTTTTTTTAAATATATCGAGGCATTAACAAATGTATCTGATACCTATTTCTTCAGTGAGCGAATTCAAAAAATCTTATTCAGATAAAAGATGTTATTTAAAAATACCAGGGAATTGAAAAAAAAAGTAAAATTTCCACCAAATTTTATTTACAATAAATCAACTTTTGTAAATCTTTAGCTTTTCACAGACAGCATTGAACTCAACGATAATTTTGATATCAGGACACCAGTGAGGAATATCGAAATAACATATCTCGGAACAACTAAGAGCCCCTACCCCTTTACCTTGTCCATGCCGGAGGTAAGAGACCTTAGCTACGCAAGGGTTACCCAAAGCTACTAAGTTATGCCAGAGGATGACGTAATCCTCATCAATCGTACGCTTGATGGTGCTGTTAGGCTCACCCACTTCCCAGAGATCTTTCAGTTCGTCAGCTGTGTTGTTGGTGGCCACCCATCTAAAAGTTCCTTCTGTCTCGATGCCATTGGCCCCTATCCACACTGAACCAAACGACAAAAAACTGAACGGTAATGACATCGATATTCAACGCTTATATTAAAAAAATATTTTAAAAATCTATGTTTACTATCCATGAGCATAACAAGAAAGAACAGAAGCCTTGGAAGTGTCGAGAGATGGAACGAAAACAATCAACCACTAAAATGATGTATAGTGTTAATCAGGAAGTCTGTTACTTCGGATCATGGCCTCGTTCTTTTGTTTGGCTCTTGCATTGTTGGAGTCCAATACTAACTGAAGTGAGTTTTGCTCAGGTCGACCTGCAGCAACCAAGACTTGCACTTGAGTAATGTGCGAAACAGCTGAAAACATTGGCTCAATTTTTCCAGGAACAATTAGACTGTTAACTTTTAAATAGGTCAAGCAACCGGTTTATTTAAATGTCAAGCTCGATAATAAAAAAATATGCATATGCGCAATGTCTTAGTAGACCTGAGCATCTAGCCGACAGTGAATTTCTCCCTGAAAGCCGTATGATAGCGTGCTCAAATTTGAGCACTTAAGAAAGTATACTCAGAGTCAGGGCGCTACTCCTGGGTAGTATAAGTTCAGTGAAATATTATATAGAAAGTACTCTCAGAGTCAGGGCGCTATTCATGGGTACTATAAGCTCAATGAAATATTATATAGAAAGCGCATTCAGTCATTCGTCAGAAAGACGGCACTGGAAAAAACTATAAGTAGAATCCAGAACTATTCTTCTGAGTTTTGCATTGATCATTTAAAGCCTTTAGCTGCGGTGGAGGTAAAAGTTAACATAGAGCCGTTCTCCATAAGAAGGAAGACGGCAGTTTTAGCAAACCGTGGAACAGTACCACTGTGTGCACTGAAGGGCCCCTATTATAAACTGCACAAGATCTGGAAGGTTGAAAATGTCCTCCAATATATGCATCTTTATTGGACCATACAAACCCGCACACTTAAAGGAGTATATAGTGAATGTTCAAATTAAAATACCTTATGCAGAACCAAATCGTCCTATTATACCGGGGGGGGGGAGCCCTGTAGTAACTGAGAGTCATTTCAGAAAGTAATAAAATTATGTTGAGAGCCACAATGAAGCACTATTGGTCACGACCCAACTGACAATGAAAAATTCCTTTTGTGATTATTTTTTTCAAATATGATTTATACGAACTTTAAAGATTTAAACTTTTCAATTATAACACTAACTGTAAGTTGTAGAAATGTATGCGTTACAGTTACATTTATCAAATATTTAAATACGTAAAAAATTATAAATATATAAACTAGGGCTGTTAACGATTAATTTAAAGTTAATCGTTAACTTTTGAAAAAAAAACTAATGATTAATTAATCGTTAATTTCGATTAAAATTATGACGTTATAAGTAACACTTATTAAACGTTCTTGTTGAAAATCTAAGTAACACTGGAATGTCTCCTTTATATGTCATCTTTTAACCAACTACGCAAAAAGACAAGTGTGTTGACATTATTTGGTTCAAGAGATGAGCGGGTCTAATTGACAATATAACCAGCCGAGCTGAACAATCATTTACATGGAACTGAGGTAAATGGTATGCACTTAACGTCTTGGCAATTGGGATTGACATTATCAGATATCGGTGTTCATTAAGTTTCCACCTTTGTAGAGGGTTAATGGATTCATGAACTGTCATCTCCATTTCGTAACACAGTTATTCATCAGAAGAGCTGTCGTCATTTTCTGTCTCTGAGTCAGACTCCATTACTGCCATTAGCTTAATACGCTTTTCATTTGGTTTGATAAGTAGGCGAAGTGTTAGAACCATGGTAGGCAAACTTTATCAACATTTTGAACATTTCCGTCGGTCAATAGCTTACAACCAAAATGTTCATGTAATAGTCAGGAAATTTATTATTTATCGGCCGCTATTTTTAAATAAATTTTTAATTTTTGACTTCCATTAATTTGTAAATGATGTGTCGATTAATCGATTAAAAATAATTTAATTGTTAAAACATTTTATCGATTAATCGAGAAATTAATCGTTATTTTCCACAGTCCTAAACAATTCCAACAACCTACCCATTCTAAACCAAGACCAACAACCTAGCAGCCCTAAACAAGACCAACAACCTACCAGCCCTAAACTAAACAAGACCAACAAACTGCCAGCCCTAAACAAGACCAACAACCTAGCAGCCCTAAACAAGACCAACAACCTAGCAGCCCTAAACAAGACCAAAAAACCTACCAGTCCCAAACAAGACCAACAACCTACCCATTCTAAACCAAGACCAACAACCTACCAGCCCTAAACAAGACCAACAACCTACCAGCCCTAAACAAGACCAACAACCTACCAGCCCTAAACAAGACCAACAACCTATCAGCCCTAATCAAGACCAACAACCTCGCAGCCAGCTCATGACCAGGCCCCAACCTGCACCAACAAACAAACCGCCGTCCCTCTAACAATCCAGCCGTCTTCTCTTCTCACACTTCTACAGAAAGCATTTGGCCAAGTGTTCCAGAATCACCAACCTTCCACCTGTGCTAGACCGGGAGAAGGGTTGAGAGAGGTATGGGGTTATGAATACACACGCACATCTAATACAAATCATTGCTCTCTTTCCCCGAAACACTCATCCCGTTTTTTTATGAGCTGGGTTCGTTTGAGTACTTTTAATATTCGATTCTTGTTTAGTAGGATTGCCCTCAGAGCAGTAGGAACAATTGGATATGTATTACATGGCCAATGGCCAGGTTTATGTCAGAGCAGAAACACATTTTTTTTCTACCGACTTTGGTCCAGGTGGGTTTTTAAAAAGGTGGAGAGTATTAGTATCAGATTATCAAAATAATCGATCAATCAATTCTTCTTAATTATGTGTCATGACATATGGTAACCTTTAAAAACAGAATCATAATCTGTGACCAAGTGTTCATGGCGATGATGTGTACCCCCAGCGATTCTAGCCTCGTGTGACTAATTTGCTCCTCACCCTAGCCTCGTCCGATGTGACCATTGATTTTGCTCCGAGAGAGTACAAAGGGTGGTATCGCTGGGAGAAGCAGGAGGACCTATACGATACCCACCTTTCCTTCGTCCGGTGCCAACAATTTCTTGGTGAGCCAGAAGGTGGCCGACTCGACGCTACGGTAAGTGAGTGGGATATGAACAGCTGACACCGCCTCGTCGCCATTTATAGACCGTAAATATGGGCATTGCATTGTGGCACGTGCAGCGTTGGAGAGTGGGGGTGGGGAGGGACGCAGCGCGGTTGTAATTCCATAAGGGATGGAAGCAAGGCTGTGGGGAGTGGGGAGAGAGAGAGAGAGAGAGAGAGAGACACGCACAGGTAGGTATCGAATCGCAATGATTATTAGCGTAATGGGAAGCAGGTGGCGATCCTACGCTGATAAAACGAATTGTTTGACTTCGTGGGCGAGTGTGTTCTACCTGGCAACGCTCTTTTTAGTCGGGAGTTAGAGAAAGAAAAACAGTGGTTCTCATTCTATTTAATTTAATATACTTAAGTTTCATGCAGTATTTTTTAAATTTATTTTTTTAAATATTTTTTTTAACTTTAATAATCTCGGCATTACGCGCGCTAGGCCTATAGACTATAGGAAATACTGAATAATATATTAAGACATCTTTTTTAAGCGTATTTAAGTGACTGGACCTTAAGGCGCTCCTTGAATTCTATTGCCATTGCTTTAGATCCAACTTTTTGTACATTTTTCATTCCAGGGCTTCTCAAAGCCTTTGAATTTAACAGAAACCATTACTCGAACAATAACACAATTATCTACGATGTTTCACGTTTTTTTCCAGAGATCTGATGTACAAAAAAGATACATAAATAATAATAAATAAATAAATTGATTATTTATATAGCGCTGTATCCCAGTAAGGAACTGGGCTCACAGCGCTTTACATGAAAGAAATAACATACCTATAAATATTAAATTAACTTTCATATCATAACAAACACAAAAATTACAGTACATTATACATAAGCTACGTTAATCATTTACAAGAAATGTTGTTTCATTAATTTTGAAAATAAATGTTGAATAACATTAAATTAAAATATTTTTACTTTTAAGAATGGTCCATAGGTCTCTAGTCTTTGTTGTGGCGACTTCTATTCTAGAGTTTTTAAGTAATAAAGAAAACAGAAATGTTGGACTATTAAGACTTGCAAAAAGTAGGTCCTTGACTAAGAATATTGAATTTTTTTTGCTGGTCTAATCTATACAGAGGATTATTGCGTCCACAGACCATGCCGGTCGGTTGGCAAGTGACGCAGCGTTCACAGGCCACGGCTATGAGGGTTCCACGCTATTCACAGCCACTTTAGTTTCCCTAACTAGTGTCAGGTACCCATTTGGAGATGGGTGGACTCAGGGACCCCCTTGGCCCCGGGAACAAATCCCTGGCTTCGCGGAGATTCAAACCCGTGACCCTCGGTACGCCAGCCAAGCGCGCACGACCAACGTGATTTATGAAGTGAGACACAACAAAACAAGAATTACTGTTGAAATAGATTCATTAATTTTGTATGATAATCTCGTATGGTCATGTTTGAAAGTTTTAGTGGTAAAATGTTAAGTTGAAATATTCGTAATAGTCATGTTTATAAAACAGATTTCATAAGTATAATTAAATAGTTACAATACTTAGCAGCTATAAGAAAGTATAATTCAATAATTATAGTATTGTGCAGATGTGATATAGTAGTCTTCAGTATTTTGATGAATATTAAATGGAAAATATCGTTGAGTTTGTTGCTTTTTCATTGGTGCAAGAAATAGGCGAAATAAACAAATATTTTTCAGGGGACCTAAGTAACACAGAGCATAAAGAAAAAGATGCGTGTATTTTGGGTTATGGGCCCTTAATTGCTTGAGACACTTAAAAAATCATCAAATGTTTTTATTAGTTTTCTTCTGATACAGATTTAAAATTTAATACTTTTTCGTTGATTATAAAGCCCATGTACTAAAAATTATGTAAAATAATTACATTACTATGCACCTTAATGTACTGTAAGTGTGAGCAATTTGTGCACAGTGAATTATTTGTCTTCCGAATCCTATGGGTGCACCACGGTGCTACCCTGCATGAGGACTTACGGCCCTGCTGTGGAACACCCTTTCAGACATGTGTCGGTTCTTACAAAGGATATACCCTTGATATTCGTAGTCTTCCCTTACAGGGGTTTCTCGCGACGCCCACGAAGCACATTCGATATAGTAAACATTAAATTTAAGTCAATTTTCACATGAACTTTTTAACTTCTTTAACTCTTTGGGTTCCATTTAAAGTCCATCTGCTGTTGTGTGTGTGTGTTGTTGTTGGTTGTTTTTTTCTTCTTTTTTTCTGTTTTTGATGCCTGTTTTGTATTAAAATTTCATGATCCCGTTTTAACTAGCACTAGGACTTCTTCCTTGATTACTCTGTACAACCTCAGTCAATCACTACTTTGTGAAGATTTGACCATTCAAACAGCACCACGAGCAGGGATGGAGAGAAAGAAGAATAAGCACGAGAGAAAGGGGCAGGCAAGGCCAACGGGCGGGGAATCCCAGCTGCCAGATGGAAGCTTCACGCCTTGGCTGCGAGTCGTCATGTTCAGATTTGAACACTCACAAAGGGTCCGGGTTGTTTTGAGAGAAGGGAGTTAGGTGCATACATAAACTCGGCTCATCTCAGCGTGAGCACTGAGACATTACACGATAGTGGGGCGGGGAGGGAGGGGGAGAGGAGAGGGTTTGGTAAGTGGAGTGATGGAGCGAGAATGGTGGAGATGGGAGGATTAAAAGTGTATAGTGGAGTCGTTGTGAAGGAAGGGGAGAAAGAAGAATGTACTCTGCAGGTGTATAATTCTGGTGGTTAGGATATTGTAAAGAGTATGGCTTACGTGGGTAAAACGTGGAGAGAGTCTTAATAGTAGCGGCATAAGAGAGGGAGCATAGTGGAGAGGTAATAAGGGAGAAGGGGGGTACGGGATGACCAAGTGAAAAGGGTATATTTGTGTGGGAGTGGTGGTGAGAGAAGGGAGCGAATGGGATGGTGATGCTCGTATAACTAATAGGAGAAGGTATGGTGTTGATGGTATGAAAAGTAAAGGCGTGGGGGAGGGTGTGTGGCTTATAATAGAGAGTCTGTAGTGAATATGTTTGGTGTAGAGGCTATGGAAGACATGGCATATTGATGGATTTTTTTTGTGTTGAGTGTTTGTGTCTCATTTAGAGAGTAACCAGGAGCTTGGTGACATATCTTGTTAGAAAGATGATGATCGTGACTCGTGACACTCAATAGAAAAACATTTTCTTACACCCATCAGATGGTTGATGGTCGTGGCAGCCATAATAGTTGTGTTTTTGTGGGCCTCGGTGAGGTTGTTCGGAATGAAAATTGCGAATGAGGGTCGTTCATGTGGTGATAATAGTAAGAGAACATATAAACTAGGGCTGTTAAAGATTAATTTAAATTTAATCGTTAACTTCTGAAAAGTTAACGATTAATTAATCGTTAATTTCGATAAAAGCCAAAAATTAAAATTTATGATGTCATAAGTTGCACTGATTAAAAGTTCTTGTTGAAAATCTAAATAAAACTGGAATGTCTCTATACGTCATCTTTTAACCAACTACGCAAAAAGACAAGTCAAGTGCGTTGACATTATTTGCTTCAAGTGATGAGCGGGTCTAATTGACAATATAACCAGCCGAGTTGAACAATCATTCCACATGGAACTGAGATAACTGGTATGCACAAAACGGTCTTGGCAAGGAATGACATTGTCGGATATCGGTGTTCATTAAGTTTCCACCTTTGTAGAGGGTTAATAGATTCAGGAACTTTCATCAGTAATTCATCAAAAGAGCTGTCGTCATTTTCTGTCTCTGAATCAGAATCGATTACTGCCATTAGCTTAATACGCTTTTCATTTGGTTTGATAAGTAGGCGAAGTGCTAGAACCATGGTAGGCAAACGTATCAACATTTTGAACATTCCCGTCAGTCAATAGTTTAAAACCAAAATGTTCGTGTAATCGTCAGGAAATTTATTATTTATCGGTCGCTTTTCTTTATTATTTAAAAAAAACTTGTTGACTTCCAATAATATGTAAGTGATTGGTCGATTAATCGTTAAAAATAATTAATCGTTAAACATTTTAACGATCAATCGAGAAATTAATCGTTAATTTCCGCAGCCCTAATATAAACACAAGTTACAGTAACAACTATACACCGAGAGACTACACAGATAGATGTAAGAGAAGATCTTGACAAGAGAACAGAACTAATACAGACAAGCTGGTTACCACTGAGAGGAACATCTGGCGGCATATGAAGTGGAGATTCCGCTTTAGATGAGGGTAAGTAGATTTATCTATCAATAAAAAAAAATCCAACCCACCCCATCCCCCCCTTGCAAACACATAGCCACGCCCCACTCCCCCCCCCAACTTTCATATGCTGGCATCGCTTGGCGTCTTGAAGTACGTACTACGATACTGGCTGCCCCCCCCCCACACACACACACTAACTAGAGAATGCTGACCTGGATTAAGATGAGGCCCCTGCTGCCAGCTGGGTGGATATTATCACAGCTTGCGAGCGCGTGCGTTGTTTGGGTGAGGTCAAGACGCCTGAGTCACTGATGAGCAGATCTTAGCACGTGATTTCATACAATCGTTTTGCTTGCGCGGGCGGATAGTTCGAGACTTTGTGTATGCTTGGGGGTTGATGGGGTTAACCGACAAAATGGCCCCGTACAAAATTTCCCCGACAAGTTGGCTCCGACATAACGGCCCCGACAAAATGGCCCTGGACTATTAGATGTAGGCCTCCTAATAGTAAAAAAAAATACAATCAAATATTATATTCGTATTTTTACTCACCGATTCCGTGTCGGGTTTAGCTAACAAGAAACAATAATAATGACATCACACGAATGAATTTAATAGTCTTTACTCGATATGGTACCAAGTCACGCTATATGTTGACAAGAAATAATATTATGTTGCCATTATGTTGAGAAAGAGTTGTCACTAAGGGGCCGTCCATAAATGACGTCACGCGATTTTTGCCGATTTTTTACCCCCTCCCCCCCTCGTCACACGTTCTCACAAAAACTTAGACCCCCCCCCTCTAAAAATACGTCACAAATCTTTGACCCCCCCCCGCCCAAAAAAAACCACACACAAAAAAACAACTTTATTTTCTATTTGAAAATAAGTATTTTCAAAACACGTTTATTGTCATTTAAGTATTTATTATTTATTTAGTGAAGATCTACATTGTAATATCGTAACCCGTGTGATGCATTTTTTAAAAACGTTTAACCGGCCTTCAGAAAACGAACTGTAATAACATCCTTAGATTATATTTTATTTTAATGCATACAAATTAAACATTGACTATTAATCATCACGGTTAACGTCTTTGTTTAGAAAAAAAATATATTTAAAAATAACATTTTTAAAATGTATTTTTTTTAAATCCCTCAATTGACTGACGGGCAACCCGTAAGAAAGAGGTCGGTGAACAGACGTTAATATCCTAATCTGGTGTCAAAAAGAGAATTCTTGGGGGTAATGCAGACTCATTTGGGACATATAACATCCACTACAATCCACTAGATATATTAAAATACGTCGTGTGTACGTGAACGCTTGGAACATATGCCCATTATTGAACCGGTTCCTTCCAGAAAATGCATTTTTTTAAAATTTGACAACTATGTAGATTTCTAGCCTACGTACTATACGAAGACACCTAAATCTACCCTACTTTCATTTATATTGACTCGAGTGACACTAATCTTAATCCCCATGACTTGTCTGTATCACGTATCCTTTCTGTGATATTTAAAATTAATGCCTTAAAAACTGAGCTAAGAAGAAAGGTTGTTTTGTGCTCCTCTCGAATTACGATGTCAAGAATTGATGCATTCAATAAAGTTAATGAATAGTTGACTAATTTTTAAATGGGCTCATTTACCATTATATCTGGAACAGTGCTTCTCAAACGTTTTAGTATTTCTGACCGGCAGGAATTTTTTCCATTGCACCAGGGACCGGTGCACTATTTTCCCAGCACTGACAATTTTTTCTGTCCTTGTTTTGAAAACATCTGCGGACCGGCAGCGGGTTGCCCACGGACCGGCACCGGTCTGCGGACCGCAACTTTGAGAAGCACTGATCTAGAAGACCAGGGGCGTTTGACCAAAAACCAATCGAACAATTATATTAAAATTAAAACGTTTTTAATTCTATCAGATAGATTCCCTCCCCCCTCCCCTTTTAAAGAAAAAGGATATTCCGTGTCGTTTTGACTTAAAATATCTACACATAATCCTATTCAGATCATTTTTAGACACTTGTCATGCTTGTAAAACTCACCAGTAGTATTTTTTTTTGGGGGGGGGAGGGGGGCTAACGACGCTCCTCCAAATCCCCGAGTCATGTGAGCAGGACCTAGAGTCTGGGGTTAGGGGGAGGGACCGTACACCTAAACTTGTATATTTTGGGGTAACGGGCAAAATAGTTCGACTCCTGCCATTAGAGAAACAAACGGAGCTGCGGTTACATCACAAATGCTTTGATGTGAACATCAAACGACGCAGTGGAACAATTTCATACGTTATCTTGTGGATTCTCAAACTTAAGGATTATAATTAGATTTAATTTTCGTGTCTTGATAGTTTACGCCAACCAGCGGCAGACGGCCTACCGACCGGCATATTGAGAAGCACTGATTTAAAAAAAAAGAAACAAAAAAGAAACAAAAAGTCATTAAATAAATTGTATGCGACCAAATATTTCAGTAGAAGTTTACCCTCTTGATGTGACGTCACATTTCTTCAACCCCCTCCCTCCCCCTCGTCACGCATCGTCACAAAAGTGTGACCCCCCTACCCCCTAGGTGCGTGACGTCATTTATGGACGGCTCCTAACCGCATCGAAAATAAGGAGGAAACACGTGAGAACTATAAACAATATGTTCTCTTAAAGTTCTAATTTCACAATAAAAGTTACATTATATAATTTTATTTTTAAAATTCACTATATTGAATAGACTTAACAGGCCATGTCATATAATTGGGGAAATCTATTAATAGAAATATCCGAGATGGTGGACACATTAAATTTAAAATATGAGTAATTTTGCTAACCATGTTGAGAACGTATTTATGAATAATAAAGAAAAACCGTAAAAAACCAAGTTTTTGACTATAAATCCTTTATGTACGAGACGTAACTAAAAGAATGTTCATTATAATACGCAGCGCAAGACCATCCAAAAATAAAAAATTGCAGTTGTGTCGTAAAACATGTTTAATATAATGCGCGCCGATCAGGAATATGTTTATAAAAAGAGTTGTCAATAAAATACGCACCTTATTGCGCGACAGAAAGGTTGTTCAATATAATACGCACCGCGACACTCTATCTCAAAAAAAAGCATTGATACATAGGAATAAATAAAATTATCTAAAAAATCAATAATTTAATTACGGTACATGCGATCGATCTGAATTTTGATACATTGTTTTTATTATCGGTACAAAACTGCCTGCTAAATTTCAGCTCGCTAGCTTACGAGCAAGTGGGTAAAAAATTGATCAAAAGTTTTTGCGACAAGCAAGCAATCAATCAAGGGTTCAACCAGACACTACGAGTTAATATAAAGGATTTAAAAACATTGTCACACTAAAATGTCTAAAAATAGTAACATTACACAATGACTTATGGCGTTTTCCGGTATGAGAAAAAACAACCCCTATACAGAATGGTGCAACGTTCGGTGCGCAAATTTGTTATTAACAAAAGCTCTAATGATACAACCAATAGTCAGTTGTTTTGCTTTTATGTTTTGATGTGATGCTTTATCGGCAGGGGTCTCCAAACTACGGTCCGCGGGCCAGATGCGGCCCGCGAGGCCTTCTCACCGGCCCCTGGAGACCTTTTACTTTCCAAAAAAGATACTATTTTTATGTGTAGTTTAACATAAAACTGTGTTTATTCGGCCCACAAACTGCTGTTTGGCAGTTAATGCGGCCCTCCGGCAGAAAAGTTTAGAGACCCCTGCTTTATCGGAACGGTGTAAACAATTCATTGGTCATAAAACTAGGGCTGGTACTGATTTTTTTAAAAATTGTTCGATTAATCTGTAAAAATTAATTGATTAATCGATTTATTTACAATTAATTATATTTTATATAACGGATGTATAGGTCCCGTTAAGTCGTGATTCATTATTTCGCGAAATCGGTTCGGTCGCGGTAATTCCATGGATCCCAAATTGTGTGACGTAACGTAGCAAATTCGTCCTGCTATGCATGAAATAAGGCATAAAAACATTTTTGTTTACGCATGCACGTCTAAATAAATAATAATAATACGAGAGAAAAGTGTGTAGGTAAAACAAAAATATTAATAAATTGAAAAAAAAATGACAAAAATTTATTATATTTTAATCGATAAAAAATAATTTTAATCGATTAAAAAAATTAACGATTAATCGATTAATTAATCGTTAATTTCCTCAGCCTTACATAAAACAAATCAGTATAATGAATCCTGTTCTGTTAAGAAGTGTGTAGAGGTGTGTACGAGAGTGGTGAACATTTATTACTTGAAGTGTCTTGGAATGTGTGGTTATGGCGATTACACAAGAGCCGTGCTGTGCTCGGCGCACTAATGATTGTTACGTTGGATCTCTGACGTGTAAACGACTCACGGGTCCAACGTCTTAATCCTAACCCCTCCACCACCCACGCTCCCTCCCCCCTTCCACCCCCCAACCCCGGTCCGTGTGCTACAATGACGAGCACTGATTGATCCCATCTTAATGATATCTTATAGCCTCGTAAGCGAAGAGTCTCTACCGGGTACAAAAGTTCAGCAGCGTATCTACTGGTGCTGACTGAACTTTATAAATGACAACAACAACAACAACAAAGGTTTTACCGTAGTTTTACTTCGTATTACGATGCGCTACGTTTTACAATGGTGGAACTTTGAACTGCCAATCTTCACGGCCCGCTACACTCAATGTTTCATATTTGACGATCTTCAGTGTAAATGAAATTGATGAAATCTTCCAGAAGGAATTCGATATAACAAGACATTAACTAAATCATGTTCTCATTTGATCACTTCTTCTTCAACATTAGCGCGTATTCCACTGACACCGATATCCAAGGTGATCAAACAAACAAACTATGGCGAGGGACTAAACAGACCACACCAGTATTGACCTTGCAATGCTATTTAGAAGCTTGAGGTTTTTATTTATTTATATATTTTAAATGACTTTTTAAATTTTTTATTTTTTTTTGGTTTTTTTTTGGTAGGTGGACGGAGACAAAGCGAACCGAAAGTAGGACTGCGACAATTAATTTTTTGGTTTGAGTTTTTCTGCGAATCTAAGCAACTACTAATCCGTTGGGAAGCAGCGTGTATTGATTCTTAATTTTGAAAGCCCTGGCCTTTACATATCCCCCACACACACACACACATTTTTTCCCAAGCATACCCCCCCCCCAACCCCTTTGTCACGGACCTTTAAAAGAAATTAAACCTGAACAAAAATACAGCTATTTTTCGCCGCATCTTTTATCTTGCTTCCTCTTAACCTGCAACAACAAAAGCCCTCGTCGGTGCCCGCACCGCATTCTCGTGGATCGCGTTTCTCCCTTTCTTCCTGTCACTTCTCCAGTCTGCCTCTAATGGATCAGCGCCTGACGGTGAGATACAGTAGAAAGGAGCACCGGTCCTTGCCCAAATGCTGGCATTCATATAGGAGGAAGAGCACAGCTGAGGTGGGAACAATAGGAGTAGGGATTTTTTTAAAAACATTTTTTTAAGATATGTAGTGAAGGAGTTAAGCAAGTATTAAAGCTCGTAAGACGAACGGCGCCGGCATTATTGCCAGTAAATCTTGCTGGTCTTTGAAACGCTTTGGGGTTTCCGGGCAGAAGGTCTAGGTGTGTAGGTTACATGGTTGGGGCGGGAGTGGGGGAGGGGGGAGGGAAGGAACAGCTGTTCAAATGTGATTATCGTGTTTGAAATAATGCAATGAAGTCCCCCAGGTGGTTTATAAAAAAACAACCTTGGCCATTGTGATATGAATACATTTTATTTTATGTTTGGTGGTTTTCTACTTGAACAAAAAAATGTTGTTGTTTTTTTTCTTCCATAAATTATTTACTTTTATATTTACTCTTTACATCTCAATGCTCTTATTGACCCAGCTCATTTCCTATTGTTTCCAAAGGGATAAAAATAATTCCCCACAAGTAGAACTTGTGCACCTGCCTATCACTGGTCAATATAGTTTTCTCCCCTGATCTGGTGTTATAAATACGCGGTGGTCGAGTGGCAGCGCACTGGACTGTCGTACCGATGGTCACGGGTTCGAATCCGTGTGAAGGCAAGGGTTTGTTCCCGGGGCCTAGGGCGTCCCTGAGTCACCCCGCTCCGAATGGGTACCTAACTACATGTTAGGCGGCTGGGTAATGCGTGGAACCCACAAAGCCGTGGCCTGTGAACGTTGCATCACTTGCCAACAGATCATCTGTCATGGTCTGTGGACGCAACTATCTTCTGCACAGAAGGAGCGTCTGTATAGATAAGATAAGAAAATCTGGACATCCTAAATATTCCCAAACGATTTGTTTTACTGAAACTATTCTCAACAATGTGTAGAGCACATTTATTTTCTTTGACGTTGGTAAACTTAATTCAAGTTTTGCTTATGACAAGCAGGTGACAAACCTTCAACATATCTAATGAAGAAGCGAGTGTGTCTGCTTGTGTCATAGCCGATTGTAACCAATGGAATGATGTTATGTGTGTTTCATGTTTTATTTGTAGGAGCCAAAACCATCAAATTCATTTCCGTCATTTTGACCAGTTCACACTTCATAATAATTCTGTACTAGGTTTGATATTATTGATATCTCACAGTAAAAAATCCAATTTAAATGCAAATGATTTTTAATTACCGTATATACTCGTTCAATAGCCCGTTTGTTCATAAGCCGACCCCCACCCCACTTTTAGAAGGGAAAAGTATTAAAAGTGTATAACCCGATCGCAAGCCGACCCCCCCCCCAAATATAATAGGACAGCTTTTAAAAATGGTACTTTTTAAAAAAAAACTACAAGCTAAATCGGTCATTACGATTGTTTACTTTGTACTGCCTATCTTTGTCTTTCTGCTCTTTGTTAAGCAAGAGTTACGGATATTTTTTAAAAAAATATATATATTATTTGGTAAACAGTGACGAAAGCGCGTACATTAAAATCCGTGGTTGAAAACAAAATTTGTAAAACAATTTATTAAAACGTTCACAAAAATAAATAAAATGATTAAATAAGGTACGTGCTGATCTTTAATAATATATTATAGCTTCTGATAGTGCAGTCGAATCGTGTAGAATGTAGAAAAGGACATTGATAATCTACAATAACAACACCGATATTCAATATCCATGCAGAAATCACCTATGACCCGCTCATAAGCCGACCCCCCCACCCCCACTTTTTCCCCTAGATTTTGTCCAAAAAAGGTCGGCTTGCGAACGAGTATATACGGTACTAATTATATCATACCTGAATCAGTTAAATTTACTATTTTCATAGGCATAATTGGGTAAATCGAATCTTAAAAAAATATTCATGAATCCACTGATATGGATCCCCCTCCCCCCCCCCACTTTCCTCTTAACCTGCAACAACAAAAGCCCTCGTCGGTGCCCGCACCGCATTCTCACTTTATTAAAACGTCCCACTTTCGAAAAAAAAATTGTTTTTTATTAACAAAATAATTAAAATTTAATATAAAAAACCGTGACGTCATCACACATGGCCGGGACCCCCCTCCCCCCGTCACAAACTGTCACACTTTCTTAAACCCCCTCCCCCTTCTGGAGCGTGACGTACTTTATGGACGGCCCCAAAGTGTACAGAAACAGTCTTCTCATGCCTCACAGTTTTCAAGCCCATATGCTCACTCACACACCACATTAATATAAAAAAAAGAAAGAAAACGACCTTTGTCCTTTCCAAAGCTCTGCTGCAAATTATCTTCGGTTATTAACTCAGATGGAAGAGACTACAGAGACGGTATTTATTGAGCAGCCGCTTGCACGAAACCAGACACCCTAGAACAATATCTTAAATAAGAACAACACTGCTTCAGATGTGCTCTCCCTTCTGGTGAGTATCTGAAGACTCCCTTCGACAAGAACGCGCCCCTAGCCCCGGGGAGATTTTTTAGGGGACATCCGATTGCAGTGAAAACATTTTTACTGCACTTGTCATGGACGGTTTCTGGCTATTGTAGTTACCGTTTTCCAAGATCTCATCAGGACACTGACACGCCAGTATTTGAATGATACTCAAAGAAAAAAATGTAGTTAAGTCCTGCAAGAGGTTTGATCAAATTTTTAAAGGTTATGCAATATTTCGTTAAACATAGGATGAGGCGGTGGGCAATTTTTGAGCATTCAAAAAAAAAGAATTAAACGAAAATTCGTACATTGGTAAATTTTAATTCACTTTGTAAAGAATGTGTATACATAAATGTGAGGGATGTAAATTTGTATTTAAAGTTCTTTTTAGGGGCCGTCCATAAAGTACATCACGCTATTTTGACCATTTTTAACCCCCTCCCTCCCCCCTGTCACAAACTGTCACACTTTCTTACACCCCCCCCTGGAGCGTGACGTACTTTATGCACGGCCCCTTAAGGAATACGTACGATTCTCAGCAGTGATGGCTAAATGAGATTTCTAAAGCATGTTTTTTTAAATAGACTTTAGGTATAGTCGGCATTTTTGATGTATAAAGCTTTATTTGATGGATTAATTTGATTGAGTATAAGTTTCATTTGACGAATCGATTTCATGGATTATGCTTTGTTTGATGGATTAATTTGAGGGATTGTACTTTATTTAAAGGATTAATTTCATGGATTAAGTTTCTTTTTAAAAACAAAATTGATAAATAAATTTAACGAACTATATATATATATTAAACTATATAATTTGCAATTGTCACGCAAGTAGTGTCTGTCAGTCCTGACGCTACTAATTTTAGAAAGCAGGGAAAACCAAATTACTGCACCAATGCATCAAAAGGTGTGCAAATTAAAGATGCGCTGTAAAAAAAAATTATATGACGTCATTGTTTTCGCTGATATTTTAATTTTGGAAAAGGGATCAATGTAAAAAGAGGATTTGCTGATGTTTAATTATAAAATAAAAAAAACAAAGGGGGCGCCGTAGGCGCCCTACAAACCTATTATAAAATACTCTGTGTACATTTCAGAAAGTTTAATATTTCGTATTTATCAAACAAGGACAAGTTAGTTGGGCTTTTGAAAAAGGTGGGTGCCGTAGGCGCCCTAAAAAAAGTGCATTTTTTAATAAAATAATAGATTTCAGCTGAAAACTTCCGTCATTTTTGACGGGTGATACGCTAATATATATATATATATATATATATATATATATATATATATATAATATATATATATATATATATATATATATAATATATATATATATATATATATATATATATATATAATATATATATATATATATATATATATATATATATATAAGCTTTATTTGATGGAATAGTTAGTTTTATTTGATGATTAATTTGATGGAGTAAGCAATATTTGTTTGTTAAGCGTTGCTACCACTATTGTGGGCCATTTATTAGATATAAAGTCAAGTTTCTCCCCAAATATTTTCATTCTGTCGTTCTCACACGCACACGCCTCTATCAGTTTATCCCCCCCCCCAACCTAAAAAAAAAGCAAAAAAAAACCCATCTGTTTTTATTATTATGGCCTCTTTATACCTAAAAATTTAAACCATTATGTACCATAGTTGGTGTATGCCTTTCTTTGCATGTCAGATTACTTACCAGTGATTCTCAATCTGCTTCAGACACAAGTGATTCTCTTCACTAAAAATCTTTATGTAAGTTCAACTCGACTACACATTTTTGCAAGTTTTGTCTTGCTTCTTTATTTCCTAATAGATATATTTTTAAAAAAAACATTTTAAAAAAAATTTAATTATACTTTTTTAAAGTCTTGTGAACAAAATTATTGTATTTTAAGCTAAAACTGATTATACCATAAAAATATTTCTATCAAAGCTACCACAAACATAATTTTTTTCCGCATCCTTACACTGTCTGAGATATGGACAATTGTTTTTGTGTGTTCTCGCTTTTTAACGCAATTTCCCTTGGGCATTGCTTTTATAGATCCGAAATGTCTGGCCAGTCTTTTCGAGCTTTGAACAGCAACTCCTCCTGAACCATACCAGATAGAGGGTTCGGGTTTTTGAAAATATGTTAAGGAGGTCCCAAGGATGTCACGGGCCCAAAAAATTACCGAAAAGGTTTACTGGATTTCCTGGGAAATTATTTAAAAAAAACAAAAAATATAAGTATTTAGTATTTTGTCAATTTCTCGCCAACCATAACATCTATCGGGTTGAAATTAACGCGAAACGATAGCTAATAATATTTAGAACAATGTTGGAGAAGTAATTTTTGAAAAAATCTATTTTGGTTCGACTCCCATAATTTTAGCATCAATTTGTAGACAGCAATTGTTTTGTTTAGTTTCAGAATTATTGATTTGACATGACTTTTAATTTAATCTAGAACGATAATTAATGGGGTTTTCCCCGCTTTGTGAATGCGAATGTTAGACTGTTGCGCGGTGCGCATTATATTTACACATTCTTGGTGTGACTCTTGAATGATTTCCCTTGAATAAAAAAATCGGAAATTCTTTGTTGGAGATTGCGTTTAAATACTCATTCGAGATTTTATTACTTGTTTTCTGAATTAATTTCAACTTTTCATCGCAACGGACACCTTGAAGCCCCACCCCCATTTCCACCCCCAGGAACACGGCAGTCAAACGAGCAATATGTACCGAGTATAGCACCGGGAATGTTCCGGGCATTATCAGCCGTTCCCGTATACGTGGCATTCTGTTATCCACTTCTGGATTTGAACATATGAATGGATTGGGCTTCATATACATCGATGATCGAGCCCTATGACATTGTAGAGAGGGGAAATAAACAAGTTCCATTTAGTATACTAGTTACTTAACTTTTTTTGAGGGTGGGGGGGCCCTTCCACAAAAATCAAATTTGTTATCGAGAAAGTCATTTGATTAGCTTTTTTTAAAAAAAGAAATTTTATGTACTCGGCAACCATCAAGTATATTTATTTGAGGTTCGAGCAAAACAAATGTAATTGAAACTAATTGCTTACTAAAAAAATCCGATGTCGTTGGAAAAGAAGACAAAAGTCTCCTCGGCCGCAGGACCACAGACTTCCAAAACTTCCGGAATTTAACGTGGTTTGGAGGGGCGGGTGCATAAGTTTGAATTTTAAATACATTTTTTAATAGGAAAGAAAGTTAACCAATCGTTCTTACAGACCAAATTTCCTTCCAAGATTACATTACTGGTTACATTCCATACCTTGCTCGTAAGGGGGATTCATTTGGCTAATGGGGGATCATACCCATAATGTTAACTGCTAACATTTTATGTTTTGATTTCGATCAGCTTCATACTTTACTTTGTTCTGATCATTGGACAATTTGTACTTTAAAAAAAATCAATCAGCCATAATGCGAAATCACTGCACATCATGCATTACTGACTACGCAAGCTAATACTAAAATATGACCTACATCCTTTTCAACTTCCGCCCCTCAGGTCAACTCTAAATACCTCAGATAAATTTCTGAAAATACGCCCTGTCGTGAAATCTGTCATGAAAAAAATAAAAAATTATGAACTGCCCGTCTGCCCCTCGACACACATCTCGCTATAAGATCAAATTCAAAACTAACTCGAAGAAACGCATCCACTGTCAACTAACCTCTGATCCCAATACTAAACTTTCACCTCTCTCGCGACCCCTTCCCGACCGTCGTGGCCTTAGCCACACCTCAAATACCAAAGCCTCCCCCCCCCCTTTTTTCTCACTATTTAATAGCCATAACGCTAGTGTAGACCCGTTCCAGTATTGACACCTTCGGTTATTGACAAGTGTCCGTTTATCTCCCCGTCAAGGTCACAACCGGGTTAGTGAGTGGGACAAGAAGTCAATGTCACACGCGAGACTACCTGAGTGGGATTGGAAGTTGATATTATACTACGTGCACCTCATTTAGTTTGATTGGAAGTTGATACTACGTTCACCTCATTTAGTTTGATTGGAAGTTGATACTACGTTCACCTCATTGAGTTTGATTGGAAGCTGATACTACGTCTACGTGTACCTCATTGAGTTTGATTTGATGTCGATACTACGTCTACGATTACCTCATTGAGTTTGATTTGATGTCGATACTACGTCTACGATTACCTCATTGAGTTTGATTTGATGTCGATACTACGTCTACGATTACCTCATTGAGTTTGATTTGATGTCGATACTACGTCTACGATTACCTCATTGAGTTTGATTTGATGTCGATACTACGTCTACGATTACCTCATTGAGTTTGATTTGATGTCGATACTACGTCTACGATTACCTCATTGAGTTTGATTTGATGTCGATACTACGTCTACGATTACCTCATTGAGTTTGATTAGAAGCTGATACTACGTGCACTACTTCCTCGTGGATTGAGTGGTTAATCCCATTGGTGATTGAAAGTATTCGTTGGTTTAACCGGACCGACAGTTAAGGTAATCATATGATCGTTGTGAAGGAGGGTAGAGGTGGATAGGTGCGCTGGGAGGACTCAATTCGAGACAGGGGAAAAGGTGAAAGGAGCTTCAGTGGAGTGATCTAGGGCAAGGGGTGGGGGGCGAGATTTAGTGTACAAGATGACAAGCGAGTCAGGGGTCAAGGAAATTCCTTGATACATTTTTTAGTGAAAGAAAGGTGAATATATAAAAAAAAATTATTATTTTCTAATGGGAATATATTTCATTATTACGACATAAATATGGCGTACAGTAATGCCTCTTGGCTTAAAATTCATTAAATGTAATCATGCGTCTTTTGTTTTTATTAGTCGGCATGTGTTTCTACTAGGGCTGCGGAAATTAACGATTAATTAATCGATTAATCGTTTAATAAAAAAAATGAATCGATTAAAATTGATTTGATCGATTATAATTCGATTAAAATTTAAGAAAATATCACTAATAATTTTTTTCCAATTTTTTAATAAGTTATTTTGTTTGTTACTTACATACTTTACCTTCGTATTATTATTGTTTACATAGACGTGCATACGTAAACAAAAAGGTTTTTCTTCCTTAAAATATTTCTTGCATAGCAGAACGAATTGCCTGTGTTACGTCACAAAATTTGGGAGCAATGGAATTACCGCGACTTAACAACCGATTTCGCGAAATAATGAATCGCAACTTAACGGGATCTATATATGCGTTATAAAATATAATTAATCGAAATTAGTTGATTAATATGTTAAATTTGTCCACGATTAATCGAACAAAATTTTTTTAATCAGTGCCAGCCCTAGTTTCTACCGTATCATAGATATGTCAATGTCAGCTAATCCCAATCAATCCGGCACTGCCTCGTGTTACAAGCGTACAAGAAAACCAAACTATTCAAACAGTACAGCAGAGCTTTTCTGATGAAGATTATGGGAAAGTCCTTTAATTAATAGCATGTTCATATTTACTAAATCAATGACTTCAGAAGCGAGGATGTTGAATGCGTGGCCTGCCCTGTGTCATGTAATCATTCATTTCGAGGGGCGGAATTTTTCGGGCATTTTTGGTTGTCGCAGAAAGTGGCAAAATAAAAAAATTACCCCTGGCAATGAAGTGGTTTTACAATACATTCATTCCCATTTTTAAAGTGGCCAGGAATTCTAAACCCATCTCTAATTAAATCATCCTCACTACGCTTTTAATCCAGCCACTTAACTCCCAAGTTGACCCTCTTGAGCAACGCCGCTAGTTTCCACGCCCCTGAACTAAATGTTGATTTCTCACCCCATCTCTACCACACCCCCCCCCACCCAAGTTGATTTCTCAACCTCAAACCGTCCAGTCCCCGAGTTAGTCCCCCTTGTTCGCCAATTTTTTTTTCCTGCTAATTTTTTTTATTTTATTTTTTTATCACTGCCGGTCGTTCTGAGTGAAGCCAGTCACCGAAAAAGTGTCACCTGTTGCCGTCACCACCTGGTGACAAAAGAGAACTCGCGGGCTGAATGTACTGGTGGCTTCTTCACCGAGCGCCCCTCGAGGCCGACTGGCGCCGGGCTGGCGGGACATACGCTTGTAATTGTTGTCACTTTGAAAAGCCTTCGGGTGTTTGAGCTTGAGAGACCGGTATGTTCGCAAACGACCATAAACGTCTTGAGGAGTGGCCCACAGCCCGTGCGGTGTGGAGGCATGCAGCGGACTGTGGGTTGTGATCAGATGGGTTGAGGGACAGGGGCCGGATATGTTAACCCCTTCTGACTTAAGCCGTGGATCACGAGAAGACTCGGACGTCATTGGAGTGTCAGTCTTGGTATGGTGTCAGGCTACATTTGTAATTTTGATATTTTTAAAGAGATTTTTGTTTCTCTGGTGAAAAGTTTTTAAAATATCCAATTTCAAAACTTTATTGAAAAAATGGAAATATAATTCAAAAAATTTAAACGGACAATTTTATTAATTTTTTTTAAATTTTTTTTTATACCTTTTTCTCTTATATAACCAAATAAATTATTTTCAATAAACTATCTTCATTTAAAAAAAATGAAAAGTGAAAAGGAAACATGAGTAATTGTTTCTTTACCAATTAGAGAATATTTAAAGTTAATGAGTATTTTTATTTTGAATAATTAATTTTTTTTATTTAGAAAACTTCCATCTCTTCAGAGCGAAACTTTTAGTAAACATTTCAACAATCAACAAAACTTATGTAGAACAGGAGACGGGCAGTGCGGCCCGTCACATAGTATTTTGTTGCCCCTCCAAGACATTCAGAAAACCCAATTGAATTGTGTTAAGGTGCACTTTTCTCATGAAACTGATCCTATAATTAAATCTGCTAGCATCTAGAAACTTAGATAACATGACATTAGCACAATAAATACATTTAATAAAACTAAAATGTTTGTTTATGTTTTGTTTATTGATTTTTATGATTCCATTTGTTATATTTCTGAAATGCAATGTTATGTTAATAAACGAATACAATCATTTTAAACTATTTTGACCTGCGCTAAAATCCGCTACCACAAAGTGCCCCCCCCCCGGGACCAAAACAATTCAGAGTAGAGCGATTTATGTTTGAATAAATAAATAATGGCAAAGATTTCGTTAGACTTGATTTGTAATGTTTGGACTACTGGTTTTTTATTGATTTATTTTGGTGTTCTCCTTTATATAAAACATTTAAATACGGACAAAAAGCCGCAGTCCGTTCTATATAATCGAGATATATGTTATTCACACAGGGTATGTACCACTATATAATCTAAATATATGTTATTCACACAGGGTATGTACCACTATATAATCGAGATATATGTTATTCACACAGGGTATGTACCACTATTTAATCTAGATATATGTTATTCACACAGGGTATGTAACACTATATAATCTAGATATATGTTATTCACACAGGTATGAACCACTATATAATCTAGATATATGTTATTCACACAGGTATGTACCACTAAATAATCTAGATATATGTTATTCACACAGGGTATGTACCACTATTTAATCTATAAAGTTTGGGGTATTTTTAAAGTTTGATTAAAATATGTGTGAACATCAGGTGGACTCATCATTTTTTGTTGATATTTTTTCCTTTGCTATAAATGAGGCAATTCCGTTGTCAACTCCCCCCCCCCACACACACACTTTTTTTCAATATAGGGCGTGGTGGTCGAGTGGCAGCGAGCTCTACTGGTGTACCGATGGTCATGGGTTCGAATCCATGTGAAGGCAAGGATTTATTCCCGGAGCCTAGGGCGTCCCTGAGTCACCCAGCTCCGAATGGGTACCTAACACTAGTTAGGCGGCTGGGTAATGCGTGGAACCCACAAACCGTGGCCTGTGAACGCTGCATCACTTGCCAACAGATCATCTATCATGGTCTGTGGACGCAATTATCTTCTGCATGGAAGGAGCGTCTGTATAGATAAGATAAGATATATAGAATGAACGAGTCAGTGAACGTTTGGTATTTAAGCCGTCGGTTCAATCTTACTGCTACATAACACAACATTCCTTACTGGATGAAAGGGACATCAACTGAACAGGTTTCATGATGTTTCCCCAACCCCCCTATTTTACTCATGGGAGGTCTGTTGGACAGATCGGAACAGATTGTTAAAAAGGTCTGTCTGCATATTTGTGGATGGGTAGACTGTGGGATTAGGAGTGAGAGACTGTCGCTTGTTGTGAGGCTCGCATTTGTTGATATGATGGGCTTTGATAAGGCTTTAAGCCGGTCAAACACTAAGGGGGGGGGGAGATAGAGAGGGGGCGCGGTGATTGTCACCCCTTGATCTTACTGTTATGCTTTTAAGTAAACCCCGCGAGTTCTCATTATGTTGGGATGAGTTATAAGGAAATGACGTGTTTGAAAAGAAAAAAAAACATAATGGAAAAAGAAGCAGCTTGTCTATGACATAGAATCATAGAAGACTCAACTGTATAGGCTATAAATAGTAGCGTCTTTGAAAAATAAAAAATAAGAATTTGAAGGGAAAAAATATTCCAAAAAAAAATAAAAATAGTGAGGCACGGAAGGTGTTTCCAAAGGTATCTATGATCCTGTGACGTACTTGGCATATTAGTTATATTTTCTACTCTTTGTTATGCCCTCGTATACGGAGATAAAAATTGCATGTTAGTTAATGAACTGCCTTTATTACGTTATCGCTTCTATATTATACGTAATTGGATTTACAACAACAACAAAATATTAAAAACATAAATAAAACAACAAAGTTATATTATATATAATAAATATTTGAAATTAATCGTTATTTTTGTTAACATACGTATTATTTTTTTATATTTTATAGATGTTCCTCCCGTTGTATTTGTTCAACGTCTAGTACTTAAGGGCTCATACATTTTACAAAAATATATCTTTTATAGGGTTGATCATTTCTAAGACCGGAAAACGTCATAAACCATACGGTCATCGGGCTATTTTTAGATTCAGGTCAAACATTTCAGAAATGTCCATTACAACAGTGTATTTTGATACATTGATCTCACTAAAAAACAATCTTCTAGGTGGAATTTTTTGTGCAAAAAATATTTCTTTACACTTATTTTTGCATCCGAAAAGATTATTAAAATGTCGAAACTTTAATAAATTAGCCTTAACACGGCACTTAACATATTTTTAATTATTTAAATATGAGTGTAAGCGTTCGTTCGATAGTCGTAACTACGGTAAACACTAGTCCTAGCGTAGTAAATTATTAACATATATGTATTTCAATATTGTTTTCCTTGGTCCTTGCCTTATAAAAACATATGCCTTGGTATTTATTAGTAATAAACTTACACTAATATTATGACTTTAATTGTAATTACATCATAGTATGAAAGAATAAACTTCATGGACGAACGAGTAACTAGAACTAGTTACTACGAACTTATTACTAGAGCCTCAGTCAGAGCAGATGCAGAGTCACTAATTCATTTACATAAGTCATGCTCGCAAGGACGTTCCATTTCGCATAATATAATATTACATAATATAACCATCTATTGATATTTTAATTTAAATAAATAGGCCTAAGCATTTATTTAAGATGAGTGAAAGTGTAAGCGGTCGTTCAATAGTCGGAGCCGGCCGTCACCACTGGCCACTAGTACTTACTAGTGACTAGTGCTAACAAACTTATATTTAATATAAATTGTTTTCGTTGGTTCATATAAATTATATATGCCTTAGTATTTATTAGTAATAAACTTACACTAAGATTATGACTTTAATTATAATTACATCATTAGTTTTAGAAGTAAATAGTATGAATTAATAAAATTCTCGGATGAATGAGCGAATGAACTAAACTAAAAATAAAAAAGTATAGTATATTTACATATTAATATTAAATTCACTCTCACAAGGAAGCTCTATTTCGCATTATATAATATATCAAATAATATGACCTTATATTTTTCTTTAAAATTCTATAAAGTCAAGGTTTTGAACAAGTTTTAGACAATTTCAATGAGCGCATTCCTTCTAATAGTTATGAATAAATATTAACTACTTGTCCTTACGGCACCTCAGGCGGTGACCTAGTTATGGATCGAGTCTATTATTAGACTTCCGGTAAATAATGACCAACCCTATTGGATATTCCACATACGTAGTGTTAACTTGCACGGTATTATACCGTGTAAGTTATTTTTTTTCTAACTTGCACGGTATCATACCATGTAAGTTATTTTTTTCCTAAGTTACACGGTATTTGCACATGCGCAGAGACGGTTTTGTAGTCACTTATTTATAACTTTTTAAAATTTACGAAATGTACCCGAACTTCCGTGGTCTCATGATTGAGAGTTGGACTGTAGAACGGAATGTAGAAGAAACAGGCATGGGTTCGATTATCGGTTGAGACTAATATTTTTTTTATTTTTTTTTACAATTCTTAAATTCTTATAATTACGATTAAATTAGATCTTTTACTTTTAGGGTCAGGGTTAGAATTAGTTGTCTATTTTTTACACTAAAATAGAAAAACAAATATATGGAAATCAATTTAAAATTCTTATTATAATTACTATTAAAGCTAGATCTTTTAGTTTTAGGGTCAAGGTAAGGGCTAGGGTTATGTGTCTATTTTTTACATTAAAATAGAAAAACAAATAAATTGAAATCAATTAAATATTCTTATTATAATTACGATTAAATTAGATCTTTTAGTTTTAGGGTCAAGGTTAGGGTAGGGTTAGTTGTCTATTTTTTACATTAAAATAGAAAAACAAATACAGTAATACAGACAGGGACTAAAACTAATTAAATCAATTTAACATTCTTATAATTACAATTATATTGTAATTATTAGTTTTAGGGTCAGGGTTAGGTTTAGTTGTCTATTTTTTACATTAAAACATTACCGTACCGTGCAAGTTATTTTTTTACTAACTTACACGGTATCATACCGGGCACGTTATTTTTTTACTAACTTACACGGTATCATACCGTGCAAGTTAACGGCACCTTCAACATATGCGTTCATTTTTTGCATACCAGCTATTATTACAAGCTGCAAAATAGTGTGTATATTAATGTGTAATAACTTATAACAGTGATCTAATTTGTATATTCTTTTTTTAAAATAATAAATTAATTGTTATTGCATACAATAACAACAACATTTTTTTTCACCATGCTGAAAACTCTAAGAGTGTAAAGTGTAAGGAATCAAATTATTCCACAAAAAACGTGCCACTCATGACTCATCTAGCAAAGATAAAAATAAGGGCACGTGGAACAATTATTAAAAAGACTCGAGGAGTATTTGATTTGGCTAGAATGACTCCAATGGGACCGATGTTGCAGCTGTAGTGAGGAAATATGTTTATGACGCATGCTGTTCTGTTTTTTTAAATATTAAATTAAACCTGCAGCATGGTTATAGATCATGAAGAATGGTTGAGAAACAGGTAGGAACCATTTCAATAAAAGGTTGGTCAGACGATGACAATCCTAGACCACTCACAAGATTACAATCCTAGACCACTCACAAGAATTCAATCCTAGACCCCTCACAAGATTACAATCCTAGACCACTCACAAGATTACAATCCTAGACCACTCACAAGATTACAATCCTAGACCACTCACAAGATTACAATACTAGACCACTCACAAGATTACAATCCTAGACCACTCACAAGATTACAATCCTAGACCACTCACAAGATTACAATCCTAGACCACTCACAAGATTACAATCCTAGACCACTCACAAGATTACAATCCTAGACCACTCACAAGATTACAATCCTAGACCACTCATACGATTACAATCCTAGGCAACTCGTACGATTAAAATCCTAGACCACTCACAAGATTACAAACCTAGGCCACTCACAAGATTACAATCCTAGACCATTAATACAAGGCATAACATACAGTTTCATTTCAAAACCTGTTAAAATACCAAAGGAATGGACTATTCCACAGTTTCAAAACATTTACGTCTGGCAATTAATTATTTTTTTTAAACTGAATGTGGAACAGTTTTTTAGAAAAAACTTCTAACATTTAGGAATTTAGGCTAATTGAATTTCCATCAAGCCTTAATGTGAAATTGTCTTAAATTAAATGCATTCCTTTCTTCAGAAAATCTATATCTTTCTTCTTTAGTAGGAGAACCGCTCCACTCAAATTAACCCTAACACTACGATCACTGCATGGGGGACTCACAATGCCTTGTAATGAAAATCCAAATGTAGAGAAACAAACAAAGAAAACCCACTGATGTCAAGTTAATAAAACATGTTATTAAGACCTGCTCGACAGTAATGACGAACATTTCCCCAATGGTACGTTGAGAAGATCGGTCGGTATATCACATTGTCAGCCAGGTCCTTCCTTAGTTTGAGCTCTTGTGAATACTCGAGGTAAGTCTTCCGATAGTTTAGAGACCTTTCGAAATTAATAACTTTCAATGTAACGATCTGCGTCCTTTCTGCTTCTTCCGTGATATAAATTTCTGGCTCATAATATGTCCTTTTCTATCTATAGCAATATAGATCTTCCTCTTACACGATATTCCTTTCTCCTTGTTCTATAATGGACTGTCCTCCTTCTCCTGTAGCCTTTTCCCCTTATTCCATGAGCGTCAGGTATCTTTTTCTTGTAGCTATTGTCCCTTTATCCTTGTTGAAAACGTGTTCAATTGTAGTTCATTCTTCTTTTTCATAGCCCGTCTCGCATTCCATGGTCGTCTATTCTACTTGATACATGATAGTCCTTTCTCCTTCCGTAGTTGTCTTTCTGCCAAACTAGAACTATATTTCAATCTTAAAATTAAAAAAACAAATAATAAAAACTCGAATGAGTATTTAAAGGCAATTTCCAACATGGAATTTTTTATCAAGGGGAATTATTCTATACTAGTGTATAACCTGTCAAAAATGGCGGAAGTTTTCAAAATAAATACAAAATCAGATTTAAAAATAACGTAATACAGAACTTTCCATCATTTTATTTATTTTCATTTGATTCATTTATTATCATAGTGAACAATTTTATGCAGAATGTTCGAAAAGTGTTATTTTTGGTGCAGTAATTTGGTGCGCTGCTTTCTAAAATTAGTAGCACTATAAAACAAAATCGATCGCAGCACCACCGAACAGCATAACATCCATACATTATAAAACACAATCGACCGCAGCGCCACCTAACAGCATTACAGCCATGCAGACAACAGGAATTGTGTATATTGATTACAATAAAAGTCTATTCAAATGAGTAATTCTGAAACTAGACACACTATGACGTCATATCCCCTCACCCTACATCACACCAAGAATGTGTCAATATAATGCGCACCATGCAACAATCTAACATAAGCATTCGAAAAGCTGGAAAACCCCATTAACTATCATTCTAGATTACATTAAAAGTCATTTCAAATCAATAATTTTGAAACTAAACAAAACAATTGCTTTTTCAAAAATTGCTTCTAAAATTACAGGAGACGAATGAAAATATATTTTTTGAAAAAATTACTTATCCAACATTGTTCAAAATATTAGTAGCTACTGTTCGACGTTCTTTTCAACTCGATAGATGTCATGGTTGGCGAGAAATTAACAAAATACTGAAACTTTTTCGTGCTTTTTGGATTTTCTAGGAAATCCAGTAAACATTTTCGGTATTTTTTGGCCGTTGCACATCCTTGGGACCTCCTTAGCATATTTGAAAAAGACCCGAACCCTCTATCTGGTATGGTTCAGGAGGAGTTGCATTGTAAAGCTTGGCAGACATTTCGAATCTATAAACGCAATTTTTCCAAGGGAAATTATTAAAAATATAGTCCACTCTAAGTGTAACTGTGACTTTCACCAAGGTCGAACAATTTTAACGATTAAATTTTTTTAACGATTAATCGACCCATCACTTAGAAATTATTGGAAGTCAAAAAGTAAAAAAAAAGTAAAATAATATAGCCACCGATAAATTCTAAATTTCCTGACGATTACACAAACATTTTGGTTTTAAACTATTGACTGACGGGAACGTTCAAAATGTTGATAAAGTTTTCCTACCATGGTTTTAACACTTCGCCTACTTATCAAACCAAATGAAAAGCGTATTAAGCTAATGGCAGTATTGGAGTCTGACTCAGAGACAGTAAATGACGACAGCTCTTCTGGTGAATTACTGCGTTATTAAAATGAAGTTGAAAGTTCCTGAATCCATTAACCCTATAGAATGATGGAAACTTAATGAACACCGATATCTGATAATGTCAATCCCAATTGCCAAGACCGTTAAGTGCATACCAGTTACCTCAGTACCATGTGAATGATTGTTCAGCTCGGCTGGTTATATTGTCAATTAGACCCGCTCATTTCTTGAACCAAATAATGTCAACACACTTGTCTTTTTGCGTAGTTGGTTAAAAGATGACATATAAAGAAGACATTCCCGTGTTATTTAGATTGGACATAGCCGGGGAGCCAGGGGCAGTGAGTGAGTCTTACGCTCTGACAATGTTGTATGGCACTGCTCAGCAGATGGGAGCAAGTTTCCCAGCTTTAAGTGAGTAATCTCAAGTTTAAGGAATATGACATTAGAGATTTTTACTTTGTAAGAAATTGAGGCAATCAAGCTTTCTTTTAAAGGATAATCAAACTATCATATGCCCTCATGAGTATGACCAATATCATGTCATATGGTCCAAATACACATACTTTTGGCCTAATGTTATGGTATTGCCACGAGTGATCTGAATTTAGTGAGCCGCACTGTCACAGTCACCGGTAACCGCCGGGGTGGAACACCGGTCTTTCCTTGATAAACAGACTCCCAGGTAGTTATTAAAGTGTATATGCTTACCGTGGTGGGGTGGGTGGGTGGGTGGGTGGGCGGGGGGCACATCGTAGTGAACAAGGTCACTGGTGTTACGTTCATTCATAGCGAGGCTGGCCGAGTTCAAATATTGACCGTGCGCAGGCGCACTTTTAATGGGGGGTGCGTGCATGGGGGTAGGGGTTGAATTCTCCTTCTTGTTCGAGGGACAAACACCTCCAAGAGTCATTCATAGACCTAGTTCCATGAACTAACTATATAATTGATACTCGTTTAAAGGCAACGTTGAATTGTCCTAATATTTGAAATAATTGTTTTTTAAAGAATAATTTATTTTATATTTTATCAGTCTTTTAATAGACCACCACTCCTCAAATCCAAAATCAATTGTATACAAAAGTCTACACCCTGGCAGTGTGAATTCCATGTAGAATTTTCATGTTGATAATTTTACCAACTACCAGGATGTGAGCGTCAATGTATTGTGTAATGTGTTATCAAAGACTACTTCTTCGTTGAAAAAGTATCATTGCCGAAACCTTGGTTGTTTTGTCAGGCTCATACATACCCTGTTTGCATGACATATATCTGCTACCTTTCTATAATCCTGATTGCAGTCTCGCCCACATTTTGTTGGTGTCAAAGACTACAGCAGTTACAACACACGTATAACCGTCACAAATGAGCAGCAGTTACGAACGTTGTCCTTCCCCACCTACCAACAACCCCGACTTTGACACACAAGACAAACTTCTAATTTAAAGATGTGTTCTTTTATTTCAACTCTTTGAGATCCGCTTGTTAGAGACATTAAGGCGTTGCGTTTGTTGGCGACTTGGTTCTTGGTATCTCTAACAGACGAAGCTCTTGGCTTCCTGGTCCAGGCTGCAGAAAGGATTTTAAAAAAATATATATATATTATAAGTTGCTTGTGTGACTGTGATAGATATTAAGGCATTAAAAAAATGGAGAAAAAAATATATACAGAATGCAGTGGTTCTTTCTCTCTTTATTTGGAGTGTGATCCCATAAAATGTCTCAGTTAATTGAGATTAACCTAGAACTGTCTGTCACTAATAATTTTACAAAATCGCTTGATAGAAATAGAAAATCAAGGAATTTATAAAACTAAATATTAAATATAACTGACTTTAAACAACTATTGGCTATTTCTAATAATCAGAATCAATTAATAGATTGAATACGAATAAAGAAATTTTTTCCCCTTTAACTTGAAATGTCTATTGTGTAAACACGTCTTAATCAATACATGCTCGAAGGAGAAGGCCAGTGTCCACGCAACAATCATGGTGGAGGTAGCGTTGGTCGTAGTCGAGGATCTAGTGGAAAACTCCAACATTACCACTCCAGACGAGTGAAAAAGTTGATCAAAATAAACATCATTTTTGACTTCAAATTAAAAAAAGTTGTTGATTCAATTTAATTATTAGCTCATCAAAATATTCAAGATTTCTTCATTAAAGATATTAGTCAGAAAAAATATTATTATTATTTTTTTTCTTTGTTGTTGCTTATCTTATTCTTACTGTTAGCTATGGCGTAATCAGTGTAGCTGTCGCACGCGGAGAATCACGATTTCTGCCACACCCCCCCCCCACCTATTTTTTTTCTCCAACAAACTAAAAATTCTCACCCCTCCAGGAAATATGTCCTCGGCCTTAGTCCACTATGACGACCCCACCTAACGGTTCCCCAGTATCTTGAGTAGCAGCACGGCTATGTCCGGAGCCATAATGATCAGAGTCTTCATCCTTGGACCTCAGGAAACAGAAAAAAAAATTGGTTAATTTACGGCACGGTACGTGGGAGTGGGGGCAGAGGCGTCACTAGTGGGGTGAGGGGGTTCGGACCACACCGGGTGACACCTGAGCAAGGAGTGACACCAAAATGCATTTTAAAAAAGCGTAAAAACCCAAGTTTTTTTTTACTATAGATCATTTATATTTATGTACGAGACATAACAAAAAGAATGTTCATTATAATACGCAGCGCAAGACAATCCAAAAATACAAAATTTTAGTAATGTCTCGTAAAACGTGTTTAATATAATGCGCACCGATCAGGAATATGTTTATACAAAGTATTGTCAATATAATGCGCACCTAATCGCGCAACAGGAAAGTATTAAAAAGGTTGTTCAATATAATACGCACCGCGACTCTATCTCAAAAATTTAACGTGATACATAGAAATATATAAAATAATATAAAAATTCAATAATTTAATCACAATACATGTACATGCGATCGATCTGAAATTTTGATAAATCGTTTTTACCATCTGCACGAGTCTGCCTGCAAAAATTTGAGCTCGCTAGCTTACAAGGAAGTGGGTTCAAAATCGATCCAAAGTTTTTTCGACAAACAAGCAAGCAAGAAAGGGCTCAGACACCACGAGTTGATATAAGTGATTTAAAAAGTATTTGTGTTCCCTTTGTTTGGCACTGGCAGACTCGGGAGAGGTCTATTTGGTATGTCGCGAGGGGGCAACACCATGAGCTACCGCACTGGTTGACACCAACCCTAGAGACGCTTCTGAGTGGGGAAGGGCAACAGCTTGTGTATGTGGCAGGGGTGCATTTTTGTCAAAAACTTGATTTCAGTTTTCATAATCAAAAATAATTTTCTAAACTTGTTTGCGTTTCTTCTTTTTTCCATTTGCTAAAAGCATTCCTTCAACACCCCCTCCCCACAGTAAAATTTAAAGATAAATGAAAAGAAAAGCCGTAACTACGTTTAAATTAGAACTTTTACAAAATTAAGGCATTCTTTATGAGCTTATTACACGTGTGTATTTTGGGTAAATGGCAACTGTCGTCGTGGAACACGACCAGAAACGAACCTCCTGCGTGCCTCATTATTCCAGATCCAGACACAATGCCGATCTCTAGTTCTATGACTGTCTATTTTCTAACTTTTATGACGCTCATCCAACCTTCTTCCCTTCTATCATTCTGTCTACCCTGTCATCACACGACGAGGACAGTCCCTCAAAAGACTCAAAAGCCGACCATTGAAGATAACTCTGCAAGGAAATGTCTCGGCGTGTGTTATTTCCCTTTTTTAAAATTAAACTATCTTTCGGTAAAGACATTTAGCCTATTCATATAGATTTCATTCGAAATCAAATCAATTTTGAAAAATATTTTTTTTAAAAACTTTTAAAAAACGGATACTTTTTCAAGTGGTTCATACAACGTGTGGGACGCTTGATACCTCACTTGCCGTCTCGATAATCTGGCACTGATACCGAAACTACGAGACGAACGGGAATTGATGGTGATAAGGAATGAAGGGTAGATGTGAGAGGGCGCCCTGACATAAGTAATGATAAAACGGGTTCTAAAAAGGGGGGGGGGTAAAATATCTTATTTATAATATACACCTTTAAATGACAATAAAACTATTGCAAGCGGTAAGTTTTGACCTTATTGACAATACTGAAGGAGTTATAATTTAAAAATTCGGCCGCTTAGTAAAGAAAGTCACAATCATTCGTACAATGACTGTAGTTAGGTAATTTGAGTTTGGTATGAGACCCATCCACAAAATGAAACATAGATGAACTAGAACAATTTTTTTAAAAATTTATTTCTTCCATGTTAACATTTTGAAAAGAAATAGATGAAAATAAAATTAAAATATTAACAGACAACCGCCCCCGGGGGCAGACGTTCTAGTATTTCTCTAATGCACCTATTTATCTGAAGTAGTTCCAACTACAGCTGGATCGCACGCGTGACAGGGATGAGATCAATAACAGATGATCGTTTAGCACTGGGTTAACATTGGATGATTGATGCATTGTTCCAGCACGCACACACACACATATGTTGGCAATTTTTGAAAGTATACAGGATCCCTTGTAGCACACACGCTGATTGGTATTCTGTAATATTATATATTTGTTGTTTGGGACATGGCTCCAGCAAAAAGGACTGTTGACATTTATAGTTAATATCTGGACAAGTCACAGTTGAGTTGGGTCAGTAAAAAATATAGCTATTGCCGCGTTTCTCCAGCATAAAGCACAGCAAACATATTGGAACAGATGCAAATTTCAACGCACAAGACAGCTATTTTTTTTATTTTATTTTTTATTTTAAGGTGTGCGATTTTCTCGTTTTATTGAAAATCCTAGTCCCCATGTTTTCCTTACGGCATCAATGACTTGGGTCGGGAAACTTTTTGTTTGAGAGAGACATAATCGTAAACACCGCATATTAAGAAAAGTAATTCTGTGAGAGCCATACATTATGTTTAAAACTAAAAATTCAAGCAAATGTGTGCATTTTGTGTAAACACTAAAAGTACTATAATGATATCTCTGAATTCTTGTTAATATCATTGTTATGCTGTTTTTTTTATATGCAATTAATATGTAGATCAAATGAGTCTGAAGAAACGTTTAAAAAAAATAAAAATAAACGAACAATTGTCTTAGAGCCAGATGCAGCCATCAATAGAGCCACATCTGGCTCGCGAACCATGGTTTCCCGACCCCTGATGGTATATAGTGTATAGCATAAGGGTTCTATTGTGTGTTCTCATTGTCACCACTCTTAAACTTACTTTCCTCACACTACAATACCACGCATTCCCTCATTGGTTTTGAATGACTAACAAAAAGTATAGTTTTAAGATTTATTATAATCAGAATTATGAAATTTTGTTTTCACATGCACACTTTCTCTTTATACTAAAATGTGAAAATGTTATGTGGGTTTATCATATACAAGTTCTATATAAAATATAGGTGCTGATCTTTTTCAATCCCGAAAAGTAAAAAGAAGAAGAAAAAAAATTGAATTGTACAAATAATATCTAACGAAAATTCGTACATATCACATGTCAGTATAAAATCATTTAAACTGTTATCCATATTTGAATTTCTATGATTTCCGTAAAATGCTTTGTCACTAGTTAGAAAATATGCCTTTGTTTGCAGGGGAGGTTATTTCTTGTGGTAATGACCCTTGCAATCCGTCGTAACAAATTGTATTTTCTAGATAGTATATGTCTCAACTAGCTTGTATTTACATCAGTAGCAAGCAAAATGAATTTGGAAACATGATTGTGTGTAACGAGTGTCATTTCATCGTAACACAACGGTAACATGTCATAGAGTATTGACATTTCACATATATGATATTACCGATTATACAAAAATATATTTTCATAACACTATACCCCCAGTACCGTTTCGTATCGCTTTTTTCCAATTTCTGATACATGATTCTATTTCCCATCCTGATCATAAAAGTATTTTTAATTCTAAACATTACACTTCTACCCCAAATCATTTCTTATAACTTTTGACGATTTCCGACTCATAGCACCAATACCCTTCTCCGACTCATAACACTATTGCTTATTTCTGTCTCATAACACTATTGCCTATTTCTGTCTCATAACACTATTGCCTATTTCTGTCTCATAACACTATTGCTTATTTCTGTCTCATAACACTATTGCCTATTTCTGTCTCATAACACTATTTCATATTTCTGTCTCATAACACTATTGCCTATTTCTGCCTCATAACACTATTGCCTATTTCTGCCTCATAACACTATTTCCTATTTCTGTCTCATAACACTATTTCCTATTTCTGTCTCATAACACTATTGCCTATATCTGTCTCATAACACTATTGCCTATTTCTGCCTCATAACACTATTGCCTATTTTTGTCTCATAACACTATTGCCTATTTTAGTCTCATAACATTACAGTATTGCCCATTTCTGATTCATAACATATTTCCCCATTTATGACTCATAACACTATACCCAACTACCCAATCTCTTGTTCATTAAACTGTAGCCAATTTCTGTAGCCTAACACTGTTGGCCATGTCCGACTCATAACCCCATTGCTGTTTTATAACACTACTTCCCATCTACAACTCATTATAACGCAATTTATTTTTATTAGTGAACCCATCGACACACTCTTCCCCCATTTCTTACAACAATGCCATTCCCTTTGATAATACCAAGCCCCGCTTCCCTCATGTCCTATCGTACCAAGAAACCTGGAATACAATTAGCCTAAATCTGTAGTATCCGTTAAATCAACCCATTCCCGGCCCACCTCCTCCTCCCCACCCAGGGGAAACGGGGGACGTCCGTCATAAAAAATCGTTAAACAGGCTGTGGAAAGACCCGGGGGGCTAAGTAATCTTTGTGACCAGATGGCCGTGCGCGTTACAGAGCTCAAGTATCGATCTCCCGCGCTAAGGACCAGACGTCACCAAAACTCACCGCCTTCTGCAGGTCGCCTTGTCATCGGCTGGACGACTGCAAGTAACGTGGGGAGGGGGAAGTGTCGAGGTAAGGGTCCTACCACCACGATCCCCTAACTCAACAACCAGTTGTCATCACCATATGTGTGTGTGAGCGTGAGTACCAGGCCATGCGGATGGTAGGCGGCCGAACAAAATAGCGCATGTTGGTCAGGACTGATGTTGATGCTGTTGGAATAGGTAGCCGGGCGAGACGCAGAAGAGAAATTGTAAGAGAAGATTATTGTAGGCCATGGGTGTTAGTCATCACTGACTAACAGAAAGAATTCTGATGCAATGCTTGTTGAATTAACTGAGTCTTTAATTCTTATTGTTTTCATACACGTGCAACAACGAGGGTTAATGGGAGAGAAATATTTGAATTGGAAACATTGTACGTAATTTATATTTTTCTGGACTCATCATGTTATGAGGTTTCATAGTAGTATGAAACCCGATGTTACCTTTGTGCCAACCAACAACCCTATGTTACCTTTGTGCCGACCAACCACCCTATGTTACCTTTGTGCCGACCAACCACCCTATGTTACATTTGTGCCGACCAACAACCTTATGTTACCTATGTGCCAACCAACCACCCTATGTTACCTTTGTGCCGACCAACGACCCCATGTTATCTTTCTGCCGACCAACCACCCTATGTTACCTTTGTGCCAACCAACAACAATATGTTACCTTTGTGCCAACCAACAACCATATGTTATCTTTGTGCCAACCAACAACCATATGTTACCTTTGTGCCAACCAACCACCCTATGTTACCTTTGTGCCAACCATCGACCCTATGTTACCTTTGTTCCAACCAACAACCCTATGTTACCTTTGTGCCAACCAACCACCCTATGTTACCTTTGTGCCAACCAACCACCCTATGTTACCTTTGTGCCAACAAACCACCCTATGTTACCTTTGTGCCAACCAACCACTCTATGTTACCTTTGTGCCCACCAACCACCCTGTGTTACCTTTGTGCCAACCAACCAACCTATGTTACCTTTGTGCCAACCACCCACCCTATGTTACCTTTGTGCCAACAAATGTTACCTTTGTGCCAACCAACCACCCTATGTTACCTTTGTGCCAACCAACCACCGTAAGTTACCTTTGTGCCAACCAACCACCCTATGTTAACTTTGCTCCAACCAACAACCCTATTTTACCTTTGTGCCAACCAACAACCCTATGCTACCTTTGTGCCAACCAACCACCATATGGTACCTTTGTGCCAACCAACCACACCTATGGTACCTTTGTGCCAACCAACCACCCGATGTTACCTTTGTGCCAACCAACCACCCTATGTTACCTTTGTGCCAACCAACCACCGTAAGTTACCTTTGTGCCAACCAACCACCCTATGTTATCTTTGTGCCCACCAACCACCCTATGTTATCTTTGTGCCAACCAACCACCCTATGTTACCTTTGTGCCAACCACCCACCCTATGTTACCTTTGTGCCAACAAATGTTACCTTTGTGCCAACCAACCACCCTATGTTACCTTTGAGCCAACCAACCACCCTATGTTACCTTTGTGCCAACCACCCACCCTATGTTACCTTTGTGCCAACCAACCACCCGATGTTACCTTTGTGCCAACCAACCACCCTATGTTACCTTTGTGCCAACCAACCACCGTAAGTTACCTTTGTGCCAACCAACCACCCTATGTTACCTTTGCTCAAACCAACAACCCTATGTTACCTTTGCTCAAACCAACAACCCTATGTTACCTTTGTGCCAACCAACCACCGTAAGTTACCTTTGTTCCAACCAACAACCCTATGTTATCTTTGTGCCCACCAACCACCCTATGTTATCTTTGTGCCAACCAACCACCCTATGTTACCTTTGTGCCAACCACCCACCCTATGTTACCTTTGTGCCAACAAATGTTACCTTTGTGCCAACCAACCACCCTATGTTACCTTTGAGCCAACCAACCACCCTATGTTACCTTTGTGCCAACCACCCACCCTATGTTACCTTTGTGCCAACCAACCACCCGATGTTACCTTTGTGCCAACCAACCACCCTATGTTACCTTTGTGCCAACCAACCACCGTAAGTTACCTTTGTGCCAACCAACCACCCTATGTTACCTTTGCTCCAACCAACAACCCTATTTTACCTTTGTGCCAACCAACCACCCTATGTTATCTTTGTTCCCACCAACCATCCTATGTTATCTTTGTGCCAACCAACCACCCTATGTTACCTTTGTGCCAACCACCCACCCTATGTTACCTTTGTGCCAACAAATGTTACCTTTGTGCCAACCAACCACTCTATGTTACCTTTGAGCCAACCAACCACCCTATGTTACCTTTGTGCCAACCACCCACCCTATATTACCTTTGAGTCAACCAACCACCCTGTTACCTTTGTGCCAACCACCCACCCTATGTTACCTTTGTGCCAACCACCCACCCTATGTTACCTTTGTGCCAACCAACCACCCTATGTTACCTTTCAGATCAGCACGAGACAAAGGGAGTGACCTAGTCAGAGAGTCAAGCGTGTCGAGCTTCCGGACAAACCCCGAGGATTCTCGAGTAGAAAGCCAGTCTTAAAGACCCCAAGCTAATAATCGATCTTCTTTGTTAACCCGGGGTTCGTTTGAGAACCGCCGTGACTGTTGTAGACAGCCGTATAAAAACGCCATGCTTGGCAACAGCAAAGTCCACTTCAAAAGTTGGATGCGGATCATATGCGTCCAACCAGGGGCGGCGTTAGGTACGCGCGAGGCCTGGTGCAACAATGACCCCGCGGGGCCCCCTTCGATTAGATCAATTCTTGATAACTCAGTAGCGCAATATCTGCCGGCTCTTTTGTTACTAAAATATAGTCTCAAGTCTGAAATGCGATTGCCCCAGCTGCCACCCCCAAAGGCCGCTCCTGCGACCAACACCAATACGTCCATTAAAAGAAACGTCTACAACAACTCGGCATTCTAGCCCGGAGTTTGACACGTGTATGTCAATGACGTCATGTAGTTCCATGATGTCATACCGGTCAATGGCGTCACGTGGCCCAATGATGCCATACCGGTCAATGGCGTCACCTACATTCACGATATTATAGTGACGCTATTTTAATTTTCATGGCTACCAATCCTTTTTGGAAAATGTCAAAATGTTGTTTGGTAAAGACTTTTTTTTACTTTGATTAATTTTGATTAATTTTCTATTGTTTAATTTTAACGTTTTAATCGTATTATTTTTCTTAGTAATTATACAACAAACTTTTTAAAAACAACAGGTCTTATTATTTCAAATTAAAAAAAAACTAAAATAACAGTAGAAAGAATTGAACAGTTATAGTATTAAGAAGACATAAAATAAAGCGTAACTAAAATTAACAGACAAGTCAGGCACACGCGCCAAAAACAAACGCACGTACACACAATGAACATTGTTGTGTAGTGCATAATGGTACCCATGGCAACCACCCACTTGCTAACAATGTCCCCCACCGCTTCACCCCCATCTCCTCCCGTTGCTTTTTTTTTCTTTTCCTTTTTTTTTCGTTTCCCCCTTTTTCTTTTTCTCTCCTTGTATCCAAGCATCTGGCCTCATCTGGCATCTGTGAACGGCCTATCGATCACACGGCCCGGCATGATGAACTCAATGCACAGACCTACAAATAAATGAGGCAGACGACAGAGTGGGGCGAGGGGGGGGGCATCTCTGCAGGCGGCACCAGTAGTAGAAGTGTGGATAGTGGATATGGTTACCGAGTGCACGTGACTAGCTCTGTACAAGTTGGATGTCATTAGGAAAAGGGAGGGGGGGGATGTGTGGTGTGGAGGAGTGCGATGAGTTGTCCTTCCTTGAAGGCATTGTTTGTAGACGTCATTTAATCCTATTATCTCTGATGTATAAGGAGTGGTTTAATTATTTTTTTTTAAAGACAGAAAAAATATAGTTCCATATCAGAAAGTTTAACAGTGTCCATTTCAAACGTCAAGAGAAAACCGCACATGGTTTGAAAATATGAATCTACTGTCTAAATTAAATACTTTTTTTTTAAAGATAGGAAACAGTGATGATTAGCCAGAAGGGTGTCTGTCTATATGAAAACAAAAAATTGGGACAACTTACAGTGATGAAATTTCATTAAAGTTTATATATAGCATTCATCCCTCCTTTCGATTCGTGAAGAGACAAAGAGAACAGCCGGGGGGAAAAAAAGGGGGGGGGGAGAAGGTGCCAAGACTTGAATGCTAAACACAAGATAAACCATTGCGATGCGGGGTTAGCGGCACCACGTTAACTTGACTTAGCAGCAGAATCTGGCGTAATAAAGTCATCCGACGGACGTAAAGGTAGCAGCGTGACGTCATAATGGCCTTCGACAGTGTCATCTGGCGGAGGGGCGTTAACTGACTTAAAGGTGGCAGCAATGACGTCATAATGATATTCGACAGTATCATCTGACGGACAGCTGAGGTTTATATTAGGGCTGCGGAAATTAACGATTAATTTATCTATTAATCGTTATTTTTTAATCGATTAACATTAATTTGATCGATAAAAATTCGATTAAAATTTAAGAAAATATTTCTAATACTTTTTTTCCAATTTATTAATCTTTTTTTTTGTTGTTGTTGCCTACATACTTTTCCCTCGCATTATTATTATTTATTTGGACGTGCATACGTAAACAAAAAAAGTTTTTCTTCCTTATTTCTTGCATAGCAGAACGAATTTGCTGTGGTACTTCACAAAATCTGGGAGCCATGGAATTACCGCGGCTTAACCAATTTCGAGAAATAATGAATCGCGACTTAACATGATTTTTATATGCGTTATACAAATATAGTTATTTGAAATTAATCGATTAAAATTTTTACCGATTTATCGATTTAAAAAATGTAATCAGTACCAGCCCTAGTTTATATAAAGTGATCTTCTTCAATTCATGTTTTATGAAGTATATTCAGCTGATGTGAAGTTCGAAGCTCACATTGTCTTGCTGGTTGTAAACCAGGACCGTAAATAAAATGTAACAAAACGTTGTCTATAACTAGAAAATACTAGCCAGTTGCTATGTGGAGGACCGCATAGGCTGACAATGAACCTAGCCAGTGCCTTGTCTTCTGTCAAGTTGCCCCGGCACAAATCATTCTCCGGGCGAGGTGTACTTGCTGTTTCCTATCAAACTACTGTATCGACCTACCGTCTAGTTCAAACAACCACCTCTGCAATCTAGACAAGTCCGCTCCCCACTCACAAACACGCGCGCACCAAAAAGCACGGCCCATCGCGTACAACTGTATAGCGTGCATCCAGTTTCATTGAGACAAAGACTCAAAAAAAAACCCGCCCTACCGCACCACACCCCGTCCCCAACCAATGCAACTATTTAACACGCCCCAGACCCTGCCCATCAGATGACATCCCCCCCCGACTCACCCACCTCCTACCAACCGACCACCATGCCCTACACGATCATCGCCTGGAAACCACCCGGCTGCCTGCAACATCTGGCAGCTTGAACCAATTCCCCCCCCCACCACCACCACACACTTTTTTCCCCACACTTCTCTCTCCACACACCTTATTGATTTTAGCTTTGATAAAAAAAAGTCCGGCAGCGTTTCACGCCATTGACGACGGCTTTAAATCAGCTTCAAATATTTCTGTTTGTCTCTGCCTGGGCTCGGGGACCATTTGGCTCATCTCCCAGGGCCAGGGCCAAGACACATCTGGTTGGCCGAGACCACTTCACGGTTTATCATTAGTTGGCGTTTATCATCTGGTGAAATTGTTTCATAGCAGCTGGCTTAAATGTGACATTCCCACTAACGTACAGTTCTGAGCATATGTAAAGAAAATAGAATCCTTATATAATAAAAGGCAGGTTTCTGTCCTTTCTGTACGTTCTGTCCGGTCATCTATAGCGATTGGTCCCTCAAACACACATGACTCCTACAGCCAATCATATTGAACACGTTTACGCGGACGTTCAAAACGTGTTATTTTTGGTGCAGTATTTCTTCCAAGATTTTATTTTGAGTTATGCGCGTTGGGATTTATTATATAGTAAAAAGCTCTGTTTTTACGAGTTATTTATTTTAACTATAATGAATAGTATTTTTGACGTGATGCACATGTAATGACGGTCGAGACGGCTGTTGGAGGGGAGTTACAACATGCCACCGAACGGTGGCGGAACGTCCTTGGACGGGCTTTGTTGCTCGTTTTAAATAAGGAGTCAAAGAAAAAGTAACATAAAGACATCTGGGCAATATTTAGCTTGTTAAATTAATCATGACATTATCAAGTTAATTATTATTCCTTGCCCGCCAAGTACACGAAGGAGATAGTTCAGATAGAGACTAAGTAAGAGAGTTACTGTATCCAAGACCCGTCATTGAGAAGTTAGATGAAAAGTCATGAATTATTGTTATTAAAATAGTACCCCACCCCTTCTGGTGACAAACAGAATAAGGGACTGCAATAAAGGCAGGTGTTAGCCTCCCTTTGGACAAGAAAACCTAATGTAATATGCCATAACCGCCAGCTGTTGTCTGATACACCCTTACCTCCCCTACCCCCTTTTCCTTCCCCTTTCAAAACGATGAGATGGCATACACACACGGAGTTTAAATAACGCTGCTGGGAGTGGGGAGTAAATTGACAATAATTGGGAAAGAAAGCAAGAGTAGGAGAGAGAGAAGAAAAAAAAACCCGTAAAAAACCAAGTTTTTGACTATAAATCCTTTACGTATGAGACGTAACTAAAAGAATGTTCATTATAACACGCAGCGCAAGACCATCCAAAAATACAAAATTGCAGTTGTGTCGTAAAACGTGTTTAATATAATGCGCACCGATCAGGAATAGGTTTATAATAAGAAAAACCCGTAAAAAACCAAGTTTTTGACTATAAATCCTTTACGTATGAGACGTAACTAAAAGAATGTTCATTATAACACGCAGCGCAAGACCATCCAAAAATACAAAATTGCAGTTGTGTCGTAAAACGTGTTTAATATAATGCGCACCGATCAGGAATAGGTTTATAATAAGAAAAACCCGTAAAAAACCAAGTTTTTGACTATAAATCCTTTACGTATGAGACGTAACTAAAAGAATGTTCATTATAACACGCAGCGCAAGACCATCCAAAAATACAAAATTGCAGTTGTGTCGTAAAACGTGTTTAATATAATGCGCACCGATCAGGAATATGTTTATAAAAAGAGCTGTCAATAAAATACGCACCTTATTGCGCGACAGAAAGGTTGTTCAATATAATACGCACCGCGACGCTCTATCTCAAAAAATAGCATGATACATAGGAATAAATAAAATAATCTAAAAAATCAATAATTTAATTACGGTACATGCGATCGATCTGAAATTTTGATACATTGTTTTTATCATCGGTACGAAACTGCCTGCAAAATTTCAGCTCGCTATCTTGCGAGCAAGTGGGTTAAAAATCGATCAAAAGTTTTGGCGACAAGCAAGCAAGCAAGCAAGCAAGCAAGGTCCGCCGCAGACACCACGAGTTAATATAAAGGATTTAAAAACCTCCACAAATGTTACGTCTAAGGCAATAGTTGTCAGATTTGCTTAATATGTGTGAGATAAATTTAGTTCACTGAGTCATGATGTTTGATTTGAACAATTACAATAATGCTGGGGGTTAATGTTTTTTGGACATAGGGGCCGTCCATAAAGTACGTCACGCTATTTCTGACCATTTAAACCCACACTCCCTCCCCCCAGTCACAAACTGTCACAAATCTTGGAACCCACCCCCCCCTAAAAGTATCTCATGCTTTAAAACAAAAATTGTGGTTTTTTTAATTAACAAAATAATTAAAATTTAATATAAAACACCGTGACGTCACACATGGCCGGACACCCCCGTCCCCCATGTCACAAACTGTCACACTTTCTTACACCCCCTCCCCCCCCCCTCTGGAGCGTGATGTACTTTATGGACGGCCCCTATGTTCCCCCAACAGTCTCTTGCCGTGTGAGTGTGTCAAACATAATCCAAGGGGAAAAGATTGAACTCTTAGGTCACTAATGACTGAATGAAAAATGAACTTTTCAATACGTCATAATAAAGTTATACGGGACGGAACTACGTCGATGGTGAAAACTGGATACCATCCCGAGGGATAATGGGTAGCCGTGGACTTGATGTATCCGTCATCCATAACGGCTGACTAGATAATATATTGACACCTTCCTGAGGTCCACCTGCATATTAGACAATTAAATATGTTCAAAGGCGATCTGTTTCACTTACCTATACACCAAGCGTGCCGGGATCTGTTTAGCTTACCTATACACAACAAGTCATCTGCTTAACTTACCTATAATACAGCGTGTCGTGATCTGTTTAACTTACCTATACAGCATGTCATCTGTTTCAGTTACCTATACAGCATGTCATCTGTTTCAGTTACCTATGCAGCATGTCATCTGTTTGAGTTACCTATACAGCATGTCATCTGTTTCAGTTACCTATACAGCATGTCATCTGTTTGAGTTACCTATGCAGCATGTCATCTGTTTCAGTTACCTATACAGCATGTCATCTGTTTCAGTTACCTATACAGCATGTCATCTGTTACAGTTACCTATACAGCATGTCATCTGTTTCAGTTACCTATACAGCATGTCATCTGTTTCAGTTACCTATACAGCATGTCATCTGTTTGAGTTACCTATACAGCATGCCATCTGTTTCAGTTACCTATACAGCATGTCATCTGTTTCAGTTACCTATACAGCATGTCATCTGTTTCAGTTACCTATACAGCATGTCATCTGTTTGAGTTACCTATGCAACATGTCATGAACTGTTTACATCTAACCACAAAATCAAATGTACCCCTGCACATTACCCTATTCTTTGACCACGCACGCCACCTCATTTGGTCCAGGTTAAAATTTACGGTGATTAGCCTACACTACTAACGTCTCCTGTGGTTCCGGGAATTTCCCATTCGGCGCGCCTCAAAATAAGTTCAATTTGACGAATCCAAGTGAGACATTCAATGTGAACGCTCAACTATATGAGTTTTAATACCGAAGTCAAAAACAAATTTTAAGTTGAAAATATGTAACTCTTTTCTTTTTTTTAAATTAAAATAATAATAATTAACAAGGGCCAGCTATAAATTTGTATTAACTAATATCTATTAGGGCCTATTATTATTAAATCTAAGATTTCAACACCGATATCCCACGGTCGCCAAGACTACAGCATTTTAAGCTCCACATTAAAAACGTGCCCCCCCCCTTTTTTTTTGGTGGATGACCTTAAAAGGACGGAAATATTCCAAACTAACAGCAATGGGTCGCTGAATCTGACTTAAACACAAAGACATCTGGGCAATATTTAGCATGTATTCAATCGTTACATTAATCATGACATCTGGAGCAGCAGATGTCTGCCCTTACCAAACAATATTGTGAGTATGTCGTTTGTTTAATGGAGGCGATGTGTGTGGAGACTTGTGGGGGGGGGGCTTGAGTGTGTGTGTGTGTGGGGGGGGGGAGGTCATTCAGTAATTCCTTGCTGTAAAAAATCCATATCCATAGGAAGGGGGAGTTGCCTAGAGGATGTACGGTACGGTGGAGGTCAAAGGCGAGCGGCGTGAGTTCAATGCTCGTGTGACAAAACAACCGAGGCGCGCACGTGTGGGGACGTGCGTGCATTGTGTGCGAGTCAGTGGTGAGCTTTACAATGAAGAGGTGCTCAGCCACCACGGGAGAATAATCAATGTTTAAAAGTTTTTGTTTATCGGTTTTCAAACTTTTTAATTTTATTTCCACTATTTTTTTTTCTTTTAATTTTAAAAAGCAAATATATTTTTTTTAAATAAGTGTTATAATTGGTTATTTCCATAAATTTGAAATTGGTTCTTATATACTTATACTGGACTCCAACGCTTTGATTAAAAGAACAAGGAAATTGTTGCAGTAGTTAAATGCATATCAGGTGTCATACGTGGTTGCACCAGGTCTGGATTGACCTATAGACAAACAAGGCACGTGCCTTGGGCACCAAGCGTTTGGGGGGCACCACAATTCCTCAAGAAAATTTTTTATATTGTCCCGGTAGCCGTACGTAATCGACATGACATTAGCAAACCACAAATGTACAGTAATATTGAAATTATCGGATATGTACAGACGCTCCTTCTATTTCTATACAGAATATTATTGCACATTATATAACATTATTTAACCACAAAACGGGGGTTAAATACCGCCCACTCATTTTTTGGCGCTATTTTTGTTGCTATTTTCTTCGAAGCTTTTATACTGTGGGGCCACTAATTGTCAGCATCTTTGTGGCCCCTTTGATAAATCTTGCCATATTTATGCTGGTGGAAAAATATCAAGATTTTTTTCTCAAAATCTTTTCTATGGCACAAAATCAAATGATAAGCAGTACAGGAGAGAATGGTCAATGTATTCACCATTCACGAGATCTGTGTACTGCTTTGTTTAAAAACTTTTTCGTCTAAAGTTTCCAAAAGTTTGTTTGATAAAAATGGGTTCAGTGGCTGGAAAAATAACATTGAAGTTGATAATCATGAACAAAGCGCTACTCATACATACTGCATGTTAATATACCTAGCTCGTCGACAAGGCTTGGGTCTAAATAACATTCAAGTTGATAATCATGAACAAAGCGCTACTCATACATACTGCATGTTAATATACCTAGCTCGTCTTGATAATCATGAACAAAGCGCTACTCACACAGACTGCATGTTAATATACCTAGCTCGTCTTGATAATCATGAACAAAGCGCTACTCACACAGACTGCATGTTAATATACCTAGCTCGTCTTGATAATCATGAACAAAGCGCTACTCACACAGACTGCATGTTAATATACCTAGCTCGTCTTGATAATCATGAACAAAGCGCTACTCACACAGACTGCATGTTAATATACCTAGCTCGTCTTGATAATCATGAACAAAGCGCTACTCACACAGACTGCATGTTAATATACCTAGCTCGTCTTGATAATCATGAACAAAGCGCTACTCACACAGACTGCATGTTAATATACCTAGCTCGTCTTGATAATCATGAACAAAGCGCTACTCACACAGACTACATGTTAATATACCTAGCTCGTCGACAAGGCTTGGGTCTAATACAATAGCTAAAAGAGCAAATAAATGAAGAGTACAGTTTCTGTGAACATGTTTTGAGGCAAGCAGTAGCGGTTGTTTGTACTTTAGATGAGCGTGGTCTGGCTTGTAGAGGGACAAATAAATTTTTTTGATCTTTACAAAATGGAAATTATCTAGGGTAGCTGGAGTTAGATAGATGCATTTTTAGCATCACACATTGCGAAATATGGAAGTCTGGAAAAGGAAATCCTTCTTATTTATCCAAAACTATATGTGAAGAACTCATTGAAATTATGTCCCAAAAAGTCCATGAAGTAATTGTAGATGAAGTAAGGGCTTCCGGAGGAAAATGAGTTTTCTATCTACATACCCTGTGCTATATACATACCCTGTGCTATATACATACCCTGTGCTATATACATACGCTGTGCTATATACATACCCTGTGCTATATACATACCCTGTGCTATATACATACCCTGTGCTATATACATACCCTGTGCTATCTACATACCCTGTGCTGCCCATTCACTAAATCTGGTAGGCAGAAGTGCCGTTGACTCTTGTTTAGAGGCAGTAAACTTCTTCCATACAGTGCAACTGATCGATACTTTTTTCTCAGCTTCAACCAACAGATGGAAGATTCTGAAAGGATGCCTTGTGAATGAAACGCTAGTAAAGTCTTTTTCCGATACCAGATGAGAAGCACATGCTGTTGCAACTGAAGCTATAGTTCTCAAGTCTCATCCTCAGATTATAGAAGCTTTACAATGGATACAAGAAGACCAGTCACAGAAGAGAAGCAGAAAACATTGCAGAGAAGATGCAAGAATTATAATGTGTTCCCATGATTATCTTTTGGGAAGAACTCTTACTACATTTTCACAGGGTTAGTAAGTCAAGCTCTACAAAATAAGTACGTGAACTTGAAAACTTGTGCTGAATTGTATTCTTCACTAGATTCTCTAGCCGATCACTTGCATGAATATAGGAATGAATTTAAAAGATTTGAAGAAGCTGCAAAAGAAATAACACCAGGTGTGGATTATAAGTCAACTTTGACCCGTAGTCGTAAACGAAAGACGGTGGTCATTGATGGTGATGCCCCTGCGGTATCTTTGAATGTCCGAGACAATGTTCGTATATCTGCTGTCTACGCCATTGTTGACAAACTTAAGACAGAGGTGATTAGACGAGATCAGGTATATAATGATATAGCAGTTCGATTTTCTTGTTTGGTCGATGTACCACAAACATCTAAGTGTTATATAGGACTAATAAATTCTTATCCTGAAGATCTGAACAATAATTTATGTACTGAACTACAACAGTTCCACCCATATATTCGCCACAAGTTTCGTGTATCAAAATCTGAAAGCCACACTTTCAGTCATGAATAATTATACAAAGTATTAGTTAGAGAGTATGCTTTTCAAAATGAAGAAATGACCTTGCGCATATTTTAACCTTTAACATAAATGGTTACGAACTGTTAAACTGAGAGTTCTTTCCCTTAGTTGAAATGTTCAAAATATCCAAGTAGATCGACAATGAAACAAGAAAGGCTTGATTTCTTATCTCTGCTGATGATTGAGGCAGACTTTTTGCGCAAAATTAACTTCAATTAACTCAAAAACTTCCTCAGATGTAAATATAGAAAAAGTACTTTAAAATGTAAATGTGTGCTCTCTCTGGCTTTCTGATCTATTAAAAAAGTTACATTATTTTTGGCTATTAAGATTACAAAATTAAATAACTATTAATTTTAATACATAAATGCCTTATTGTAGGTTTTATACGAGTGATAGTAGTACAAATATATACCCGGGGCAGAAGGGGGCACCCATGTGGGTTTGTGCCTCGGGCACCAAGATGGCTTAATCCGGCCCTGCGTGGCACCAAAGCGTAGTTCTATCTATAGTGTTAAAATAGGTTGTACTGGAGTGATTTAGAAACTCCATCACATCAGACAAAAGCTAAACACTTTGTAAGACTTTAGCTAGTCACTGAACGTGCAGTTGTCGATGCAGTTTAGCGTCGGAACAACCACCCTTACAAAGTTGACAGTTTTTGTTACCACTTGTATAAATGTATATTGTTGGTAGATTTTTAAAAATGTATTTAATTTATATAACCAGATCGAGCTGTTTAACATATCAGTGACTGAGAATTACTAAAATAATTTGAACATGCGGATGGCGATGGTCTCCCATTATCTTCCCCTCTCACGCCCAATATATCCAGAGACTCACGCCCTATCTATCGAGAGACTCACGCCCTATCCAGAGACTCACGCCCTATCTATCGAGAGACTCACCCCCTATCTATCGAGAGACTCACCCCCTATCTATCGAGAGACTCACGCCCTATCTATCGAGAGACTCACCCCCTATCTATCGAGAGACTCACGCCCTATCTATCGAGAGACTCACCCCCTATCTATCGAGAGACTCACGCCCTATCTATCGAGAGACTCACGCCCTATCTATCGAGATACTCACCCCCTATCTATCGAGAGACTCACCCCCTATCTATCGAGAGACTCACCCCCTATCTATCGAGAGACTCACGCCCTATCTATCGAGAGACTCACGCCCTATCTATCGAGAGACTCACCCCCTATCTATCGAGAGATTCACGCCCTATCCAGAGACTCAGGCCCTATCCAGAGCCTCACGCCCTATCTATCGAGAGACTCAGGCCTTATCCAGAGACTCACGCCCTATCTATCGAGAGACTCAGGCCTTATCCAGAGACTCACGCCCTATCTATGGAGAGACTCACGCCCTATCTATCGAGAGACGCAGGCCCTATCTATCGAGTCTCGAGAGACTCACGCCCTATCTATCGAGAGACTCACGCCCTATCTATCGAGTCTCGAGAGACTCACGTCCTATCTATCGAGAGACTCACGCCCTATCTATCGAGTCTCGAGAGACTCACGTCCTATCTATCGAGAGACTCACGCCCTATCCAGAATCTCACGCAAAATATCTATATAGAGACTCACGCCCTATCTATCGAGAGACTCACGCCCTATCTATCGAGAGACTCACGCCCTATCTATCGAGAGACTCACGCCCTATCTATCGAGAGACTCGCACTGTTATGGTACATTTATAAAAGCGTGATTTCCATAAAACATCGGAGACTAGCAAGATTAAACCAAACATTCATTTAACAACTCACTGTTTTTAAGTATCTGTCTATGATAATGACAGAAAAATATTGAAATAATAACAAAAAATCACGCGTTTTAGTCACCTCAGTCTCCTATCAGCTGTGCGCCTTATTTATTATTATCCTACCAGCCTCACACATCATTAAGCAACCAGCCTCACACCTCTTATGCTACCAGCCTCACACCTCTTGTGCTACCAGCCTCACACCTCTTATGCTACCAGCCTCACACCTCTTATGCAACCAGCCTCACACCTCTTATGCAACCAGCCTCACACCTCTTATGCAACCCGCCTCACACCTCTTATGCAACCAGCCTCACACCTCTTATGTTACCAGCCTCACACCTCTTATGCTACCAGCCTCACACCTCTTATGCTACCAGCCTCACACCTCTTATGCTACCAGCCTCACACCTCTTATGCTACCAGCCTCACACCTCTTATGCTACCAGCCTCACATCTCTTGTGCTACCAGCCTCACACCTCATCCTGTCTGAAGGGACCTATCTCCCAAACCTGGCATCACCCCCACCCCGACGCCCCATATCACTTCGCATTACTCCAGCCTTATGACCCGTGACCTATCCAGTGGCTAGCCGCACAAATTATACTATCACAAGGTGCTTGACCTTTCATTGAACCAGGCACATCACCTATCGTGGTACCCACCGCACACTTCTTGCAGGCAGGCACCAGTCTCATCACACGTCACCAGACTTTCAGTGTTCCTGCCCCATTGCGCCATCTTGTACTTTGTTGCCATGTCGCCCTGCGAACATCTGAATGTATGGGGCTCATTCAAACAAAGCGCACCTCTTCTGTGCGCGACGAAACGGTGCTATGTGGTGAGTTGGGGGCGAGGACAAAAGTGCTTGGTGCCGTTGTGCTGCGCGCTTGTTTGTATAGAAGTGTATTGAGAAAATTGGCGCGTGTATGAAAACCATGAAGGGGACGGGAGTGTGTGCGTGCGTGCGGGTGGGGGGGGAGGGGGGGCTGGTATACTGGTGTGATTGGGGATTAAGGGAATGAAGGGCAAGGACCCGATGATGGGGGTGGGGGGGAGCAGCCAGGTGGTTAAGCATGGCATGACAATTTGGCGCAAACTCGTGTATATGGCATGTTGGTTTATGAACGTGGTTAAGGCTAAGGCTTGACTTTTTAATATAAAAAAAAGTTTTTTTTCGTTAAATGATACATTGATGATACGTCATAGCTAATGAAAATTTTAAAAAATAGGTACGAAACTGAAAGAAGTTATTTTTAAAAATAAAAAACACTATTATTATTTTGGTGTAGCCTACTAGCTACAAATATGCATAAATACTTGACAGGTTCACTGAGCTATCTGGATATCTCACTTATTTATGTAGTGAAAAAGTAAAGCTGTCGTGTAACTCAAACTCATTATAATGACGATGTTTGTTATAAGTCATAGTTTAGACCGATGCCATCAATAGATCGCTATAATGCTGTGAGTACGATGCCATCAATAGATCGCTATAATGCTGTGAGTACGATGCCATCAATAGATCGCTATAATGCTGTGAGTACGATGCCATCAATAGATCGCTATAATGCTGTGAGTACGATGCCATCAATAGATCGCTATAATGCTGTGAGTACGATGCCATCAATAGATCGCTATAACTATAATGCTGTGAGTACGATGCCATCAATAGATCGCTATAATGCTATGAGTACGATGCCATCAATAGATCGTTATAATGCGAGTACCATAAAGAGGATGGTGATTATTGTAGGATGAAGGGGTGGGGGCGACCGGGGGTGAGGCGAGCGAGCGCCACCTGGATTAAGTAACTAATTATTCACGTCCGGCGTTAGGCAGTCCCCAGACCAACATCTGGCAGATTGCTGGTGTGACACGGGCGCAGAGATCTCCCTCCCCCCACCCCAGCCAATGTGATGAGATTTTAGGAGGTTCATAACGTCAGCGCCGTCCAAGAACTTTCATTGGATGACACATACAAAACAACAACGAAGTCATTACCAAGAGCTTTCATTGGAGAACACATACTAAACTACAGCGAAGTCATTACCAAGAACTTTCATTGGAGGACACATACAAAACAACAACGAAGTCATTACCAAGAGCTTTCATTGGAGAACACATACAAAACTACAGCGAAGTCATTACCACGAGCTTTCATTGGAGAACACATACAAAACAACAACGAAGTCATTACCACGAGCTTTAATTGAGGACACATAGTAAACAACAACGAAGTCATTATCACGAGCTTTCATTGGAGAACACATTCAAAACAACAACGAAGTCATTACCACGAACTTTTCTTTTCAAATTTTTTTAAAAATATATAATAATTAATATAAAAGTATTTATGTTTGAAATGTTTGACAACTTCCTTATTTTTGTGGAATGTTGTAGTTTGACAGTTAAATTACTATTTTTATACTGAACGCAGCTTTCATGGTTCAGTTGAAATTGCTGCGTCAGATAAATCCCAAATTTTGTTACGAAAAGTTTTTACAAAGAGATGACAGTTTTTAAACGTCTTCTGTTCGAGATAAATTAAATCGACCTATCAGATATGTTGCGCTATTGTTTTCATTGTGTATGCATGATACAAGCTTGTTTTCATTGTGAATGCATGATACAAGCTTGTTTTCGATGTGTATGTATGATACAAGCTTGTTTTCATTGTGAATGCATGATACAAGCTTGTTTTCGATGTGTATGTATGATACAAGCTTGTTTTCATTGTGTATGCATGATACAAGTTGTTTTCATTGTGTATGCATGATACAAGCTTGTTTTCGTTGTGTATGTATGATACAAGCTTGTTTTCATTGTGTATGCATGATACAAGCTTGTTTTCATTGTGTATGCATGATACAAGCTTGTTTTCGTTGTGTATGTATGATACAAGCTTGTTTTCATTGTGTATACATGATACAAGTTGTTTTCATTGTGTATGCATGATACAAGCTTGTTTTCGTTGTGTATCTATGATACAAGCTTGTTTTCATTGTGTATGCATGATACAAGCTTGTTTTCGTTGTGTATGCATGATACAAGCTTGTTTTCATTGTGTATGCATGATACAAGCTTGTTTTCATTGTGTATGCATGATACAAGCTTGTTTTCGTTGTGTATGTATGATACAAGCTTGTTTTCATTGTGTATGCATGATCCAAGCTTGTTTTCGTTGTGTATGCATGATACAAGCTTGTTTTTGTTGTGTATGTATGATACAAGCTTGTTTTCATTGTGTATGCATGATACAAGTTGTTTTAATTGTGTATGCATGATACACGCGTGTTTTCGTTGTGTATTTATGATACAAGCTTGTTTTCATTGTGTATGCATGATACAAGCTTGTTTTCGTTGTGTATGCGTGATACAAGCTTGTTTTCATGGTCTATGCACGATACAAGCTTGTTTTCATGGTCTATGCATGATACAAGCTTGTTTTCATTGTGTATGCATGATACAAGCTTGTTTTCATTCAGCGTTTCGATTACACAAAGTTGTTCTCATTACTTGTATGCATCACTCAAGGTTTTTAACTCATTTTTTAAGCCGCAACTACATTCACACTGTGGAGATTGTTGTTTCTGAACATCAACGGAGTAGAGATTGCCCCCCCCCACCATGGGTTGATCTGGAGGTTATTTATTTAATGATTGTGACGGAAGTGCTTGTATTTCATCACATATCATTTATCTCAAAGAGTTGTAACCAAGTTCTGGCCATTGTATAAATATTTAACAGGTGCTTACATGCACAATGTAAAACCTGAATTTCAATCATTATTGAAGCGTGTATGTGTGCATTGGTTCTCACCAACACACAATTGTGTGTGCGCGCCTTGACTCATCGATTTCTATCAAATTAATCATAGTGTATCTTTTGTTTTTCTTTTTTTTTAACCGCCTATGAGTCAAATTAACACGACTAGTTTCATACGTACGTAATTATCAGACACAACACAACACTCGTTGATGCAATACGTCACACAGACGCACACAAATACAACATTGAAGTATGAAAATGGTGACGTTATTGACAACTATCATCACTAACACACACAACATTGAAATACGAAAATGGTGACGTTGTTGACAACCATCGTCACTAACACACAAAGCCACGAGAAAAGTAAATGTCGAAAGTCTGCCTCTGGTATCACAACATATATTTGATATATGCATTTATTTATTTATTTGTTTTTATTTCATTTTTTTCTCAAATCACAGTTTAAAAATCAGTAGTAACAAAACCATCGGGGAATAGTTATGTAATAAAAATGTGTAATCAAAATAGCAAATAAACATCCAACGGTAAAACATGTCATGGTCAAGGGCCTAACACACAAAGCAACATATTTAATATGATGAGAAAAGTGTGTCTGGGCTGTGGTAGATGTTGAGCCGTTCCACGTGGGGGAGTAGCGAGGAGGGGTGGAGGGAGGTATCAAACATGATTGACAGATGCAGCCGGTGGGTCAAGTTAAGTTAGTGCTCACTGGCTTCAACTTTAACATTTTAAAATAGAAAATATTTTATCTTTACAGTACGTCAATAAAAGCTACGTCTGGCAGTCTAAGCGTCATTATATAGTCTCTTGCCCCTGGTCTAAGCGTCACAAGTCGGATGTCCCTGGTCTAAGTGTCATTACAGTCTGATGTCCCTGGTATAAATGTCATTACAGTCTGATGTCCCTGGTATAAGTGTCATTACAGTCTGATGTCCCTGGTCTAAGTGTCATTACAGTCTGATATCCCTGGTCTAAGTGTCATTAAAGTCTGATGTCCCTGGTATAAGTGTCAATACAGTCTGATATCCCTGGTATAAGTGTCATTACAGTCTGATGTCCCTGGTCTAAATGTCATTACAGTCTGATGTCCCTGGTCTAAGTGTCATTACAGTCTGATGTCCCTGGTCTAAGTGTCATTACAGTCTGATGTCCCTGGTCTAAGTGTCATTACAGTCTGATTTCCCTGGTATAAGTGTCATTACAGTCTGATATCCCTGGTATAAATGTCATTACAGTCTGATATCCCTGGTATAAATGTCATTACAGTCTGATGTCCCTGGTATAAGTGTCATTACAGTCTGATGTCGTTTTTGTGTTGTTTGGCTATGACAGTGCAATTTTAAGAACATGCTCTGCAAACTCTCCATACAAAATACTTAAAAATAAACTAGCAATTATTTTTCATCAACATAATTATTTTTTTTTAAATATACAATTATTCTAATACACAGTTGTGACATCCATACTTTAACATCATTTTAACACACTGAGGCAGCCATGCTGTTTAGGGCAACTTTGTGGGGCAAAGATAATATTTTATTTAAAAAATTAAAACATTTATAAAAAAATTCTAGTAAATGTTCATCACATTTGAACAAATATTTCAATTTACATCCAGTTGTTTATTAAGGTACAACCAGTTAACAAGAGTGCAATTAATATTAAATACCATAACAAGTCTCTTGTGTTATTGCCAACGTAAAATTTTTATATAAACTATCTTATATTTAAAGGGGGGGGGGAACTCGTTCAAGCACCTTTATGTTCTCGACTGATCAATGATTTTTAATTTGCACATTAATCAAATTTGGGGTTGGATAAGTCCTACAGTGGCTAAATGCCCTCGATTGTTACTATAAATAGCTTACACTCGTAAGATTTCAATTACCCGTCTCTCGTTTTCTCAATTCACGATCTCGTCTCTTATTCTTGAATAACATTTTAATCTAGTATTCCCTGTATACATTTTCACTCATGTATTCTATAATCACTTTTTACTCTCGTGATCACGTCTTACTCTCGCATCCTCTGAAAACTTGTTACTCCCGTATTCATTTAAGAATCTCTTCTCCCTCGGAGTTCTCTCACTCATTCATACTCATGCATTGTTCCTCTGCAGCTCTTCTCGCGCATTCTTCACCCATCTCTTCGAGTCCGATGATCTCTCTCCGGCAGGTAAGGGGGCTTAACAACAGTTGGTTCAACAAAACTTGACGTTGTGCTGGCATTGTAACAGACGTTCGGAGCGTGGAGGTGAGGGGCTCTGGTGGAGCGGGCATAGACCTACGTCTGCTCACACATCAAAACAACTGACACTTAGGTAAGAAAGCCTTCGAAGAATCCAAGCCGATACCTAGCCACCCCGTCTCCCCCCACCCACACATATACACACGTACACACACACGTTCCACACACACACAGCCCCACACACAAAGATCTGTAAAAGCGTCAACACTAGCACTTCACATATTGATGCCGCTCAACTGAACGTATGTTCGGATCCTTCATGCCGTTTTGGGGTTTTCCCGTTCGCTTTGTTTCGAGAGAATCCAGAAATAATCAGTTTAGTTAATGTTTTTAGAACTACTCTTCTCTACAGTTTGCCCTCTCCAAATGTCGGCCACATTAAACCAATAAATATCATTTCCGCTACAAAATTCACGCTAAATGCTTAAATAAAATCTATCAGTAGAGTAGTAGTATGTGATACATGTTCGAATTGATAGTAATGATTGAACGGTCATAATTGTAATAACCCCGAGCCGAGTGCGTGCGTCCATCAAAAATTACTACAGCGAGCACAGAGAGAGCTATGATCAATTTGTTTGGGGTTGAAGAATCTATATAATATACATGCATTATACGGTCACACGTTGAACCCTAGGTCACAAGGTTCAGTCGGGAAAAACATTCAGTCGTCCAATAAATAAATAAGATATGAAGCATTACCTCTTAGCAAAATAGCATTAAGTACAAATAGTTTTTAAACTAATGTATACAGAATTTGTCAATTTCGACTTTAAAAGCATGAAAAAGTAGAGCAGAAATTTCTTTAAAATTTTGTACGCAAAGAAATTATGGGTTGAAGAGAAATACGGTGCTCTATGCTCTATAAGGGCAAAGCATTTGAATCATAATTAGGGGGGGGGATCGTTGTTTTTTTCCCCTCTCCTTACCTGAGTTACCCCACCCCCTTTTTTATTCACTAATATATCAAAGTATTTTGTGCCAAAACCTTATGTAATCCCTTTTAATTCTTCTACTCATACAATTGAAGTCTTTTTTTTCTGGAAGAGTTTAAACTTATCTTCAAAGTAATTAACACTAGCGGGAAATCATGGCAACGTTTTCTAATTTAATGTGTAACTTTTCCACGAGAGAACAATGTTAGACTATACACAAAATAAATAAATTACAAAATCACGGCTGCTGTTACTTAACGCCTCATCCTGACTAAAAATTTAAGTTAAACGACTTTTCTCCCAAGAAAGTTCTCTTTTTGGTGATAATGGTCATAGCAACGGAAAGAGCCAATCGGTTTATTTTTAAATCATCTTTTCTAATTTCTTCATGACTCGTCCCCGTGTGAGAGACCAGCACAGGTACGACTCCTACCACGGGCAGTAAATACTGCTGGGCTTCCTAACGACCCGCAGTGGGCTCGGTGGACCACTAACTGTCACCACTAAACCTCACCACCAGTCACCCCCAACTGTCACCACTAACTGTCACCACTAGACGTCACCACCAACTGTCACCACTAACTGTCACCATTAACTGTCACCACTAACTGTCACCACCCACTGTCACCATTAACTGTTACCACCAACTGTCACCACCAACTGTCACCACTAAATCTCACCACCAACTTTCTCCACTAACGTCACCACTAACTGTCACCATCAACTGTCACCATCAACTGTCACCACCAACTGTCACCACCAACTGTCACCATTAACTGTCACCACTAACTATCACCACTGTCACCACCAACTGTCACCACTAAATCTCACCACCAACTTTCTCCACTAACGTCACCACTAACTGTCACCATCAACTGTCACCACTAACGTCACCACTAACTGTCACCACTAACGTCACCACCAACTGTCACCACTAAATCAACCAATCTTCACCCCACCACACCAGAGCTGCATGCTGTTCTGTATCAGCGACTCAGGCGACCTTTCGTGTCACCGCGAGATAGGAGATCACACTACAAAGCGAGGCGGTCGCGTGTGTCAACAAAGACTGATCTACAAAATAACGAACAAACAAGATGGAATGAAAGTAGAAAGAAAGTCGTAGATCATACATTATGAGAAGCATCAATTTCTATGTCAATGGACAAGGAATGTGAACAAAGTTAAGTTCTTTTTTTCTTCTTCTTTTTTTTTAATACATGGTTACAAAGAGCGACATGCTTGGTTCAGACAAATAAGCTTACACATGTAATAAGAATTTGATTCGGAACTTTGTTTCGATTTAACTGAGAGTGGCGTACCGGCAAACAGGGTCGGTCTTAGGCCTAGGCCACTGCAACCTATTGCGGCCGCAGTGGGCCCCGCGCTTTCATAGGCCCTTCTTATCTTAATTTTCACTTATTATCCTTATTATTTCCTCATCCCTGCCCAAACTGGGCCCCGCGCAGTCCGTTTCGCATACTAAGCCGCACGGGGCCCCGTGATTGCTAAGAACGGCCCTGCCGGCAAACTGACACTGCGAACCAGTATGATGAATATTTACTGACAGTCCAATGAGATGAGGAAGTTAGTGCTTTTCAGGCTCATGTTTCATCAAAACGTTACCATTCAAGAAGACCCACCGTTGCGGGGAAGGCTTAGGAAAAAAAAATGTCCCCCTGCCACGCATTTTATCTATTCTTGATGTATGGCCATATCCACGAGCACCATCTGCTGGGCTCAGATAAGAGACGAGGCGGCCTCGAGAGCTTTTATCTTATTCTAAGTTTGAACGAAATGCTAAAGTAACGTTTAACTTTTACACGGAGAACTTAAGAAGTAGAAAAAATCTGGAACATTTAAATATACTCCAATGCCTCACTTTCATCTCGCTAATCTTTGTCTTACCAGTACCGTGGCCTAGATTTGATGGCACGCTCGACGTTCAGAAGTCAGTCACATTTTTGGCTAAGCATCTGAGCCTTAATCGCCTCTTGAAAAAAAGTATTTTCAAAAGTCTGAAATGGTCGATTAAAAAAAAATAAAAATTTTGGCGCACTGTTTGAAAACTAAATACAACACAATGTTGCGTTCATTATACGGATAGTGGCGAATGGAAATGGCGGGAGCTCATAAGTCCCTAAGAATACAAATACATAACGAGAAAAAGCTTGTGTCTATCAGTCTGATTGTCACGTCTTCTCGAAAACTAGATGGATACATATTCATATAGGCTTTGTTAGGTGTTCAACGTTGACTATTTGCATGAAGCCTTATATCAAACTCTTATTCTTTGTTTAAAAACGGAGCTCATGTTGTAGTATTTGTAACCACACAATCGAGCATCAAACACCCTTTTCAGCTATTAAAGAAAACATTCTCTCATTTTCAAACACAATTAAATAATTAATTTTACTCTCACTTGAGCCAGTACTCAACCGTACCAATACCTTTTTATTTTCAGGAGTTTCCCAAAAACTCAATATATATTTAACTCTAAATTCAGCCGCATCACACAAGTATATCATATCAGTCATTCACATTTCAGACATTGACAGGTGATACTAGTACACACTCTATCCAAGGAGACATGTCAGCGAAGACACCAGCAAAATACCTGATCAAGAACCATAATTTGAACTTTAGAAAAAAAACAACGTCATAATAAGCAGATATAAAATATATAAACATGTTAACAAAAATGAAAAGGGAAGTCAAATTTCGGCGTTATAAAAACTATATGATATATGATTTAAGTCAACATACTGTAAGGTTTATCAAAAAGATTTAAGTGTGTGTACATAAAAGTGTTTGTACATAAATTATTAGTCAATAATACAAAGAAGAGTAATTACAAAATGTTTCAATGGTTATTTCGTTTTTAGGAAAAAACAAGAACAATTATAAAAACCCATAGAAGAAGCTGTTATGACGTAAAATGTTTAAGGGTAAATACATTAATTTAGGGGACCCAGTAATTGGTATCAAAAATGCTTTAATAGCAGATGGACACATCTTAACCACTTCTTAAATTTGTCTGAGCATGGGTCAAAACAGCTAGTACTGAAAATCCGATTTTGAGATTTCAGGATCCCATCTGAGGCAGTTTTGGTAACTCTCTAACGGAAATTCCCGTATCTTTAGGCAGTAATGCGTTTATCAACTGCATAACTTTAGCTGACATCACGTCAGGAAGTGAAAAGAAGTCTGTGTTGGGCAGTTGTTGGGAAGGCATCTCAGCGTGGGAGGGGGGGGGACGTAAAACGATTTATATTTGAGCATTATTTCATTTCACACTTGAATGAATTCGAAGGATAACAGAAAAACGTGGAAGAGACATTCCGACAGTGATTTTTAAAATTTTTCTTTAACAAAAAAAGACGGTACCAAGAAGAACATTTTTTTTTGGAAATGTATAAAACTGACGATAGACATTTTTAAAAATTGTATTTTGGGTTGAAAATTGGGTTATGGTTTGCTTATTGGTAAGTAGGACTCTCGTAAAAGATGATCCACATACATTTAGGCCAACAGATCTGCATGACTCCGTTTGGAATCGTTCAGGCTTGTATGCTGCATGTGGTCTGAAGACGTAAGTGCGATTTAGACATTAGGCTAAAATAGGTTTGCCGATGCTCAGTTTCAAAGGTTGTGGGCAAATAAATTCCTCTGCCGTTGGCGCAAACACTTCATTAAGTTGGAAACAATGTATCGTTGCTGCTTAGTACCGTTCATTACAATCTATTTTTGCCGTATTTTCCCACCTTTATTTCAAGCATGCCCTACTGTGACTCTTTTTTGTTTGTTTTTTTAATCATAGAGAGATTTAGAATCGTTTTATTATAAGCAAAATGTGCGCATCACAATTGGCTTGACAAATCAGGGAACATGTGCCTAATTAAACAATGCTATGTTGATAAGATGCTGAAGTTTCAGTACTATTAGTGTTGGCCCATAAGTTGGTTAACTATCAAATACCTAAAAATAGCTCGAAATTTAGGAAGATCCGAAGAAAGGTTCATGGTATTGTGGTAAAAAATTTAGAGATTGATATTTAATTAGAAAGTGGTTAAACGTGATTTAAGAAATTGGGGGAGGGGGGGGGGTTAAACCAGTTATCTTTTGATTAAATATTTGTTTCATCATCGCATTAACTCAGACAGGCGACTAGACGTCAAGCATATATCGGTGTAGCAATCATAGTTAATGTCTTCGCCTCGCTCTTCCCTCGGTCTGTATCGTACTGGTGCACATATCCACACACTCGGCAAACGTTAAGGGTGCCCCGATATGTTCGGAGACGGAGGTGTAATCCAGATCTGTCAGGCGAGCTAACGACATGATGTAGCTGCAGGCGATTCTCAGGATGGCGAGTTTGGAAAGTTTCTGATTATGAGAGTACGACGGGACGGCACGTCTCAGTGCGTCGAAAGCCGCGCTGATGGTGTGGACACGAGTCCGCTCCCTCGCGTTGGCCTCCACTCGCCGCTCCCTCGTCATGTTCTTGTAGTTTTTCCTGTGTTTACGAGACATCCTACCGCCGAGACTCAGGTCTTCCGGCGACTGAGCCCTGGACGAGTCGTCGTCGTCGTCTTCGTGGTTGGAGGTGGTGGCCTTAGAACTGCTGGCTAGGTGGAGCGGGGACGGTTGCAGCAACGAGGATGGACCAGATAAGTTTGTGAGGGCGGATACCAAAGATATCGACGGTTTTGACGAGTGCAGGACGGGCGGGTTGACGATGGTCTGAGATCGCTGACAAGTTGAGCTGAGCGTCTCCGATTTGATGCCGGAGGTTCCAGGTGATGATGAGACGGTAGGTGCGGAAGCTGAAGATGTCGATGCTGCTGCCAATGAGGAAGAGGTGGCGGTAGAAGATGACGAGGGGGTTTGAGCTGATGCAGCCGCCGCCGCCGCAGCAGCGATGTAGCTGTGCTGCAGGTGAAGAGGTATGGCTGGGAAAGACGTGTGGAGACCCGGGTGGTGGAATGGGGCGCCCCCGAAATATATACCAGGCACGTAGCCCGCGAGTGCCGACGGGGGGAGTCCAGCGAGAGCCGTCGGGGGCAGCCCCGCGAAAACCGGGTGGATGAAGGACTGGGGTGGCCCTCTGGTCAGAGGAGTCACCTGGTCCTTCTTGCTCTCGTCGTCGTCATGTCCACCAGGCGGCGAACTCGGTGATTTATCTCTTCTGCCGACCCTTCCGTTAGTCTGTGGTTTGGATGACGTCGATCTCTTCGAATGACCGTTGGTCAACTTCTTCCCTTTATTGTTCTTAACCGATAACTTTTCGTTTTTCTTACCGACCTCCACATCGCCAGCTTCCTTTCTCTCGACTGTTTTATCCGTGCAAAGTTTTTTGACGCCGATGTCCGATCTCTTCTTGGGTTCGCTGAGTTTCCTCTTGTTTTTCTTCGTTGGGGTCTCCGACGAATTCGACGGATCGCGACCCTCCGATCCTGTCGGAGACAACGGTGAGGACACATCCCTCGCCGAGTCGCTTCCGCCGTCGTAGTCGGAGCTCCTCGACCTGCGGGGGATGCTGTAGTCAAGGGTCATCGTTTGTTCAGGTGGGCTGGCCGGACGGAGCAGCGGGAAATGATGGTGAGGAGGATGGTAGTGGACGTGGTGGTGAGGAGGACGACTATTGACCAATTTAACGCTGGCCATAGTGGTCACCATCTACTCCCTAAGACCAGGCTGATCAGCTGGGCCACGACGAGTTTCGTCCGAGCAAACGGTCGTCATGGTGATGGTTTTTGTGACTGCCGATCCGAATTGTATCTTGCATAGCAATGAATTTAAACACTAGTGGCTAGTGGATGGGGGAAACAAATAACAACATCCGCTGTCTTACAACAGTTGTAACACCTGCCCCTCGGGAAACCAATGTTTGTGGTTAGGTCAGCATGACGTCACAGGTTTCCAAGTAAGCTGTAGCCAATCAAACCCAGAAAAAAAAAGTAACACAAAACTGAGCAGGTGGTGCAGTGAGGAGTGCTATCTAACCGTCGTATCCATTGTTGGCACACCTTAGTATTTCTCCACATCGCCGCCGGGCGCTTATCACTGACATATGTAGTCTGCGTGAGAGAGGGAGATAATACGAAAACGAGCCGCACTGGTTTGAATACACGCTTAGATATCCGCAAAAAATACTAATTTCGCTGTCTGTTGTTGTTATACATCACTTCACTTCATTCAACTTTTAACCATAATTAAATCCGTCTTTTTTCATGTTGCTGAACGGGAATTCCAACAAAAAATTAGTTTAAAATGACAAAATAACATAACACCTGTTCAACGGAGAAAAAGAATGTCGCAGGAGACTGTAGAATAGTCACTTAATTCGCGCTACACCCTACTGAGCCTACTGTACAAGGATTCTGTTGATTTTTTTGTCTCTGATAATTAACTAACACAATCTCGATGCCTGTTCCCTTTATTTCCTTGTTATAATCCAAAGAAATATCAATCATATCATTTTTCCAAGCTAATATCAATATCTCATCCGTTAAGTAACTGGAAGGATGCACTAACTATCGGTTCAGTAACATTAATATCCAAATAATTAACTCCACTTCTATCGAAATTCAGGTCACAGCAGTTTTTTTTTCTTCCTTAAATATTCTTTCTTCCCAATAGTTGATCAGTATTCTTCCATGTAAATGACGGCCACCAAAGAATCAATCATTAAACACAACTGGCTTAAATGCACGATATTGATAGTTCCCCTCTGGTCGCCTTGTGAACACAGGGAACACAGAAGTGATCTCGTGGAGTGAGAGAGAGAGTTTATAGAAAACCGATTTCACCGTAACGTACACCGTACAAACACACACACACACTGTCGGTGGCTCCGATAAGAGGGCAGACACTGATTCTGAAATATCGGCCCCTGAAATAAAAGCCCTCGCTGCCCGTGTCGTCGTTTTGTTGTAGTATTCCGACGAGGTGGTTTGCTGTTAGGTTATGACTGGGAAAGCAGCCCCGGAGCAAGTGGCGGGTCTCTGATCAGTTCGTCCACCACTAGTGTTTACAATCCGCGACGTTCACGCCAGCCGGGCTGCCAGATGGTTATAGCCCACACCGTGTGAGGGGAAGGGAAGGGTGGGTGTTGTGGGGGGGGGATCCACGCATGCAAGCTATTTATTGACTAATGTCGGCCATATCTTTTTAGGGCGGGCGGTGGTGTTGGGGGAAGCTGGTGAATAACTCTGTAGCTGATTGGGGTGAAAAGGGGTCTCTCAATGGGGGTTGGAGAATTGGTTGGGGGGGGGGAGGGGGAGAGAAATCTGAGGGGAGATCACCAAGGCGTTCCTCCCCATCGCCCCATTTATTCTGATCCGCTTGACCGCGGTGAGATTAAAGAGTCGACCGGCTTCACAGTAAATAACTGACGCTTGTTGGTGGGTTTTTGGTCTTTTAACGTTACCGGGTTATAACGTTACCGGGTTATATCGTTACCGGGTTATAACGTTACCGGGTTATAACGTTACCGGGTTATAACGTTACCGGGTTATAACGTTACCGGGTTATAACGTTACCGGGTTATAACGTTACCGGGTTATAATGTTACCGGGTTATAACGTTAGCGGGTTATAACGTTACCGGGTTATAATGTTACCGGGTTATAACGTTAGCGGGTTATAACGTTACCGGGTTATAATGTTAACGGGTTATAACGTTAGCTGGTTATAACGTTACCGGGTTATAATGTTACCGGGTTATAACGTTAGCGGGTTATAACGTTAGCGGGTTATAACGTTACCGGGTTATAACGTTAGCGGGTTATAACGTTACCGGGTTACTCTCTGCTGGGTGGTACAGCAGTGGTGGAGGCTATCGACATGCTCTACCTGTATTATTTATATTTTTAAAAATTAAGTGCAGTTGTAAACTTGCTCAAAAAGTAATGCTCACGCCTCGGAAGCTGGGACCCGGTCCAGTCACCTTTATTATACAATATAATAAGTTTGGGGCCCTTAAATCATTGGGGGCCCCTGGCTTTAGCCCAATCACCACCCCCCCCCTAATCCGCCATAGCTCGGAAGGGTTGGCTATACTATGTCCGAAATTGACATCTTTTTTTCCTTTAAAAAAAAATTAATAAAGTTAAGAAATAGAAATAGTGGGTATTCTGAATCCAGTGTGGTAAGAGTTGTTAATCTAAAAAGTGATGCATAAGAATTTTATAACTTCCCTAATTTATGGTATGGCCAGATGGCTGTCTCAAAAATACCGGACACTAGTGTCAGGGTCGAAATGTGTCGATGGCACAAAAAAACCAACTTGCAACATTATAATGCTACCTCACTTTGGTGAGAACTGTACTAGAATATGCATCTTCTATATGGGAGCCATCCACCAAAGAAAACATTGATAAACTAGAACAAATTCAAAAAAGAGCTGCCAGATCCATTACTGGAGAATATTCAAAACTGTTTTCATGTTTCCTTTCAAACTTGCAGACAGATCAGGTGCATTTGGGATGGAAATTAGCTCATAGAAAAGCAAGATATTGGTTAATACCTCAGCTGCCAGTATGGCCAACATCGTAATGAACCAACAAAAAGCTGGAGGAGGTACATAACTTTAAATATCTAGGAGCAATTATATCCAGAGATGGTACCTATGAAGCGGAAATTCGAGCTAGAATTGGGTCGGCAATGGCAGCAATGACGAAGTTAACCAAAATATGGAACAGCAAAAAACATAAGCCTGCCAACAAAGCTCAGGCTTTACAGAGCCCTCGTCAAAATCATTGTCCTTTATGGATGTGAGACCTGTACACTAATGGCCACCAATGAAAGCAAGCTGCAGGCATTTGAAAACAAATGCATGAGGAAAATTCTCCAGATCTACTATTTAGAACATAAGACCAATGAATATGTCTGGGACAGAATAAACTCTATTGTGGGGCATCAAGAAACCATCATAACAACAATTAAGAGACGCAAGATGGCATGGTTCGGTCATGTACTGCGACATGATACCATGACAAAAAATTATCCTTCAAGGCACTGTAGAAGGGGGCCGGCGAAGAGGGCGACAACGGAAAAGCTGACTGGACAACATAAAGGAATGGACCGGGATAAAATTGTATGAATTATTGGCCGCCGCTAAAATAGGCCGTAACGGTCACGGGACTGATAATGATGATGATTCAAAACTGACAAGAATAACACCATTAATTGAATCATTAAACCTTGAAACACTAGAGGATAGAAGAACCAAGAGTAAAGTAGTAATCATAACTAAAGCAATTAGAAATACAACACAAAGATAACTTAATACAACCCTCAGATAGACATAAGGATAAAAACACCTTTCTTATTCCGTATGCAAGAACAAAAACATACAAGTTTTCTTTCTTCCCTCCGGAATTTGGGCGTGGAATGGGTTGCCTGAAGAAACCTGGAAAACCAACACTTAATCAACATTTAAAACTCTAATAAAATGCAGGACTAAACACAAACCATAGATAAGCGTAGGACGCAATAATCTTCTATATAAAAGGATCGTATTTTACAGATAAGATAAGATTAAATATAAAATGTCAGACATTGCTTCAATTTTTTCACTGGACAAATAACAATAACACTGGACGGCCCGGTACAAAATTGGACATCTGGATATCCTACTAATTTAGTGTATTTTTATGGGAAGTTTGGCTGCACATTTTTATCCCGTTTGGGCGTATTCTTCCCTTCCTAAAACTTGTAATTTTCCCTCAAAATGTGGGTGAGACTGCAATCAGGCTTATTGATAGTTAGTGATTGATAACATGCAAACAGGGTACGAGTGAACCCGACAGGACGTCACAAAACAGCGAACGTTTCGGCATCGAGCCTTCTTCAACGAACAAAATAGTACACAAACAAATAAAACGAATATACAGAAATTAAAACGTAGCTGTGGTGAGATAGTGAAATCCATGGCCAAAGATAGCAATCTTTACCTAGTGCTTTAATGGGGCTAAAAATATACAGAACGCCAAAAAGACGTTTTAAAATACTGACAAGATGCACATTCACTAATATTCCCGACAAATGGTTGCTTCTAAATGACTAATTGGTAAAATTTCAAAGTAATATTAAGTCATTGAAATGTAATGGAAGGATGAGATTTTTTTCCCCACCAATTAGATGAACAGAGCTAGGAATTAGCTTGTCGCAGTACTTACAACACCAGCAAAACTGGGAATAAAAATATCTCTTTAACATATCCTAATCTGACTTTTAAAACTACGGTCATTTTTTTCCCTGCAGTACAGTAATTAATGAAAAGGTTTATCTTTAACAGTCTTTAATAAAAGTATGTAACATTATTGTAACATTAAAAAGAAAGAAGATTACTATTATTATTACTATGATTATGCGACTAAAACACATTCATAAAACTAAATCTCTAATAAAAATGCAGGACTAAACACAAACCATAGATAAGCGTAGGACGCAATAATCTTCTGTATAGAAGGAGCGTCTGTAAACAGATAAGATAAGATAAAACAATGTTTTATTTACTTATGTTCACTGGTTGTCGGTGTAAACATAGTTTCATCAGGTGTTTAAAAAAACGACATAGACATTTTAGTAACTTGCAATTTGGAGTAATTATCTATAAGAGAGGGAAATTATGGGGTGAGCCGAATTGTGTACATCTACAAATCATCAATCAACCACAGTGACAAGCCCTAAGCTACTTGGCCCAGCTGCTTAGTATTACAGCTGGTCAAAAACTGCCATCTTCCCCGGCCTCTCACCTCAGCTTCGGGCGGTTTATCCAACTTCCTGCGGTCAGGGGATAGTGTAATCAGACCACTGGCTCTTCCAAGCTCATACCATTTCAATAGTCTCCTTTCCCGGTGATTGACCCATTCCGGGTGGCCAAACAATGGTCAAGAAGAGAGGGTCGGGTTGGGAGGGGGCGCGGGAGCGGTGTTACGGTCACCTTTTGGGTAAGCATCCTGGCTGTGGTCAAAGCGACACCGCAGCGTCAAGCTAAGAAGCATTTCAGCTTAAGTGGACAGAGCGAACTAGCGTTTGGGGGGAAAATATAGTATTATCACATGGCTGACCGGTTTCGTTGTTAATTTGACGTAATAGGATGTTTCGCCCCTACAGCGTCACTTTCCCGGGGGCGGTCGTTGGATGTTCAGCTTAGTGACTTAGTGACTTAGTGACTTAGTGACTTAATGACTTAGTGACTTAGTGACTTAATGACTTAATGACTTAGTGACTTAGTGACTTAATGACTTAGTGACTTAGTGACTGAATGACTTAGTGACTTAATGACTTAGTGACTTAGTGACTTAGTGACTTAATGACTTAGTGACTTAATGACTTAATGACTTAGTGACTTAGTGACTTAATGACTTAGTGACTTAGTGACCCCGTGACCCCGAACAGAATTTATCAACTCTGAAACGCGGCAACGAGTCCATCTAGCAAGTTCAGCAGGGCAGAACTTCCAATAGAGAAGAGAGAACAATAGACTTCAATAGACAATATCAATATGTTTATGTTTATTTCTAAAGACTTTCACATTGTATGTTTTTTCGGAAGTTCAATTTTAAATACTACCATCTATATGTTTGGAGTGGCTTAATTCAAAGGGATGTAAAGTAAAAGTAATTATATAAAATTCTCTGCAAACTCATTTTAAAAAGCCACAAAAAAAAACTACAAAAATAAAAGTTCATTAAAACACTTAATTTTTTTATCTTGTTCATTTCTAATAATATTGTATTTAAGCCAGCTTTAAAAAAAATGAATACAAGTTTTTCAAAACATGATTTATGTTTTTAAATAAGTAAGATTATAATCATTAAAGAAATAAGTGATGACCGTTAAACAATTTAAATAAAAGTGGATCGCCATCAAGATACCTTTCTAAAAGGATTTGATGTACTGTATCAGTTGATATAGAGATTACTTCATTAAAAATAACAAAGCAACATAAATAATTTTCAATGTTTGTTATGTCTGTCTGTCCGTGAAGCTACTAATTTTAGAAAGCAGCGCACCAAATTACTGCACCAAAAATAACTCTTTTCGAACGTTCCACATAAAATTGTGTAATATGAAAATAAATGAATAAAGGTAAAAATAAATAAAATAAATGAAAGTTCGGTATTACATTACTTTTTATTCTGATGTGTATTTTTTAAAAATAAATTGATTTCAGCTGAAATGTATTTATTTTGAAAACTTCCGTCACGGGTAATACACTAGTAAAAATATATTCATTTAAATAATAAAAGTAAATTGTAAAATCTAGCTCTAGAAAATCAATTGGCCTAAAGATTTATTTGTTAAAACTGACTTTTTGGGGGTACCAAAATACGGCCCGCAATGCCATTTCATCCGGCCTGCTACCGGTACTTGAATAATGAATGTGCTTTATAATTTATAGATTATATGACACACGAGAAGTTTTCATACAATAATAATTTATAAATTAAATTTAGTATACAAGAAGGGGAAACCCCGGCTGATATATGATTACAATTTACTATTTTCAATTATTTCATTTAGAGTTTTGCATTTAAAAAAATTATTTTCGCTTGATTTGATCACTTTTTAAAGCAAATAAATATGTTGGTTGTATATTTTCTATTGCTGCGAAAATTAACGATTAATTTCTCGATTAATCGTTAAAAATTTTTATCGATTAAAATAATTTTAATCTATAAAAATTCGATTAAAATTAAAGAAAATATTTGTAATATTTTTTTTAATGTATTAATAAATAATTAATTATTAATAATTAATAATAATTTATATATTTTTTACGTACAAACTCCTCCCGCGTAATATTATAATTTATTTTATTAATTTATGTGGACCGGCAGACGTCAACTAAAAAATGGCTGACAGCATCAGCACAGTTAAATTTAAACATATAACTGGAAAGTTGAGCAAATTTTTTGTTTTTAAGCTAACTGCGGATGGCAAAGTCGAAGATGGTGAAAACGTTGCCATAAACAATTCTCTTTTAAAGGATCGAATACATCGCTGACGTACCACCTTCAGCACAAACATCCGATCAAGTATCAACACATTGACATAAAATTTAGTTCAAAATATTCTTAATTTTCAATGTCTGTGAGACAGGGGGAATAACTCAATAAAATAAAAAAGTCAATTACCTGTTTTTGTTACTTCCCTTGAAATGTTCAGTTTAATGCCGTCATGAATTTTCATTGTTGGCTTTAATTGAAATTAACGATTAATTAATCGTTAATTTTTCAAAAGTTAACGATTAAATTTTAATTAATCAATAACAGCCCTAATATTTTCAAATGATTTTTTTTTATTTCCCTCTTTTGACCCACTGTCAACACATGAGGCGGGAGGCTAAACTTAAACTTAGTTTTTTGTCTTGAATGGTTATGCGCCGCGCTCATCATTTTGTCAGCCATCCTGGCGGCCGCAAAGTTTGCTGGCCACTGTTTTTAAAGCAAAAGAAACAAATTAATTTAATTGTTTAAAGTGTTAAAATTAGCGTTTAATTTTGTTTCATGAACAAAGAATATTGTTAAAACTGTCGAAATGAAATGGGGTAAGAAAAGAGAAAAGAAAGTGGTGGAATTTTATTTAAAGTAAAATTGTTTTATCGAATACAACACTGTTTAGAAGAACATGGGTATTGATGGATTAAAATAACATTGTTATCGTTAGTTTAAAATATTATTGGTATCGTTAGTTTAAAATAACATTGGTATCGTTAGTTTAAAATAACATTGGTATCGTTAGTTTAAAATAACATTGGTATCGTTAGTTTAAAATAACATGGGTATCGTTAGTTTAAAATAACATTGGTATCGTTAGTTTAAAATAACATTGGTATCGTTAGTTTAAAATAACATTGGTATCGTTAGTTTAAAATAACATGGGTATCGTTAGTTTAAAATAACATGGGTATCGTTAGTTTAAAATAACATGGTATCGTTAGTTTAAAATAACATTGGTATCGTTAGTTTAAAATAACATGGTTTATCGTTAGTTTAAAATAACATGGGTATCGTTAGTTTAAAATAACATGGGTATCGTTAGTTTAAAATAACATGGGTATCGTTAGTTTAAAATAACATGTTTATCGTTAGTTTAAAATAACATGGTTATCGTTAGTTTAAAATAACATGGGTATCGTTAGTTTAAAATAACATGGTTATCGTTAGTTTAAAATAACATGTTTATCGTTAGTTTAAAATAACATGGGTATCGTTAGTTTAAAATAACATGGTTATCGTTAGTTTAAAATAACATGGTTTATCGTTAGTTTAAAATAACATTGGTATCGTTAGTTTAAAATAACATGGTTTATCGTTAGTTTAAAATAACATGGTTATCGTTAGTTTAAAATAACATGGTTATCGTTAGTTTAAAATAACATGGGTATCGTTAGTTTAAAATAACATGGTTATCGTTAGTTTAAAATAACATGGTTATCGTTAGTTTAAAATAACATGGTTATCGTTAGTTTAAAATAACATTGGTATCGTTAGTTTAAAATAACATGGTTATCGTTAGTTTAAAATAACATGGGTATCGTTAGTTTAAAATAACATGGTATCGTTAGTTTAAAATAACATGGTTATCGTTAGTTTAAAATAACATGTGTATCGTTAGTTTAAAATAACATTGGGTATCGTTAGTTTAAAATAACATGGGTATCGTTAGTTTAAAATAACATGGGTATCGTTAGTTTAAAATAACATGGGTATCGTTAGTTTAAAATAACATGGTATCGTTAGTTTAAAATAACATTGGTATCGTTAGTTTAAAATAACATGTGGTATCGTTAGTTTAAAATAACATGGGTATCGTTAGTTTAAAATAACATTGGGTATCGTTAGTTTAAAATAACATTGGTATCGTTAGTTTAAAATAACATGTGTATCGTTAGTTTAAAATAACATGGGTATCGTTAGTTTAAAATAACATTGGTATCGTTAGTTTAAAATAACATGGGTATCGTTAGTTTAAAATAACATGGTATCGTTAGTTTAAAATAACATGGTTATCGTTAGTTTAAAATAACATGGGTATCGTTAGTTTAAAATAACATGGGTATCGTTAGTTTAAAATAACATGGGTATCGTTAGTTTAAAATAACATGTGTATCGTTAGTTTAAAATAACATGGGTATCGTTAGTTTAAAATAACATGGGTATCGTTAGTTTAAAATAACATGGTTATCGTTAGTTTAAAATAACATGGTTATCGTTAGTTTAAAATAACATTGGTATCGTTAGTTTAAAATAACATGGGTATCGTTAGTTTAAAATAACATGGTATCGTTAGTTTAAAATAACATGGGTATCGTTAGTTTAAAATAACATGGGTATCGTTAGTTTAAAATAACATGGGTATCGTTAGTTTAAAATAACATGGTTATCGTTAGTTTAAAATAACATGGGTATCGTTAGTTTAAAATAACATGGGTATCGTTAGTTTAAAATAACATGGGTATCGTTAGTTTAAAATAACATGGTTATCGTTAGTTTAAAATAACATTGGGTATCGTTAGTTTAAAATAACATGGTATCGTTAGTTTAAAATAACATGGGTATCGTTAGTTTAAAATAACATGGGTATCGTTAGTTTAAAATAACATTGGTATCGTTAGTTTAAAATAACATGGTATCGTTAGTTTAAAATAACATGGTATCGTTAGTTTAAAATAACATTGGGTATCGTTAGTTTAAAATAACATTGGGTATCGTTAGTTTAAAATAACATGGGTATCGTTAGTTTAAAATAACATGGTTATCGTTAGTTTAAAATAACATGGGTATCGTTAGTTTAAAATAACATTGGGTATCGTTAGTTTAAAATAACATGGGTATCGTTAGTTTAAAATAACATTGGTATCGTTAGTTTAAAATAACATGGGTATCGTTAGTTTAAAATAACATGGGTATCGTTAGTTTAAAATAACATGGGTATCGTTAGTTTAAAATAACATGGGTATCGTTAGTTTAAAATAACATGGTATCGTTAGTTTAAAATAACATGGGTATCGTTAGTTTAAAATAACATGGTATCGTTAGTTTAAAATAACATGGTATCGTTAGTTTAAAATAACATGGGTATCGTTAGTTTAAAATAACATGGGTATCGTTAGTTTAAAATAACATGGTTATCGTTAGTTTAAAATAACATGGGTATCGTTAGTTTAAAATAACATGGGTATCGTTAGTTTAAAATAACATGGGTATCGTTAGTTTAAAATAACATGGTATCGTTAGTTTAAAATAACATTGGTATCGTTAGTTTAAAATAACATGGTATCGTTAGTTTAAAATAACATGGGTATCGTTAGTTTAAAATAACATGGGTATCGTTAGTTTAAAATAACATGGTATCGTTAGTTTAAAATAACATGGGTATCGTTAGTTTAAAATAACATGGTTATCGTTAGTTTAAAATAACATGGGTATCGTTAGTTTAAAATAACATGGTATCGTTAGTTTAAAATAACATGGGTATCGTTAGTTTAAAATAACATGGGTATCGTTAGTTTAAAATAACATGGGTATCGTTAGTTTAAAATAACATGGGTATCGTTAGTTTAAAATAACATTGGGTATCGTTAGTTTAAAATAACATGGGTATCGTTAGTTTAAAATAACATGGGTATCGTTAGTTTAAAATAACATGGGTATCGTTAGTTTAAAATAACATGGGTATCGTTAGTTTAAAATAACATTGGTATCGTTAGTTTAAAATAACATGGTATCGTTAGTTTAAAATAACATGGGTATCGTTAGTTTAAAATAACATGGGTATCGTTAGTTTAAAATAACATGGGTATCGTTAGTTTAAAATAACATGGGTATCGTTAGTTTAAAATAACATGGTTATCGTTAGTTTAAAATAACATGGGTATCGTTAGTTTAAAATAACATGGGTATCGTTAGTTTAAAATAACATGGTATCGTTAGTTTAAAATAACATGTTTATCGTTAGTTTAAAATAACATGGGTATCGTTAGTTTAAAATAACATGGGTATCGTTAGTTTAAAATAACATGGTATCGTTAGTTTAAAATAACATGGTATCGTTAGTTTAAAATAACATGGTATCGTTAGTTTAAAATAACATTGGTATCGTTAGTTTAAAATAACATTGGGTATCGTTAGTTTAAAATAACATGGGTATCGTTAGTTTAAAATAACATGGGTATCGTTAGTTTAAAATAACATGGGTATCGTTAGTTTAAAATAACATGGTTATCGTTAGTTTAAAATAACATGGGTATCGTTAGTTTAAAATAACATTGGTATCGTTAGTTTAAAATAACATGGGTATCGTTAGTTTAAAATAACATGGGTATCGTTAGTTTAAAATAACATGGTTATCGTTAGTTTAAAATAACATGGGTATCGTTAGTTTAAAATAACATGGGTATCGTTAGTTTAAAATAACATGGGTATCGTTAGTTTAAAATAACATGTGTATCGTTAGTTTAAAATAACATGGGTATCGTTAGTTTAAAATAACATTGGTATCGTTAGTTTAAAATAACATGGTATCGTTAGTTTAAAATAACATGGTATCGTTAGTTTAAAATAACATGGGTATCGTTAGTTTAAAATAACATGGGTATCGTTAGTTTAAAATAACATGGTTATCGTTAGTTTAAAATAACATTGGTATCGTTAGTTTAAAATAACATGGTTATCGTTAGTTTAAAATAACATGGGTATCGTTAGTTTAAAATAACATGGGTATCGTTAGTTTAAAATAACATGGGTATCGTTAGTTTAAAATAACATGGGTATCGTTAGTTTAAAATAACATGGGTATCGTTAGTTTAAAATAACATGGTTATCGTTAGTTTAAAATAACATTGGGTATCGTTAGTTTAAAATAACATGGTATCGTTAGTTTAAAATAACATGGGTATCGTTAGTTTAAAATAACATGGTATCGTTAGTTTAAAATAACATGGGTATCGTTAGTTTAAAATAACATGGTTATCGTTAGTTTAAAATAACATTGGTATCGTTAGTTTAAAATAACATGGGTATCGTTAGTTTAAAATAACATGGGTATCGTTAGTTTAAAATAACATGGGTATCGTTAGTTTAAAATAACATGGGTATCGTTAGTTTAAAATAACATGGTATCGTTAGTTTAAAATAACATGTGTATCGTTAGTTTAAAATAACATGGGTATCGTTAGTTTAAAATAACATTGGTATCGTTAGTTTAAAATAACATGGGTATCGTTAGTTTAAAATAACATGGTTTATCGTTAGTTTAAAATAACATGGGTATCGTTAGTTTAAAATAACATTGGGTATCGTTAGTTTAAAATAACATGGGTATCGTTAGTTTAAAATAACATGGGTATCGTTAGTTTAAAATAACATGGTTATCGTTAGTTTAAAATAACATGGGTATCGTTAGTTTAAAATAACATGGGTATCGTTAGTTTAAAATAACATGGGTATCGTTAGTTTAAAATAACATGGTATCGTTAGTTTAAAATAACATGGGTATCGTTAGTTTAAAATAACATGGGTATCGTTAGTTTAAAATAACATGTGTATCGTTAGTTTAAAATAACATGGTTATCGTTAGTTTAAAATAACATTGGTATCGTTAGTTTAAAATAACATGGGTATCGTTAGTTTAAAATAACATTGGTATCGTTAGTTTAAAATAACATGGGTATCGTTAGTTTAAAATAACATTGGTATCGTTAGTTTAAAATAACATGGGTATCGTTAGTTTAAAATAACATGGTATCGTTAGTTTAAAATAACATTGGTATCGTTAGTTTAAAATAACATGGTATCGTTAGTTTAAAATAACATTGGTATCGTTAGTTTAAAATAACATTGGTATCGTTAGTTTAAAATAACATGGGTATCGTTAGTTTAAAATAACATGGGTATCGTTAGTTTAAAATAACATGGGTATCGTTAGTTTAAAATAACATGGGTATCGTTAGTTTAAAATAACATGGGTATCGTTAGTTTAAAATAACATGGTATCGTTAGTTTAAAATAACATGTGTATCGTTAGTTTAAAATAACATGGGTATCGTTAGTTTAAAATAACATTGGTATCGTTAGTTTAAAATAACATGGGTATCGTTAGTTTAAAATAACATGTTTATCGTTAGTTTAAAATAACATGGGTATCGTTAGTTTAAAATAACATGGGTATCGTTAGTTTAAAATAACATGGGTATCGTTAGTTTAAAATAACATGTGTATCGTTAGTTTAAAATAACATGGGTATCGTTAGTTTAAAATAACATGGGTATCGTTAGTTTAAAATAACATGGGTATCGTTAGTTTAAAATAACATGTTTATCGTTAGTTTAAAATAACATGTTTATCGTTAGTTTAAAATAACATGGTTATCGTTAGTTTAAAAAAACATGGTTATCGTTAGTTTAAAATAACATGGGTATCGTTAGTTTAAAATAACATCGGTATCGTTAGTTTAAAATAACATGGGTATCGTTAGTTTAAAATAACATTGGTATCGTTAGTTTAAAATAACATTGGTATCGTTAGTTTAAAATAACATTGGTATCGTTAGTTTAAAATAACATTGGTATCGTTAGTTTAAAATAACATTGGTATCGTTAGTTTAAAATAACATGGGTATCGTTAGTTTAAAATAACATTGGTATCGTTAGTTTAAAATAACATGTTTATCGTTAGTTTAAAATTTAAAACTATTTTTAAACAGCGTTATGAAAGTGAAAATTATTTTTACAAAATTTTAACAGATGTAAAAGTATCGAAAACCCAAGCCTTTCAACTCAGGGGTTGATTAAGATTGCACGGGGCCCCTGGCAGCAATTCCACCTGGGGCCCAGTCCAGCCACTTTATTATACAATATAACATATTTGGGGACCCTTAATTAAGCCTAATCAGACCACCCCCCTTAATCCGCCCCTGTTTCAACCTGTGCAGACCCAGATGGACTCTGGTCGGGGGCCCGTAAAGAAGTGGTCCCCGTGAGGAGTGATTTTATTATGGCGATGTTGGGCTTGAAGAATGCGGAGGAGCCGACACGTAACCAAATTATTGGTTGGGGCCTAATATTTCTGGTGGCGAAATTGGTGCACATATCGGAGTAGTTAACTCACATTGGAAATAGTGGACAAAAATAGTTTTGATATACGGTATTTATCTTAACAAAATTATTGATCCATTTTAAAAAAAGTTAATAAATATTAAGAATACACTTCTACAATCATTTAAATAACATATTTTTTAAATATTTAAAATAACACAACTTATAATGTCTAACCGATTGATGTGCTAGGGTTGTCAATTAGGCAGAGAGATATTGATATAAACTAAATATTTGTCCCAAATTTTCATTAAAAAAAACAAGAACTTGAAAACAAAAGAATGTAAAACACGTAGGGCTGAGGAAATTAACGATTAATTAATCGATTAATCGTTAAAAAGTTTAATCGATAAAAATTAATTTGATCGATTAAAAATTTAAGAAAATATTTCTAATTGTTTTTTGCTCCAATTTATAAATTTTTTTTTACTTACACACTTTTCCCCTTGTATTATTATTATTATTTATTTAGATGTGCATACGTAAACAAAAATGTTTTTCTTCCTTATTTCTTGCATAGCAGAGCGAATTTGTTGTGTTACGTCACAAAATTTGGGAGCCATGGAATTACCGCAACTTAACCGATTTCGCAAAATAATGAATCGCAACTTAACAAGATCTATATATGTCTTATAAAAATATAATTAATAAAAATTAATCGATAAAATTTTTACCCGATTAATCGAACAAAATTTATTTAATCAGTACCAGCCCTAAGAATACGATGTCCCAACATTTACTATTATTTATGATGAACTATTGACTTCTATATAATTTTATGTTTTCAAACATTACTATAACGAAAAGTGTGTCGACTATGTGGAACTAAATAACATTTCCTCGCACTTGAAATGCAGTAGGAAAAATTGTAAAATATAATGATTTTTGTGTTTGCTTTTTACAAATCGCTATAGATCTATATTATTTCTAGGATGTTGTTATTTATTGTCAATTTAAATCTAGGCTGAAATTTATTATTTGTCTACTAACTAATATCAAAGATTCTAGTCATTGTCCGTTGTTATATTACTGTCATCAAACGGAAGTTACCTAAATACACGACTGTGTATTACTTGTGTTTGTCTGAAGCCCATTTGTAAGATCAAGTGTGTGTTTGTCTTTAGGCTTAAGAGTGTGTGTTTGTGTGTGTATTTTAATGTGTTGAACGATTTTTCGTGTGTGTGTGTGTGTGCTAAGTGCCACAAGGATATTATTAGCTTTTAACTCGAATGACCCCATTAGGCTAAGCAAAAGTATAATATGAACTATCTGAAGGTGATGTGCCCCCACTTGGAGTACATCTTGTATTTCAATATGGAACATAACCTTACAATATTATTTGATTCCAAAACCAATTATTCAATTGATACGTATAACAATTTATTTAAACCCCAATACAAAATACAACATAACAGATAAAAACAAAAAAAATTAACACAGCGATTACTGTTAAAATTTCAGTAATAATTGTTAATTCATATCATGAGAAACCTATTTGTATGACTTGATAAAACAAAGGTCTGACACCTTCGCCCCTATCCCTTCCCCGCGATTTACTAAGGAAAAAAACACATTCAAAGGCCCCGATACACATGTAGGGAATTAGTTTAATATCATAAACCGTAACACAATTTAGTTAATTGATTTTTTTTCTTCTTCTTCATAAATTCAAAGTTTAAAAATATTTTATAGCTCCGCTCACCTAGCCAGTGGTAAAAACCAGAGACTTAGAGCCAGGACCAGGACAATCCTGAAGATGACGGAGATTATGGCGACAGGCCAGGGACAAAGAAGCAGCAGTTAAATCCTGCGGGACAAAGAGTTACATGAGTGGATAGCTCAGCTGTTGGCGCCGCCCATCTGCTCGTGTCATATCGACATTGCATCAACCCATTAGTCAACCAGGGGACTAGCTGTTTTCTCTTATGGCTAGATCTCAAGGTCTTTACGGGTACGGGGGGGGGGAGGCTCTGCGAATTTGGATCTTCGAGTTCATCGCGACCGTAGACTCGGGCCGTTCATGGGGGGTCAGCCATAGATGTAAATGGAGGTCAGTCATAGATGTAAATGGCGGTCAGCAATAGAAGTAAATAGTGGTCACTATTTTATATCAATCGGATCTATAGTCGCCTTCAGCGGTTTAATAGTATTCATTGTACAGTATTCGTGCGTGAGTCTACCGTATAGACTAGTATAGAGTATGAGCTGTAAACGTTCAAACATCTGCGTGGATAGGGTACATGCTCCTCATTCATGGGTCTGTAGTCTGGTGGCATAGGAGCCGTCAAAACTATTGGACATGTCCAAGCGAAAAACAAAACAAAACAAGTAAAAACTACTAATTTTCATCTGTGTATTAGTATTATTGATTTATTTATTTTAATTTGTTTTTTTTTGTTTTTTGTGTGGACACACTGGAAATCCCCAATTCAACAACTGGCATGTTTTAAAAAATGAACAGAAAAAAAGTAGAAGTATCGGAGAGTGATTTAAAATTATTATGGAAAACTATTTTTATTTGTTAGGGCTCATTACAGATACTGATTTAAAATGTTAAGAAAATCAGTGACGTATGAAATTAAAAATATTATATTAAATAAAAAGACGCTAAACAACACAACATACACAAATTAAGCATTTGGGAGAATCTCGTGACAAAATCAAGAACTTGTCCTGCACACCCCGTACTGTGTACCCGTGACCTTGGGCTTTCTTGAAGAAGAGATTTTCAGAGTGATTTTGTATTTATAATATTTTTGAATCCCTTATATGAACTTCACCGCCGTCTCTGTCTTGGGCTCGGCGGGCGGGCGGGCGGAAAAACAGAAGTCAATAATGACCCACTTCCCATGACCCGATCGAACTGAAATTTGGCACACGGACCCGACTTACCTAACAATGCATCGTATCAAAATTTCAGATCGATCGATAGTACCGTAATTAAATTAATGCATTTTTAGTTTATCCTTATATGAGGTATGTAATTCAAAATTCACTGTTTGTTATTGTTTTTCTTCTGCCAGTTTCACGTGAGTTTGAGTTGACGCCGACCGTCGTGTTGACGCCGACCGTCGTGCCGACACCCCCTCACATCCCACCCCCATTTATTAAAGACAAGGGACATCACTCGGTGTCAGTCTGTAAATGTTTGAAAATAATCAATACTGTTAGTTATGTCTCATATATAAGGGATTTATAGTCAAAAACTTTGTTTTTACGGGTTTGTTTTATTAAATCCCTTATATTAACTTCATCGCCGTCTCTCTCTCTGTCTCTCTGTCTGTCGTTCGTCGACGGGCGGGCGGTCAAACAAAAGTAAAATTGACCCACTTCCCGTAAAGCCATCGAGCTGAAATTTGGCTCACTGTCCCGTGTCACCTACAAATGCATCGTATCAAAATTTCAGATCGATCGAACGTACCGTAATTAAATTAATGCATTTTTAGTTTATCTATATAAAACTATATGTAGCGGTCGCTATTGTTTACATTTTACGGTCACTTGACTTCACGCCAGCCATCGATGACCATATCTCGTGTTTTAACCAGGTGAAATTCACTCAGTTTCAGGCTGTAAATGTTTGTCGCATTGGAACATAATCAATACTTTAGTTCTGTCTCATCTATAAGGGATTTATAGTAAAAAACGTTGTTTTTACGGGGCTATTTAATTAAATCCCTTATATTAACTTCACGGCCGTCTCTCTCTGTCTCTCTGTCTCTCTCTCTCTCTCTCTCTCTCTCTCTCTCTCTCTCTGTCTGTCTGTCGTTCGTCGTCGGGCGAATGGGAAAAAAAGTAAAAAGAAGACCCACTTCCCGTGATTGCATCGAGCTGAAATTTGGCACATAGACTCTTGTTACCTAACAATGCATCGTATCAAAATTTAAGATCGATCAAACGTACCATTATAAAATTAATGCATTTAATATGCCTTAACTCCCCTTTGCTGTATAACCCGAGAGGAGAAAGGTCTGGTCACCGATCGCTGTACTGAGCTCAGCGTGACATGTAAAATAAAGCACGCCGGTACATCAATGGGTGGCGTCAAAGCGTGAACTGAACTGGCACGTGGAACAAAAAAAATAACAAACTGTAAAATTGAATTTTATATGTTGTATAGAGATAAACTAAAAATGAATTAATTTAATTACCGTACGTTTGATCGATCTAAAATTTTGATACGTTGCATTGTTAGGTGACAAGAGTCTGTGTGCCAAATTTTAGCTCGATGGAATCATGGGAAGTGTGTCATTTGTGACTTTTGTTTTTCCGCCTGACCGACAACGAACGACAGACATAGAGAGAGAGAGAGAGAGAGAGGGAGAGAGAAAGAGACAGAGAGAGACGGCGGTGAACTTAATATATGGGATTTAATTAAACAACCCCGTAAAACTAAGTTTTTCACTATAAATCCCTTATATATGAGACATATCTAAAAGTATTGATTATGTTCAAACGCGACAAACATTTACAGACTGACAGTGAAATCCCCTGGCTTTAAAACCGGGTGAGGGACGGGAGGGGGTGTGAACATCGACGGGTGGCGTCAACGCGTGAACTCGCCTGGAACGTGAAAGAAAAACAAAAGCAAACCTTGAATTTGAATTACATATGTTATATAGAGATAAACTAAAAATGTATTAAACGAGGGGTCGGTGCTTATGAGATTTAACATATGCAGTTCACTCATTCTCTCACTTATAGATCTCTCTTTTGCTTCTAAATTATACATCTTTAATTATTATACCAAACACCCGCCTCACGTTTTTAGTCATATTAAATGAAAGTACTTGAACTTTTAAGTTTTAAATTATTTTCTTCTTTTTAGTCCATTTATAAAAACGTGGTTTTTAAAAATCCTTTTTTTACCTTTATTTATTGTACCTCCGTTAAACCGCAACAAAATGTCCGTGCAGAGACACTTTTGGGTGGTACCTTCATCACATTTGAAGGACGGTCCCAGAGAAGTCACGTGACAGGGGCTCAGAGACCATAACATCAGACCTTAATTGGCCTTTTATCGATTCCCCGAATCTCTGCCGTTGCCGGAAACAACCATCTCAGGGTGTTAAATACATTGCGATTTCTACCAAAATCTGTCATCTAGAGATGCTATTGCTGAACAACGTTGAAACATTTGTCGTGGAACATAGGTGGAACATTGCTCGTGGAACAGGACTATAGGTGGAACATAGGTGGAACATTAGTCGAGGAACATATGTGGAACATTGCTCGTGGAACAGGACTATAGGTGGAACATAGGTGGAACATTTGTCGAGGAACACATGTGGAACATTGCTCGTGGAACAGGACTATATAGATGGAACATAGGTGGAACATTAGTCGAGGAACATATGCGGAACAAAGCTCGTGGAACAGGACTATAGGTGGAACAATAGTTGTGGAACATTGGTCGTGAAACAGTCGACATCTTCATTAAAAAGTACGCTATTATTTGACTATATTTTACAGGGGAAAGTGTTATTATGCTGTGATAAACCTTCAGTGTCAATGGGTCTGGCATATTAGAATATTAATGAGGAACAGTAGCGAAAAATGTGTGTACGCGGATGTATTGGAGATCTTATACTTAACGAATAGCTTATACCGACACAGTGTGGTCGCCTCTTAGTATCAAATTAATCCTTCAGATAAATTGTGGATTAAAAAAAATGTGTTTGTGTGCACTAGTTAACGACTTGCAAAGGCCTGACTCTCGTGTAGCTCCTGACTCCTGGGCTTGTACATTGATAATTCACCACGGTGTCTTCTTCTTGTTTTCCCCTGTGTATTCAAAGAGTAAGACTCTTTATATGTTGTTGTTGTTTGTGTTGCAGTTACTCTTACCATCCCCAAGAGTCTGTTCAAAATCCATTTCTGATTGATGACTGCTTTGACTCTGCGCAGCAGCTAGGGTTTAATTAATTTGTTGACGTTCTTCTGGGTTTTCTTGTTTTATTGTCAAAGATGTCGTCTTGCCGACACGTTTGTTGTTTTCTTGTCTCTTTATTTCCACCCCAGGCGTAATTCATTCTATATTTAATTGATTTCTGTTTTCTATTACTGGTGCTTGGGTCCGTCCATAAAGGTGTCCAGGATTTGTGACCGCTTGTGACGTTAAAAATTGTAAAAAAAAAGCGTGACGTACTTTATGGAAAGGCCCCTTGTTGGAGGAGATTGTATCTACCGTGCGGGGAAATGGGAAAATTTAAAACTTTGATCCTTGAAGTGAAGTGCCGAGTGTAATCGTAGGTTTGTAAGGTTAATCTTCGTGAGTGGAGCGGAGTGACCAGTATACTGACCGGGTAACCTCACAAAACACCCTGGTGGGTCAAACACTGGCTTTCCGGTGTGGCGCCGAGTGATAAAGTCTTATTTCATTGTAGGGTATGGGTCCCCTTCTCCGCTTAATTTGTTGCTGGCCTAAAAGAAAATCGCCATGCAAAAAAGTTAAAGCAGTGAAAATAAAAGAACGTTTTTAAAACTAAAAAAAAAGTATCTCAAACCGATGTAGACTTAATTTTTTTAGTCTTTTGACGGGTTTTGGTGTTTGCCTAAATTTCTAAAAGTACACGGAATATTGGTCCTATAGGTATGATTATTTTCAAGAACCCCTGAGTGATATCAAACGATCAAAGATAGCGAGTGCCCTCTCGATCAATGAAGCACAAACTTTTTCATCGGCATGTCCGTCACGCGACAGCTCGTTAATGGTGCGCAGATAGCATCTCCTCGAACCTACCCCTGCCAGCCCCCCCCCACCTCCCCCCCCTTTTGAAGCCACCATGTCCATACCACAGGGCCAGTCATCTCAAACTGGATCCTTTGTGGACCATAAGCATGGGCACCGTTTAATGTACCGATCCGATGTCGTACTCACAGGGAATTATGGAGACGAACCCCCCCCCCTCATTTTCTACAGGGAACATGACAATCTGAGAGTGGGTTGAAAAGAGAGATGCGAACAGCTTTCACTAGTTCGGTATTAACACTATGATTGGCGGAACGTTGGCAGCTGGCTGTAAAAGAAAACTTGTGGTGATTTGGTGCCAAATATCGTCTGTAAGATGTCATTCTTTTTTTTTCCGCTGTTGTTTTAGGGCAAGAAAACCGTGCGCTGATGGCAAAATCCCTTGTGCCACTGGGTTCACCACATTTGAAATGGGATGAGACCACAGATGGCTCGTGAGAACGAAGTTATCCAAGTGAAGTATCAGCATTTAACCATTGGTAATACACCCGTAGAAACCCGTTGGTAATAAAACTATCAGTAGTTATGCAATGATTATAAGACAGCAATATTTGTGCATTGCGTCTCATTGCGTTAAAATCCAGTCCCTTTGAGCTTACTAGCTATATTCATATCTACTTTTAAATTAAACTATTTTATTATTTATATGGATTTTTAAAATATAAAACTTAATATAATTTAGATTGATCTGTGGAAATGGGACAAACAATGCTTGCGTCGATCTTTTATATTAAACTATTAAACTAGCAGACACGACACCGGGCCCATCAGTTTACATATTAAGTTTGAAAATCTGTCATTTCAAATCAAATTCATAACAACATATAAATATATTTATCTATATTTCTCAATATCGTGTAAAATTGAATGGGGAGTACAATATTAAAAGTTTATAAAAAAAAACACATTTAGGGCCCCTAGCCCCGAGGAACTGGACATTAGGAGCTCAGTGCCCTATAGTAATTTAATATAGGCTCTTATGTTTTTATATACCAAGTTTGGTCAAAGCAGTTATTTTCTCATTATCTAACACTTAAACTAATTTTTATAAAGCTAATATAAGGAAAAAATACATTAAGAGGCCCCCGGCCCCATTCGGTTAATGATTTACATTTTGAAAACCTGTTCATTTAAATTTATTTTCATCATTGATATATTTAAGAGTGGGGGATAATATCTTAGAGTAAACCAAAAAAAAAGAGACATTAGTGGCTCCCGACCCATTCGATCTAAGATGTAAATTTCAAAATGCTGTTCATTTTAATTCAGTTTCACCATGTATATATTTCTCAAGATCGTTAAAAATAAAATGGCAAATAATATCTCAAACATATACGAAAAAAGACATTAGTGGCTCCCGGCCCATTCGATCTCAGATGTAAATTTCAAAATGCTGTTCATTTTAATTCAGTTTCATCATGTATATATTTCTCAAGATCGTTAAAAATAAAATGGCAAATAATATCTCAAACATATACGAAAAAAGGACATTTTGGGCCCCGGCCCTAAATAAATTGGACATTAGAAGTGCAGTGCCCTTTGTTTTTTTAATATGGGCTACCAAGATTTTATATACAAAGTTTGGTTAAGATCCATTCATTTACTCAGTATCAAACGCATAAACTAATTTTTATGTAGCTCATATAAACAAAAAATGATATTAAGGGCCCCAGGGCCCATTTAGTGCAAGATGTCAAGTTCAAATCACCTGTTTATTTCAATCAATTTCATAGTGGATGTGTTAATTATATTTCTCAAGATCTTTAATACTTGAATGGGGAATAAAATCTTAAACGTTTATTAAAAAAGACATTTTGGGCCCCCAGCCCTGAATAAATGATCATTAGGAGTTCATTGCCCTATAGTATTTTAACATTCGACGTCAAGGCTTTAAATACAAATTTTGGTTAAGATCCATCAAATGTATACATTAGCTAACGCTTAAATTAATTTGTATGTAGCTCATATAAGACAAAAATCATATCATGGGCCCCCGGCGCCCCATGTGTGTTAAATTTTGCAAAAAAAAGTAGCCAGTGACCATTCCAGGAGCGTACTCAAAAGTCTCCAAAAGTTTCATGGCGTTCGGATGAATGGTTTAGTCAGCTTTAAAGGACATACATACATACATACATACGTACATACATACATACATACATACATACATACATACATACATACATACATACATACATACATACATACATACATACATACATACATACATACATACTTTGATTTTTATATACATTATAGATTTACTATAGTATATCCATCTTTGACATTTAACAGTTTGTTCATATAATCTATCTTTGATAACAAACCAACGATACTATATATCGATCTTTAAAATTCAATTAATTTTCACGTCTTGGTAATGGTCCTGTTTGCGGTAACTTTGTAATGATTGTATTCTCTCCCTTCCCTGCTTGTACTCACACGCCAGCGCTGTATTCTCTCCCTTCCCTGCTTGTACTCACACGCCAGCGCTGTTTCAAACGTAAGCCGGAGGAATCCTGTCCCAACGCGTCGGTTGAACTGAATCGAGGAGCGGGGGGAGCACAGCAGCGAGGAGCGGGGGGAGCACAGCAGCGAGGAGCGGGGGAGCACAGCAGCGCTGGGGGGAACAAGATCAGAAACTTGTTTTTTGATACGCTGCCAGGAGTTCTTCCAGCCATCTGGCAGCATTGATGTAGCCGGTGGTTTGGGGGGGGGGTGTTGAGCTGGGGGGGGGGTTGGGGGGGATAGGAATCTGAGGGAAAGGATTTGAGACCATGGTGTAATAAAGTGAGCAGGGGTAAGGGGGTATATATGGAGGCAGACGCAACGTTTCGAAGTAAGAGGTGGGGGGGTGTTGTTTTTTTCTCCCTTGTAGAGTGAAATTTTATACGACGAGAATATGGTGTGGTGAAGGTGCGTGGTCAGAAGGGGCCACTGTGTCGGTAGAGAAATGCATTAGATTCAATGAACAACTGTGGCACTCTGACTCTGTTACAGAGAGAGAGCGAGAGAGAGAGAAAGAGAGAGAGAGAGAGAAAGAGAGAGAGGGGGAGAGAGAGGAGGGAGAGAGAGAGAAAGATAGGGAGAGAGAGAAAGAGAGAGAGAGAGAGAGAGAGAGAGAGAAAGATAGAGTGAGAGAGAGAAAGAGAGAGAGAGAGAAAGAGAGAGAGAGAGAGAGAGGGGGGGAGGGAGAGAGAGAGGGAGGGAGAGAGAGAGAGAGAGAGGAGAGAGAGTAAGGAAAACCCCAGACAAATTGTTAGAAGTAAAGATAGATGGTAGGAATCAATACAGTGAAGACAGTAACGTATTAGACTGAATACTGTAAGGCAGTGCTTCTAAAACTGGTGGTCCGCGGTCCGGTGCCGGTCCGTGGGCCATCCGCCGCCGGTCCGCAGAAGTTATAACAAAAGGACAGAAAAAAGTGTCAGTGCAGGGAAAATAGTCCACCGGTCCCTGGTGCAATGTGAAAAATTCCTACCTGCCAGCCATATTAAAAGGTTTGAGCAGCACTGCTGTAAGGAATTGTAATTTATAACTCTGGATGCTGTAAGGAAGGTAGTTTATAACTCTGGATACTCTAAGGAAGGTAATTTATAACACTGGATACTGTAAGGAAGGTAATTTATAACACTGGATACTATAATGAAGGTTATTTATAACTCTGGATACTGTACGGAAGGTAATTTATAACTCTGGATACTGTAAGGAAGGTAATATGTAACACTGGATACTCTAAGGAAGGTAATTTATAACTCTGAAAACTGTAAGGTAGGTAATTTATAACACTGGATACTCCAAGGAAGGTAATTTATAACTCTGAAAACTGTAAGGAAGGTAATTTATAACTCTGGATACTCTAATGAAGGTTATTTATAACTCTGGATACTCTAAGGAAGGTAATTTATAACTCTGAAAACTGTAAGGAAGGTAATTTATAACACTGGATACTCTAAGGAAGGTAATTTATAACTCTGAAAACTGTAAGGAAGGTAATTTATAACTCTTGATACTCTAAGGAAGGTAATTTATAACTCTGAAAACTGTAAGGAAGGTAATTTATAACACTGGATACTCTAAGGAAGGTAATTTATAACTCTGGATACTCTAATGAAGGTTATTTATAACTCTGGATACTGTAAGGGACGGTAATTTATAACTCTTGATACTGTAAGGGACGGTAATTTATAACACTGGATACTGTAAGGGACGGTAATTTATAACACTGGATACTGTAAGGAAGGTAATTTATAACTCTGGGTACTGTAAGGAAGGTAATTTATAACACTGGATACTCTAAGGAAGGTAATTTATAACTCTCGATACAGTAAGGAAGGTAATTTATAACTCTGGATACTCTAAGGAAGGTTATTTATAACTCTGGATACTGTACGGAAGGTAATGTATAACTCTGGATACTGTAAGGAAGGTAATTTATAACACTGGATACTGTAAGGAAGGTAATTTATAACTCTGGATACTGTAAGGAAAGTAATTTATAACTCTGCATACTCTAAGGAAGGTAATTTATAACTCTGAAAACTGTAAGGAAGGTAATTTATAACACTGGATACTCTAAGGAAGGTAATTTATAACTCTGAAAACTGTAAGGAAGGTAATTTATAACTCTGGATACTATAATGAAGGTTATTTATAACTCTGGATACTGTAAGGGACGGTAATTTATAACTCTGGATACTGTAAGGGACGGTAATTTATAACTCTGGATACTGAAAGGGACGGTAATTTATAAAACAGGATACTGTAAGGAAGGCAATTTATAACTATGGATACTGTAAGGAAGGTAATTTATAACACTGGATACTGTAAGGAAGGTAATTTATAACACTGGATACTGTAAGGGACGGTAATTTATAACACTGGATACTCTAAGGAAGGTAATTTATAACACTGGATACTGTAAGGGACGGTAATTTATAACACTGGATACTGTAAGGAAGGTAATTTATAACTCTGGATACTGTAAGGAAGGTAATTTATAACACTGGATACTCTAAGGAAGGTAATTTATAACTCTGGATACTGTAAGGAAGGTAATTTATAACTCTGGATACTCTAGGAAGGTTATTTATAACTCTGGATACTGTACGGAAGGTAATGTATAACTCTGGATACTGTAAGGAAGGTAATTTATAACACTGGATACTGTAAGGAAGGTAATTTATAACTCTGGATACTGTAAGGAAGGTAATTTATAACTCTGGATACTCTAAGGAAGGTAATTTATAACTCTGAAAACTGTAAGGAAGGTAATTTATAACACTGGATACTCTAAGGAAGGTAATTTATAACTCTGAAAACTGTAAGGAAGGTAATTTATAACTCTGGATACTATAATGAAGGTTATTTATAACTCTGGATACTGTAAGGGACGGTAATTTATAACTCTGGATACTGTAAGGGACGGTAATTTATAACTCTGGATACTGAAAGGGACGGTAATTTATAAAACAGGATACTGTAAGGAAGGTAATTTATAACACTGGATACTGTAAGGAAGGTAATTTATAACACTGGATACTGTAAGGGACGGTAATTTATAACACTGGATACTCTAAGGAAGGTAATTTATAACACTGGATACTGTAAGGGACGGTAATTTATAACACTGGATACTGTAAGGAAGGTAATTTATAACTCTGGATACTGTAAGGAAGGTAATTTATAACACTGGATACTCTAAGGAAGGTAATTTATAACTCTGGATACTGTAAGGAAGGTAATTTATAACTCTGGATACTCTAAGGAAGGTTATTTATAACTCTGGATACTGTACGGAAGGTAATGTATAACTCTGGATACTGTAAGGAAGGTAATTTATAACACTGGATACTGTAAGGAAGGTAATTTATAACTCTGGATACTGTAAGGAAGGTAATTTATAACTCTGGATACTCTAAGGAAGGTAATTTATAACTCTGAAAACTGTAAGGAAGGTAATTTATAACACTGGATACTCTAAGGAAGGTAATTTATAACTCTGAAAACTGTAAGGAAGGTAATTTATAACTCTGGATACTATAATGAAGGTTATTTATAACTCTGGATACTGTAAGGGACGGTAATTTATAACTCTGGATACTGTAAGGGACGGTAATTTATAACTCTGGATACTGTAAGGAAGGTAATTTATAACTCTGGATACTCTAAGGAAGGTAATTTATAACTCTGAAAACTGTAAGGAAGGTAATTTATAACACTGGATACTCTAAGGAAGGTAATTTATAACTCTGAAAACTGTAAGGAAGGTAATTTATAACTCTGGATACTATAATGAAGGTTATTTATAACTCTGGATACTGTAAAGGACGGTAATTTATAACTCTGGATACTGTAAGGGACGGTAATTTATAACTCTGGATACTGAAAGGGACGGTAATTTATAAAACAGGATACTGTAAGGAAGGCAATTTATAACTATGGATACTGTAAGGAAGGTAATTTATAACACTGGATACTGTAAGGAAGGTAATTTATAACACTGGATACTGTAAGGGACGGTAATTTATAACACTGGATACTCTAAGGAAGGTAATTTATAACACTGGATACTGTAAGGGACGGTAATTTATAACACTGGATACTGTAATGGAGGTAATTGTTAACTCTGGATACTGTAAGGAAGGTAATTTATAACACTGGATACTCTAAGGAAGGTAATTTATAACTCTGGATACTGTAAGGAAGGTAATTTATAACTCTGGATACTCTAAGGAAGGTTATTTATAACTCTGGATACTGTACGGAAGGTAATGTATAACTCTGGATACTGTAAGGAAGGTAATTTATAACACTGGATACTGTAAGGAAGGTAATTTATAACACTGGATACTGTAAGGGACGGTAATTTATAACACTGGATACTGTAAGGAAGGTAATTTATAACACTGGATACTGTAAGGGACGGTAATTTATAACACTGGATACTGTAAGGAAGGTAATTTATAACACTGGATACTCTAAGGAAGGTAATTTATAACTCTGGATACTGTAAGGAAGGTAATTTATAACTCTGGATACTCTAAGGAAGGTTATTTATAACTCTGGATACTGTACGGAAGGTAATGTATAACTCTGGATACTGTAAGGAAGGTAATTTATAACACTGGATACTGTAAGGAAGGTAATTTATAAAACAGGATACTGTAAGACTGTAAGGGATGGTTATTTATAAGGCTGAACACTTAAGGATTTAAAAAAGAAATTTGGGTGGGGGGTGATTTATAATAATGAATACTATAGGAGATGTAATTTATTTGTCTTATTATTATTTTTTTTTCATCAAGGAATGTAAGTGATGCGCAGTAAAATGACAAAATAAATATGTTACATAGTTATTATGCACTGCACGTAAAATATAGAGCTCTTGATTTCGGTAATTGATTCCTCTGTGAGGTTATTGAGATTGAATTGGAAAGATGGTGGTGAAAGTTCGCTGAATGTGTTCATTTATTTAAAATGGATCTGATCATTGCTTGCCCATGAATTATTTACAGCGTAGAGAAACTGTCTTAATAGCTTATAGAAGTATCATTAAGTAAGTACATTTAAAAACAAGAAATAAAAACTCGAATGAGTATTTAAAAGCAATTTTCAAAAGAGGAATTTCCGTTTTCTTTATCAAGGGAAATCATTCTAAATGACATTAAACGTTCATTCAAATAAGTAATTCTGAAACCAAACACAAAATGACGTCATATCCCCTCACGCTACATCACACCAAGAATGTGTCGATATAATGCGCACTACGCAGCAATGTAACATAAGCATTCATAAAGCGGGAAAGCCCCATTAACTATCATTCTGGATTAAATTAAAAGTCATTTCAAACCAATAATTTTGAAAGTAAACAAAACAATTGCTTTCAATAACAAATGACTATGACATAACTCTAAACTATTATATGTCATATGTAACTAGACCAGATTTTTATTTTTTAAAAATTACAAGCAAGACACGTTTTGAAATGGCAATCCTGAGAAGTTTATAAATATATGTACACCTACATATTCGTATAGTGGCCATATACTTCAATCAAACTTTATTTACAGACGTTTCTTTTAAAATGCGTTTTGGGTGTACTGACAATGCAAAAGGCTTAACACATCTTAGCAACAGGCCACCCACAGTCCCCCTCCCCCCCAAAAAAAAACCAACCTCTTTATTTGGAAACCTTCCATTCCCCAAATAACCCGTATACCCCCCCCCCAGCCTTCATGCACACACACAGACACTCACACATCCTCGCTTTTAGTCAGTTCCTTCACTCCAATATTAACACGAGGATTAAATCCTCTGAGGGATTTATTATTTTTTTTAATGCGTGAGATGTCAAACAATACAACCTGCTCGAGGAAGAAAAACTGCATGACAACAATAGCCCCGGTATACGGAGCAACGGAACGGCGTAATTAAACCATACAATCATAGCCTCCCCTTGCTGCCAGACGGCAGAGTCTTCCAATGGAGACGATGCCAAGAACAGCGTCACACGATAGTTCAACATTGCAACATCTCTGTTGTGTCGCTGTTCGGAGATGTGTGTTCGGAACAGGGCGAACAACTCCGACTTTGGGTACTTGACTCCCGGTTGTTGGACACATTCCGACTTTGGGTACTTGACTCCCAGCAGTTGGACACATTCTGACTTTGGGTACTTGACTCCCAACTGTTGGAAACATGCCGACTTTGGGTACTTGACTCCCAGCTGTTAGACACATTCCGACTTTGGGTACTTGACTCCCAACTGTTAGACACATTCCGACTTTGGGTACTTGACTCCCAGCTGTTAGACACATTCCGACTTTGGGTACTTGACTCCCAGCTGTTAGACACATTCCGACTTTGGGTACTTGACTCCCAGCTGTTAGACACATTCCGACTTTGGGTACTTGACTCCCAGCTGTTAGACACATTCCGACTTTGGTTACTTGACTCCCAGCTGTTAGACACATTCCGACTTTGGGTACTTGACTCCCAACTGTTGGACACATTCTGACTTTGGGTACTTGACTCCCAGCTGTTAGACACATTCCGACTTTGGTTACTTGACTCCCAGCTGTTAGACACATTCCGACTTTGGGTACTTGACTCCCAACTGTTGGACACATTCTGACTTTGGGTACTTGACTCCCAGCTGTTAGACACATTCCGACTTTGGTTACTTGACTCCCAGCTGTTAGACACATTCCGACTTTGGGTACTTGACTCCCAGCTGTTAGACACATTCCGACTTTGGTTACTTGACTCCCAGCTGTTAGACACATTCCGACTTCTACAACACACCCGACTCTAAAACACACTACAATACCCCCTGTCTCATGCAGTTGTGAATATTACGCCAACAGAAGTTTTATATTCACTATACCGATTCTAATCCAACAATCCATCAGTGTTTGAACATTATAATCATGTTCATGTTACACACGTACATTTTCAAAGTTGATTACCAAATCATAGGATGCATTAACTTTTCAATTAAAGATTCTTTTCTATCTATATAATTTGATCAGGTCTATAGAAGAAGATAAAAATCAAATACGTTTTGGATGTTGCATTCGAATGTTTTCTCTTGAAGAACTTTTTTCGTTTTTGTTTATTGCTCATCTTGTTGCGTGGTAATGCAAGACAAGTCCCAAAACGACGACAGCTCAAATGGAAGTTAAAAATCATGTTAACAAAAGATTTAACGACTTCGTGGAGAGGATTACACTTACACAAGGACTCAAATCCTGATCTTTTTTTTTAAAATTTATATTGAGTCTGGTGTGACAAAGACGAGCAACTCTCAATGAATGACATACAAGATGGTCTCTTTTCAAGTACCACTCTCAGACCTGAGGCATATTGTTCCACTTCCGTTGTAAGGAATGAACATTTGTATTATTTTTTTTTAACGAAGATCTTATTGATAAATATATGTTTTTATAACGTGATTGAGTGTTAAAGTATACAATATTAAAGTACCCATTTCTAAAATATATGTTTAACCGTAACGCAACGTCACCTGCGGCATATATATTTTTGAAAAAAAATGACATTAAAAAGTCATAAATTTCATTGTATCCAGTGGATAGAATTTAAGAAATACTTTAATAATTAAAAATAGCATTCTTTCATGGGAACTCAGATTATTGATAGTTGTTATTTTAAGTGAAAGGGATAAAAAAAAACATCAGATTAGAACATCTATTTCTATAAAATGGTTGGCATTTGAGCCCCGACGAATTTAAAAAAAAGAACAACTGTAAACAACAAAAACAAATTAAATTAAACAAGAAAATGGATTTATAGATGGATATAGCACAGGACCAATCACTCAGGTAACACGACCTGGTTGTAAACGCCCCTGACAATACCGAGACCTACGTGGGACCTGACGGTGGAAGGTGAGGAGTGGGATATGAAGTATCTTATACGAGAAAAGCTCAACTTGTGAGTAGTTCACTGATTATGTGGCCCACGAGAGATCCAGCTGGTAGGGTGCTGGGAGAATGCGGGTAGATGCAGGCGGGTTGTTGAATAGAAAACTCGGGAGGGGAGGATTTGGCGTGGGGTTTCGCCCTTTCAGGCCACTCGTGTGTTTAAATATACAGAAACCGATGAGCGGACTTATTAACCGAAGAATTCTCGATACATGCATCGTGTTAGTCTGAAATGTTTACGAAGTGGTATCTGAGGGATAAAGTATCGTGTTGTGAGATCATAGTACGAGTCCCACATTATACTAAAAATGTGACCACTTAAATGGTCACAACCATAAATGTCACCAATGCAAACGTTACAACTACCAATGTCACCTCTACAAATGCCACCACTTCATATTTCGCTACTATATACGTGACGACTAAAATCTTACCACTACAAATGTGACCACTATAAATGTGACCACTACAAATGTGACCACTATAAATATGACCACTATAAATGTGACCACTACAAATGTGACCACTATAAATATGACCACTATAAATGTGACCACTATAAATGTGACCACTATAAATGTGACCACAAATATGGTCACTACAAATGTGACCACTATAAATATGACCACTATAAATGTGACCACTATAAATGTGACCACAAATATGGTCACTACAAATGTGACCACTATAAATGTGACCACTATAAATGTGACCACTATAAATGTGACCACTATAAATGAGACCACTATAAATGTGGCCACTATAAATCTGACATCTATAAATGTGACCACTATAAATGTGACCACTATAAATGTCACTGCTACAAATTTCACAGCTTGAAATACCACTACTACAAAACTTACTTTTATTATTTTTTTCCCCTTTAAATTGCCTATAGAAGACAATCATTTTCTAATATCATTGCACTTATAGATGACTGCAGGTAGCAAATGAGCACCAAGATGACAGCAGGTAGCAAATGAGCACCAAGATGACAGCAGGTAGCAAATGAGCACCAAGATGACAGCAGGTATCACATGAGCACCAAGATGACAGCAGGTAGCACATGAGCACCAAGATGACTGCAGGTAGCAAATGAGCACCAAGATGACAGCAGGTAGCAAATGAGCACCAAGATGACAGCAGGTAGCAAATGAGCACCAAGATGACAGCAGGTAGCAAATGAGCACCAAAATGACAGCAGGTAGCAAATGAGCACCAAGATGACAGCAGGTAGCACATGAGCACCAAGATGACAGCAGGTAGCAAATGAGCACCAAGATGACAGCAGGTAGCAAATGAGCACCAAGATGACAGCAGGTAGCAAATGAGCACCAAGATGACAGCAGGTATCACATGAGCACCAAGATCATCATTTGCTCACAACGAGAAGACTTTTTGGGGACGGGAGGGAGGAAGCAGACATTTCAAAGATCAAAGAAGCGGATTAGGAAACTTGTTATGTTTACTAACTGTTGGAATATTCTCATTTGGCCAATGGCAATAATAATATAATATATATATATATATTTTTTTTAAAGGTCCAAACGGTACATACCATTTGAATTGAAAACGCGACAATTAGAGTTTGTTGGCCCCCATAGGGAAAAGATCCAACAAAATCGCCATCTTATTCAGCCATGCAACTATTATGTTCATCAACAAAATACCATAAAAGGACAAATGATAGGTTTGTAACTACATCTGCGTTTCGGGGCATCAAAAGACACCTTTCCACACGCGCGGTCACTTTTTCAATACCCAACTTAGTATGGCAATGAGTATCGTAAAGGTAAATCGATTGATTTAATTTGAATTTTTTTATAAGACAAATAAGATATTCAAATGAATTTCAGAATCCCTGTTACCTTTTGGCACAATTACATTTTTATGTTGTTTATTTTTTTTTAAAATTCGTTTTGAAAAGACAGAACAAAAATAAATCGGCTGTTACAATAAATGAGAACCCTTGTTTACATTTCCATGGTGAAGATCATCATCCTCAAGGTAGTGACGGAATTTCTTATAAAGTGTAGGAGAAAATTTGAAAAGGGGACACAACAAAATAATGAAGTCTCAGTAAAAGGCCTTCCTCAACGAAACAACAAAATTAAAATGTGTGCAAAACTTAGCAGCGATCCAGCTACAACAGGACAGCCAGCTGAATGTAAAGCACAAGACACAAGAACTTTAAGTGTTACCCTCCAATAACATACTTCAATTAACTAGTAAATGTAACACGTCCTGTCAGGCTAACTCATACCCTGTTTATATGTTATGCATTTACTAATTTAAAAGCCTGATTGCAGTCTCAACCTCCCCCCCCCCATTATTTTCAATTAAATATCATTTTCATAGAAAATGAAATGTATATAGCTCAACATTATGTTTATCCAGAACACTAAAGGCGTTAATCTGACAATGTTTCATCTTCACCGGGACAAAATAATGAAGTTAAGTTTGCAGACGTCTCGGTTGTTGTACCTCAGCCAGATTCATTTTTTACTATTAGTTGTTAGTTCGCCGAGGAAGGCATATTTCGGACACTTTTGGGGTTATTTTCGCCGACACCGTTTAATAAAAGTAAAGCTGCCTAATTTAAACCTAATTGCAGTCTCCATCTTAAAGTATCTATTTATATCAAAAGTTTCACTACTGTTCAATCCGTAATAACTGTTCTGAATTTCTGGCTATAGCATTAAAGCTTATACGACGTGTAATAAACGTACCCCCCCCTGACACCTCCTATTTGAGGACCACCGATGACAGGCGCTAAAGATTGCGACCTGTGCCAGGGGTGACAGACGCTACAAGTGCGACCTGCGCCAGTGTTGTTCCGACTGGCGTCGCGATGTCCAGGACGGCGATGTTTAAAGTCAAATATTGTGGGTGTGGGCCGAGCAGCTAGACGGCTGCGACCTTCTGCCTCAGTTTTTTCCCCCGGCTATTTTACAATCGCCCAAACCGTTAGAACACTGTGGAACACTATTGATAGGTGAGGACATGGGACGAAGGGGGTGGGGGGCTTGAAATAAAGGGGGTCAGTACAGTGACATAGAATAAGGGCCCCCCGCTCTCTGGTGGTACTTTTTTTTTCTATCCAGTGGTGTGGACGTCAATTTCTAGAAAGTGCATAGAGAAGAAAGTTTTACACTTATTTTTACAAGTATTACTTATAATTATCATTTGTATGAGAGATTGGGACCCGAGGAAAATGACATGGGTACTTTTGAATTTGGAATATATTTTTTGTTTTTATCAGCCCAGTCAAATAGATATGTAAGGGTGTGGTGAAGAGGTAATAAAAAGAATAAATCAGTCAGCCAAGGAGATGGTGAATTATCGTATGCAAATATATCTGAGATATTTTCTTGTTGATGATACTGTTAGCATGAAATAACAAGCTGATTTCAGAGCCATAAGATGCCTGGAACCAGAGGCGTCACTAGGGTTGGTGTCACCCGGGGCGGTAGCTCATGGTGTCACCCCCTCACGACTTAAGGGGAAGTCCTTAAAGGATTTTTTAAAGTCTGCACTCCAATATCGTAACACAAGTGAAGCCATTGAACACGTAATTAAATAAATTGTAAACAATCATATATTTAAGTGGTAATTGTATTTAAAGTTGCGCGTTTTTTATGTGCCGTCACAGTTCTTAACATCCCCTCCACCTCGTCACAAATGCGTGACCCCCCTCCCCCTTAGGCACGAGACGTCATTATTGGACGGCCCCTAACCCATAGAGCTCCTACGAGGGAACATACAGAATTTTGCATTTTTGTGTCACTCCTTGTGATGGCGATGGTGTCACCCGGTCCTTTCAACACCCCTTTAGGGATGCCACTGCTTAGTGTATCTTACTAAATAATTTCGTGACGGTGACCCGTAAAATAGCACACAACAAAAGAGCGCAGATGAAGATTGGAGGAAATTTTTTAATAGATGGACTACCAACGAGGTAGGCGCTCATATGTTTGCGCCCATTCTTCGCTCCTTAATCGTTTAATTTACACGTGACAATTACTGTGGGGAGAAAAATGTTCCCAACGTATTTCAAATAAGCTTTCAAATTAAAAAAAAATAGTTTATCAATAAATTGAATGACTTTTTAAAAAAAAGTTGAAGTCTTGTCTGTCATTCTTTAAGAACATTTATTAAGTTTAAAAAAAATCATCTAACTTTTGAACGCGCCCAAAATTTAAGTGTAATTAGGCTTACTTTTGTAACTTTCAAAATTAAAGTCAATCATTATTTTAGAATTATTTAAGCCGGAAAAGGTTTAAGGTGGTATTTAGACTCAAAAAAAATCGAATAAATTCTCACTATCTTTCCCTCTTAAAAATTAAGTACATTAAATAAAGGATTCATTTGCTTATCTTTAATGCTGCAAGAATGTGGAATTATGAATTGTAGAAAAAATACTTGAATATAACAGATTATATCTTCAATAATATTGTATATTATGGTCAGACCAGACGTTTTTCAACTTCAAAAAATTCGTCGCTGCCGTTGCGTAGATGTGGTTCTGACTTCTGATAAATTAAGTTTCTTGGAATACAGCGTAAGTCGGGACGGGACCATCGTACCCTGAGACTACCTGTATATAAATGACTTTAATAAATATAAATAAAACAAATTTATTAACTCAAAGATATTTAATTCATAATTTTCCTCTAAAATAACAACAAAAAAGAAAACCTATATTTTTTATTTTTTATTTTAATTTTTTTTTGGAGAAAAATCTTCTCCCCCCAATCCCAACTGTGGTGGACGGACTAGTGAGGTGGGGTGTTGGTATGTCTAAGCCCAGTTGGCTTATATCAGGGGCGTCTAAACTTTTTGCATGTCGGGCCACAATTCTTGACGTAAAGATATTCGCGGGCCGGATTAAAATAATTTTATACAAATGAGAGATTGATAAGTTTGTATTGCCAAATTTTAATGTGAAGGGGGAAACTGAGATCTTGAATGCAGTAAATAGGTGAGGTCAGGCTCAATGCCAATTGTTTGGATACGTATACTATTACGTATGTGAGAGTCACTTATTATCGTCCTCACACGGTTCTTGTTAAAATTCATAACTGAAAATATCTGCTCACACAAGTATGTCGAGCTAAACAAGATGATCAATTTTTTAGTAAATGTTCGAATCTCTTTGCATCTCTCTTTATCCAGCTGACTGTAAAAGCAATGGGAGAAGGCTGTGGTCTGCAACAGCATTTAGCATCAGTTTTCAGCTCAATGAGTTCCATCTGCAGATTACCTGGAGCATTATCAGGGTCAACAGAGAAAGATGAAGATTAACAAAAAAAAACATGGTTTCCTTTTCAATAGTTTCAAAGTCCTGAAAGCGTCTTTGAAATTCGTCAGCCATGGATGTGATATCTGCAACATACTTCTGCATTTGCTAATTGAAGCTTCTTTCTGGAAAATGTGTCTTAATTTCCTGTAGTGAGGGGAAATGTGTGGTATTAGGCTGCATTTGAAACAGTTGCCTGTCAAAGTGTTGCAGCTTGTTCCCAAAAGCATTGATATATGAATATAATTGGCTTAGCACTGCATTGTGCCCTTGACGATTTGTGTAGATGTCTTGTCAAAATCTTCTTTCCAAGCAGTATCAGATAGTTCTGGAATTGGTTGTTCAATGTATTGCCCCATTTATTTTTTAAGTGCGTAGAAGCGCTGACGTGCTGTCCCCCGACTGAGCCACGTTATACCATTGTGATACACATCTTCGAATTCTCCCTGGATGTCATGAAGATACTGCTGAAACTGGCGGCGAAAAGGGGATTTAGAGCGAATAGATTTCATAGCCTTTATAACTGGTTTAAGGACACGATCACATCAAAGGTGTTTGGCACAAAGAACTTGTTGGTGAATGATACAGTGAAGTTTAAAATCTTTGCCAACCTCTTCGCTGACTTTGATATACACACGTTTTGCTAGTCAACTGTGTTCATCAGTCCTGGCAGGGGCACCATCAGTAATAAATACAGAGATTGTTTACTTGGTAATTTAACGTCATTGACAGCAGAACAAACAGAACCAAATAAATTAGTTCCCCTTGTTTGGTTTTTAAGACTGAAAGTCTAGTAATTGGTAATCAACAAAATGTTATTGATTTTCACCATCATTTGACGTACTCAAAATAGTACAAAATTTCGACTATTCTTATAATTATGATGTTTTTAAAGAAATAATACGTCTGTCAATCAATTACTTCAAATAATGCCGCGGGCCAGTTGAAATTGCTTCGCGGGCCGGACTTTGGACACCCCTGGCTTATATCATTTAAAATAAAAGACACCGCCTCTCATATTTCCAACCCTTGCACAGCTCCCTCTGGTCCGGCTGTTTCTTTTATATTTTTCCTAATTTGTTTTATTGTATTTTGTTGTGACTGTTTTATCATTGCTTTTTAACTGATATTTTTTTATTAACAAGTTTATGCGTTTAGCGTATTTCATTGTATTTCGTAATATCTTTATAGGGGAAAAAATTTGTATTTTTTTCTTCTTTTTTTTTATTTTTTACATAAAATCACACACAGTATTTTGTTAGGTTTGGGTGTCACCCCCTGATGGGTGTCACCCGGGGCGGCTCGCCCCCCCCCCGGCCCCCTAGTGACGCCACTGCCTGGAACTAATACTCCAGTATACACGAATGACAGAACTTTTGTACTTGTCTGGGCACAAGAATTCGTTAAGCATATATTTAGTAGGTGTTTCCTTTTAATATGAGAAAGTTACAAATTTCCGAAATTAGGACTCAGGAAAGCAGAATTTTGTTTTTTAAAGATATTTTTTTCAACAAGCCATTATGATTTAAAGCAGGTAACATTAAGTACATTTTATTAATTTGTCAAGTTCATTCAATGTCTTTAATTTTGAATAATTGTGTCAAATTATTTTTAAAAAAATCAATTTTAAAAGTTATGAGTAAGATTTAAAATAAAAGTCAATAAAAAATGGACGTGTCCGAAAAAATCCTTCCTCAACGAAAAAGCAGAACATAAAAAGAAAGTTCCCTTTAGTTAAACAAACTAAACAAAACTAACTAGCTGATGTGGGGACTTGAAATAAACACACAAACATTATGTTCTTTATAATATTAAAATATTCGTATTATGTTCATTTGGCTTTTTGATTTTTAAACGTATATTTAGATGTTACACATTTTTTAAACCATTTTGCTCAAATACTTTTTTTGTTGGTTTTTTGAGTCTCAACAAGTATTATAATTTTTTTGGTCATAAACCAAAACCCTGTTCAATTTCAATAAGAAATTTTAATGTACAATTTTTTATATGTATTTTTCATATATCTTAAAACATTCTCCCCGTAACTCATATTTTTTAACCCAGTGATATGTATAGATTTTTATGTAATCATCCATGTTTTAATAACTGGCTCCCGTTTCATCCATGTTTTAATAACTGGCTCCCATTTCATCCATGTTTTAATAACTGGCTCCCGTTTCATCCATGTTTTAATAACTGGCTCCCGTTTCATCCATGTTTTAATAACTGGCTCCCATTTCATCCATGTTTTAATAACTGGCTCCCGTTTCATCCATGTTTTAATAACTGGCTCCCGTTTCATCCATGTTTTAATAACTGGCTCCCGTTTCCGCAAACCCGGTTCAATATCAAAGGTTCTAGCGCTGCTTAATCTGACAACATTTCTGGCCATCGTCACATCTTGCCCATTAGTAAAAGAAAGACAACTCACTCAAAGACACGCCCATCACGTGACGTAAGACCAGCTGTTGAGCCGCAGATAACAAACTCAACCGAATCTACCCCTTACGTCTTGTGTAAACAACAAGAGCATTGGCAGCAGGTGCTTTCCTTCTTCGACATTGTGAGTCTTCAAATCTTGCTGGCACTTACAGGATGAATTCCAATTAAGTAACACGTTCCCTTATTTCGGTGGCTTTATTCAGTTCAAAATGTAGGTAGGGTGTTCAAAAAGTTTAAAGCTTCTGATAATTTTTGTATTTGTGTTTCTAGTTCACTAGCTGTGTAATGGTTGAGAATCTGCTTATATCTAAACATTAAATGCCTTTTTTTTTAAAGACCGGTCGTCTGAAAAAGTAACAGCCTTCTGTTTTATTGTCTGTATTCTTTTAAGGTGACTGTTATCTGTTTTCAATAACAGTATTCGGTTTCTGTAGTTGTATCCTGTTTAATTTATTCTGGTCTGTATTTCAGTGACTGTATTCTTTTTCAGTAGCTTCATTCTGTTTAAGTCAATGAATACTCTTTCAGTAGCTTCATTCTGTTTAAGTCAATGAATACTCTTTCAGTAGCTGTATTCTGTTTAAGACAATGAATACTCTTTCAGTAGCTTCATTCTGTTTAAGTCAATGAATACTCTTTCAGTAGCTGTATTCTGTTTAAGACAATGAATACTCTTTCAGTAGCTTCATTCTGTTTAAGTCAATGAATACTCTTTCAGTAGCTGTATTCTGTTTAAGACAATGAATACTCTTTCAGTAGCTTCATTCTGTTTAAGTCAATGAATACTCTTTCAGTAGCTGTATTCTGTTTAAGACAATGAATACTCTTTCAGTAGCTGTATTCTGTTTAAGTCAATGAATACTCTTTCAGTAGCTTCATTCTGTTTAAGTCAATGAATACTCTTTCAGTAGCTTCATTCTGTTTAAGTCAATGAATACTCTTTCAGTAGCTTCATTCTGTTTAAGTCAATGAATACTCTTTCAGTAGCTGTATTCTGTTTAAGACAATGAATACTCTTTCAGTAGCTGTATTCTGTTTAAGTCAATGAATACTCTTTCAGTAGCTGTATTCTGTTTAAGTCAATGAATACTCTTTCAGTAGCTGTATTCTGTTTAAGTCAATGAATACTCTTTCAGTAGCTGTATTCTGTTTAAGTCAATGAATACTCTTTCAGTAGCTGTATTCTGTTTAAGTCAATGAATACTCTTTCAGTAGCTGTATTCTGTTTAAGTCAATGAATACTCTTTCAGTAGCTGTATTCTGTTTAAGTCAATGAATACTTTTTCAGTAGCTGTATTCTGTTTAAGTCAATGAATACTCTTTCAGTAGCTGTATTCTGTTTAAGTCAATGAATACTCTTTCAGTAGCTGTATTCTGTTTAAGTCAATGAATACTCTTTCAGTAGCTGTATTCTGTTTAAGTCAATGAATACTCTTTCAGTAGCTGTATTCTGTTTAAGTCAATGAATACTCTTTCAGTAGCTGTATTCTGTTTAAGTCAATGAATACTCTTTCAGTAGCTGTATTCTGTTTAAGTCAATGAATACTCTTTCAGTAGCTGTATTCTGTTTAAGTCAATGAATACTCTTTCAGTAGCTGTATTCTGTTTAAGTCAATGAATACTCTTTCAGTAGCTGTATTCTGTTTAAGTCAATGAATACTCTTTCAGTAGCTGTATTCTGATTAAGTCAATGAATACTCTTTCAGTTGCTGTATTCTGTTTAAGTCAATGAATACTCTTTCAGTAGCTGTATTCTGTTTAAGTCAATGAATACTCTTTCAGTAGCTGTATTCTGCTTCAGTTGCAGTAGTTGTATTCTTTATTCAGTAGCTGCATTCTGTTTCAGGAGCTGCTTGGTATCTCTGTAACTCAATTCAGTTTCAGTTACTGTATTTCTTCTATTTCAAGAGATTGTCGGAGTCAGTTCTATGTCATTAGAAGTCCTTAATTTTCTGCTCTATAAAAACCTTCACAACGCATCATCTAATTGTTAAACAATACTCCACGCCCCGTCTCTAGAATTCACTTATCTGATAAATGACAGACTGCACTTCGATCACGATTAAAGCTAAATATATATTCTACCGGAGCAAGTTTTGGTCCGTTTAACAAGTACAATCGGGTAATGACTCGTGGTTATCATCGGCGTTTGGACATATTTGATGGGGGACCTCATTGTTTTATTTCAAACCACTCATTAAAATGGGACGATGGCAAACAACCCGGACCCCCTAATGGATGCCATGACATGCTTGTGGCACAGACAATCTGTCGTCTCCTCCATCAATCCATTCGGCGAGCTGGAACACCAGCGAGCGTAATTGTATGAATGTAGTCACTAATGGTTTGGTCAACAAAATAACAAGGCCAGATTTTTGTTTGGCAACAACACATTTCAACGGTAACATTTTGTTTTTCTATAATCATTCGTATGGGGGGGGGGCGAGAAAGCGGTGGGGTGTGTGTGTGTGAGAAAGAGAGAGAGAGAGAGAGAGAGAGAGAGAGAGAGAGAGAGAGGGAGGGGAAAATACAGTCTGTTTTAGATGAGTCGAACTATGGACTGACTTTGATTCAAATTACAGATTTTAAAATTAATGTACTTGGAAGTGAGCATGAACGATAACCCATGCTTTTTTTAGAGAAAGAAATCGGTAAATAGTTGCTAGTTGTGTAGGCATAAATTTAGCCCCCTCCCCCCACGCCCGGCCACCCGAGAACCCAAGAAAATCTAGCCCAACCCCCCTCCACTTTTTTCAGCCCTGAAAAAAAGGGCAAGACAGATTTGCAATACGCTCTGAATCAGCTACAAACCGTTACATTTTACATTTTATTCCAGACTCATCACCCGCAGAATTGTGGCGTACATTATAACTCAGCAGAAATCATAAAGAAACTTTAAAAAAAAACATCATGTCCAGTCCATTAGGTAACTTAACTTCCTATAAATAATTTAAAGACCAAAAAATTAGGCCAATCACACAAAAACGTGAAGAATGATTTAAAAAATAACATTTAGCATGCAGAAGAAGAAAAAAAAATTACCTTGACAGTGTCAATTTTTTTTGGATTATCTGTGGTCCTAAAGCTGGAGCTCTATTATCAGGGGCCCTATCAGTGGAATCCATTTCGTCTGGAACCCTTTCGTGGAAGTTCTTATCATCGTGGGTCTCTTTGTTTTGGGTCACTTTGTCTATTGCCCCTTCTCGTGGGATAATTTGACAGGGCCGCAGTATCAAACCATGATAATGAGCTTTCACTAATTTCAGTTTACTGTCTACAGATTTTTTAGTCCACAAAATATTTTATATGGCTTTTCAAATACATCATGTAGCGCTTTCGGTTGTTGAGTACCTTCACAATATGACACGTTAGACTTTATCCTAAATAAATAAATTATTTTTTATTGTTATAAGTGTTTATTTGTTTCTTTCAGTTGACACGTCCAATAACTTAGGCAGGGTCGTTTTAAGGTCTTCCTATGCCTATGACCTTTCCAAAATTTAACTGTCATTCCAGCTAAGTATCCAACTGTACATAAAGCATAACAGTTTCATTTATTTCTCGACAAAGTATTCTCATGATTTATTTTTTATGCCATGGCCCAGGATTATCATTTCGTGGTTAAAGTCGTTTACATAACTGTCATAACGATGGAAATTACTGAAGTTGCAATAACCTTTTAGCTGTTTTGAATATTTTCTTAAGGAACTCATTATGAGGTACGGACATCTCTGAGAAAAGGGATCGAAGAACATACGCTTTAATTTGTGAGGGGCGCGATGGTCTAGCGGTAGCGCACTGGACTGTCGAACTAAGGCAAAAGATATAAATGGATCCAATTCATTCAAACATATAAAGAATTGTTTAGAAATTTCTAAACTATTTTTTACTTTGCCAATTAAAATGAGATTCGACAATTATCCCTTGCGTTACTGGACGTTGTTCTGTGACGCCTTGTAATTCCTATATAAGGCCTGTTTAAAAATATTTTTTTTCTAAAAGTCTGATTACAGTCTCACTCACTGTTACTGGGAGAAAACGTCAGCTACCAGCACATGTTAATGAAATAAAATGACTAAAAATTCTAAACATTTTGAAACTGCGTTGATGTGAGTTATTTCGGAAAGATCTACAAAACATATGTATATATAATTATCACTAAACCTCTACAGGCACCTGGAAGTAAGTTGAGTACAACTATTACGTTGTAAGACAGTCCACTCTTTCTTGATGGTCACTTTGTGTTATGCATTGCAAATGATCTGACAATCAAAATAACTAATACTGTCTACACAACGACAAGCAAGAGCGACACCAAATTCATGTTGACGATAAAAACTGATCCAGTTTAGGTATCACTATAGGTGCCAGTGAAGGTTCCAAGATCAGAATTTCTGTGTAATCAGAGACAGGCTTACTACTGAGTTTGGAAAGCCACGCGCAGCTTTAACACTACATGAAATATTTAAATTTCTTCTCAACAGATATCTCTGTCGATGGATAAATAATTTCTAATGCCTATGCACTGATTAAGACATATTTATAATGATCCTTGCAACAAGAGGGGTAAGTCATGATGGGGTTGACACCATTTGTGCTACCGCACTGGGTGACACCAACCCTACTGAGGCCTCTGCATGCATCTGATTTAGAAGAGGCGTTGAATATTTACTTGTTTTTTGTTGTTGTTTTTCACCACGAATGTTGGTTTACGATAAAACTCGCAAGCTGAAATGATTAGAGCACAAATTTATAATAGGTTTCTGAATCTACCTGATAACTTTTGGAAAAAACTCTAAAAGGAAAATTCGTTTTCCACGCGGAAGCTGATATAAACTGTTATTTGTCTTTTGTCAACGGTGGGACAAACATTCATCTTAGGATACTTTTAAATGTAAAAGAGTTTTTACGACAAATTGCATATAGGAACATAATATGTGACTTGTCTAATGCAAAGAGCAGAAAAATTAACAAACTGTAATTTAGCTCAAGTGATCATTATACGTAGTTATAGTTATATTATAAACGTTATTAAAATTGTATCTTTGATTTTTAGATGAAGTACTCAATGTTATGTTTCAACATTATATTTTCTGGCCTTCGCAGTCCCCTAAAATGTTCGTAGGCCATGCTCAAAAGACCCGCGTGTAAATATTTTAATTAAAAAAAGGCCGTATTCTATAGCTGACATGATAATCTGATAGTTGTCCTTTAAAAAGAATATATATATATATATATATATATATATATATATATATATATATATATATATATATATATATATATATATATAGAAGACCACAGGGGAAGAAACAGCTATGTGACATTTTTGAATTTGTTTAGTTATCTCATGTATCTGATAGAGGATCAAAAATAGAATGCTCTGAATGAAGTTTTATGAAACAATTATGCCTCTGACCCTATTAAAAATTCAAATACATTGAGTTAATTTGTAACAAATCTGTATAATTTTGAACTTTAAAACTTGAATATCTCAAAACTACAAAAACGTGACATAGCCGTTTCTTCCCTTATATATACACATACACACATATATATATATATATATATATATATATATATAAATGTTATTTAAACAAGTTATGTATTGGCCTGACAGGACTTCACAGAACAACGAACGTTTTATCTTTGTTCGTTGAGGAAGGCTTTTTGCCGAAACGTTCGTTATTCAATTACGATAAGATATGATAAGATACGTCCTACACTTACACATACCCTGTTTAAATAATAAATATATCTAAAATCATGATTGCAGTCTCACCCATATTTTGACTATTACCGATAATTGTTCATTAGTGTCATGAGTATATTACGGGCCTATCTGTAGAAAAAAAAATATTTAGAAAATTGATGAATGGCATTCAATGATGAAAGATTTTAATCATTTAATGATAAATTATTGAAATCTTATTCAATTGACCATTTGCTTTTCGATTTATCATAGAGACATAAGATTCTTACTGTGTTTACTACGGTTAATGATTTCAAATGTATTGTGTTCTGGTAAAACCCCTAAAGAGTTGTTGTTTTTTTTAAAATCGTTTTCAGAAATACTTTAGACTTATTCAACCAATATTTAAACTTCTTAAGTCAAAATGAAATATTTCGCGCCAAATGCGCTTCTGATATTTATCCGAACTGCTTTCAACACAGATTTTGGGGTTTTAACAGAGTCATTTATTTGCTAAAATAAATATTTATAGAAGACTCGCGTTGACTGTCTTGTTTTTAAGTCATCTAACGAGTCATTTTTGACTTGAATTCTAAAATGAAATCGGAACATGTCTTCTCAACCCAGAAAGTTGGTACCGGTTGTAAAATAATTCAGCGAATATATTTAAGCAAAGACTCATAAAGGCTGATATCCCAACATATTAACACGATGGCAAGGCTTGGGACAACAAAATAACTTTTTCTTCAAGTTTATGTCATGTGTTCGCAGCGCTTTTTAGATAGTCCGATAAGTCAGCAATTAATGGCTGTGTCCATTTTTTAATTGCTGTGTCAATTTTTCACTAATCAATAATATTGAGGACGGGATAAGAACACAGACAGGTCAATAAAATAATATTCACTGTGTGAAGTAGTCTCGATGTATATAATTAAGTCAGAAAATGTGTACGCTATAAACTCTATAACTTACTAAAATAATGTGCTGACTACGGTTCGGGTTGTACCAAATAAAGTCATAGAAAAAAAGTCACAATAAAATGGTCACAGAAAAAAAAAGTCACAGAAGAAAGTCGCAGGGAAAAATGTCACAATAAATCATAAATATTTATGTATATTCTATGACTAAGGTCTCTTGGCTTTTAAAAAAAAATTTTTTTTTAATTTCTCTATACTTTTCTCCTTTACCAAACTTGTGATCCAGAATGTAATTTTTTAAACACATTTAAAAAAAAACTGAACACAATACACCGATGAGGCCGGAGCCACATAATATATATATATTTTAAATAAACTTTATGCAAGTTGATTCCTTTTGAACCTTTCTATGGGAGATGTGTCGGTGAGAGGAGAGCTAGATCGCTATAAATTATTTTTATAAATGTATCAGTAAGAATTTATTGGTCTGAGTCCATCTTGGAGTAAGGATGTTAAGTAAGTTTACTTTTTAAATGTTAATAGTCGGTTTATTCATAAACGCGTTCAAAACTAATATTGATGTACGAACACGACATTGGCCTTTGGCCGAGGCGCTATTTAAGGAAAACAGGATAAAAAAGAAAATGTGTTAATATGATACTTTACTTAGGAGCATGCAGAGAAAGATTTATTATTAAAACGTTTCTTTCAAGTAAGTTAAGTTCTATCATGATGACATTTCTCTTAATTAAGTTCACAAAACAGAAAATTCATTAATGCATCTTAAAATCATATCAATTTAGATACACCATGGTACCTTAAAATCCCCACGAGAACCGCTGTATTTTTTTTCTTATACCTTTAAACCTATCTTAACCCCGCCCCTACCCCCCCCCCACCAACCAACCACCCCCTAACCCACAGCCCCAGTTCCAACGGTTTTAAACGCCATAAGTTACGTTCACACATCGGGGCAGCCCATCACCGCTCCTGATTGTTGACATACTCGCTTAAACGCAACCCACTTCTCGCCTGCAGTCGCCGACCCGGCTCCGACTCTCGGCCTGTTTCGTTTGGTCTTGTGTGTAATCAGTGCCCGGGACCAGGTGTGGTTCAGCCCCACCAGGTAGGTGTATTGTGTAACCCCGAGGGCAGGTGTTTACTCGCGACGGTCTGGCGCCGACCTGTCTGCAGGGTTTTCAATAGGGCCAGTACTTCAGGAAAACTTATCGCTTGCTTTCATTGCAACTGGCGAGGATAAGGCGAGGGGAGGTGGGGGGAGAGGGGAAGGAAGAATAATAAAAATGAAAAGAAAAGAAGAAAAAAAAATGCGCCAGGCAGAGGCGTTTCTATTGTCTGCCAATGTAGGCCGGCCGTCGTCGTGGTGCAGACAAATGGACTTGGGGTTTTATCTCTTGCTTACGTGCGTACTTTGACGGTAGTAAACAGTTGAATAGTCTCGAGGTAATGAAAATATACAGTGTGACTGACGAACGGGGAAAGAGTAAGGGGGAGGTTTGGTGGGTAGTGAATGAAAGGTGATTCCAAGCAAACACCTTAAATTTCGGGGGTGGGTGCGGAGTGGAGGGTGGGAGCGGGGTGGAGGGTGGGAGCGGGGTGGAGGGGTGGGAGCGGAGTTGGAGGTGTTGGGTATGTTATACAAGTAAAGACCCAGAGTTAGGGCCCTGGACAAATGGTCTGCGAGGCGAGACAGAAAGTCACAGTGATGAGTCCCAGTAATAGTTTCTGAATTGATACTGAAAGAGACAAAGCAGAGTTTTGAGAAAGTTCTCTACACTTACACTGCAGACATATTTACATACTGGCAGAAGATTGAGAGTTGGAGAATAGAGCAAGAAAATAGAAAGGTTACAAAACTTCGGGGAAGGACAAGTGAGGATGTGAATAGAGAGGGGAGGAATCCATTTAAAGAAAAAGCAATCAACGCATAATGGATAAAGTGGTTAACACGTGCTAATTTATGAATGTAAAAGATTCACACATATTTTCTAATATCGAGGAGGCTATTAATTTATAGTTCAGAATTGTAATTTTATTTTGATAATAATAATGCGTTAACATGGTTCACCGACCAAACGGCCCCGACAAAACGGCCCTGGACTAAAAGATGGACTAATAGTAAAATGTACAATCACATGTTATATTCGTACTAGCGTATCATCCGTCAAAAATGACGGAAGTTTTCAGCTGAAATCTATTTATTTTATTAAAAAATGCACTTTTTTAGGGCGCCTACGGCGCCGACCTTTTTCAAAAGCCCAACTAACATGTCCTTGTTTGAAAAATAAGAAATACTAAATTTTCCGAAATGTGTAGGGCGCTTACGGCGTCCCCTTTGTTTTTTTATTTTATAATTAACCATCTTCAAATCCTCTTTTAACATTGATCCCTTTTCCAAAATTAAAATATGAGCGAAAACAATGACGTCATATAATATTTTTTTACAGCGCATCTTTAATTTGCACACCTTTTGATGCATTGGTGCAGTAATTTGGTGCGCTGCTTTCTAAAATTAGTAGCGTCACGGACAGACACTACAGGCGTGACATTGCAAATTATATTGTTTAACTAGCGTATCATCTGTCAAAAATGACGGAAGTTTTCAGCTGAAATCGATTTATTTGATAAAAAAAGCACTTTTTTTAGGGCGCCTACGGCGCCGACCTTTTCAAAAGCCCAACTAACTTGTCCTTGTTTGAAAAATACGAAATATTAAACTTTCTGAAATGTACACAAAGTATTTTATAATAGGGGTTGTAGGGCGCCTACGGCACCCCCTTTGTTTTTTGATTTTATAATTAACCATCACCAAATCCACTTTTTACATTGATCCCTTTTCCAAAATTGAAATACATGTATGAGCGAAAACAATGACGTCATATAATTTTTTTTTACAGCGCATCTTTAATTTGCACACCTTTTGATGCATTGGTGCAGTAATTTGGTTTTCCCTGCTTTCTAAAATTAGTAGCATCACGGACAGACATTGCAAATTATATTGTTTAATTTTTACGCACCTATTCAGTGTCTGGTTTAGCTCACAATAAACAATAATAATGACATCACAAGAGTGAATTTAATAGCCTTTACGCGAAATGGTAACAATCACGGCTGTTTGTTGACAAGAAACAATATAATTACATCACAAGAAATACTGTTACAATTTTAACACTTTTTTAAGGGTGAAAAATTTAACAAAAGCTTAAAATGCTAAAAAAAATAATTTTTGTTATAAAATGTTAACAATTTGTCTGGAGCCGTTTTAACCGGGGCCGTTATGTCGGGGCCGTTTAGTCCGGGGCCATTTTGAGGGGTCACCCGTAAACATATGGCAGAAAATATTGGAAAACAGCAGGACTTCTCTTGAAATTTGTGTGCCATTTGCTTTTGGAAATTAAATTAGCAAATGCATATAACAGAGAAATACAAACACAATTATCGTCGTGAGAAGAATTGAAATAAATAACTTACAATTATTACAATCCATGTGAAGGCAAGGATTCTTTCCCGGGGCCTAGGGCGTCCCTGAGTCAACACAGCTTCGAATGGGTACCTAACACTAGTTAGGGAAATAAAGGAAAAAACTAGTGTTAGGTACCCACATGCGGCTGGGTAATGAGTGGAACCCTTATAGCCGTGTCCTGTGAACGCTGCAACACTTGCTAACAGCATGGTCTGTGGACGCAATAATCTTCTGTATAGAAGGATTGTCGGTATAGATAAGACAAGACCAGTAACAGGGTATTCCTTAAAATTTGTGAAATTAATTATGAAAAGGGAAGAAAGAGAAATAACTTATAATAATATGTTGTTCACAAAAATTGTAATATCCTCCCTTTGTTTTCTACTGTAAGAGGGAAAAATGAATTTAAAAAAAATAATAATAAATTTAAAAAAAAACTCAAAGGAGAGCGAAATATAAATGCATACAAACTCAAGCATATTTGTTACATGATCAATATCTACATCTTATATAAATGTTGGGCAGCTAAACCTATTTATTCAATGCAGATTGTGCGATTGTAAATGTTATAGCTATTGTGTTTTTAAAGCAAAATATTTCATTATGTATTTTTATTGCAGAAAATCACTGAAGGCAACTAAAAATCATAAACACAACGTTACGGAATAAGGCCATGGAAAACTTTTGAAAAATAATTTGTATTTATTTTGTAAGTCTTACAATCAGTTAATTGAAGAGAGGCGCGTCACATTAGATTCACCGTTCTGATCTTACGATAAACAAATGAAGTACACACAAAATTCTTCTATTTGATTACGCGTTAAAAAATTTTTGTGCATGAAGCAAATACACATTAAAATTACAACTTAAAAATACGACATTTCATAGCGATTAAGCAGAGTTCTAAGATTAAACTCTCGCCCAAAAGGGCTGTGAGTTGATTTGACCTCACTCGTAGTAAAAGATTAATTAATTTTGTTAGGTTTTTTGTGTATGATAATAACTTCAGTTAGACGTTGTACAGTTGTTTTCACTCAGTTCAAATAGCCTCCAGAAGAAAAAAAAACATAAATTAAAAGATGGGCATGAAAGTAAAATCTTGGCATTAAATGTAATTTTCAATTACATTGACAGACAAGACAATTTTAACACAATTTAATAAACATGGGCATCATTGCCAAGTCCTATTTATTTGTGTAGATGCGACTTATTTTCGTCTGTTCTTTTCTTCCCATCACTATTCTCAAGGTGAACTTTGATTCATTTTTTCTTTTATTTAGCCTTTAAAAAAGTTTTTAATTGGACTTAGAAGTTACCGTATGTCTAATGAAAAGTCATTTTAATAATTGGACGTATAAAATTATCTCTTATCAAAAGCAATCTGTGACGAATCCCTATATCACATTGAACAAGTCTGTTTGTAAACCTCAACTAGTTAAGGGCATCAACGACGGAGAGGACGATTGTTAGATTAGAAGCCCATGGATCACCAAACAGAACGTTGCTCTCTGCACTGAATCCTTTTAGGATATTATACTGTAAGCCTCTATGTCATCGTTCTACTCACATGGAACCAGCATTGATGATGTTCTCCATCACTTGGCACAAAAAAAAATCATTGAGTTGGGTAAAGGGTGGAGGTAAATAATCTTCTTAAAAATTGAATGGGTCTGGCATATATTTAAATTTTAACGTGGAAGTGTCATAGGACATGTATCACTACAGAGTGGCTATACACTTCTAGTGGTCGGCTGTTGTTACAGTTTGCATTCGCTGCATTGTCGCTGATCAGATCCAGCCCGTGACAAATCAACCTCTGACCAATGGGCTTCTGATAATCAGCCCCCGACTAGTAGTGCCCACCTCATCATAAATAAGTTCTGTTTACGGTCTTATTTGATAGGAACTGCCGTCAAATGTTATCGTGACAAAGTTATTGAAATGAAACTAATTTATGCCTGTGATTTATTTAAACTGTTGACTGACTTTGTATAAACAAATATTTGATTTGTATCACGTATACATTGATTTACTTTCAATTTTAGTTAACTGCTTTGTTGATTAATTACTCACTTTTGGAATTTAAAAAAATTTTTTTAATAGAATGAACGTGTTATTCAGTATTCAGCTTTTTAAATGTAAATGGGGGGGGGGAGAGTGTCAAAATAATTGGTATTTAATTAGAAGTTATTCCTCGACAATGTAAATGTGAATATGAACTTATGCGTATGCAGATAGACATTAATATGAGAAATACAAGGAAATTTTTAGAACAGCCGTTGTTTGAGTTAAATTCACAAAGTAAAATACTATCTTACTTGTTTCTTAAAATATTTGAATTGAATATATAAAATTTTATAACTTTTGATACTAAACTAGATTTAATCAATCAGATTTTCCTCCACCCTTTACCCAACTCAATGATTTTTTTAATGTCAAGTGATGGAGAACATCATCAATGCTGGTTCCATGTGAGCTTATGTATAATGTACTGCAATTTTTGTGTTTGTTATGATATGAAAGTTAATTTAATATTTATAGGTATGTTATTTCTTTCATGTAAAGCGCTGTGAGCCCAGTTCCTTACTGGGATACATCGCTATATAAATAATCAATTTATTATTATTATTTTCTCTAAATAAAAACTATTAAGAGAAGACTTTAAACGATTCTACATGAAATTATTTAAAAAACAAACAAACATTATTTAAAGAAATGAGAATTTTAAAAATAAATTCTAATCACGGCCCCTTTTGGAAAGAATATCACATTTTTTTGGAACTATGATTGATCATTACCTATTACTATTACTTTGTACAAAGTTCGAAGGTTATGGCCGAATCGATAACAATACGTTGTACGATTACATTCGTTAACGAGATCAATAATTACTACAGACTACCGTCATTTTACTGGAGCAGTCTGTCGAATACATAACACCAATAAAATATGATCCATGTGGTTAGTTCGCCTGTACTGATTTCTGGCCTTAAAAGATATAGATGAAAACAAACCCCGTGACTGTTGAAGATGTTAGAAGTTTTCTGATTAGCTGATGTCTTATTGTTTTAAAATTTCGGATATAAACTTTATCTACATAATAAATCCAAATACCACGAACTCTCTCTCATTGATCATGAGGTATCAAGAAAGTTTTATGAAGTAATAATTACATTGTAACGTATTGCATTGTCATTGGCCAAGGTACTAAATTAATGTATGCCTTTAAAATATATAAAAACAAAGTTTTTCAACATGTTTTAAAATTACATATGTTTATTACGAATTGTCACTCTGCTAAATCATAATTAAACTAAATTTAAAGCATATGGTTTTCATTTCAAAACATACAAAACAACATTTTAATACTTTAGCATTTCTGTTAAAACAAGTAAAATATACATTTAAACCTTTAGAGTTCTGTTAAACTTAAATTAAAAAAGTTTAAAGAAAATATGTACAGAGCTATTATTCTAAATACGTATTTTCGTCACACGTTACTAGGAGAGTTTCTCAATCCTCAGCTTATTTAATATTGCCATTTCTATAATGGTAATGATTATGGGGATATGTTTGAAATAATATACCATGGACCCAACTAGTTTCCCTTACCAGTGTAACGAGCTGCTGAAAACTATCATCGGAATAAGACAATTTTAAAAAAGCCAAATGACATTTCAAGACACCCGTATGCCTTGTAAATGCTTTTGAACAATAACTGAACAAGAAGTGGCAGGAAATCTTTTTTTGCTGATAATGGGAGATAATATGAATGAGCTTTTCGTCTATTCTATAATCTCTACCTCTTTCTCTCTCTCTATGTGTCTTTCTCACACTCCCTCTCTACCCCGTATCTTCTCCCTTTCTCTCTCCCTCTCTCTCTCTCTCTTACTCTTTCTCTCTGTCTCCCGAACTTGGTCTCGCATCATCTATGTAGCTATTTCTCTCGTGTGACTGTTCTTTTCTCTATATCTCTGTGTGTTGACTCTAACCCTTTCTCACTCTCTCTCTCTCTCCTTCTCTCTCTCTTTTTCACTCTTTCTTTGTTGACTATATCCTTCTCTCTTTTTCTCCCAACACTTTAGTTTTCCTTCAATTCCATATTCTTTGTACGTTTTCCTTCAACAATTGATTATTTAAAACAGTTATCCGTGGAATGTGTGTTGCTTTGTCATCGATGCATTATAATTATAAATAAAGACACAGGTTAGCATATTGCACCCGAACGTGTCCCAAGCTCATGAAGCACAAGAGCGTTACGTTCAGGGATTTGTTTAATAAGTCGTACTGCCAACAAGAAACAGTTCAAACATCGAAAAAAAACAATGTTTTTTGTGGCTATGATTGATTTTGGCTGCAGAACTCATAAAGTAGATACATCAAATATTTTATTATCTTCTTCTAATTAAAAAAAATCAGTACATATATCAAGCAGATTTATTTAAATGAACAAAATCGTCCCATGAGATAAATTATAAGGAAATAAAGTCACATAAAATGCATAGCAACTTATGTAGATAACCCTTTAGGTGAGCAAATTTTTTTCTTCTTTGAAGCTAATCAATAATTTCTTTTTCCTGAGCTTTTTCGTTTGGCCATGTGATGATACATATGTGTGATATTTACTTTTTAAAAAGTATAATGTCTTCCAATGCCTAAATGTTAAACATTGATACAATAGTTCACTAATTGACCGCTAAATTAATGTTGAAAGGCTGGTCCACTTTGTGTTGGTCTCTACTTTGAAATTGAATTTGATTGAAGAAAAAATTTCTCTCAGTAAACTATAAAACATATAGGCAGTTCATGTTGTAATGTTATAAAAGTTGAGACCAAAGACTTTTACATGTAGGCATTTATAGGTGGGTCAGTTATTTCCCTTTGTTTGAAACCTTCTTGATTCCATCAATTAGTGACTTCATCTTTTCTTCAAAGGGATATTTACCTGTAAAACAATAAATGTTGGTGTCAACACAGACGTTTTTGTTTACACTTAATTTTTCTTCTAATATGATTACATAGATGGATAGGACAAAACAACGTTCACATGCTCTTCTGCATTAAACATCTTTTACCATATAAACTAGCTAAATTTTTATTTTAAAAGTTTACTAAATTAATGTTCTAATATATTGCGAAAATCTGTCAAAACATCAGTGACTAAAGGTCATACCAGAGAAGTCATAAAATAGCCTCGTGCCCACCATCAAACCAAGCCAACCAGTACTCTCATAGCCACGCTGCATGAGGAGAGGAATGAACGGCTTTTTTCGTTTATATGTGTACTCGGCCTCTATATTGATGAAGAGAGAAAATATTTAAAGGCGATTTTACGTTGGGCTGTCTTCATAAGGTTATTGAAGTTACCCTGTTGTTATGATTTGATGCCACAATCTACTTTAAGGCGAGTTAAATAAATAAATATAAACATAAATGATAATTTGCAAAATCCAAACGGCGTGCCACATTCTTGATTTAGATATTAAGGTCTACCTAAGAAATTAGTTTAATAAGAAAGTGGGCAATTACCCGGAAATATTTAGCGTTTAAAAAAAGTAGTAACATTAAAAAAAAACATTATTACTTTTCTTTAAAAAAATGTAACGATCGGAAGATTAAACGAAAGTTTTATTTCATTTCTTTAACTTGTTATTACATTAAGATGGATAAAGCGATCCGTACCAGCTCTGCAGTTTTGGCTTTCCTTATATTTCTCGGACATGCAAATTAAAACGACAGCTGAGTTGTCTACGGCTGCAGCCATAGCATCCATCGTGGATCCTTCCATGTCATCCAGGTCCATCCACGTTTTGAAATTTGCTTTTTTTAATTCTTCACACACCTGTTGTTGTATTTGAGAATAGCGAATAGGCTCATGTAGAGGAATGACAATCAAGCTAAGTTCTTACTTGTAAGGAAATATGACATTAAGCAAAGCTTTAATATATAAAAATATATGAAACAAGAAATATACCCGCACTTTGTAGCGGGAGTGTACTGACCCTTTTCACCAGTATTAGTTGCTTGTTATTTCATTTTTTTTGCCAAGTTATTTATCAGATTTATCTATTATCAATCATTTTGATAATAGTACCCGTAAAAAGGCAACTGCTTTGTTCCACTCAGCTCAATTTAAGATGCGTTCACGAAAATGTGCGCACCGTAATTTGACAATAAAAGATTTTTGAAAGTGCACCGCTCAAAATAAAATATTTGAAAAAAAATACCGCACCAAAATGAACTCGTTTTGAATGTCCGCATGAAGCTGTTCAATATCGAAATGAGATTTAATATTTCTCTCTTTGTCTCAACATTTTCTGATCTTTTAATTGGTGGCTTACGGGAAAAAGGGACAATTACAAAAAATATACGTAAACCATCTGCAGGTTAAAATGAACCGTCCTGACAAATGTGGTCCCCGTCCGTCATTTGGTTTTTCCATGATTGTGGAACTTACAGTCGGAAAGTGAAACATACAAACATACAAACACCAACTGAGCTTTATATATTAGATATAACATTTTCTAAATAGAAATTCTTGAGTTGGGGAAGTGCAAACAAGTAATTGAATACAAAAAGACATTTTTGCCATTTTTATCAAGGATCTAAAAAATATCTTTGAGAGTTAATATTTATGACAGAAAATGATATGTCACAAATGAGGAGTAAATTGCAACATTATTATATCTTAATGTATAAGATCAAATTTGACGAATAGCTACGGGTCGATAATGTCTTAGGGACAACATAAGTATATTGAGCTGTTTATGTCACACTGTGTTAAATAACCACTGCCACTTTTGGATACTATAATCTGTTGTACATTATTTTAAAACGTATTGTGTTTTACGTGGTTCGTTATTTTATTTATTTATTTTGATTTTTTTCTTGGTAACGTATTGAAGTAACTTTTAAATGGAATTAAGTACCATTTAGATATTTATTGAGGTGTATTTAATGGTAAATTTCTAAACTATACGCATTTATTATACTATATTTAGTACCGAACATTCGCGAAACCTATTGATACGATTTTCTGGAGCTTAATTTCGCGAATGTTTGAGATATTAAACTATTCTCTAATAAATATTTTGTCTGGCTTTTCACTTTTCTCAAAAACGAAACAGCTTTACACAATTAATTTTAAATTTTTCAGGTGTTAATTTAGGTTGAAAGTGGTCAATGTAATAAAAACAAAGTTGCAAAAATTATAAAATTGTTTATAGAAACTTATTTTTATTAAATATATGGCATTTGAGATGGCTTCAAAATGACCTGAGTCACTAAGACTCTTATAGAACCCCTCGGGGAATTCCCCGGCAACTTTCTCCCCTCCCCCGAGGGGAGCTAGCCGACGGGGACACCCCCGAGACGATCCCCTTAAAGAGGGGGTCGACTGGGCAGATGGCAGCCGCACAAGTCGACCTAGTCTGCCTCTCATGGGAGGTTCCCCCCCCCAAAGGGTGGATGTGGATTTTTTTCCTACTTCGACCCGCCAAAGCTGCGGCGCCACCACGGCAAAAAATACGGGTCTAAATTACCAAGGACTGTCGCAATAAACTTATTTTTATTAGCTTTTTCCATTGTTCTATGTTACTAATTTTTTTTAAAAATGTGATTTTTATAAAGCGCGCTTATAATTTTGGCAATGCTTTGTGGGTAACTATGTGAATTAGTTTTATGTTTATTTTTTAATAAACTTGAATCGCCTTACCTTTATCAGTGTGGTCTGGTCATTCCACTGATAGCTGATCATAACATGGCCTTCAATTTTCTGATTAACTGAAACTGTCAAACAAGAACAGGAAAATGGTATAAGAAATTGTATAAAATTGATCGTTGGGCAAGTCTGATCTAGAAAATTAAAAATGGAATTATTCAGTTTCAGATTCACATGCTCTGGAAAGAAAAATTGAATACTGTACTCTGAAAAAGTACTAATAAATAAATACTTAAGTAAACCAATTGGAAACATTTCCTTTTATTGTCTCTATAATACAGCATATCAGCAGATGTACATGTATAACTTTTGAAGAAAAAAAAAGAAACTCCACGGATATTCGAAAATTTTAATATTCGTCCAGTGCACAATTATAAATAATATAAAAGCCTAAGTCATTAACTTCCTCAATGTGGAACGCTGAGGAACGATGTACAACAGTATATAGCAGTTAAAAAATCGTGTGGTGATTAGCACTGTAAAAAATATTTTATATGACGTCATTGTTAGAGCTTATATTTAATATAAGCTGTGCATCAAAAGGTGTGCAAAATAATTATAAATTAAACTTTAAATTAAAGGCGAGCTGTAAATAAAATATTATATGACTTAATTGTTTTAGCTTATATTTTAATGTTGGAAAAGGGAACGATGTAAAAAGAGGATTTGAGGATTGTTAATTATAAAATACTAAGTGTACATTTCAGGAAGTTTAATATTTCTTATTTATCAAACAAGGATAAGTTACTTGGGCTTTTGACCCAAAAAAAAAGTGAGCGCCGTAGGAGCCCTACAAACCCTATTATAAAATACTTTGTGCACATTTCAGAAAGTAATACTTCGTATTTATCAAACAAGGACACGTTAAGTAGGCTTTTTAAAAAAAGTGGTCACCGTAGGTAGTAAAAATACGCATATTTTGTGTGTTTAGAAACGTTTACGTATGAAAAAGCATAAAGAAAAGAAAAGAAGAGTCCAAAATTAGAATGAGTAGGTTAGAACCTGTTTTCACTGCACTCGTGTGGCTCTCAATACCCCATAAGACACCTTGGGCAGCTCTCACAGTTTCTTTGTTTGGACAGGTTGTCAGTCTTCTCACAGCATCCATCAATGGTTTATTTTTCTGAGGTAAAATAAACATCGAAAAGAAGAAATTGATAGCTTTAAAAAGCTTTGTATACGCTATTTGAATATTTCCAGTTACATTTAAACACGATGTTATCTAAAATACGAAAAATAACATACTATACAAGTGAGGGTTAAATCTGTCGTTTAGTGGGATCAAACCTCAATGACGCTTTTGTTGTCATCGTGAAAGGAGAGTTCCCACAACAGTTTAGCAGCCTCCTCTTTACCGTGATCATTTTCATTCATCAACACGTTGCAGATTAGCGTGAGAACACCCCTCTGAACCATCAGCTTCTTTCTGACGTCATTTTTGGCCAACCCACAAAGTGCTAGTAGTAGTTCGCGCAACCTAAGAATAGATGTACAATGTCATAGAATTCATAACAGATAGACATTTGAATATATGTTTGGTGGTTCCGATGTTACATCATTTTTTTAAAAATATCTCCTCCAGACATGCTCGTAACCACCTAAAATTTGGGATCAATTAAAGAAAATTTTGACGAGTTAAGGTATGCTTTATATAATAAGCTTCAAAAATGTCATTCATAAACATATTGTTACATGAAATGTGGTGATGTGTAAATGCCGATAAGTTGTTAACAACATTATTTTCCCATGCTACTTAACGAGCCGGGTCAATGAGATTAGAAATTGGCATGACAAATTATTGGTCTCTCATCTTCGATCTCCTGTACAAGATACGAAATGTGCTGTCAATTCAAGAGATGCCACCGCAATAGCCAGGCGTAATAATGCACGATTAAACTTTTAAAGATTCTCCTCTATACAAAATCTAATTGCCCCTTTCATTGACTCTACGTTACATCATTTTTAAATCCTTTATATTAACTCGTGGTGTCTGCGGCCGACCGACCGACCGACCTTGCTTGCTTGCTTGCTTGTCGCCCAAACTTTTGATCGATTTTTAACCCACTTGCTCGCAAGATAGCGAGCTGAAATTTTGCAGGCAGTTTCGTACCGATGATAAAAACAATGTATCAAACTTTCAGATCGATCGCATGTACCGTAATTAAATTATTGATTTTTTAGATTATTTTATTTATTCCTATGTATCATGCTATTTTTTGAGATAGAGCGTCGCGGTGCGTATTATATTGAACAACCTTTCTGTCGCGCAATAAGGTGCGTATTTTACTGACAACACTTTTTATAAACATATTCCTGATCGGTGCGCATTATATTAAACACGTTTTACGACACAACTGCAATTTTGTATTTTTGGATGGTCTTGCGCTGCGTGTTATAATGAACATTCTTTTAGTTAAGTCTCATACGTAAAGGATTTATAGTCAAAAACTTTGGTTTTTTACGGGTTGTTTTTATTTACATCTAAGCACAGCGTAATTCTTTGTAATTTTCTCTTTTCACTCTTCCTATTGCCATTTCCATACATATTCCTGTTTCGACTTCATCGTCATACCATAGTCTCAAACATTATCCAAGAAAAGTGTTTTTAAAATAAATACATATTCTGAGTCTATCTTTAAAAGGTGCTGTTCAATGATAAATTGTATTCTATTAGCTGTGTCATCTTTTAAAAACATTTTAAAAATGTTTTTCCTTTACCCTTAATTTCGAAATTCCGATTTTTCCCCCTAGCTGTACGAAGCTATCCCACAATTTAAAATGAAATTCTTATGTTAAAATGTATTTATGTACTACCTCCATCCAGAATATTGTTTATCTTTCGACTTCCAAGCTGTTCTTGCAGTTTTCATAATTTCATGAAAGGTGGCATTGTTCATTGTAATGACATCCTTTTGGCTATCGTCAATAATTAAAGCTAACGTTAAAATGACCATGTAGGAAACTGAAATAAATAAGGTGATGCCTTAAGAAAATATGTTCGCATGTAATATAAATTCTATGAAATGTTCAAAACATTTTCAATTTTAACATATTTCAAAAGTAAATTATGAAATGCATATTATAATTATTTACTGATTAAAAATTTAAAAAGATGCAAAAAGACTAACCACTTTGGCGGTTTAGAAAGATCTTTAACTTATCCACAACTTGATATTTCTTAAACAGATCTTTGGCTATCGACTGTCTAGCGATGTTAAATATGGTAGCTAGTGTCGCAGTAAAGGTATCGTTTGAGACCTTCAACAAAAAAATATTTAGATGAATTAAATACTCATTAAATTTATATTACTTTAAAAATAAATTAAAGACGGTTATATATTTTTACATTACTAATAAATGTTTTTAAAAAAAAATAATTTAAAATATACAACTGTTTTCGTAAGGAAAAAAACTTCTTACTAGTTTACTATCATCGTCGTTACTTCGAGTTTCAATGTCACCAACCAACACTTTTAAAACACCATCGGTTGCCAGTAGTTCTGAAAAGGCGTTGTTTTCCGACAGTTCCCGCCAAAGATTACGAATGTTGCGAAGAATGCCGATAGTCACTTGTCTATTATACTCCACGCCTACATCATCTTCGCTGTCACATTGGTCATCTTCTACCATTCCACCCTCCGTCTCTCCATTGTCTTCTGTCTCCAATCCATCTTCGGTCTCTTCTTGGTACCCCCCTTCCTCGGCATCTTCCGATACTTCCTGGTCTTCTAATTCCTGCCCTTCCAACCCTTCTTGATCATCTACCTCTTGTCCATCATCGGTCTCTTCCTGCTCCTCCTCTTCTTGCCATACTTCAGTGTCTGCTTGGTCCTCCCCTTCGACATAGCTGTAATATTCTTCATTTTCATCTCCATTGGCGCACTCGCCTACGTCCTCTTCAACTTCGGTATTAATTTCCTCATCTACAAAGTGTTCCATGTTCAGAGCTTTCAGAGTAGACTTGTACTTTTTAAAAATCTTCTTACTAAATGAGATTGCGCCAAGAAACTCAACAACCGAAGACATTTTCTCATCGGTAAGGTTAGGTAACTCATCCTGAAATAGCGTGAGTTGTTCTGACAGTTCTGATGAATTGATGTTCTTCAAACAGTTGATTGCTCTTAAGAATGTTCTGGCCAGATGAACATTTTCGTTCAAAAGTTTTTCAGCCTCCTGGTGGTGTTTTATTTCGTTCAAAGCCTCTCTGGCTTCTTCTAAGCATTCTTCTTGAGATTCTTCTGTTGATTCTTCGTCACCTTTTCTGTCAGTGTAAGTTCCTCGTTTTTTGGTATCGCCTGTGTCTTGAGTATAGACTATGAATGGAAAAATACATGATTTTTAGTAAGACTTGGGGAAAGTAGATAATACACAGACACACACAAACACACACACAAATCGAGGTACAGTCGGGGACACAATGACCAAATTTGTTCACTGTATTTTGATTTATGAAACTTTGCTGTATTATAATAAATGTTTGTGTGGTCATTTAAAAAAGTGTATACATTTTATTGGGACTCTCTCTCTCTCTCTCTTTCTCTCTCTCTATCTCTCTCTCTCTCTCTCTCTCTCTCTCTCTCTCTCTCTCTCTCTATATATATATATATATATATATATATATATATATATATATATATATATATATATATATATATATAACTTATATTCAGTATTAGCAGCAAAGATCAATAGTTAAAGGCCTACTTCATCCTTCTAACGTGTGCCTTGACTTTACAAACTATTACACATTTGACAATAAATGACATGTACTTGCCCTACTTTCATTGTCACCAAACAGAACATTAGACCGGTGCTTTTTTAAAATCATTTTTTAAAACTTTAAGTATAAGTATTAAATATTTGACATGATTTTGGCGAGGGGAAAGAATGGTATTTTTGTCATGAGATTTTTTTTCTTTAAAAATCATCTCCTTGCCCATTGGCTACTTTTTTTTCTTTCATCGAGTCTGAATGTTAACTGTTAACTGAACGTTGTTTATGCTTTTGGCGCCTAGAGGATGTGTTTCAAATCCAATTTTCTTATTCCGTATAATGCAAAAACAAATACATACATATTCTTGTGATTCCTTTCTGGAATTCGGACCTTGCATGGGTTGCCTGATCGAACCAGGAAAACCAATATTCTATCAACATTTAAAACTCTAATAAAATGCAAAACTAGACGTAAACCATGGATAAGCGTAAGACGAAATAATAATTTATAGAAAGAATTTCTGTAACAGACAAGATAACATAACGGTGTTTGGGGAGAGAATCTTGAGAAACTTAGAAATTAGAAACTCAAGTTTGTGAATGGCCATTGTCTGAGTTTTCAGCATTTTGTTGCACAGAGCAACAGCATACTTGGGGGCAACGTGTGAATTTGTGGAAGCGAGACGAAAGCTGTAGAAACATTTTTAGTAGATTGAAAAAACCTGACAAAGTACTAACCCGCATTGTTCAGCAATCTTTTGAAACCCAGTGCACCGTGAACTGTTACAGCGGACGTCCTAAGGGACTCTTTGTACTTCTTGTACATTGCAGTGACGAGCGTGGCCTGATAGAAACATGCTAGATATATATTTTTAAGTCCTGTTTCATAAAATAAGTGTCATACATATTATCAAATCACCGAAGAATGGTTATCAATGCATATTTCACCCTTGTTTTTCAAAGACACAAGATGATCAGGTTCGTGTTGAGGGTAGTCAATGCGTACCCAAAAAAAGGGGCGGGTATATCTTTGACGCGCTTTGGCAAGGGGATGTTGCTCTGATACTATCCCGACTAAACAGAGGTGGCATTGTAATATGATGTTCAAAACCCATACGTCTTTGGTTTAATTTACCAATTTATTTATTTTAAAAAAATGAAAAATAGGGATTTAACTATTTAATTTTCTTTAACATATTCTAAAAAGTACAAATTTGTGGATTATAATCAACTGTTGTCTTTTAAAAATGTATCTGCTTTTTCATTCTAACTTGATTGAAATGTGAAAACGGGCTATGGATAATTTATTCAAAATCATGTTACGTAATAAGAATATTACCACCCACCAATGCTGCACATCTTTAAAATTCTAACAAGCAAAATAAGTTGATGCATACTGAATATATAACGTGGCGGTTGTTGCATCCTAGGAATTAATTTTAAGAAATTATCATACATCTTTTATAACAGAGGTATTCTATTAAAATCTTTGAAAAATAACAATACATCTAAGTTACAAGAACTTACCAAAATGTTCTTATAATAATATTCCTATAGAATAGGACTACGATAAAGCTTCCAAATAATATACCTACACACTTCTACCGTTTCCTCTTCACTGAACACTGATTTGCACCCCCCCCCCACTAGAGTTATGATTCCAATATAATCCCCACAGACTCAAAGCACTGGCGGGTATGTAAACGTCTCAAACACACTTCGTTTCTGTTGTGACTACCGAGCCTTCTGCAAAATCTATTTATTGATTTCTATTTGAAAGTATTTCGCTACAGGTCGAATTCTATGAATAATTAGTAGTTTAATTGCTATGGAAGTTACTTAAATGTTGGACTAAGCGTTACAAAATAAATAAATAATATTTTCACTTTTCACCCAATGCTCTTTTCAGATTTTACCATGATGAAGTACTAAACAGATGAAAATATGATGGACTATTTAGATGAACTCAACAAGTTAAATCTGGATGCATGACATTGAAAAATTAATTCTTATAGAGGCTGAAAATTCAAATTCATAAGAATCAAATTGTAGTGTAAAAGAATAAACATGATTTACTCTATTTTATCCATAATATGAAAAATTTAAAAAGTATGCCAATTAATTATTTAAATATTCCTTTTCCATTCAACCATCATCTAAACTTTTATTTCATTTAAAGATCTATGCCATAAAATAAGATTTCATATTTGACCAATCATTCTGTGATTTAAGCAGCTGATGTAGATTTCCAATAGGGAACGAAATAGCAGAAAGTCTAATGATTTGATTCTTGTTTGACGATGTGAAATATTATAGATTTTTGGTCTACTTATCGACGGCCTCAACATCGATGTGTTGAATGGTATTGTATAACATACATGTCGATCGAATCCGTGTTAACGATTTTTCATAGAAATGTTACCTTGACTATCGATTGGCAGCTGAATACAACTCGCCATTTATTCTTCCATTGACAAAGAAATAAGGATTTATTGCAACAGAAAAGGAAAATAAGTTTACCTTTCATTAGAATGATGAATATTTTTTTTAAAAATAATTCTCATACATAATTTAAAAATATCTCAACCAAGCTCATGATGATGATTTCTTTTATAGCCATACAGTCAATGCTTTAGTGAAACTTTAGTCCATCGTTATTAGCACATTCGGCTTTCAGGTGTCCTTATGTTAAGAAAATATTTCAGTTTTCTCTTTGTCCTTTTTGGTTTGGGGGTGGGGGGGGGGTTGGGGAGGGGAATACGTGTATGTTTTATATTTATGATTATAAACTTTCGATATTTTATTTTATGTAGGGGGGGGGAAGGCGCTTGAAGGTGTCGATGAAGTTAATTCATTTAATAGTCAGGAATAAACAAAATCAATTGCCGTTTGTTTCTCTAAGGCGATGAACTCGACAACGATACCAAGAGAGAGCACATAACTTGAATATACACTTGGGCTTCCTGGAAACAAATGTGTATCAGTGGATTGGGACATTTGGGTCCATGGCCGGGTATCAGTGGATTAGGACATTTGGGTCCATGGCCGGGTATCAGTGGATTGGGATATTTGGGTCCATGGCCGGGTATCAGTGGATTAGGACATTTGGGTCCATGGCCGGGTATCAGTGGATTGGGACATTTGGGTCCATGGCCGGGTATCAGTTGATTAGGACATTTGGGTCCATGGCCGGGTATCAGTGGATTGGGACATTTGGGTCCATGGCCGGGTATCAGTGGATTGGGACATTTGGGTCCATGGCCGGGTATCAGTGGATTAGGACATTTGGGTCCATGGCCGGGTATCAGTGGATTGGGACATTTGGGTCCATGGCCGGGTATCAGTGGATTGGGACATTTGGGTCCATGGCCGGGTATCGGTTTTCATCATGCTCGGAGTGCAGGTCCTTGGAACAATCTTGGGTTGGGTGTGTTAGGAAGATGCTATGCACATCTCGACATATATAACTCATGGCGCCTTGTGTTATCATTATGATCAAAATCTTTAATTAAAACAGAAAAAAAAATCTAGCCCCAATATAGATAAGCTGTTATTAAAGATTTTTTAAAATCGGAAAGTAATATTGCGAACATTGTTAATCACACAGTTAAAAATAAAAATTGAACTGTTTATATTTCTTGATTTAAAATTAAATTTTTCTGTTTTTCAATCGTTAAAAATCGTACAACTTGACTAGTGTGATCATTATGATAAATATCTGCAGTGCTATCGCATGTAATATATTAATATTTTGTTACTTGTACCTGATAAATGATTTATGGAGAAATGTATCTCCTAAAATGCAATGAGCTCATTTTGAATTTTAGTTTCATAATGAAGGGAGTTTTGGATCGTACTTTGCAAGCACATGCATCGCTTTCAAAATATTGCCTTGTTTCTAACCAGTAATTTTCTATGTGTGTGGACCAATAATGTCCTATTTGTGTGGACCAATAATGTCCTATTTGTGTGGACCAATAATGTCCTATTTGTGTGGACCAGTAATGTCCTATTTGTGTGGACCAGTAATGTCCTATTTGTGTGGACCAGTAATGTCCTATTTGTGTGGACCAATAATGTCCTATTTGTGTGGACCAATAATTTTCTATGTGTGTGGACCAGTAATGTCCTATTTTTGTGGACCAGTAATGTCCTATTTGTGTGGACCAGTAATCTCCTATTTGTGTGGACCAGTAATGTCATATTTGTGTGGACCAATAATGTCCTATTTGTGTGGACCAATAATGACCTATTTGTGTGGACCAATAATGTCCTATTTGTGTGGACCAGTAATCTCCTATTTGTGTGGACCAGTAATGTCCTATTTGTGTGGACAAGTAATGTTCTATTTGTGTGGACCAGTAATGTCCTATTTGTGTGGACCAGTAATGTCCTATTTGTGTGGCATCGAAAATACAAACAAGAACTCTTTGTCATTTGTTTTAAAAATCACAACTTACATGTATTGCCTTTTTATTCCCAGTTTATATCCGAGTGTATCCTTTGGAAATCTGCTTTCTAAATATTTCCATTCAGCTAAAATTTTGCCTGTTTTCAGCACATGACTAGCGACTTTGAGATTGAATTGCTGACAGTTATTAAATACATTAGATGAGAAAAACTTTGATTCATTCGTTGCGTTTCTACTACAAAACCAACAACATTAAAAGCAAAATAATGATGCTTTCGGAGAATAAGCGATATAAGTGCGTAACAATTTTTCCAGTCGCTTTGATAAAGTAAAAATCATATTCCCCTAGCCGTCTTATCTACCATTATAATAGAAGGTACGTATCTGATATGGAGAAGTTAATGTTAATTTGTTCGCCACTTTGCAAATCTCGCTGCTCTAATGGGAATCGCCAAATCCCATATGTACTTTCGGAACATCCACTGTTTTTATTCTTGTTGCAGTATAAACGGGTAGAGTAATATTTGATTGTACAAGAAGAATGTTACAAACTTCAAGAATGTACTAGAACAGTATTGACACTTTCTTATACTATTTCCGCTACTTGTTTTTTCTTATCTTATCAATACAGACGCTCCTTCTATGCAGGAGATAATTGCGTCTACAGACCATGACAGATGATCTGTTGGCAAGTGATGCAGCGTTCACAGGCCACGGCTTTGTGGGTTCCACGCATTACTCAGTCGCCTAACTAGTGTTAGGTACCCATTCGGAGCTGGGTGACTCAGGGACGCCCTAGGCCCCGGGAACAAATCCTTGCCTTGACATGGATTCGAAATCGGTACGCCAGTCGAGCGCGCTGCCACTCGACCACCGCGTCCCCCATGTTTATTTCCATACTAATAGCATTAGATTCGATGTAATTATTTTCTGAAATGTAAATTTACATCCAATATAAAGTTAGAACTTTTTTGTATTATGGCCGAAAAATTAATTTAGATTCGTTTCTTTTATTCAATGTTTCTTTAGATTTTCTTTTATTTCAATAAAAGCATTACTTTTTTTCTTCAACATTTTCATTTTTTTAGGCATACGCCCCCTTCCCCTAGCCCCAATTCTGAAAACGCTATTATACGTAAACGAGGTACAAAAAATATCTTTTACTTAATATTTTATTTTAAATTTAAAGTAGTTTGAATGGTGTGCTAGTAGAAACTAAAATGAAAGAAAAATATCGCTTAAAATGCTATATTTATTTTAAATTTTAAAAAATTGATTAATTTCGTTATTGTTCAAAATTTGGGGAAAATCCATCAAATTTTTAAAATTTATATCGTCGAAACTATTATGTAAACATCATATAAATGAACGTTTACTAAAGAAGAATAATAAACTATTATCACATAAAATTTATACATAAAACGCTGGGGATTAAGATACTCTCGAATCCAATAAGTTACAGAACAAACACGTCATTTACACACTGTGGTTAAACATTTATAAATTTAATGACTTTAAAAAAATTAATACTTCCTGTTCATGGACGTGAGGTAAGGTTGAAATATTTGTAATTGTTAGACTGTTTTGTTTAAACTAATATAGATGCTCATTAATATGTGTTGAATCCATATTAATCTGTTCGCCCATCTGTTGTTTTTTGTTTGTTATTGCTTTTTTTTAAAAATTCTAAATGCATTTTAAAATAGATTTATTGTAGGCTGTTCTTTTTATTTGTGTCAATCATCCGTTACATAAATACTGAATAACACACCATAGGCGTATCACGCTACCAGAATAGTTATTCTTCTATCTGTGAAGATAATAATAAATTTTAAAAAGGATTGAAAGTATGGTATCTTGTTCGTCACTATACACATATTGTACGTGAGGGTGGATTAAATCAAATGTAGATTTATTTATTTTTACTTCTACGCCACTTTTGTGTAGTAACAACACTTTTAAATTGTTATTACAAAGTATTATCCAAAATGTGCATTTTATTACCGCCCTTTCAAACCTCGGGTCATTTCCCCTTATTTTGTTATCCCCCTTGTTAATCAGTTCACTACTATTACACATCTTGATCTGATTAGGAAACAGTGGCCGCCTCACGGCCCAGAAATAATTGAACATTCGTTAGATCAAGCCTTCAAAAACTGACCATCTTCAACCACAGGTAATGTTTCTTACGTGTATAGACGAGTGGGTCAATACCGTTTTGAACGTCCGTCTCCTTAAAGAATGTTTAATTTATTATGCATGGTTGAAGAGAGTTGTGGGGAAAAGGAGGGGGGGGGGTTGGTAGGATAGGATAGTAAGTTCACGACAACTAACGATTTGATATCAACATACAAGACATCGAAATTATGCACCGTAAATGATGATGTCCGAAACATTGAATTGTCATATGGAAAATTTGTATATGATATTAAAAACAAATACTGTTTGCTTGGCGCACATTAGAATCACTCTAATGTTGTAAACGATTTTTACCCTGTTTATAATAATATGTGTGTGGGGTTTTCACGTTTGTAGCAATCAACAGATGTACAAACAGGAATTAAGTTCTGCAAAGCAGATTGTGTAAAGCTAGAACAACGATTGCAAATCATCAAATTTTTATTGATAGTTGAATTTCATTTTTTTCCCCACTGCTCGTAAAAATAGTTTCAACTAAAGAAAGAAATCTTACCGAAATGATGAACTTGAGAACCTTACTGTTACTGCTCCTCCTTGCCGTCATGTGTGGCTCTGATACCAATATCCTTTACCACCCAAGACCACGTAAGTCCAATATATTGGTCATTGTCCTTACGTTCGCATGAACATGTAATAGCAAGATCATTTAATTCCAAGCTTTATATTTATTGAAAAATCAAGCTCTTTTGAAAAACAATGTGAACTTATTTGAAATGTTTAGATAAAATTATGCTTTCTGTTAAAAGATGCACATGATAATTGTTTCAAAGCATTTTTTTAAAAGTTGCTACGTATGCAAAACAAATTGAAAAGCGAAAGGATTAGATAACAATAAGGCCCTCTTTTAAATATATATAAAATGTACATATTATCTCGTTGTACCTGCGCACAAATCCAAGTGGTGCAATTATGGGAATTAATATTTTTATTGCAGCACCTACCCCGAAGACATCACTATTCGCAAGACCCAATCTCCCATCAGCGTTCCGAAAAAACGCGGTGCTCCCTCAGTCGTGTAGAGACGCACAGATCGGGGTATCGCCTCGCCGGATCGTCGTCCTGGCCGATGGCTACGAGGTCATGTGTGACCTGACCACCGACGGCGGTGGCTGGACGGTCATCCAGCGGCGTGTCAACGGGAATACGAACTTCACGCGGAGCTGGAGCGACTACAAGTACGGGTTCGGCGACTACGACAGCGGTGAGTTCTACCTGGGAAATGAGTACATCCACCACGTGACCACGGCTAGGCGCTACGAGCTGCGGATAGAGATGGAGTGGAAGGGCGTGAAGAAGTTTGCCGAGTACGCCTACTTCCGGTTGTCCGGCGAGGAGGACTCCTACCGGCTGAAGGCCGGGGGCTTCCTCGGTAACGTCGGGGACAGCTTCTCGCCGGTCCACAGTGGTCGGGAGTTCAGCACCTTCGACAGGGACAACGACAACCACGAGATCAACTGCGCGCAGAGGTTCCATGGCGGCTGGTGGTACAGCGCCTGTCACACGGCCAACCTCAACGGCGTCTGGGGCCACAAAGGCACGGGCGAGGGCATCAACTGGATGTCCTTCACGGGATACCGGTCCAGCCTCAGCTTCTGTGAGATGAAGATCAGGCCCGTCCAGGTTTGACGTGGCAACCCACAGCAGCTAAGGGTGGTTGTCAACAGGGTGAATTGTGGTAACCGACAAAAATAAAAAGAATTCAATATATATTTCGTTTTAGTAATCACAGAAGTAATTTGAGAAAGAAAATAGACTTAAAAGAATTTTTTTTTAAAGTAAGCTGAAACAGAAAGAGTTAAGCAAACTAAAGAACATCAAATGTAAAAAAAAAGTATTATTATTTTTGTTTTGTAAAGTAAAGCCAAATAACAAAACTCACTAAAACTATTAATAAGTCTTATCTGTTACAGACGCTCCTTCTATACAGAAGATTATTGCGTTGGAGGGTATTTAACATGATTCACATTATTTTAAAGCTTTTCTGCAAAAAGTACTACTTATTTGCAAAGGAGACGTTGCTAAAATGTCTTTATTATCGTAGTAAGATCAGAAATAATAATCTACAAATTTTGAAGTTTATAAAATTTGAAAATAATATCATTATAATAATCTAAACGAAATACTGACATAACGATGACCAAAGTGAAAATAAAATAAAATGGTTAGAAAAGAAACACCAACTCTAAATTGCAATAAACAAGCCTAAAAGTTACTTGACAAGGCCTAAAACAATGACTGTGTCGTTTCTTGTTTATTTACAAAGTATTTTATGTTGTATTTAAAATTTAATATATTTTAGAGAAGTGTAGCTGCAAAAGATGATCAAAATACGCTGATTTATATATTAGTCTTTAATTTGGTCCAAATTTTTGGTCAAGGAATCGACATTCTTTTGCGAGCCACAACTTACCTAGCCGCAAGTCCTGATTCAATTTAAAAGCAGTTCTCTCATCATGGTGTCTGTGGCCTCTTGTATGTTTTACTTACCTCCGGATATTCTAAGTTTTAATAAATCTGTTACATAAACATTATTTGGTGAATAATGGTCTAAGATTATTAGATAATGAATATATACTTTTAAATTTACTTTTGAGAATAAAATATAAATGACATAAACACTGTTAAAGATATAAATATAAATATGTGACATTTTTAAATGGTTAACAAATTTACTATTCTCGGTGGCATTTTAAAAAAAAGTACTCCATTTCTGTCTAAAATCTGATAAACTCGAAATTGTTTATATTAACCCTTTACACGCACATGTAAACCAGTCTGTCAATTATTCCCCAGAGGAGTAGATGAGGTGTGCATTAATGCCTAATTTAGAATATTATATAACATATAATATTAAAATAAGACGGATGCCAGAAAGAGTTCAGTTTGGCTGTTACTGTTATTGAATCAGAGAAATTTCTGAAATGGTAACCGCTAAGGGGTAAACTTGTAATGGCTGTAATACTCTAACCAAGAGCGCGAAAAACACATGACAGCAGACGTCTACGAAACAGCAGGTAAATCTGTGTTCCAGTGCAAGATACCATACCTAAAATAAATATGGCTTCTATAAATCTGTTCTTGGGATTTTATTTGTAAGGACATTTAAACCTAGCAAAGCAGATCTGATTAGGCTTATAATGTCAATATTTATCACATTTGGGCTCCTTTCTTTTTTTTTAATGAGTTATCTAAAATAATCAGACGTGCGCGTAGAGTGATTATTTTATAGTTTCTTGGATTAAAGTAAAGATGACTTTATTGATTCTCAAAAGATATAAAGGATTTTTTAAAAAGTGTCGCTTGAATAAAGACGATTGGATTTGACTTAACTGGATAATTTAAGCCATCTTAATCAGCATATCCACGAGTAGTGTTATCTCCCTCTTCTGAAACTATCTAAATTGAAATCATCCAGTTAACATTAACGGATTAACGGAAGTCCCATAATTATGATGTGTCAGGACCATCCTCTATCAACACAACCTCGTCTATTTTCAGATCCAGCCCATGGTATCACACAACAGTAACCTCCCTTTGTCCAGCCCCGCAGGGTCCCGCGTTAAACAAATGATAAGTTAGCACAGCGGATTAAAATTGGAAATCCGCCTAAAGCGGTAGGCCCGAAATGGCATCCAGGATTTGATACCGGTAAACAGCTTGTAACGAGGATGGCAAACCGATTTGTTTACTAACAACCCCTCACCTTTTTTAATAGCCCGTTTCCTTAGACGCTTTTCAAGCAGTAGTTAGCATGATTTTATTTTCTTGTTCAAACCATCGTCGAGGAGGAATATAACTTTTTGAGCGTGGTAAACAAGGGCAAGGGGACAGTATAAAACGAAAATGCGCCGAACATCAGAGATTCTTCACATGTCTTGCTAAGCCTTGGTCACGACAAGACATTACTGGAATATTCTCTGCTTTGTCGTGTCGAATTTCTTCTTCGTTTGTCTGTGTTCTACGGACGTGTAGCAAAAGGAATATTTTATTTCTTGATTCGAGACGACATATTTCTTTGAGGAAATCTTGTAAGCTATAACAGGAATACATACTATTATATTGTGTTTCTATATGTGGTTAGTTGCAAGATGCTATATGTTCGTGAGCACAATAAGGGGGTATCTGCTATCAGGTTGAAACATAAGAAACGTGCTCAAGTTTGCCAAAAGCCCGACATAGTGCAAATTTAAAAGAAAAAGAAAGTTTCGGCTAAGAAGTTTTTTAAAAATCAACAAATGGCATAGACATATTATGGACAGGAAATGTCAGACCTTAATAAACCCAGTTAAATAGCATAAACTCATTACAGTTCATTTTTAAAGTTCATTAGAGTTATATAGTATTAGTTCAATAAATATTTTAGTAATCAACACCGTCAAAAGCAAAGTTTTACTTTAATCTAATAATATAAATAACCCATAAACAATAACAGCGATGTTGCGCTTTCTATGTACTGAAATAACTTTTAAAAAACATTTTCTCAGGTAGAGAACTTTATAAGAATCATATTTAGTTTTAACTTTTGGAAATTTGAAATTTTAGCTTTACAACCAAACATAAATTTCAGGGAAATTATTACTTGTGACAATCAGATTGAACAAAATGTTATGAATTTTTAAAAAGTGGAATAAGAAAATAAGGTGGCTTGAAATATTATGTGATTCTCTTGTGAAACAATCTAATATACACAGTTTGAGATTTTTTGATAACATTGTCAATGTTTATCAAAATTTTTATTTTAAACAAATCATCCATTTTTGTGAGCGCGCCAAAAGAAATATACTACATGCAAAAAATCATTCACTTTAATTGCCTTTAAATATTTTTGTTTTGTTTTTTTTGGTTTGGTTTTTTTGGTTGTTAAAAAAACACAAATTAAAGAAGGATTTAAAAAACTTATGTATAAGTATCGTTCAGGATTGAAAGTAATCAAATGTAAAACTTATGTATAAGTATCGTTCAGGATTGAAAGTAATCAAATGTAAAACTTATGTATAAGTATCGTTCAGGATTGAAAGTAATCAAATGTAAAACTTATGTATAAGTATCGTTCAGGATTGAAAATAATCAAATGTAAAACTTATGTATAAGTATCGTTCAGGATTGAAAGTAATCAAATGTAAAACGTTAATTTCTATTTACTCTAGTTTTTCTGAATAAAGAGTTTCACGATTTCTTATCTGATCGGACGTCGTTGGCCATTAAACTGACGTCAAATGGATTACATTAAACTAAAGACAACGGAAAAAGATCATCATCCAGAGGACAATCACGATCTGCCGCTGTTGGAGAAGGCGTTGCCAGCAGCTGGCAGAGGTCGCAGAAAGCTGATGTCTCTGTACAGGAAGATTGCATTGGTTCTCTTCGCTTGCTCCGCAGTGCTTGATGAGGCCGGCGGAGCTGACGGATCAGAGATTAGTAAGTCAACAATCGTACATACCCTGCTCACTTCGTATTCAGGAATTTATGTAAATGGGTATGGATAAGCCTTAAAGGGACATCAAGACAACCAATGTATCAACAAGAAGGCCCTCCACAGCGAACCAACATAAACAACAAGAAGTTGTAAAATGGAAAACTGAACTGTGATGTGAAATCTGTGTAGACATCAGCCAGGCTTAAACTTACCCCATTCGATAGCTTTCTTACTAAGCAGCCTGATTGCAGTCTCATCTCCTTTTTTTCATATAATCATAGTACAGACTATAGACTTTTATTTTAAATGTTAGAAGTCGTCCTGGATGATATATTCTATACGGCTAGGATATTTGAATATAAATTTGCTAAGATAATATACGTATACTTTTAAAGCATATCTTCTACCTCCCTAAAAAATATGTCTATTTTGTTTTTAAAAAATGGAATTTGTTAAATTTAACATTGGTAAGTTGAAAAATACTGAAATAAACCCCCCTCTTACCTCTATTTCTCTCTTATTTTCTACTCTTGTTCCTCCTAATATAAAATGTATAATAATCCAAATATTTGTTCCCAGGTGATGCAGCTGCCCTAGAACGACATGAGCCCTGCTCAGTTAAAAGCTCTTTTCTATTTACCAAGGAAGACGCAAGCCCAGGTGAGCTACCATTAACTTTCCTGTAAAGAAAGATGATCACTCAATTGATAAGTCAATGCGAAAAATGTTTAAACAAATAATTGTATTACACAACTTCGAGATGCTTATTTCAACAACAAATGCTTCCTAGTTTTGACCCCAAATCAGCTAAATTTTAAAGGAATAAATTTCGCCTAGGCTCGACGTTACTTAAACTTCCTACAAGCCGGGGAGAGAAGTGGACGCTGAAAGAGAATGGACCAGAGGGTTACCTGGAGTTGGATATTTCTCAAGCCGATCACTCCAGATTGGTGTTCTCTAAGTCCCCCGACATTGAGACTATCAGTAAATATTCGGTACGTACAACACTGAAGACGAAAGTCGAGTAGATAAGAAGGAAAATACGCGCCCCCTAACATCAGAAGTAAAATTTTTAGAACATTTTTTTTTGTAAAAAGACGTTTAATGTACATATTTAAAATTCATGCTTAACAGTTAATAAATTTCTATAAATTTTTGAAAATATTTCTTTTGGAAAATTTAAAGTGAACCATGTTCTCAATTTATTCCATTTTCTAACCTATGCGGTTTCGGTTGATAAAATATTTCTCTGGGATACACTGAGTACAAATTTTGATCACTGCAGTCTTTATTGAACGAAAAGTATAAGGGTTTAACACAAACTGATTTCTAACACAGTGTTTATCAATATGTTTTACCAATGCTTAACCAGTGTCCTAAAATGTATTAATAGTGAGGTAAATATATATTTTTTCTTTTAAACAGATCCATTGCCACAAGTGCAATTAAGGCGTTTTAAATATTTAATTTTTATAACACTTCATTATTTTATACAGGGCGCACGCCAAGAAACACTGCCATTTGTGTTAGAGTGTATGTTCAATGGATGGTTATATAAAGTAAGCCATTATTCGACTTTTTTTATTTTCCTTCCTCGTTAGGTCAAAAGGATATTTGGCAATAATTTTCGTTGCTTTATTGATAAAAAGAAAATCGAAAATTATACACAATTATAATATTTCCATAAAAAAAACTAATATGATTTGAATTATTTAAGAATGACCAATGACCTCTGGTATGTAATCGATTGCTTTGTCCGACACAATGAACACCGGACAAAGAAAACAAGGCGGTTGAAAAGCCTCAAACACTTTTGAGGCCGTCCGTAATGTACGTCACGCTATTTTTGACCATTTTAACTCCCCCCTCCCCCTGTCACAAACTGTCACACTTCTCGGACCCCCCCCCTCTAAAGTACGTCAAACTTTCTAACAAAAATTTTGTTTTTTATTAACAAAATAATAAAAATTTAATATAAAACAGCGTGACGTCACACATGGCCGGACCCACCCTCCCCCTGTCATAAACTGTCACACTTTATTACACCCCTCCCCCTCTGGAGCGTGACGTACTTTATGGACGGCCCATTTTGTGCGTATGCGTGAGGGGAGAGGTGGGGTTAGGACCTCAGATGGACAAAGATCACAAAAAGTTACATTAAAAAATACTATACTAAATCTGTATTTATAAATATTTATTTTAAAATTAGATTACTGTTATGTGGGGAGACCCAATTGGTCTCATAAATTTGGAGAATTTAAAAAATAATAATTTTGTGTTAGAGGTAATAGTAACGTTTGTTCATGAAAGGGTCTGTTTCGTCTTGCATAAAGAAGAAGGGAAGAGTGACAAATATATGGATGGCCTCCATAATTTTTCTATTCATCAGTTCAAACAAGAGCTCATTATCCATGACGTCAACGAACACCCGCCAATTTTTGATCCCAAACGTTCATACAATATGAGCATCAGTGAGGTGAGTATCAAACATTATTTTCAAACAATTATATATATATATAAACACCCTCAATTATCACTGACTCACTCATTCAATAACGCTAAGGGGCATCACTCTGCTTTTTTAAAAATTGAAAATATAGACTTAAAAATCATAATCATTTTGGTTTCCATTTTAACATTAACAATGACGTCATTGTTTTAGTTCATATTTAAAAAAATTATGAAATACTTTATGTACATTTCAGAAATTTAATATTTCTTATTTAGTTAGTTGTGCTTTTAAAAAAAGTGGGCACCGTAGCACAATCTAGTGTTGTAATAGTCGACTTGAAAATGCAGACGAAATACATCAGACGGTCTTTAATACATTGTTTGAGTTTTTGTTTTGTTTTGTTTGTTTGTGTGTTATTTTTGGGAGGGGTGTGTTGGGATTTTAACTTAAGATATGTTGATGAAACAAATAAAGTGCATTCATTAAACTTACTCTAGGTATAGGCATAAACGTAAAGCAATGAATTAACCATTTGTTGCCTTTGTTAATACTGCTGTTTTATCTCATTATTTGTTTTCTAAAAATTATGTTTCAGTTTAAATTTCCCATCTCGCTAAAAGATAAAAAACATAAACAACAACAAAATCACACCAAAGAAAAATAATATAGATCTACATAAATAATTTTTTTAAATACTAGAAATAAATGTTCTTCTCTTCCGACAAAAAATGATTCGGCGTTTCTTTTACTTTCATCCATATTTTCATTTACTGACATTGAAAGTCTTACAACGCCAAATGTATAACTGACTGAAATGTCGTGCCGATTTCCAACGTGTTGGCGGTATGGTATTTGAACACGTTTCCTGTGTAATTGTGTGCGTGATAGTTTTCTCTAGTAATTTGCAAATGAAATACTTGGAAAATTCTTTTAAAAAACATAACTCATGTGTTAGATTTGATGGAGTTCTGTTGTTTTTCCTCTTAGTTGTCCATGGTGGGGAGTCGTGTGTTCAGCTTACGTCACATAGCCTCAGACCCAGACATCACCGGAAGAATCACGGGATACTCTCTAGCACCATATAATGACTCTAAGGTAGGAGCCAGCTACTATATAGTTAAGTATATTAACCCTTAGATCGAAAACAACTTATCTCTGCAACCAAATATTAAGACCAGGGGAGCAAGATGCTCACTAGTGCCATAAAATGACTATGAAGTAGAATCAGATACTCTTTAGTGCAATAAAATGACTCAAAGGTGCAATCAAATACTCTCTAGTGACAAAAAACGACTCTAAGGTAGAATAATATTAATTATAATAATTGATAGTTTATATAATTGATAGCGCTGTATCCCAGGAATGAACAGGGCTCACAGCGCTTTACATGGAGATAATAACATACACATATGATAATTAAATAACCATTCATACCATAATAACAACATACAGGACAGTACATTACACATAATCAGATATTCTGTAGCAAAATGTTTCACCATCGGACAAAAATATCATAAAAAGAACGATACAATTACCTTAGATTCAATGAATTTGGTTATTGTTGACACTCGCATTTACTAAGTGGATGGTACATACAAGACACTGACAAGTCACAACAGCCAGAGCTTCAGAAATAACCTTGCAAAATTAGCATAGGGACCGTCCATAAATGACGTCACGCGATGTTAGCCGATTTTTCACCCCCCCCCCATTTTCTCCCCTCTTCCCACTTCATCACAAAAGTTAAGACCCCACTCCAATATGACGTCGAAGAGCTTTCCACCCACTCCTTAAAAGCCATTTTATATTTGAAAATGAGGATGTTTCAAATTACGTTTTTGTCATTTAATTATGTATTAAGTGTAAGGGTGCACTCTAATATCATAACACGCGTCAAGCACATGCAAAACGTCATTAAATAAATTGTAAACAATTCAATATTTAAGTGGAACTTTTATTTAAAGTGGCGCATTTTATGTGACGTCACATTTCTTAAACACCCCCTTCCCCTCGCCACACTTTGGCACAAATGGTCGACCCGCCCCCCCCCCACCTTTTAGGTGCTTGACGCCATTAAATTATGGACGGCGCCATATCATCAGAATTCTAAACTATTCATTTAATTATTAAGGCTAACGACCTAACACGTCCAATAAGAAATCGTTTTATGGGCACCAACTGTACAACGTGTTGACGTGTAGAATAGTCAACCTTGTTTTAAATGACCGGTTGTGTTTTTTACAATTCAGTTCTTAAACGAATCCCTTTAAACCGGAACACATTACAGGTTGATGGCAGACGGTACTTTAAAATATCCCAAGACGGAAGTCACGTGGTCTTAGTTCAAGCCATTGACTTCGACGAACTTCATTTCCAGGGTCAAACTTACTTCATGCTCAACCTTACGGCAACGGTAAGTTCAATATATTATTATGTTTAAAAAAGTCGGGGTCCTGGTTTTAGCAATTTGAGAGCGATTTCTCAAAGGAATCGTATCTTTGGGTATAAATGAAAGATTATGACGCTTTACTTACTAATGTTTTTGTGAATTTTTAGCTTATAAAAATGTAATTTGATTAGACTTTTGTGCTATCGACACCTTGAACGAGTCTGAATTCCTCTTGTAGGGTAGGATAATGTGTTATCTGATATTTTAAATGTTGAGATTTGTTGTTTTGTTTTTTTCCTTATCTGTATTAAACACCTTACACAATGAACAGGACAATGGAACACCTAAGCCGCTGTCCTCGTATGCCACGTTGACCATACAAGTGACCGATGCGGATGACCAGGGTCCGTACTTCGTGTACCCGGACTGCCAGAAACTTGACCACTACTGCACGACCCCCTACTTTCAGACGGTCATCAAATGCGGTTACACGGTAGGATATAGACAGCATGTTGTTTAGGTCGCCAAAGAATTTTAAAATACAAGAATAACAACAACAAATTTAGGTTGAAGAACTTTCCGACTTTTTTGGCGCTTACTTCGCTTTGTTGGTTTCTTTTATTAATATAACCACGAGTGCAGATATCTAACTTTTTAACTAGAATGAAATCGATCTTAAATAATTTTCTTAGTTCCGATATTGAATTTCGAATTTTATTATTTTATACCCTATTTTCTCTAAGTCTACAAATAAAAGATGTGGTTTTATTTTAAATTCCCAGTTCTCAAAAATTAAGAAGTTATTAACGAATACTTGATTTATTCGCTCGATGTTAATGTTTAATACGGTAAATGATTTTTATGTTAACATGCCATTACATTTCGTTAACGTCTTCCGTGTCCAGGGATTACTGAGGCTCTACCCGGCACCAATACTTGCGGAAGATAAAGACACACTAAACAGCTCTATAACTTACAGCATCTCCAGAGGTAGGCTTCGTGTTGGGAAGAAGACCTTATGGAAGCATTATAATTTCAATGAGAACACATGGCCTCTTGGGTCGTACAACCAATCCCATCTGTTTGCTTTGGTCATGTGATCTGACGACCCCCTTAATGAGCTCGAGATCTTTTAGTGGATCTCTTTTAGAATGCCCCAAATCGTTCAAAGGATCTAGTTACGAATGTCCCACCCTTTTGTTTCAGTGGAGCCGAGCCAGTACACTGAGAAGTTTGAGATCGACCCGGTGACAGGGTCCGTCAAGGTGGTCAAGCCATCATGTACTTCCAGTGTAAACGAGATTTTGTTAACAATTACAGTAAGTGCTTACATAATGTAAAATATTCATTACTGTTTCCCAAATAAAGTAGCCGTTTAACAGTTACATTATGTGAAATATGTTTAGTACCGATTTAAACATAATTTAAGAAATTTTAAATATATAAAATTTCGAATAAAATGTCACATTGATACTGACCTTACTCGCTAAACTAAAATTATTATCCTATATAATAGGTGCGGTCATCGATAGCGATTTGTCCCTCAAAAACATATGACTCCTACAGCCAATCATATTGAACACGTTTACGCGGACGTTCAAAACGAGTTATTTTTGGTGCAGTATTTCTTCCAAGACTTTATTTTAAGTTATGCGCGTTGGGATTTATAGTCAAAAGCTCTGTTTTTACGAGTTATTTATTTTAACCATAATGAGTAGTATTTTTGACGTGATGCACTTGTAGTGCCGGTTGAGACGGCTGTTGGAGGGGAGTTACAACATGCCACCGAACGGTGGCGGAACGTCCTTGGATGGGCTTTGTTGCTCGTTATTTATTAAGTAAGAAAGTTTTCTTCGTTGTCATCCTTGTCATACAAGGTTAAATCTAGACAAAACTTTCAGTGGTTGCATGCTTAAGATAAGCAGATCTAAGTAAAATAAATAAATTTATATTCTAGCTTACAAATCAGTTGAAAAACAAACACTATTTTCTGAGGCAGTGATTTCAAAACTTAAAATTTCAAGAATATTTTTATAAAGTGTACACCTTTGGGAGCTTTCACATTAACATTGCAAAATTAATTAATAATAATTTTGTATTTCGTTACAACAAATACCTTCATTTAGTGTAATCTCGTGGCTGGGGGACGTTTCGTTGAACAGAGTTTGTGGAAAGAATATTCTAACGCACAACTTTAAGGTGCTGAAAAATCAATGACTAGTGACAAAGACGTAATGATACATTAATTGAACATCAGAGACAACAGATGTTTGTACTTGGCAGAAGAAGTTCATGGCAGACGAGAATATGCTGAATTATCAACAACAGTACATTTGTTAAGTGTAGCTATTAATAAGTGTAGCTATTAATAAGTGTAGCTATTAATAAGTGTAGCTATTAATAAGTGAAGCTATTAATAGGTGTAGCTATGAATAAGTGTAGCTATTAATAAGTGTAGCTATTAATAAGTGTAGCTATTAATAATTCCGTTAAGCGAGGCTAAATATTCAGCGTTGAGACAAACAAAATGCGTGACCTCGATAATTAGGGCTCGACCAAATTAAAAGGCAATGCCAGAAGTAACAAGGATATATAATACAAATGTTCTCAAACAAAAGATCACTTCCCTATTACACATAATTTTAATTATTTACCTTTTGCTTAGCGAAATATACAAAAATGTCTTTATAACATTAAATAATGTGTTCATAAATGCACAACACCAATTCACCATCTCTTAGCTAACATTCAGATGTTTAATTCCACAGGCTACAGAGGCGACTGCACTCCTACACAGCACGTCCACGACTCTCCAGGTCGACCTTTTGGACAACCTGGTCATCCCCAACGTGGCGTGGAGCGTTGACTCGGCTCCTGACCGTGACGTTCGCCTCGCGGGCACCGCCAAGGAGGAGTCCCTCGAGACCACCACCTCAACGACCATCCCTCTCACGCTCTTCCTCCTCTCTTTCTTCGGCTTTGTCACCATCGGATCCCTGGTCGTCTTCATGGCAGTGAGATCCGTCAAGTCCAAGAAGAAAGACACCCCGACGTCATCGACCGCCAACACGGTCAACTCTTCCATGGAGGAGATCGGTGGAGACTGCCACATGTGTAAGCAGGAATTCCCAACGGCGGCCACCTGCTTCCGGTCATGCGCTACAAAATCCGTGAAGTCTGTCGACCAGGCCACGCAGCCGAGCCCCAGCGCCGGAAGTTTCCGAAACAAGTTCCGGACTTTTATTCAATGCAACAACGAAGCTATCCAGAAACCGAAAGTCGGGCCGAAGCCGCAGGATATCCGGTCGACCATGCTCAACAAGACGACCACGAACCCGTTTCACTTTGACGAAAACATCCAGTTTCGACCAAGCCCCACCCTCCCGGGAAGCGCCAACACAACCGGGTTCATGAACGACCCGAACGCGACCCTGGGTTCCATGAAACACGAAAGAGGCGGAGGGGCTGGTAAAAATGAGGTGGATGCTGATAAGCCAAGGCGAGGCGAGACGAGCGCGAGCCCCGCCAACGACAACAACAGATTTAAATTGAGGTTCAACAGTATGATGCCGGAGATCTTCAAGGCAGGCAACCCCAGGGTTCGATTCGATACGAGCAATTTGAATCCAGTTTAACGTCAGCTTTAGAACATCTGATGACATACAAGAAACTACGATGCTAGTTTTTTTGTTATCTCGCTTTAATGATTGGCAAACAAAAACAATGTTCATAACAGTTACAAGCTTATGGCGAATTCGTTCAATTTAAAAAAAAGTGTACAGATCTCATGTAAATATATGGGGTAGATGACAATTGGATGCACTGGCTTGAATAATTATCTTTTAGTCAATCGATGATTCGGTAATTGATATTGCGCCTAAATATTTCACTACGCTAGAAAAATATAATGAAATATGATTTTTTAATGAATATTTACGTCACCGTCTTATCTGCCCTTGATAACCTTAACAGAACATATTCGAATACTCACAGCAAAAACCTCACCCTTCTGACAACTGAGCAGCAGGTTATCATTAACTTTCCAGACTCACTTAATATTGGGGTCCATTCTGGTGGAGAGACTTTAATTCGGATGTTGATGTTCTGTGATGTTACAAAATGTTTTATGCCTTACAAAAATGTATATACGTATGATATTTTCGTAACTATAACAATTTGCAATTCAATTGTGATCATCATGGTAATGTACTGCACTTCATGTATGTAAATAACTCTGTAACAGCAAAAGTAAGAAAGATATTTATTAACCAAATATTTAAAAATGAATAAAAATGGTAAGAAAGAATGGAAGCTATAAACGACAGGAAGCTAGAAGATTTTTAAAAATGAAGGTATGAAAGAAATATAAAAAGGAAGGAAGAATGAAAGAGAAAGTAGTTCTAATAATATTATTATTATAATTCAATGATATCTCATAAATGTGTTTATTCCATGCTATTTATGTCAGTATATAACGTTTCTTTGTAGCCATTTTCATTGTATTTCTACCAAATTTCATAATAAACAAACAAATGCCTTGAAGACTTTTACTTTCTTACAATGACTTAGTTTCTATAAGTCCAAATTTTAATGTTTTTTTGACGCCATGTCCATTTCTGTGAATAAATTAGTGCCCCTAGTCCTATTTAACAGATTGTTTGATGAATTAAAATACGAAATGGCTGAAACACCCAAACTACAACTTACCATTTATTAGAATAGAAAATTTTTAAAAAATCATATTTAAATTGAGTATCAACAGTATGATTCTCAAAATATGAAATTCAAATTTTGTAATCAATCATACACACACGAACATTCAAATGATTTTAGCTATGGTGTTCAGTCTAATGACTCCAGAAATGAGCTAAAGTTTGACTGGCTGTCATCCAGTAGAGGAGATTCCGTTATTTAGAATACAATGGACACAGAAAAGCACATACCAAAATGTTGGCACAATAATTTCTCCGGCGAGCCCAAAACACGTGTTTAGAAAAAATAAAACTCGATAAAGTTATCCGGTCTGCTCTAAATTGTTGTAGTTAAAATATTGCGCATTTATTTGCAAAATAGTGCGTCGAATTCCCACTGCACCAAATATATCACAAAATCAGACGCAACAAAATATTACTGAGAATACAATTATCTAGATGGGTGGGTGGGTGGACTACAAATCAGCGTTCTGTAAATTTTAGGAAAAACCATCATTTATACCGAGTCTTCGTGTGGCAAATAAATTTATATAAATAATACCGGACAAAGGTAAGGGGCCCTCCATAAAGTACGTCACGCTTTTTTTGACCATTTTTAACTCCCCCTCCCCCCCTGTCACAAACTGTCACAAATTTCGGAGGCCCCCCCCCCAAAGTACGTCACACTTTCAAACAGAAATTGTTTTTTTTATTTTGTCACACATGGCTGGACCCCCCTCCCCCTGTCACAAACTGTCACTTTTTCTTACACTCCCTCCCCCCCCCCACTCTGGAGCGTGACGTACTTTATGGACGGCCTCTAAAAGTAATGTTGCTAAATGACACCTGATAAATTATTTGACTGAAATGTAGGGGCTGACATTTTCAAATGGTTCGCTACCAGAGTTATGTGTCTCTATTCATTTATATGTAACAAAAAACAATGGACTATGCGCTGATCAGTGTGCAAAACTGTCTTGTGACGAATTGGCTGCTGTTAGAGGCGTGACGCTACTCCCTTTAAGGATGCGGAATGATATTCCAACAACCAAATCTCTATTTTATCAACTGTTTATGGCAACTGTGATAAACACAGGAGGGAGGTACTCAATATATTCTATTTCTTTTTTTAAATGAATCGTGCATTTGCTCTTTAGTATTGTTATAATGTTCATTAGTATCTAGATCGATATTGTTCCTTCAAATTAAAAAAAAATATATGCGAAATTAACGAAGTTCTCACGGAGTAATGCAAATGGGTTTATGTTTAGTATTGAATGAACTTTTCACGTTTGAATTTGTTCTCAAGCATAAAATTACTCAGAAAGAATCCCTTGATGAAACGTATGTTTGTTTTTATAGGGGGAAAGATGGAACTTTAAAAAAAAAGTTTATGGAAAAAAACTTGTTATTTTTGAGAAACCATTTCTCTCTCACAAATGTATTGAACTGAAGAGATACTCTTTTTCAAATTATATTCTTTTTGAAATCCTATTTGTCGGATAATGATTCTGAAATACTCTCAGTGACTCTTGCTAAACAATGACACGTTAAACAATATACCGCAATGTTCCAAATATTACTGTATTATATTACTATTGGGCTACCAGTCAAATAACCCTGGCGGGTAGAGACGATGTTAGTTCTTACTTTTGGGTTCAAGAAACGCCACCACTCCGACATGCAGCAAAGGAACCCTTCAACCCTGGATGTCGGCCAAGCCAAGGGAAGACAACTCTTGTTTCCCTCTCCCTACTCACTGGCGCCTCACACCGATGGTTAAAGACCAAGGGTGACAACTCCAACACTCGAACCCAGTGATATGGTCAATGATATTGACCCAACCACGGCAACGCTAATCTGTCTCGTCCTCTTGACTTGGAGCCTTGAGGCCACCTGTTAGGTACTGAAGAGAGTTAGGAGGAGGGGACTATGTTTACTGTCATCCAGTTTTAAAGGAACACACTTTTTTAAAAAAATCAGCCTGAAAACACCTTTCAACAATTTTTTTTATAATTCCCCACGGATGTCAACGGGTGCATTCCTCCGCCGGAAGAGATCTTCTGTTTTCACGGTATTACAGGTAATACAATAGGATTTTATCACTTACTAGCAGACCCGTCGTGCGTTGCAACGATCTCAGTAAAAATGAATAAATTTAAAGAAACCAATGAGTGTTATGTTTAAGAACAATTATGCAGAAACCTTCGCGGAAGAGTGGAAAAAATTCCAAGTTTCATACCAAACGGATACATAAATTATAAATGAATAATTAAATAGCATACAAAAGAAGGAACGATATTAAGGGCCCTGGCCTCAAAATGAGTGATAATATAGTTTTTTATTGCCATTGTACTCAAAGCTATATTCCTCAATATCGTGTAAAATTGAATAGGGAATACAATTATTAAAGTTCAGTAAAAAGACATTTGGGGCCTCCAGCTCCGAGGGAATGGACATTAGTGGTTCAGTGCACTATAGTAATATAGTCTCTTACGCTTTTATATACTAAGTTTGGTCAAAATCCAGTTATTTTCTTATTATCTAACGCTTAAACTACTTTTTATATAGCTAATATAGGGGGAAAATGACATTAAGGGGCCCCCGGCCCATTCGGTGCAAGAGGTCAACTTCAAAATCCTGTTCATTTTAATTCAGTTTTATTGTGGATATATTTCTCAAGATCTTTAAAAATTGAATAGGAAAAATATCTTAAACATATACGAAAAAAAGACATTTGGGGCCCCCGGCCAAGAAGATATTGACATTAGAAATTCAGTGCCATATAGCATTTTAATATGGGCTACCAAGTTTTTGTATACAAAGTTTGGTGAAGATCTATTCATTTACTAAGTAGCTAACGCATAAACTAATATTTATCTATCTCATAGAAGCAAAAAACGAAGTTAAGGGCCCCGGGGCCCATTCAGGGCAAGATATGAAGTTCAGAAACCAGTGCACACACACACATACACACAGACATACTTTGATTTTTATATATATAGATAGATAAATAAATTAATAATTAAAAATTTTACAAAAGAAGAAACGATATTAAGGGCCCCGCCCCAAAATGAGTGATACGTTATATTTTTTATTGCTATTGTACTCAAGCTATATTTCTCAATATCGTGTAAAATTGAATAGGGAATACAATTATTAACGTTCAGTTAAAAAGACATTTGGGTCCCCCATCTCCAAGGGAATGGACATTAGGAGTGCCCTATAGTAATTTAATATAGGCTCAAACGTTTTTATATACTAAGTTTGGTCGAAATCCAGTTACTTTTGCATTATGTAACACTTTAACTCATTTCCTTTTTATAGCCGATATAATGAAAATAAGCGACATTAAGGGGCCCCGGGGCCCATCAGGTGCAAGATGTCAATTTAAAAAACCTGTTCATTTTAATTAAGTTTCATCATGGATATATATTTCTCAAAATCGTTATAATGTGAATGGGAAAAATGTGTGAAACAAATACGAAAACAGACATTTGGAGTTTTTGAATACAAAATTTGTTTAAGATCCAATCATTTATTTAGTACCTAACGCATAAACTAAATTTTATATAGCTCATTTAAGCAAAAAATGACACTTAGGGCCCCAGGGCACATTCTGTGCAAGACATACAGTTCAAAACATCTGTTCGTTTCAATATAGATAATAATGGATGCATTTATCATTATTTTTCAAGATCGTTAATAAAAATATGGGGAATAAATTCTTAAAAGTAGAAGAAAAATGGCATTTTGGGCCCCCAGGCACGAAGGAAGGGTCATTAGGAGTTTATTGCCCTATGGTATTTTATTATTGGCTGTCAAATTTTTATAAATATAGATGTTTAGTTAAGATCCATCAATTAACACAATAGCTAACACATAAACTAATTTTATATAGTTCATTTTAGCAAAACATGACATTATGGGCCCCTGGAGCTCCCTTAGTGTTAAATTTCTAAATAATAAAAGTAGCCAGTTCTTATCCCGGGAGCATTCTAAACAGTCTCGAATAGGTTCATGACGATCGGGTGAATGGTTAAGTCAGCTATAAAGGACATGCACACACACACAGACATACTTTGATTTATACATATAGAGATATAGTGAAATAAAGCGACATAAAGGGGGCCTGAGCCTATTCGGTGTGATATTTCAATTTCAAAAACCTTTTCATTTTAATTCAATTTCATCAGGGATATATTTATCAAGATCGTTAAAAAGTGAATGGCAAAATGTCTTAAACATATATGAAAAAAGACATTTGGGGCCCCCAGCCCCAAAGAAATTGACATAAAAATTTCAGGAACCTTAAGTATTTTAATATGGGCTACCAAGTTTTTGTATAAAAAATTTGGTTAAGATCCAATCATTTACTCAGTAGCTAACGCATAAAATTATTTTTATAAAGCTCGACATTAAGGGCCCCAGGGCCCAATTATTGCAAGAAATAAAGTGCGAAACATATGTTCATTTGAATAAATTTCAAAATACATACATATATTTATAATTCTCAATAGTGTTAAAAATTGAATTGACGATAAAATATTACACATTTACTAAAAAAAGACAGTTTGGGCCCCCAGCCCCGAGGGAATGAAAATTGGGAGTTCAGTGCCCTATTGTAATAAAATATAGACCCTTGATTTTTTATATAATAAAATGGGCAAATATCCATTAATTTTCTCAGTAATTTACGCTAATACTAATTTTTATACAGCTCATATAAGAAGAAAAAAAGACATTTAAGGGCCCCTGGCCCCTTTCGTTGAAAGATGTTAATTTAAAAAACCTGTTCATTTTAATTCAGTTTCCTCAAAAATATATTCCCCAAGATCGTGAATAATTGAATGTGAAAAAACATCTTATACATATACGAAGAAAATAAAATAGGGGCCCCCGGCCCCGAAGGAATGAACATTTGAAGTTATGTGCCCTGTAGTATTTTAATATGGGCTACCAAGTTGTTGTATTCAAATTTTGGTTTAGATCCATTCATTTACTAAGTAGCTAACGAATAAACTAATTTTTATATATCTTATATAAGCAAAAAAAGACATTAAGGGCCCTGGGGCCCATTCAGTGCAATATATAAAGTTCAAAACCCCTGTTCATTTCAATTTGTATAATAATTGATGCATGTGTCATTATTTGTCAAGATTGTTAATGACTGAATGGTGAATAAAATCTTAAACGTTTAAGAAATGTGAATTTTTGGGCCCCCGGCCCCAAAGGAATGACTATTTGCAGTTCAGTGCCTTATAGTATTTTAATATTGGCTATCATTTGTCATATACAAAGTTTGGTTAAGATCCAACAATTTACACAGTAGCTAGCGCTTAAACTAATTTTTATATAGCTCATATAAGCAAAAAATGACATTATGGGCCCCCGGCGCCCCATGAGTGTTAAATTTATAAAACAAAGTTGCCAGTTACCATCCCAGGTAGGTACTTAACAGTCTCCAAAAATTTCATGACGATCGGAGGAATGGTTTAGTCAGCTATAAAGGACATGCACACACACACACACAGACATACTTTGATTTTTATATATATAGATATCCCTCCCCAAATTACAATAACATCTATTTACCGCATGTTTTATACCAGAGCATCACAAGAAGATGTGATGGATTTTTAAAAAAATTCAATTTGCTAACTCCCGGTTGAGTTAAAATGCCGGTAAAATTAACAGCCTCTGAATACATCTTTAAAAGAGTGTTAGTTTAAAAGAGTGTTAGTTTAAAAGAGTGTTAGTTTAAAAGAGTGTTAGTTTAAAAGAGTGTTAGTTTAAAAGAGTGTTAGTTTAAAAGAGTGTTAGTTTAAAAGAGTGTTAGTTTAAAAGAGTGTTAGTTTAAAAGAGTGTTAGTTTAAAAGAGTGTTAGTTTAAAAGAGTGTTAGTTTAAAAGAGTGTTAGTTTAAAAGAGTGTTAGTTTAAAAGAGTGTTAGTTTAAAAGAGTGTTAGTTTAAAAGAGTGTTAGTTTAAAAGAGTGTTAGTTTAAAAGAGTGTTAGTTTAAAAGAGTGTTAGTTTAAAAGAGTGTTAGTTTAAAAGAGTGTTAGTTTAAAAGAGTGTTAGTTTAAAAGAGTGTTAGTTTAAAAGAGTGTTAGTTTAAAAGAGTGTTAGTTTAAAAGAGTGTTAGTTTAAAAGAGTGTTAGTTTAAAAGAGTGTTAGTTTAAAAGAGTGTTAGTTTAAAAGAGTGTTAGTTTAAAAGAGTGTTAGTTTAAAAGAGTGTTAGTTTAAAAGAGTGTTAGTTTAAAAGAGTGTTAGTTTAAAAGAGTGTTAGTTTAAAAGAGTGTTAGTTTAAAAGAGTGTTAGTTTAAAAGAGTGTTAGTTTAAAAGAGTGTTAGTTTAAAAGAGTGTTAGTTTAAAAGAGTGTTAGTTTAAAAGAGTGTTAGTTTAAAAGAGTGTTAGTTTAAAAGAGTGTTAGTTTAAAAGAGTGTTAGTTTAAAAGAGTGTTAGTTTAAAAGAGTGTTAGTTTAAAAGAGTGTTAGTTTAAAAGAGTGTTAGTTTAAAAGAGTGTTAGTTTAAAAGAGTGTTAGTTTAAAAGAGTGTTAGTTTAAAAGAGTGTTAGTTTAAAAGAGTGTTAGTTTAAAAGAGTGTTAGTTTAAAAGAGTGTTAGTTTAAAAGAGTGTTAGTTTAAAAGAGTGTTAGTTTAAAAGAGTGTTAGTTTAAAAGAGTGTTAGTTTAAAAGAGTGTTAGTTTAAAAGAGTGTTAGTTTAAAAGAGTGTTAGTTTAAAAGAGTGTTAGTTTAAAAGAGTGTTAGTTTAAAAGAGTGTTAGTTTAAAAGAGTGTTAGTTTAAAAGAGTGTTAGTTTAAAAGAGTGTTAGTTTAAAAGAGTGTTAGTTTAAAAGAGTGTTAGTTTAAAAGAGTGTTAGTTTAAAAGAGTGTTAGTTTAAAAGAGTGTTAGTTTAAAAGAGTGTTAGTTTAAAAGAGTGTTAGTTTAAAAGAGTGTTAGTTTAAAAGAGTGTTAGTTTAAAAGAGTGTTAGTTTAAAAGAGTGTTAGTTTAAAAGAGTGTTAGTTTAAAAGAGTGTTAGTTTAAAAGAGTGTTAGTTTAAAAGAGTGTTAGTTTAAAAGAGTGTTAGTTTAAAAGAGTGTTAGTTTAAAAGAGTGTTAGTTTAAAAGAGTGTTAGTTTAAAAGAGTGTTAGTTTAAAAGAGTGTTAGTTTAAAAGAGTGTTAGTTTAAAAGAGTGTTAGTTTAAAAGAGTGTTAGTTTAAAAGAGTGTTAGTTTAAAAGAGTGTTAGTTTAAAAGAGTGTTAGTTTAAAAGAGTGTTAGTTTAAAAGAGTGTTAGTTTAAAAGAGTGTTAGTTTAAAAGAGTGTTAGTTTAAAAGAGTGTTAGTTTAAAAGAGTGTTAGTTTAAAAGAGTGTTAGTTTAAAAGAGTGTTAGTTTAAAAGAGTGTTAGTTTAAAAGAGTGTTAGTTTAAAAGAGTGTTAGTTTAAAAGAGTGTTAGTTTAAAAGAGTGTTAGTTTAAAAGAGTGTTAGTTTAAAAGAGTGTTAGTTTAAAAGAGTGTTAGTTTAAAAGAGTGTTAGTTTAAAAGAGTGTTAGTTTAAAAGAGTGTTAGTTTAAAAGAGTGTTAGTTTAAAAGAGTGTTAGTTTAAAAGAGTGTTAGTTTAAAAGAGTGTTAGTTTAAAAGAGTGTTAGTTTAAAAGAGTGTTAGTTTAAAAGAGTGTTAGTTTAAAAGAGTGTTAGTTTAAAAGAGTGTTAGTTTAAAAGAGTGTTAGTTTAAAAGAGTGTTAGTTTAAAAGAGTGTTAGTTTAAAAGAGTGTTAGTTTAAAAGAGTGTTAGTTTAAAAGAGTGTTAGTTTAAAAGAGTGTTAGTTTAAAAGAGTGTTAGTTTAAAAGAGTGTTAGTTTAAAAGAGTGTTAGTTTAAAAGAGTGTTAGTTTAAAAGAGTGTTAGTTTAAAAGAGTGTTAGTTTAAAAGAGTGTTAGTTTAAAAGAGTGTTAGTTTAAAAGAGTGTTAGTTTAAAAGAGTGTTAGTTTAAAAGAGTGTTAGTTTAAAAGAGTGTTAGTTTAAAAGAGTGTTAGTTTAAAAGAGTGTTAGTTTAAAAGAGTGTTAGTTTAAAAGAGTGTTAGTTTAAAAGAGTGTTAGTTTAAAAGAGTGTTAGTTTAAAAGAGTGTTAGTTTAAAAGAGTGTTAGTTTAAAAGAGTGTTAGTTTAAAAGAGTGTTAGTTTAAAAGAGTGTTAGTTTAAAAGAGTGTTAGTTTAAAAGAGTGTTAGTTTAAAAGAGTGTTAGTTTAAAAGAGTGTTAGTTTAAAAGAGTGTTAGTTTAAAAGAGTGTTAGTTTAAAAGAGTGTTAGTTTAAAAGAGTGTTAGTTTAAAAGAGTGTTAGTTTAAAAGAGTGTTAGTTTAAAAGAGTGTTAGTTTAAAAGAGTGTTAGTTTAAAAGAGTGTTAGTTTAAAAGAGTGTTAGTTTAAAAGAGTGTTAGTTTAAAAGAGTGTTAGTTTAAAAGAGTGTTAGTTTAAAAGAGTGTTAGTTTAAAAGAGTGTTAGTTTAAAAGAGTGTTAGTTTAAAAGAGTGTTAGTTTAAAAGAGTGTTAGTTTAAAAGAGTGTTAGTTTAAAAGAGTGTTAGTTTAAAAGAGTGTTAGTTTAAAAGAGTGTTAGTTTAAAAGAGTGTTAGTTTAAAAGAGTGTTAGTTTAAAAGAGTGTTAGTTTAAAAGAGTGTTAGTTTAAAAGAGTGTTAGTTTAAAAGAGTGTTAGTTTAAAAGAGTGTTAGTTTAAAAGAGTGTTAGTTTAAAAGAGTGTTAGTTTAAAAGAGTGTTAGTTTAAAAGAGTGTTAGTTTAAAAGAGTGTTAGTTTAAAAGAGTGTTAGTTTAAAAGAGTGTTAGTTTAAAAGAGTGTTAGTTTAAAAGAGTGTTAGTTTAAAAGAGTGTTAGTTTAAAAGAGTGTTAGTTTAAAAGAGTGTTAGTTTAAAAGAGTGTTAGTTTAAAAGAGTGTTAGTTTAAAAGAGTGTTAGTTTAAAAGAGTGTTAGTTTAAAAGAGTGTTAGTTTAAAAGAGTGTTAGTTTAAAAGAGTGTTAGTTTAAAAGAGTGTTAGTTTAAAAGAGTGTTAGTTTAAAAGAGTGTTAGTTTAAAAGAGTGTTAGTTTAAAAGAGTGTTAGTTTAAAAGAGTGTTAGTTTAAAAGAGTGTTAGTTTAAAAGAGTGTTAGTTTAAAAGAGTGTTAGTTTAAAAGAGTGTTAGTTTAAAAGAGTGTTAGTTTAAAAGAGTGTTAGTTTAAAAGAGTGTTAGTTTAAAAGAGTGTTAGTTTAAAAGAGTGTTAGTTTAAAAGAGTGTTAGTTTAAAAGAGTGTTAGTTTAAAAGAGTGTTAGTTTAAAAGAGTGTTAGTTTAAAAGAGTGTTAGTTTAAAAGAGTGTTAGTTTAAAAGAGTGTTAGTTTAAAAGAGTGTTAGTTTAAAAGAGTGTTAGTTTAAAAGAGTGTTAGTTTAAAAGAGTGTTAGTTTAAAAGAGTGTTAGTTTAAAAGAGTGTTAGTTTAAAAGAGTGTTAGTTTAAAAGAGTGTTAGTTTAAAAGAGTGTTAGTTTAAAAGAGTGTTAGTTTAAAAGAGTGTTAGTTTAAAAGAGTGTTAGTTTAAAAGAGTGTTAGTTTAAAAGAGTGTTAGTTTAAAAGAGTGTTAGTTTAAAAGAGTGTTAGTTTAAAAGAGTGTTAGTTTAAAAGAGTGTTAGTTTAAAAGAGTGTTAGTTTAAAAGAGTGTTAGTTTAAAAGAGTGTTAGTTTAAAAGAGTGTTAGTTTAAAAGAGTGTTAGTTTAAAAGAGTGTTAGTTTAAAAGAGTGTTAGTTTAAAAGAGTGTTAGTTTAAAAGAGTGTTAGTTTAAAAGAGTGTTAGTTTAAAAGAGTGTTAGTTTAAAAGAGTGTTAGTTTAAAAGAGTGTTAGTTTAAAAGAGTGTTAGTTTAAAAGAGTGTTAGTTTAAAAGAGTGTTAGTTTAAAAGAGTGTTAGTTTAAAAGAGTGTTAGTTTAAAAGAGTGTTAGTTTAAAAGAGTGTTAGTTTAAAAGAGTGTTAGTTTAAAAGAGTGTTAGTTTAAAAGAGTGTTAGTTTAAAAGAGTGTTAGTTTAAAAGAGTGTTAGTTTAAAAGAGTGTTAGTTTAAAAGAGTGTTAGTTTAAAAGAGTGTTAGTTTAAAAGAGTGTTAGTTTAAAAGAGTGTTAGTTTAAAAGAGTGTTAGTTTAAAAGAGTGTTAGTTTAAAAGAGTGTTAGTTTAAAAGAGTGTTAGTTTAAAAGAGTGTTAGTTTAAAAGAGTGTTAGTTTAAAAGAGTGTTAGTTTAAAAGAGTGTTAGTTTAAAAGAGTGTTAGTTTAAAAGAGTGTTAGTTTAAAAGAGTGTTAGTTTAAAAGAGTGTTAGTTTAAAAGAGTGTTAGTTTAAAAGAGTGTTAGTTTAAAAGAGTGTTAGTTTAAAAGAGTGTTAGTTTAAAAGAGTGTTAGTTTAAAAGAGTGTTAGTTTAAAAGAGTGTTAGTTTAAAAGAGTGTTAGTTTAAAAGAGTGTTAGTTTAAAAGAGTGTTAGTTTAAAAGAGTGTTAGTTTAAAAGAGTGTTAGTTTAAAAGAGTGTTAGTTTAAAAGAGTGTTAGTTTAAAAGAGTGTTAGTTTAAAAGAGTGTTAGTTTAAAAGAGTGTTAGTTTAAAAGAGTGTTAGTTTAAAAGAGTGTTAGTTTAAAAGAGTGTTAGTTTAAAAGAGTGTTAGTTTAAAAGAGTGTTAGTTTAAAAGAGTGTTAGTTTAAAAGAGTGTTAGTTTAAAAGAGTGTTAGTTTAAAAGAGTGTTAGTTTAAAAGAGTGTTAGTTTAAAAGAGTGTTAGTTTAAAAGAGTGTTAGTTTCAAAAGAGTGTTAGTTTAAAAGAGTGTTAGTTTAAAAGAGTGTTAGTTTAAAAGAGTGTTAGTTTAAAAGAGTGTTAGTTTAAAAGAGTGTTAGTTTAAAAGAGTGTTTAGTTTAAAAGAGTGTTAGTTTAAAAGAGTGTTAGTTTAAAAGAGTGTTAGTTTAAAAGAGTGTTAGTTTAAAAGAGTGTTAGTTTAAAAGAGTGTTAGTTTAAAAGAGTGTTAGTTTCAATTTCAATGCATTAAGTGTGTAATTCTGCAAGATGCATTTTATATCTGCAACGTTCTTTTGGATGTAAAAATGATTGTCAAAACAATTAATAAGTGTGAACTTGGTTTAGGTGAAGACGTAGTTCATCTCTACACGCACAACGCTGGCTACTGGGGCTGCACACTACAGGACGCAGGATCTGGAGCTGACATGAGTGGCTACTTTAAAACCATTGTGGTCAATGACAGTCAGCCCCTGGTCTGGGCCCATCATCCGCGTGGTCAGAGGATTACCCTCAATGGTCGGCAATTCTATTAAAATTTATACCTTCAAATTCTGTATCTTGTTTACAAAATGTTTAGCTAATATTTCACTAAAACCTAAAACAAATGGGACTCCTAGAATGTATTGCTGTGTCCCGGGCGTTGTCTCTTTAAAATGTGACTATTAATGGCTGCACATACGAGAGCCCATAGTGGGGATCCCTTTTTGCGGGGCCCTTGATTGTGGCCCGACTCTGAAATCGCCACAGCCTAAAGCATGTTTTTTTTTGTCGTGCCATCGAAAATGTGAATTATGTTTGTTTGGGGGGGGGGAACCGATATAATAACTTACAGTCAGCCGTCAAGTATACACACATACTGATACTGGTCTATAACTTTTTTACGTAATCCAGGATGGGCCATCTCTCCATGTTCTCCTAATAACTTGTTTTTGTACAGTCGACGGAACGTCCAAGGTGAGCTGTCACTTTAGTTTAATTTAATTTATTTGAAAGTTTATCCCCCATCTACGAGTTTTTTTATCTCGAGTCTAAAGCCAAGAAAAAATTCAGACTTCTTGAGGTTAATAACATAAATGTAAACACTATTTAGCCTAATCTAACAGACAGATCAAATGAATCCACTGTCAATAGTGATTCATTTATCAACATTTTCACCACAAAACATATAGTTTAAAGCAATTTACACTTTTATAAAGTGAATTAATCAATTGAGACCTGCCAACATTAATAGATACTCTCATACACGAGTTACGTAACGAAGTCAATGGAAAAGAATCTAAATTGTGTTAATTGAGAATATCTCCATTGACATCTCTGCTAGCACAACTTTTGTATATTTGCAGGCTTTTCAAAGGAAGGCGATGCTGCAAGATAAGAGAACTGATGATGTGCAAGATATTCATTCATTGGTGCAGTTCTCCGTTTCTAAGGTAACGGGTCCAAATTTTTTAAAGTTTTCATCAGCATGCCATTTTTATCAACTTTGTAACGAAAACAATTCCAATGTAAAGATTTAAATGGTATTTTTTTAAACGCACAACAACAAACTAAATAAGGTTTGAGCCCACTTACAATTTTTTCACTAAAATGTTAATTTTGTTTTGTGACTTAGTGCGCCAAAAAGAACTCTGTTTTACGGGAGCTTTACAAAGACTTCAGTGCCGGAGATACAGAACTCGTCTTTAAAGTCATGCGTGACGGGGCAGTCAATGTAAGTTTTGACTTGCTTGATGGTATGATGTACTTGATTTCTGTACCAAGAGTTGGAAAACTGTTGGTTAAAGGATGTATGTATCTGTAAAATTAACATTCTGTGACATAAACTTCTTTAAAAAAATACTTTTTAAAAATGAAACAAAATAAACATTTAAAATTCTCAAACTTTAAGCATTACAGTTATGGAATTGAGTTAGTTTTATATGTCCATTTAAGTGGAATATAGGTGACACTTTATATAGGTTTTATGAAATAACTACATTTCCAGTTAACAGATTCTACAAGGTTTTTATTGAAAAAAATACCTTTGTTTTTTTAAACATTATTTATTCTTAATTTAAACTTTTATATTACTCAAATTTAAAATACGTGCTATGCATATACTCTTTTAAACCTATTAGAAAAGTGTTAATTCATAATGTAGCCATTTCATTACTAAATAAATAATAAATCGTCCACATTCTCATAATGGCCTATTTCCATATTTTCTTTTCCCCACAAGGTAGAGGAAATTTCAAAATTTGCTGTAACAAGAAATGGGGTCATCACCCTTTCAGGTTCTCTGGAAAAAGATGAGGGACTCACTTTTCTGTTGATCCTGAAACTAATCAAAGTAAATAAAAATTCTCTGGTTCTACAAACTAAATAACTTTAAGAACAACATCACTATTGTAAATTTTATGCTAAGCAATGATACATCTTATATTTTGCCAGATTTCTTTTGTTTTATTTTTCAAAAACTTTGTCACACTGCACATCAATCAAGTAAGGAGTTAATTCATTGAATGAGTAGAGAGTTTTACGCCTAAACCTTTTACGAGTTTTAAAATAAAACTAAAAGACGTTGTTCCCATTGCTGATCGTATTATTTGAATAGCTTCATAACATAATGCATGAACATCACACCATGAAAAGGATTTTAAGGTGTTTCAACGAAGTATTCAAGAAATTCTTTTTAAGGAACCACTCCATGCCCTCAGTCATTTTATACATTGAAAACAATGTAAATGTTCTTGTATTATTGTAATGAGTCCTTTACTCATGACGTAAATCATCAGCCAGACGAAACGTCACAGGTTGTTCCTGTGGCTATCCGTGTGTCTGGAGAGTTTCAACAAACGAATTCGGATAATCAAATTACTTCATTCGGGGAGACAACACCGACAGCGCCACGGTTCATTAATAGGAAATGCCACCCTACACTGTCTTGTTATGTTAAAATCTTTAGGTCGGAAATTCCAAAGCATCATAGGGTAAGTGATGTTATTTTTTTGTTTCGTTTCGTCCCGTTTCAAGTTTTCCCTTATCTCATATTTTATTCTTTTCTTAAAAATAATTATATATGAAAGGAAGAATGTTGTGAAATATTTCATACTTTAGAGAACACTAAATTTCTACTTTTAACAAAAATAAATATCAGGTGTCTTTATAGTCTCCCACTAAAAAAGTACTATGTTTGTTCGAGATCATGATGATATATTTAAATTTCCAGCTTTTTTCTCTCCACTGTTTATTATTCAAATAAATGTTGTGAGTATTTTCAGGGCAAACTTACAAATCTTAGTCCGTGTGAAATCCAAGTTGAAGAGGCGTTTAGTGCAACAGTCAGCTTTTGGTTCGTTGCTGGTGAGGTTCAAATTTTGCCTAAAATAAGTGACATAGCTTTTAGATGTATCTAATTTTAGATGTATCTAATGTTTCTAATTTGTACCGAGATTATCGCAGGTGGTAACCTGCCTGGTAATCAGACCTTAAAGGGGTATAAGGTTTTGGAATTCAACAGTGTTCGTATTGCCTGTAACATAATATATCTAAATTGTATTTTGTAAACTTCTTTAATTATTGTTTTGCATGGCATTTATTGAATGATTATTAAAAAGTTCATAACCGCTTGTTAATTTAATTTGATTTGTTTTCTGGGTACATTGGAAAAAAATACAAAAATATACTTTTGTAAATTTTTGGAAATAGAAATAGTTTTAGAATTTAAGACTCAAATTTATAATCCACAGATAGTCCCTATTCCAGGTAACCCACGCATCTACCAGGACATGTTTAACATAAACTCAACAACAGGAGAAATCTACACGCTGAATCTGGGGTTATTTAATAATAATAATAATAATAAATTGATTATTTATATAGCGTTGTATCCCAGTAAGGAACTGGGCTCACAGCGCTTTACATGAAAGAAATAACATACTTATAAGTATTAAATTAACATTCATATCACAACAAACACACACAATTACAATACATTATACATAAGCTACGTTAATCATTTACAAGAAATGTTGTTTCATCAATTTTAAAAATAAATTTTGAAAAGATGTGTCTTAAGTGCAGTCTTGAAGGACTTGGTTGTTTGAATACCCAGAGCTTTTTCATCATAGTTCAGGTGAATGTTCTAGTAATCTCTGTGACCGTTATTTGACCACAATTATATGTTACTCTTTAATAACGAAAAGTACTCTCTAAAATATAATAATGGGCTAAACAAATCCAACACGAATTTAATCTTTGAAAACTCAAATTTTCTGTTTCCAACACAATAAAGTAACGTTTTAAAAGCATAAATAAATAAATACAACTAAAGAAACGAATACTCCTTTGAGGATAAATAATAAGTGCTATTTTAGAGGATACGATATCAGTAGTCAGTAGAGTGAGTAATCAAATAAAACCTGTGAACTCCGATAAACGGAATGGACATTTCCTATACCATTTCCTTCGGTCCAGACCAGGAGCGATAACCCAGCCTTTCGACATTACCACTCGGCCCTTGTCTATATAAACGTTACGGGAGAAGATGGACCTGTCAAAACGGGCCTTACACCAGCAACATAGAAAGGTAACAGCTCCTGACATGTGTCTTTGCATTAAAAAAAGATTGAAACTTCATTCGTCTCATTATTTAATAGGCCACTCTCTGAAACACAATTTTATTATTATAATATGAATGCTACGTTACTATCAAAGATAAAAATAATAAATACAAAATTTACAATTAAATTAATTAAAAATATTAAATAAGTTATTAAATTACCGTCAGTGATTACACATTTAAGAAATTTATTAGGCATTCTTAAGGGGTTCTGTTTGATATTGCCTCTTATTATTATTAATACTGATTTTAAAGTTGGCAAATCAGTCTAAGAGTGAATGTTTTTGTATTTGTGTCAGCCTTGATAATTTTTTGAGAACTATATTTCTTTATTTTCCATCTTATGCACGAACAAATTGTTTCGAAAGACTTGAAGGTAACCCCAAAATTATATTGAAGGTTTAGTGGTATAACTATTTTTTTTTATTATCAAGGATGCTATTCTGCTAAACAAGTAACATGTATTTTCTTTGTTAGTTTTCTTTTTTTTCTTTGAATTTTTTCACAGACCAACAAATTAGTATGGAATCTCAACCCAACACAGTTGAAAGTTTGATGCCAAACAAAACAGACACACTGTTACTAACTACTAACAAGGTGACCCTGTCCACAAAAGTCAACATAAAATCAGCAAAAAGAAAGCCCGGGCCACCGACTCAAAAAGCAACAACGGGTCCGAGGAGACGCAAAGGAAACACTACGCCTCCAGACACCACAGAAGACCAGAGGCTGGTTGAGCTGATGAGCGCCGAAATGGCAGTCTTCAAGCAAATGCATGGATCAGCGTTTAGCAGTACAGAGGCGGAGAGCACGGGGAGACACATGCGATGGGATGACGTCGTTCCAGAGCAACTCAAGTTCGCGAATTCTTGTGTTCCCTTGAGAGACAGCTCCTTATGGAACATGCTAAAATTACTTTGTTGTTGGTTATTATTAGGCTAGAAACTTATATCGTTTATTTTTAACTTATATAGGGTCTTACGATAAGGAAATAATCGATGTAAAACTATGCCCTTTAAATTATTGATCTTATGTTGAGTCTTCGGAAATCAGATTATTAAGAACGTATGTTGACAGAAATCTTGGGTTACCAGTTTGAGAAGTTGACAGTTTCAGTAATATTTGGGTTGACAATTGGAGAACTTGGGCCGAAAATTATGCAGAAATATTACTTGTATCAAATTCTGATAAAATAAAATAAATAATTGAACAATGCCGAAAATCTTTTTTTTCCTATTGAAATTCTATTACTTTCTTAATTTTTTATTTTTTAAATTAAAAACGTGTGGAATTTTATTAAATTGTTTGTGGCTACATGCCATAAAAAATAATTTTTTAAAGGATCAATTGGCATCTAACATCATTGTGAAATGCTTTCCGAAAAAATAAAGCCATAGAAAATTTCCGATTTGAAATATGAATTGTGTTGTGGATGAAGAATGAAGATTGACAGGACGCATTGATTCAAATGAAATATTAATCTCGAATTAGCTCTAACCCCTTAATATTTTTAAAACTTAAGCAACACAAATAATAACATTGACAAGTTTTGAAATAGCAAAGCACTGCTAAAACCTTAAAAATAAAAGTAAAAACGTATAACTTTCTGTATTAGTTAAAAGCATTTTGCCTCCTAGACTGGGAATCACACTTTATGTTCCCGATCTAAAACATTCCACACAAAACAGTGTTCCCATTTTTTAACATTCTGCGAGTGCTTTAGTTAATTTAAAATTAAAATCTTGGTCTTAACCTCCTAATTAATTCGTTAAGTATTCATTTAATTTCTTTTAAAACCACATACCCATAACCTTGTATTAGCAATACCAATTCTTGGAACAACACTCATGGGGAACTTGACCATTGCAAGGCCTCATGTTGACAGATCTGTTAGGCCTACATTTAAGACTGTGATAAATATGTTTATATTTTAAATCTTAATGCTTAATACAAATTACTCACTTTAAATTATAACTGACCCTAAAACTGTGTACAAAGTTTATTATTAATGGATTAAGAATGACGTCAAGTGTGTGAGGATATTTTGTGAATGGCTTCACGAAAATAAAATAAATAGGATGTGGCCAATTTCTAAATAATAGCGTGTGGAAAAGATTCAGGTTATGAAAAATGAGTTATGGCTGTGCTGTTGAATACAAAAGAATTAAAATAAAATTTCAAAAAAATATTCAAAATAACATTAAAAATTAGTAATTAGTAAATTGATTATGTTGCATCGCTTTACGCAAAGGGGGGGGGGCGAACGAACCCCCTTTTGCGAATGTGTGTCCTGTTTTGTAAAAAAAATAGATCTTGACATTATTGAGAGCTTTGGGGACCCCACTACAGAATATGAGGGGCCAGTGTTATGATGGCGCTGTATCTATGTCGGGCACTGTCTCAGGAGTTCAAGCGCGTATTCTGCGAGAGGCCCCTTTGGTGGTATACACACACTGCAGCAATCACGCCTTAAACCTAGTGATCACTCATTCGTGCTGACTTCCCGATGTGCGCAACATGATTGACACATTAAAAGAAACCTGCATGTTTTTTTTAATAACAGCCCAAAGCGCGAATCCTTGTTGAAAAACGTCATACAAACAAGTCTTTGATAGTGCTAAACGGAAGGAACTTACAGATTTGTGCAAAAAGTAAGATGGGCTGAGCACCACAAAGCATACAAACACTTCTATTTATCGTATGTTTACATTTTTCACACTCTTGAGATAATTTCACTGCCACGAAGAAAACATAACGACCAAGGATTTGATCCAATTTTGACTACAAATGGTGACTGTGACACGGACAGTAAGTCTCGAGCAACGTCACTTCTTCATTCCTTGTGTAACTTCATATTTATTGTGACGTTTGTTGTAACGTAAAAACTGTAATCTAGGCTGGAAGGAATAACAGTCCACCTTCAGAAAGAAGCGATTGACATAATTCAGGCAGTCACTTATCGAAAACCTCAAACAAGAGTTTAGAGAGATTAGAACAAATGTAGATTCTTATTTTCAAAACCCTTATAATCATATCATTATCATGGCGCAGCCTGTAGGTGCTGAAGCTTCAATGCCCAGAGTTGCTAAGCAGCAAATCTACCGAAGCAATGTGTGCGTATAAACGTCAATGCAACACTATCTTCGAAACTTAATTAAACCATTTCTGGAGCACATCATTGCTGAACTAGATATGCGATTCTCTGGGTTAACCAGAACATCCTCACAACTGTTAGCTCTTGTGCCAAGTGCTGTTAGAAATTGCATGTATGAAGATCTGAAAGGCGATGTGGATTTATATGAGCAATATCTGCCTTCACCAGAAGTGCTGCCCGAAGAGTTTCCCGGGAGGAAATTTAGGTTCAGCCAATGGGAAGAGTCAAAGCTACCAAAAAATTGCACTAAAGCTATAAAACGATGAATCGATGTATCCAAATATTTATTGCTTACGGAAAATTGCGTGAGTGATTCCTGTGACTTCCTTCGCATGTGAGTGAAGGGTCTGTGCACTCCGACGTTTGCACAATTACATGAGATGTTCAATGGTGCAGGGAAGACTTAGCGAGCTTGCATTGACGCATCACTACGCTTTCAATCTCAAAGCAAAACAGTGTTTTACAGGTATTTGTTAACAAAAACCCAAGAAAGGTTTACATCGAAAATGTTCTAAAATAAATCTCATAGCATCAGGGTTTTCCGCCTTGTCAGTTCTGTACCATAATGAATGTAATTAAAATTCTTTACGCTTGCGCCTGCAGATTTCATTATTAATAAGAAAAGAAATTAATGATCGAGTACTTGCATTTTTAAATAAAATACTATTTTGGAAGCTTTTATTTACAATGTTAATTTTTTATTGCATGAAAACCTACTTTTTTGGTCACAGTATGCCCTGAAATTTAAAACAAATTTTTGTTGAAAACGAGGCAAAAAAGACAAGAAGTTTAATCAATGCCCTCAATAATTCACAGGAACAGAATTATTGATTTAACATTCTCATCCAAATTTGAAGTCATAGCACAATATATTATAGGTACAGTCAAACATCTCGAGATTAACGAGTTTAATTCGTTCAGAGTATTACTCGTTAAGTGAAACACTCGTTATAAGAAACACTTTTTTCCCATACAATCAATGTAAAATACGATAATCGGTTCCATGCTGAACAAAATATTTTTTTCAAAAATTTTTATTAACATTTAATTTTTTAAAAAATACTTATGAATTGCTAAAGATTGAAACAACTAGAATACAATTTAGATTTGAATAAAAAAAACGTAAACAAAAATAAGGATTTATGACAAATAATTATAAACTGTTAAAGACATTTGTTTTTGCAGACGCTTCAAAATTTTACGAAAATGTGATGCAACCGTTTCGTAGACATCCTTGACACTCCATTTGAAGCATCCATCTCCTCAATTGTTCTTGAGAATAGTGCAGATCTTTGATGTTGGCCGATTGTAGTTGCGCGCTAAATTTGCAACTTTGTTTTCGCTTTTCAATGTTTCTTTGTTTTATTGTAATAGTTATTCTTTCCCTCTCTTATGATTGTCTTCTTGTGTTTTTTTTTCAAAGATAATTTATCAGTTTATTAAACTTTGCACATAAAAAAAACAAATACTGTCTGAATACAAAATTTGTAAAATCGTTTTATCACACACGAAAACAATACGCTAGCAGACCGAGTGCTTAACACAGAACAATGCATCAGGGTGGAAGTGCCGGCTCACTAATGAATTTCCAGGAAAAAGGGAGTTTCCCTTTCTGCGTCACTCGTTATGCGAATCTTCGCTCGTTAAGGGAGCAACTTTTTCCATAAAATTATTGCTCGTTATGCGAAAACACGTATGAGAGGTGCTCGTTATGAGAGGTTTACCTTATCGAAACATTAAATGCCTTCGCGAAAAGTTTGCGAACCCACCTTAAAAAAAGTCTGGGTATGGCCTTGTGTTGAATAATAAGTTCATGCCAGTTTTATCGATAATCGGACATAAAGCAGGAAAATCCAGTGATTGTTTTGAAAACAAAAATTAAGTCATCGAACGATGTGTGTGTTATGCGCCTTAAAAATAATCAAATTAAATATTATTTAAAATGTGCTGATATTTTATTAACTGGGTAAAATCTTACAATTGTTCTGTCTAAATATTGGCCCAAGAAAAGACGTGTCATTGGTTTAATAATCGGGTTGGGTAGAAAAACTACTTGAGTATATTTTTTTTAGAAAAGCAAGATTGTGATAAATGTCATATGAAACATTTTAAAATCACGAATACTATTTAATTTATACATCTTTAATTAAATTTTAAAAAATATTATATATGAAAGAATGATGAAAGACTTAATACAAATAAAATGTATGTCAATACTTTTTATCTTATCTTATCTGTTTACAGACGCTCCTTCTATACAGAAGATTATTACGTCCTACGCTTATCTATGGTTTGTGTTTAGTCCTGCATTTTTACTAGAGATTTAAATGTTGATAAAGTGTTGGTTTTTCTGGTTTCTTCAGGCAACCTAGCCACGTCCGAATTCCGGACGGGAAGAACGAAAATGTGTATGTGTTTGTTCTTGCATACGGAATAAGAAAGGTGTTTTTATCCTTATTCTATCTGAGGGTTGTATTAAGTTATCTTTGTGTTGTATTTCTAAATTAGAATTAATTGCTTTATGTATGATTACTACTTTGCTCTTGGTTCTTATATCCTCTAGTGTTTCAAGGTTTAGTGATTTAACTAATGGTGTTATTCTGGTCAGTTTTGAATATTCTCCAGTAATGAATCGGGCCGCTCTTTTTTGAATTTGTTCTAGTTTATCAATGCTTTCTTTGGTGGATGGGTCCCATACAGAAGATGCATATTCTAGTACAGGTCTCACCAAAGTGAGGTAGCATTCTAGTTTTATATCTCTATTACATTTGTTAAAGATTCTTTTTATAAAGCCTAAGTTTTTTTTTATTTTTAAATAACTTCATTGACATGGGGATTCCATGATAGTTTCTAATTATTTTTGAAAAGTACTTTAATTTGCTTTTCCGTTTCATAGTGTAGTATCTTCGGTTTCTATGTTATGTGAAAAAAAATCCTTTAATTTTCAACTAATGCACACCTAAAAGGAAATTCAATTCAAAAATGTGTTTGTTACAGACATATTTTAATACTACACCGACAATAACAATGCAGTCGTCTAGACTTTTCAAGACAACTTTTGTTAAAAGTCAATAATCAGTAAATGTTTTTTTTTATATTTAACTTATAATAATATTATGTCACACAAAAGTGTTTAACTTTTAAACACAATTATTAAAGACATATATTTAGATTGTTACACTGATATATGATATAATAAAGATATTTTTGGGGATTTGCCATTTCTAAAAATTAAAATACATATATCATGACTTACTTGAATTCTCAACTTAAAATTGATTTTTGGTTTCAGGTAGAAATATATCTAATGTCGTTTAGTTGGAATCAATGGCGAAGACATTTCTATTTTTGTTTTGTTTCAATATTATATTTCCCACATGTAAGTTAACTTTGACATACGTCACCAAGTAAGTTAAATGTTAAATTATAAGCTTTCGCTACATTTCGTAGTGCCGTGTAACAACAATTACACGCTTAGTGTCATGAAAGTACAATATATGCTTAGCTTTAGTAGTGCCGTGTAACCTCAATTACACGCTTAGTGTCATGTAAGTGTAATATATGCTTAGCTTTCGTAGTGCCGTGTAACCTCAATTACACGCTTAGTGTGATGAAAGTATATATATGCTTAGCTTTCGTAATCTTTGAACTGTTTGGATGTGTGTGCAACGAGTATTGAAACCTAGGCACAACACTCACAATGTTCTTTGTCCAGACAGCGCGCCAACAATGCCTGGACCCCATGCCAGAAGGGGATGTTTCTGTGCTCGAGACTGATAAAGCAGGTGAGTGAATAGATAAACGCACTCTACCTGGTGATATAAAACACCATGTGACATCACGAATTAATAAACCTGTACTGTCACTGTAATTCTCGTAAAATACTGCACTTAATGAAATAGTCAGCCTCGGGGTATCTACACCCATTGACCCATTGTGACAGGAATCACCTCGGAATAAAAACACCTTGCAGTAGACTCGGAGAATTAAAGATACAAGCTAATCAATACGGTGTATTTATATTAGTAATGTCTTTACCAATGCTTTCGAACATTTTCAATATGGGCCGAATAAAATTTGGAAAGTATAATAATGAAATTGAAACAAATGAGAACATTATGGAGAGGTCTGTTGTGGTTTTTGTCGTAAATTATGGAACAAATACTGCATTTTGCGTAACAAAAAAAAATAAAATAAAAATAAAAACTTCAAACTCTCCGAACCTCTAAAGAGATTTTCTAAAAATTCATAAAAAAATAATTTTGAATTGAAAAAAATACAGGGAATTAAATTTTGGTCTCCCATTTGTGACGTTGGGGTTCTGTATTCAACGTGTGAGGTGAGCTAGAATTAGAACTTGTTACCTACTTAATAACAATAATAATAAGTATTATTATTTTTATTTGATAATTTGTATAGCGCAGTATCCCAGGAAGCAACTGGGCTCACATTGCTTTAAATAAATATAGTAACACACATAATTATCAATTTATTCAATGAAAAACATTCATATCCTAAAAAATAAAATATAATGATATTACAATGGTTATAAGCTACGTTTGTCATTTAAAGAAGTCCTTGGTTTTAAAATTGTTGAATGACTCCAACTGCTGAGGTCTTTAAATGAAGATGTTAAATGTTTTCGGTGTGGGTCCATTAATCGAGGGACCATTCCTTAGACTTTGAGAACAAACTATGGAAAATAAAAGTTGATTTTAATCCTTGAAAAAAAAAGAAATTATGCTTGTTTTATTTTCTCTGAGGTACGAGTATGTACTATATAGAACACTCCGACTATGATGTCAACTGGACCATAGCGGTAAAAGTGCAAGACAACGAGGCCCTGGCGAATGCACTAAGGAAATATTTTGTGATGGTCGAGAGTAAACTAGGCGGAAAAGACATGTGGGTCTTAAAGACTTACAAAGTGCTGGATGCAGAGAAGATTTATAAGGAGTTGGTCAGTATTTTTATTTAGCTTTAAAATTGGGTGGGTTTAACATTATGCCTTTTAAGGAAGAATGAAAAGATAATTATTTAACTAAATAGTCGAATGTTTCTATGTTTGTGTTGTTGTTTGTTGTTACTTTGGACGATATGACATGAACATTAAAAATAAACATGAAAATCTATGTAAAAAAATACCAAGGGGGGGGGGAGTTGTTTGCCCAGAGTACACACGTGAAACGTTTTGTGTCAGATTCGAATATCAAAAAACTTTTGTTTGATTTCATTTTTTTTCTTAAATTTTAAAACACATTTTTAAATAACTGATCTAACTGTACACCTGTATACTGATATTATTTTCAAATTAAAGAAATTAATGCAAACTGCGAAGTTAATAATATAGTATTTTTATCACATAGGCATGTTAAGTGCCATTAAGTGATTTTTTTTTAAACCTTAGGCGATTGTGCGTCATTCGTTCAAATCTTTCAAAGAATTGATCTTCTTTTTTTAACAAAGCGATTTAATGAAATCATGAAATCTTCTGAATCCCTCTGTCCCCAAAAGATAGACGCTTCACAAGATGTGTACTCGTGAATGTAAATTATCTTTTGGGTCGAGCCGTTAAGCTCTTCGGACCCGATTCATTTTATCGCATGCGAGCCACATCAAACGGCCATCGCCATAGAGGTACTCCTCTGTAGGTACCGGGACTTCTCCCTCAAAATCCCCGCCCAGCTCGGGGCACTCTTCGAGTACGTGGGCCACCGTCTCCTCCGGGTGGCCACACAGCTGACAGGCCAGTTCCCTTCTAGTGTTGAACTTGTACAAGTAGCTTCGTATGGGACAATGTTCCGTTCTCATTCTAGTTATGAGCGTCTGATTGCTACGTCCAATTTCCCACCAGAAGACGATTCACAAGATGTCTACTCGTTATTTCGATGTATTTACGCCGCAAATGCTGAATGGGTACGAAATAAAATGTGTCGTGTACAGATTTTAGACAGGCAAATGTTTAACAATCCAAAACTTGGGTTTTTCTTTATTTCAAACAAAGTGTATAACATATATTTTTATTCATACCAATTTTTAAATTCATTTTGATTGCGTTCCCAATGCGAAGTCGCAATCCGGTGACGGTGCTTGTTATCAGTGACTGACCTACTGACCTCTATCATTAATCTGTTTCTTACACTATCATTACCTTAAACATTACATAAGTTCGTAACGTAATACCCTAGACGGGTACACAAATTACATAGGCGTAACCAGTTTATTTTAAAACTAAATACAATTAATTCCTTTTCTGATCCCAGGAACTTGTCTTTGACGTTATCCACATTGCCCTCCAGTGTGTAGACCCAAAGACGGGCGAAACGGTAAAAACTTTTGTTAAGTCTCTGAAAAAGTCTTTGATTGAATGCATTTCATTTCATTAGTGTCTTCATTTGGGTGCTCCTCTTCAAATAGGTTTTCTGGTAGACATTACCTAGGTCGTAAGCGGATGAAATGTAAGCACGTTTATGTATAGCATTTTATTTTAAGTTGGTAGCCAGGGTTAGTGACACACGGACGTAGGGTGGGGGCGGGCAGAGGAATAAGATTTTTTACCGGCCTCTTAAACAAATTTTAAAAAAATATCTTATGTCCAGCAAAAGTGTATAACCTCTATGAAATAAGAAAAAAAAGAGACAAATGCCCCCCACCCCTCACTCCATTCCCATCATATTTGCGGCTGTGTCAGTTTCACCTTTTCCCTGTCAACCAGTTGCTTGCAACAAAACAACAACAAAAAAAAATTAATTTAAAAAAAACAACAACGAATCTAAGCTGCTATCTATTTAAAAAATCTTTTTCGGCATCATCCAATGTAAACTAAGTTGAACTTCTTTATTTTTATTTAAAATATAACACACAACTTGTTTTAATGCACGCACTGACTAGACCTGAACTGAAAATTTCTTTCAGCCAACACATCTCCGCTCAATCTGGGTCAGACACATTAGTGAGTTCATCCCCCAGTTTCAAGACAATCTCACATTTCATGTCCGGGAGGTAAGCCAAAATCACTTACACGAAATGTATACTTTTTCAAACAAAATTTATTGGAAAACTTTTAAGGAAACAGAAATCAAGTCGTTTAGCCATATGTGATGGGTATATAGTACTAAAGAGATGTCTTGTCTTATCTATGCAGACGCTCTTTCTATACAGAAGATTATTGCGTCCACCGACCATGCTGGTCTGTTTGCAAGTGATGCATCGTTCACAGGCCACGGCTATGAGGGCTCCACGCATTACCCAGACGCCTGTATTTCCCTAACTAGTGTTAGGTACAAATCCTTGCCTTCACATAGATTCGAGCCCGTGTTACTCACATAGAAGTTGTACATCAGAGTTGTATCATACTATGCAAATATATCGTATTGAATGCAGCGTCATTCCTCCCTGGAAAATTTACAAATAAGTATATACAAGTGTCTTAGCAAACATAATGACTATTTTCCGTTTTAAATTTTCACAATCGTGTTTCTAATCTCAGAACACCAACACTGGAATACCACTGATTGACCTAAAACAATATATTACTGACGAAGATGTACCCAGCATTGCACACAGAACAGACATCAATCGGTGCATAAGGAATGCGTACACCGGAAAAGAGGCAAGTCAGTTTTAACATACCAAGACAAAACGGGAAATCTAAGGCACGCACGTGTAATTTTATTTATGTTTAAAACAGATTCAAGAGTTTTAAGAAACGACAAATCTATCATGTCGCAGATTTGATTTATATGAGATGAATTTTTAAGGCACATTTATCGTGACGTATTTAAATCACTTATAGTAACTTCGAAATCTTGTCGTCATCTCTCTCTCTGTCGTTCGCGGGCGGGCGGGAAAAAAAAAGTCAAATAATGATACACTTCCCGTGATGCCATCGAGCTGAAATTCTGCACATAGACTCATGTCACCTAACAATGCATTGTGTCAAAATTTCAGATGGATCGAACGTACCGTAATTAAATTAATGCATTTTTAGTTTATCTCTATATAACTATAGGTAGCGGCGTGCTTTTGTTTACAATATACGTGTCACGCTGAGTTCAGTCCAGGGATCGGTGACCAGACCTCCCCCCCCGTCTACAGCGAAGGGGAGTTAAGGCAGTTTCAGTCTGTAAATGTTTGTCACGTTTGAACATGATCAATACTTTTAGTTATGTCTCATATATAAGAGATTTATAGTCAAAAACATTGTTTTTACGGGGTTGTTTATTTATTATTTGAGGTAAGGAATGTGATATGACGTTTAATCTCAAAATTCTTATCACATGTTAAGACAGGATATGTGTAAACATTTTAGGGTGAGCTTTTGTTCATCTTAAAATAGTTTAACAAATATCGTGTGGTAGCCAATGCTGCATGCCGTATCCTAAGAAAATGTATTGATGAGGGATCCCATTGAAAAGCGTTTTCCCTATTCCCGCCCAATTTACTGGACAAAAGATTGCACATGTCAAGTAACGATATTGAAACAACACTTGGAGACTCATATTTATATTGAGCAATTTTTTCTTACTTCCATTTGAAAATCGATCGAACATACGTATGAGGGAATGGGGTGAGAATCATGGGCGTAGGGAAGGTGGGGGGGCAAAGGGGGGCATTTGCCCCCCCCCTACATTTGAGGAAAAAAAATGTCATAAAAATGTCATAAAGCTGTTACAATAAAACTGAACTAAATTTCCTGAAAGTTTATTACATGGAAGACAGTTTACATTTATCAAACATAAAAAAGAATTATATATGCAAGTATAACTGATTACATTACTGATTGTTCTAAATATTCCAGTTGTTTAACAATTTCCATAACATTTTCAGCAAAAATCCACAAGCTTTTATATTTATGTGACCATCTAGTTTCACATAGCAAAGGAACATTTACATTAAGTTTTCTTTGCTGATTACTTTCTCGGAAAAACACAATAATTGACTTAATTGTCCCTATTGTGTTTCGTACAACATTCACAGTCAAATTATTTAAATCGTTCACAACAAGATTTAGTTTATGTGAACTGCAATGTACAAATTCTGCTTTTGGGTATTTTTTTCGAATTATTGCTTGGACTCCTCCTTCTTTACCTGCCATTGTAGAACATCCGTAGCATCCTTGACCAACAAGCTTTGTCATATTTAATAAAAATTCTAATGAATTAGTAATGATGGTGATGGTTGAACCTTCAGCTGTTCTATTGACAATTGGAATATATCCCATGAATTCTTCTGTGACCATCATTTTCCCATTTTGTTATTTGACAAATCTAACACCAAGTGACATCTGCTCAATGCCTGAAATGTCATTTGTCTCGTCGGCAAGTATAGAAAATGCAACTGAATTATTTGCTTCACGAACAAAGTCTTCACGCAAGAGAGACCCACAAATTTCGATTATAGTGTTTTGCGTGGTTGCCGAGATACACTCAGCGGTTACCCGTCAAAACGGCCCCAGACAAAACGGCCCCGACATAACGGCCCCGGTAAAACGGCCCCAGACAAATTGTTAACATTTTTTTAACAAAAACATTATTTTTTTTGCATTTTAAGCTTTCGTCAACTTTTTCACCCTTAAAAAAGTGGTAAAATTGTAAAATTATTTATTGTGATATTATTATATTGTTTCTTGTCAACAAACAACCGTTATTGGGACCATTTCGCGTAAAGGCTATTAAATTCACTTTGTGGTTTTATTATTATTGTTTATTGTTAGCTAAACCTGACCCTGGATAGGTGAGTAAAAATACGAATATATTTGATTGTAAATTTTACTATTAGTCCATCTATTAGTCCAGGGCCGTTTTGTCAGGGCCGTTATGTCGGAGCCCAATTGTCGGGGCCGTTTTGTCCGGGGTCGTTTTGTCGGTGAACCGTTGCTTCAGTTGTGTCTGGCTGTTGAACGCGTACTGTTGTCCTCAATACCAATGATAAGTCAGATGCTGCAGTCGCCCCAAAATCTTCTAATAACGGCATTTCGGAATCCCGCGATTGGTCTACTTTTCGATTTTTTTTTAGCCTGTAAAAAATTTCTGATATCCATCCTTGGTAATCCTGCAGTTTCTACACGAATATTATGTCACAGCAAAATTCAATTTTCTCGCGAGAACTTAAGTTTTTAATTTATTAAAGGCATTAATAAATGTTGTATTTTAGCTATTACAGCACTAATTTGTAAGTCTTATTAATTTCTAAGGCTTTTTTCGACCCTTATTTTATACTGAACTTGCATTTAATTGAGAATTGTACCTGTATGGCATTGTCAGTTAAAATTTAAAAAAGTGGGTTTTTTTGCCCCCCCCTGGAAAAATTCCTAGCGACGCCCATGGGTGAGATATGTTCATTCGCAAATCAAAACTTTATTAAAAAATAAAGCTTGCATACGGTAAAAATATAGCTTTATTTTAATGTATTTTTAAGTTGATCTGCAAGGAATAGGTGGATCATATAACATTTAAAAAAAGTAACTGTTGAAAATAACAAAAACATTATTTTTATTTCTCAATCTCTTTGTTAGAGCCCTGCGTCAGAATTCTTCCTAGTTACTTCAGACTGCATCATAGAACTCCACAAACCGATTGACTACGAAATGGGGATCACTGCACTCACTCTCAATGTTACTGCAATAGTAAAGTTAACCTATTTCTTTCTCTGTCCAGTTACTCTTTATCACGGTAAATTATTCGTTCCATTGTATGAAAGCTGAAAGAATTATCATAGCACTGTGTTGGTAGATTGCTTTAAAAGTATGTTTTTCTGAGCGGCTTCAATACATGTTTCCTGTGCAGGACAACGGCTTTCTAATGGCTACAACTTTGGTCAAACTAGTCATTGACAACGTCAACGACGGTCCACCAAGATTTGTATGTCAGACATCGTGTTCCAGCTGTCTGAAGTCTGAGTACTCGGCCTTTGTCCATTCAACAGATGTGGTAAGTGAATGGGATTTCTGAAATTCAGTTTTTACAAAGATGTTCTAATGACAAGGGGCTATGACAGACGGAGGTCGAGAGTTGACATTTTAAAGAGGCATTTCTAGCTCGGACTTTAAAACTGTATTTCTTCGGAATGGGTTTAATTTATCTAGAAAATAGCTGACTCATATTTTAGATTTTAAAAACAAAACTCGGTCCACGGGTTTATAAATGAGTGCAGTGTGTTTTCAAACTATTATAAATAATGGCAAAGTTTAACAAAATTGTTGTAGCTTGTGACTAAAATTCGCCTCAATTGTAAAATGGTAAAATGCGTTTAACTTTAAAAAAGACAACATAATCTATTTAAAGGGCACCACGTCAAACAGCTCAGACATAAGGCGCCAAATAAAGATCGGAAAAAATATTTTAAAAATAGAATTTTTAAAAAAAACGGCATCACCAATATAAGGTAGCACGTGACAATATACAGATCATCTGAGGTGTCATTATTTAAAAAGCAATTTAATGACCCATAAAAATATTCTACATGTTAGGCCTAAAGTTAGAATATAATCTTAATTGAAATATCTCACAATGAGTGACGTTTCAGTCTATAGACGTGTTCTTTATCGTTTCTAAGTTGAGTACACTTCGTAGGTAGTCAATCAATGAAAAAATAGCATAGATAAGAACAATCGTCTCCATTCTTCTTCTGCGCTCTTATGTCTACGCTCTTATGTGTGAGATTTTTTTTTCGGGTCACCTTTTCTAAAGGAATTGAGAATTAAATAAGTTTAATATATTGAAAGGATTTTTTATTTATTTATTTTTATTTTGCATAATGATTAAATACTTTATACATTAGCCTTTATTTCATTTAAAAAAATTAATTAAAATGAATTGTGTTGATGCAAATAACAGATGGGAAACACTTAGACCAAAGCAACTGTGTTTTTAAAAAAAATATATTTCCTGTGATTAAAAACGTATTTATTTAGTGTAATAAAAATATATTCCCTTTTATTGGCGAAAAAAAAAGAGAAATATTTACAGAATATCAATAATTATATTTAGATTTTAGAAAATATTTTACATTTTTAAAAAATCTACTTGAACAATTTTATATTCACTGGTGATCTGCAGAAGTGTGTAATTCCTTTCAAAATAAATTTTTGGAGAAATGATATCATATTTCTTTTAAATAATTGTTTATGGCACTATTAATCATGCTTATAAACCAGCCTAAGTCGTACTGTAGCAGGCCTCCGGTTCCTGTGAAAAGGAAAACAACGGCATCCGTAGATTGACGCTATGGACTCTGACAATATGTACCATGAACGTCCAGCAAACGATAGCTGTAAAGTCAACTATTTAGGGGCCGTTCATAAAATACGTCACGCTATTTTTGACCATTTTTAACCCTCCCTCCCCCCCTGTCTCAAACCCCCCACTAAAGTACGTCACACTTTCGAACAAAAATGTTGTTTTTTATTAACAAAATAATTAAAATTTAATATAAAACACCGTGACGTCACACATGGCCGGACCCCCCTCCCCTGTCACAAACTGTCACACTTTCTTACACCCCTCCCCCCTCTGGAGCGTGACGTACTTTATGGACGCCCCTTATCCCGCGATACATGCCGGAACAGAGCAGGCGGAAGAAGAATAAGAACAATCTTAAGAAATAAAACATTTCAAATTTAAATTAATGAAATAAACAGGAGATATTTTAATGGTTTCTTCCTTGACACAGGGCGTCATAGACAACATAATGCCCAACGCAATAGCGGCCACTGACATGGACAAGGGCGACATTACATACAGGTTTATATCAGGTGACGTCACAAGAGGCGCCCGTGTACTGGAAATAGTTTAATTTGTTTATAATTAGTTCATGGTTGTCTACATTCAACTTGTTTACAAATTTGTTTGTTTCAGTTTTCAATTTTATTAACATAGCGTTTCTGTGAAAAAAATAATTTCGGAAAAATATTTGCTTTCAGGTCAGCCTCCGAGAAGTTTGGCGTACATCGCTTTAAACACTTCTACTGGTGAAGTGCGCATTAATAAACCCTTAGAGGAACTTCAAACGCCATTAGTCATTTTAAAGATTGAGGTGGGGTTGAGTGCATTTTTTTCCCAAAATTTATTTATTGATAGTACAAAGCTAAATTTGTCCGTCAAGAAAATATCATTGTTAAAAAATAATTAATTTTAGCTTCCTTTTTGGAATGTTTTAACCAGGCAAAAGAAGAGAAGATAACCCCACAGTTTAGTCAGAAGGCCTTGTCCAACGCAACACTTGCTTTGGTCATCCTTGACTACTCGAACGAATCAATTATTAATACTGTGGAAACTACCGAAGACTCCAGCGGAAATGGTTATTTTTGGTTTTTTGGGATTGTCTTCCTTTTGTGTGCACTGGCGGTCGCGCTGCTATCGATGACTGGCATACCAGATGATGCGAAAACAAAAGTTAAAACCATGTGGGAACTAGCAAGAAAGAAAGAAACGAATGATTAGATTATAGTGTGTGATTACATATTATCTTGTTTGTTGCTCTATCGATGCGAATATTCCTATAAAGATTCGAAGGGCTCAATTTCGTCTAACAGAATTCGGCATTGAACTATTAGATTTATTATAGAATATTTACCTTCTAAAATGTGACTAAAAAGAGATTTAATTACATTGTTTTCAGTTTATAATATATTTTTAGTTCGTTAAATCTATTGTCTTGCAATTTTGCAAAGGGCCATTACATAATGATATCCCGAATATATTTTTCAATTTCATTCTTACCTCTCCTGACTCCTGTCAGATTTACGAGATAACATGATCCCTACAGATTAAAACATGATTGAAATGTGTTTTCATTGATGTTTGAACTTCATGAATTACGAATGACGCTGTATGAGTGGATTTCAAAGTTAAATTTCTTTTTTTATATATAAAAAAAATTAAGAATAAGATGGTTGAGCATAACTAACAAATTGAAAGCAAATGTCTGTACATTTGCAATACATATAACATATGATTTATTAAAACACCGATGCAGAGCAACAGTTAAGTAGTATCATTGTGTAAATTCTTTATTGTAAATACGACAATAAGTGGTTGATAAGTTTAAGAATACAATTAGTATATCATATATCTACTGACTTTAATGACATACAATCAAATTGAGTCCTTGACTGGGATTTTCAAAGGAGGAACGAATATTGTTCTTTAAAAAAATATCCAATACAAGTATTTATATCTATTCTTTTAGACTTATTCATTCTTACACTTGCCTATGTGAATAATATTTCTTTACACCCATTCATGTGTAAATAATACTTCTTACAAATGACAATGATAATTAAACGAATACTTTAACTGCTAACGATTGGCCTTGAGATTGATACTTATTATATATGCCCAGTGGCGGACTGGCCAGTCGGGCACTTGGGCAATGCCCTTTGGGGCGGTGGGCTTATTTTGTTCTATATATAGGATATATCCTAGGATTTATAAGACGAGTTGCTACCGCATGCCTGTTTTTTGTGAGAATGGCCGCTTTGTAAATAATGCCCGGCCGCTTTAAAGCTCCAGTCCACCCCTGCATATGGCTAATAATTATTTCCAAATCTCATAGACTCTTACCCACACTTAACCTCTTACCCGCCTTTAACCTCTTACCCGCCTTTAACCTCTTACCCACCTTTAACCTCTTACCCACCTTTAACCTCTTACCCGCATTTAACCTCTTACCCGTCTTTAACCTCTTACCCGCCTTTAAGCTCTTATCCGCCTTTAACCTCTTACCCGCCTTTAACCTCTTACCCGTCTTTAACCCCTTACCCGCCTTTAACCTCTTACCCGCCTTTAACCTCTTACCCGCCTTTAACCTCTTACCCACCTTTAACCTCTTACCCACCTTTAACCTCTTACCCGCCTTTAACCTCTTACCCGTCTTTAACCTCTTACCCGCCTTTAAGCTCTTACCCGCCTTTAACCTCTTACCCGCCTTTAACCTCTTACCCACCTTTAACCTCTTACCCACCTTTAACCTCTTACCCGCCTTTAACCTCTTACCCACACTTAACCTCTTACCCGCCTTTAACCTCTTACCCGCCTTTAACCTCTTACCCGCCTTTAACCTCTTACCCGTCTTTAACCTCTTACCCGTCTTCAACTTACATAAAACGCAAACAATTCTCCCCATTTCCCCGATGTCTTGAGCAACAAATGTAATCAGAGCTATGAGTCACTAGAACAGAATGTCACCAGAACCAGGTGCCATTAGAGCCATGTGTAAGAACAGAAAGTCACTAGAATCAGGTGCCATTAGAGCCATGTGTCAATAGAACAGAATATCGCCGAGTCAGGTGCCACCAGAGTCAGGAGCAAGGTGTCAATAGAACCAAATATCACCAGAGCCTGGTGCCATTGGAGCCAGGTGTCACTAGAGCAGAATGTCACTATTGTCGAGCCGGGAGATTTGGATGTGTCTATAGACGTGAAAATATCAATTTAATTGTTTTTTTATGTACTGAGACAATTGACTGGGAAGACACTTTTAATTCGTCTCCTATGTTAATAATCCCGTGGTTGAGTGGCAGCGCTCGACTGGCGTATCGATGGTCACGGGTTCGAATCCATGTCAAGGCAAGGATTTTTTCCCGGGGCCTAGGGCGTCCCTGAGTCACCCAGCTCCGAATGGGGTACCTAACACTAGTTAGGCGGCTGGGTAATGCGTGGAACCCACAAAGCCGTGGCCTGTGAACGCTGCATCACTTGCCAACAGATAATCTTGTCATGGTCTGTGGACGAAATTATCTTCTGCATAGAAGGAGCGTCTGTATAGATAAGATAATATATTTATATCTTTCAGGATTGATCGTGACAGAGCTCATATCGTTTAACGACACATTCTATTTTAACAAGTTAAAAATATCCCGTCTATACTCAACGTTCTTATTTATCTACTAGATATATATCGTTTCCTAATACTAATATTAGAGTGGGAGTGTGCGGAAAAGTATTATTTTTACGAAAGACCCATGAGAAGTGATAGTGCTATAAAAGAAAAAGTGAGTATTTGCACTCCGTCAGTTATGTCTTCCTAAAACAGTGTTGTCCAACCGAAAATCGTTCACGGCACACTAAACTGGTAAAAAATTTGCGCGGCACACCTCACAAAAAAACAAGAAATCAGTGTTTATTCAAAAGATGTTTCATAATTAATGAGATACTTGAGCGTTTTCTTTGGAGCAGATGAGCTCAAAACGCGGCTCATTGCTGGATAAGCAAACTCTCATTTCTCTGTCTATCATCTGCAGTCTTTCACGTTTGACGTATGCGAGCAGTTGCGCCTTTCCGCTGATGTCAGTACTTTCATCGATTTGCATTGCCCAGAGCTTTTGGATGTCGTCGGCTTCCGCAAAATGCTCTTTAATTTGATTGTCCAAATCTGTCGAAATGTCAGCAATCCGACGTCCCATCGTCTGGTGAGACAGTGGAATCTTATTTATTTTTTCAACAGCGTCGGGTCCCAACTCCATAGTCTCAACTGCGATTCGTAAAGACGGCAATATGATTGTCTCAGCGTCCAAATGAGATTTCTTTTGTTTGACCAAAAGATTCGCAATTTTATAGCTTGCTAACTGAGCTTTGACAGGAATTGAGGAAAATTTCTTCATTATTTTTTTATTGCTGCTCTAAGTTGGACCGAATGGATGCGAAATAACTTTTCGGCTTGTCTTTCAATCCTGGATGATTTGAGTTCAGATGCCGCTTCAGTTTACTGGGGTTCATGGACTCGTTGGACAATGCCATGTTACAATTAAGACAAAACGGAAGAGAAGGATCATTTGCACATTGTATGAAACCATACTCAAGATATTCCTCGTGATATTTCCGTTTGGTAACATTCTTCTTGGATTTCGCAGCTCTCTCTCCATTTTGATGCTCGCTGGAATCCTTCTGGCTTCTCTTCAAAAAATTATCCATAGCCGTCTGTAATTAAAACGTTTTTTAAAAAGTGAACAGCAGGAAAGGATTTTTATTTACTTACAACAGATATTTATTCCCAATGGAGGAGAGAAATTTTGTAGCCTTTCAAGAGATTCTCACAACCAGAACAATACAAACATGAAACGTCAATTCTTTTTCGGTTAAGGATATTTTTTTTCAAAACTTGAAGGTTCGAAAAGCCTAGCAATTTATGGTATTTTAAACTCCCTTATATTAACTTCACCGTCGTCTCTCTCTCTCTCTCTGTCGTTCTGTCGTCATCTCTCTCTGTCGTGATCTCTGTCTGTCTTGGGCGGGCGGAAAAAGAAAAGTCAAAAATGACCCATTTCCCGTGATCCGATCGAGGTAGAAATTTGGCACACGGACCCATCTCGCCTAACAATGCATCGTATCAAAATTTCAGATCGATCGAACGTACCGTAATTAAATTAATGCATTTTTAGTTTATCCTAATATAAAGTATGTAATTCAAATTCACTGTTTGTTATTGTTTTTTCTCCACGTGAGAGTTTGAGTTGACGCGTTGACGCGACCCATCGAAGTACCGGCGTGCTTTTGTTTACATTTTACGTGTCACGCTGAGCTCGGTCAAGCGATTGGTGACCAGACTTTTCCCCTCTCCCCCCACCCACCCTACACCCCCCAGGGTTATGAAGCAAAGTTATGTCTCATATATAAGGGATTTATAGTCAAAAACTTTGTTTTTACGTGTTTGTTTTATTAAATCCCTTATATTAACTTCCCCGCCGTCTCTCTATGTCGTCATCTCTGTCTTGGACGGGCGGAAAAACAAAAGTCAATAAAACAACCCCGTAAAAAACAAAGTTTTTACTATAAAACCCTTATATATGAGACATAACTAAAAGTATTGATTATGTTCAAAAGTGACGAACATTTACAGACTGAAACCGAAATTATCTTCCCCTGGCTTTAAAACTTGGGGGGAGGGGGTGTGGACATGGACGGGTGGCGTCAATGCGTTAACTCAACTCCATGTGGTTAACCTGGTTTAAACACGAGATGTGTTCACCGTGGCTGGCCTGAAGTCAAGTGACCCGTAAAATGTAAACAATAGCGACCGCTTAATATAGTTTATATAGATAAACTAAAATGCATTCATTTAATTACGGTACGTTTGATCGATCTGAAATTTTGATACGATGCATTGTTAGGTGACACGGAGCCGTGTGCCAAATTTATGCTCGATGGCTTCACGGGAAGTGGGTCATTTTTGACTTCTGTTTTTCCGCGGGCGGGCCCAAGACAGAGACGGCGGTGAAGTTAATATAAGGGATTTAAAAATGACCCATTTCGCGTGAAGCCATCGAGCTGAAATTTGGCACACGGACCCGTGTCACCTAACAATGCATCGTATCAAAATTGCAGATCGATCGAACGTACCGTAACTAAATTTATGCATTTTTATTTTATTCTTATATAACATAATGTAATTCAAATTCACGGTTTGTTTATTTTCCCACGTGAGAGTTTGATTTGACACGTTGACGCGACCCATGGAAGTACCGGCGTGCTTTTGTTTACATTTTACGTGTCACGCTGAGCTCGATCCAGCGATCGGTGACCAGACTTCCCCCCCCCCGCCCCAGGGTTATAAAGCAAAGTTGAGTTAAGACAGATTAAGTCAGTAAATGTTTGTTGCGTTTGAGAATAATCAATACTGTTAGTTATGTCTCATATATAAGGGATTTATAGTCAAAAACTTTGTTTTTACGGGTTTGTTTTATTGAAATCTTTCGCGGAACACTGAAATTTTCTCGCGGCACACTAGTGTGCCGCGGCACACCGGTTGGACAACACTGACCTAAAAGACTGTCTTTGAATTTTTGAACATAAATATTCAAATGATTGACAAACTAAAAATTTAATGATTTATTAATCAGCATGTTTAAAAATTCGCCTTCAAAATATATGTACTCAACACATTATTGACGCTGGAACAGGAGTGTGGAGCACAAAAAGACATAGACTAGTCAAGATGCATTCCTTCATGAATTCATATATATCTAATAATTAAACTTTAAAAATGCTCATAATAATTGGATGTCTCAATACATAGTCACATAGACATAGCTTGGTATCTAAATGTATACCTTTAAAACGTATACCTTAGTATTTCTTAACCCATATATATCTGAATACTCAGGTAGCTAGTAGCTAGATAACTAAAAAAAACCAGGATGCAGTATCTAAATAAATAAATATGTACTAGTTTAAATAATGGTGATTTATGCAATCTCTATCATTTTATAGTGTATGACTTTCTCGGTTTTTAAGAGCTGTCGGGAGTGGCCTGCTATCGTTATCACTTCATTTCTAATATCCAAGTTGACTGATACCAGGTAATATTGATATGCGTTTATAAATTTTATAGTGTCATAAAGTGCTGCCAGATAAAAATAGCATGAGTGCTTTTGTAATATTGAGAGGGAATATGTAAATAAGATATGAAGAAATTAAATATTTAAAATAATAATAATATTAATAAGGTGCCGTCCATAAATGACGTCACGCGATTTTGGTCTATTTTTTCATTCCCCTCCCCCTCCTCACAAAAACTTAGACCCCCCCTTTTTTCCCAATATAACGTCACAAAGCATTTCGCCCCTCCCCCCCCCCGCCCCAATAAAAGCCATATTTTCTATTTGAAAATGAGAATGTTTCAAATCACTTTTTTTGTCATTTAAGTAAAAAATTTAGTGTATAGCTGCACTATCGTAACAGGCGTGAAGCCATGTAAAACGTCATTAAATAAATTGTAAACAATCAAATATTTAAGTGGAACTTTTATTTAAAGTTGCGAGTTTTGATGTGTTTCTTAAACACCCCCCCCTTCTCCCTCGTAAGACAACGTCACAAATGTGTGACCGACACCCCCCCCCCGTGCGTGACGCCATTTATGGACTGCCTCTAATTAAAAAAATATTATTAAAAAAACATAGGTCTATTACCATATCTGAGGAGTTGAAGTGAATACGCCTCTCTAATGATCGTCTCCTGCAAAGGTGTATGCCCTTTAGAAACCTCCTACCACTTTCATTTTAACTTTAAAAAAATATAAACTATAATGCATATTTAAAAAGTTAAAACAATTTTATATCAAGGGTACTCTTAAAAAAATATTTAGAAAATACTTTCAAAGATTACGAATAAAACACTTCAATTTAATTAAGATATTTTAGCCTTATAAAATTATAGCTACCTATACATGCTTTAGCACAGACTTTCTAAGGCTAAGTTCTTATAAGAAATTTAAAACTTTAGTAACTTTAAAGATACATTTTAGTAGTACGCAATAATCTTCTGTATAGAATATTATCTCTAAAATGAGATAGTGCCTTCATTTAAAAAAAAATGTTCCCCTAAATCTAATGTCTGATGGTCAAGATTTGAGCTGCATTTATTAATATGCAACACTCTCCAGTCTAACATTACTATTTATTATTTTCCCACCAAACACCAGCAACGGATTTCGTAATACACAAGCCACACTTGGTCCCTTACATTTGTAATGTTAAAACCGTAAAGCTTCAAGTTTCACCGTTTCACTATCTGTAGTATCGGATATACTCTCGCACAAGGTCATGGCTGTAAGTTTAAGTTCTTCGTAAGGCCGTTCGCCAACTCAATTTATCTTACCGGTATATTTATTTAAGACGCTTCTTCTATACAGAAAATTATTGTGCCTTATAGTCGCTTACCAATGGTATGTCTTGAATTTTTATTAGAGTTTTTTTAATGTTGTCAGTGTGTTGATTTTCCGTGTTTGTTCAGACAACCCAAATCCCAGACCGAAAGAAGGAAGCTATATGTTTGTTTTTGTATATAGATCAATAAATGTGTTTTTATCTCCGTCTATACAAACATTCTATCAGTTTGTAAGGCTCTAGAGGAGCCTAAAACTGAGATGAGTAACGTCATAGAAGTCATACAACTAGGGGGGGGGGTCACACTTTTGTGACGATGCGTGACGAGGGGGAGGAGGGGGGTTGAAGAAATGTGACGTCACATCAAAAGGGTAACTTTAAATAAAACTTCCACTGAAATATTTGGTCGCTTACAATTTATTTAATGACTTTTTTAATTAAATTTTTTTTTAAAATCAGTGCTTCTCAATGTGCCAGTCGGTATGCCATCAGACGCTGGTTGGCGTAAGCTATCAAGACACGAAAATTAAATCTAATTATAATCCTTACGTTTGAGAACCCACAAGATAACGTATGAAATTGCGTCGTTTGATGTTGACATCAAAGCATTTGTGATGTAACCGCAGCTCCGTTTGGTTCTCTCACGGCAGGAGTCGGCGAACATTTTTGCCCGTTTACCCCAAAATATACAAGTTTATGTGTGCGTTACCCCCCTTCCCCAAACCCCCAGACTCTAGGTCCTGCTCACATGACTCGGGGATTTAGGGGAGCGTCGTTAGCCACCCCCCCCCCGAAAATGCTACTGGTGAGTTTTACAAGCATGACAAGTGTCTAAAAATGATCTGAATAGGATTATGTGTTGGTATTTTAAGTCAAAAACACACGGAATATCCTTTTTCTTTAAAAGGGGGGGGGATCTATTGATAGAATTATAAACGTTTTTGATATAATTGTTCGATTGGTTTTTGGTCAAACGCCCCTGGCCATTCTAGATATAATGATAAATGAGCCCATTTAAAATTAGTCAAGTATTCATTAACTTTATTGAATGCATCAAATTCTTGACATCGCAATTCGAGAGGAGCACAAAACAACTTTTCTTCTTAGCTCAGTTTTTAAGGCATTAATTTTAAATATCACAGAAGGATACTTGATACAGTCAAGTCATGTGGATTAAGATTATTGTCACTCGTGTCAATATAAATGAAAGTAGGGTGGATTTAGGTGTATTCGTATAGTATGTAGGTAAGAAATCTACATAGTTGTCAAATTTTTAAAAAATGCATTTTCTGGAAGGAACCGGTTCAATAATGGGCATATGTTCCAAGCGTACACGTACACATGACGTATTTTAATATATCTAGTGGATTGTAGTGGATGTTATATGTCCCAAATGAGTCTGCAATTACCCCCAAGAATTCCCTTTTGACCCCAGATGAGGTTATTTACCCCTGTTCGCCGACCTCTTTCTTACGGGATGCCCGTCAGTCAATTGAGGGATTTTAAAAAAATACATTTTAAAAATATTATTTTTAAATCATTTTTTTGTCTAAACAAAGACGTTTAACCGTGATGATTAATAGTCAATGTTTAATTTGTATGTATTAAAATAAAATATAATCATAATCTAAGGATGTTAACACAGTTCGTTTTCTGAATGCCGGTTAAACGTTTTTAAAAATGCTTCACGTGGGTTACGATATTACAATGTAGATGTAGACCTTCAATAAATAAATTATAAATACTTAAATGACAATAAAAGTGATTTGAAACATACTTATTTTCAAATAGAAAATAAGTTTGTTTTTTAAGGGGGAGGGGTCAAAGCTTTGTGACGCATTTTTAGAGGGGGGGTCTAACTTTTTGTGACGACGCGTGACGAGGGGGGGGGGTAAAAAATCGGCCAAAATCGCGTGACGTCATTTATGGACGGCCCTATACATCACAATTATACGTTAGAAAAGCTCAAATCCTCGTTCACATACTGCTTTAGAGTGACACATGTTATTAAACGTATGTCTGTTATTTCTGCAAAACCGTAAGGTGAAGCTATCCATTTATGTTTACAATAATTAAATTTCTGACTTTCATACCCCCTTCAAAAGTTTTTATGCCCTAGGAACAATACATTTTTAAACAAGTTTTAGGTTTAATAAGAAATAAGTCTTTGTCACCTTGCGGGATATATTGTGATTGTCAGTAGCATATAGAATATGATGACAAACAAAACAACATCTGACCCATGCTCTATTCTTTTATTTCTGAAAAACATAAGGACTTTTGAATTTTCTTTCCAAGTACTCTTTGTAATTTGCTTCCGTCATAAAACATCTTCACTATTTTTTGTGGCCCATTTAAAAATTGTTTTTTGAAAATAAAAATAGAGATCCACATTTTAGGTATAATTAAGCATCTTGCCCCTGCTCCAGAGCCAAACTTCTTCAATTTACCTGGGTGATTTCGTCTTACATTTTAGATTTCCGCCCCCCCCCCACGCCCTTAAACTTGGGTATCAAACGTGAGATAGTAGAGCCTATTTATTGTTTTATAATAAAAACCCTGTTGAATTAAAAATATATGACAGTAATCTGCTTTCGGAAGTAAATGTTTTAGAATTTAGATCAACTATGCGACTAGTTACAATTTAGTATTATAAAAGATAATGTATACAGTAGTATACACCATCACTATCCCTTCATCGTGTATCATAGAACTAACTAATTTATATTTTCCGATATAATACGACATGTACCATTTTGTAATAATCAAGTATCGTTATAAAACCAAACTTAAGTGAGATCACGTGGTAAACTAATTAAACAGTTAAATGATAAAACACTGAGTTCATATTGTTTATGAACTTTATGTAATCAAATGACACGACCGCGGTTCGATTTCTGCATTTTAGTAATTTATGTTGGGTATCAAAGGCTAGCGCTTGAATTAGAATAAATAATTGATTTTACAAGAATAAAAGTTATAAAGAGATATAAAATAAATATATGCGTTTAGAAAAAAAAACTGTACTTTAAGGTGTTGCAAGAATCACTAGATTGGAGCCCTGGGACTAAGACAAGAGTCATAATTGCATGTTTACCAATCAACCCTTAACCCATATTTAATTTATTTAATACTAGCAGACTCGTCGTGCGATGTAACGATCTCAGTAAAAAAGAATACATATAGATAAAAAAAAAGAAAAAAAGAAATTACATTAAGGGTCACCAGGCCCATCAGTTTAACTTATGAAGTTCGAAAATCTGTTAATTTCAATCAATTTCATTACAAATATATAAATGTTTTTATCCATATCTCTCAATATCGTGTAAAATTTAATGGGGAATACAATATTAACAGTTTAGTAAAAAACACATTTGGGGCCGTCCATAAAGTACGTCACGCTCCAGAGGGGGGAGGGGGTGTAAGAAAGTGTGACAGTTTGTGACAGGGGGAGGGGGGGTCCGGCCATGTGGGACGTCACGGTATTTTCTATTAAATTTTGATTATTTTGTTAATAAAAACACATTTTTTGTTCGAAAGTGTGACGTACTTTAAGGGGGGGGGGTCCGAGATTTGTGACAGTTTGTGACAGGGGGGAGGGGGGAGTTAAAAATGGTAAAAAATAGCGTGACGTACTTTATGGACGTCCCCTTTAGGGCCCCCAGCCCCGAGGAAATGGACATCAGGAGTTCAGTGCCCTATAGTAATTTAATATAGGCTCTTAAGTTTTTATATACCGAGTTGGGTCCAAATCCAGTTATTTTCTCATTATCTAACACTTAAACTAATTTTTCTATAGCTGCTATAAGGAAAAAATACATTAAGGGGCCCCCGGGCCCATTCAATGTAAGATGTAAATTTCAAAATGCTGTTCATTTTAATTCAGTTTCATTATGGATATATTTCTCAAGATCGTTAAAAATAAAATGGCAAATCATATCTTAAACATATAAGAAAAAAAGACATTTGGGGCTCCCGGCCCTGAATAATTGGATATTAGAAGTGCAGTGCCCTTTGTTATTTTAATATGGGCCACCAAGTTTTTATATACAAAGTTTGGTTAAGATCCATTCATTTACTCAGTAGCTATTTTAACACATCAACTAATTTTTATATAGCCCATGTAAGCAAAAAACGACATTAAGGGCCCCACGGCCCAATTAGTGCAAGATGTCAAGTTCAAAACACCTGTTTATTTCAATCAATTTCATAGTGGCTTTATTGATATATATTTCTCAAGATCTTTAATAATTGAATTGGGAATAAAATCTTAAACACTTATGAAAAAAGACATTTTGGGCCCCCAGCCCTGAAGAAATGGACATTAGGAAAGTAGTGCCCTATCGTATTTCGATATTGGCTACCAAGTTGTTATATACAAGGTTTTTTTAAGATCCACCAATTTACCTAATAGTTAACTCTTAAACTAATTTTCATATAGCTTATATAAGATAAAAAAATCATATTATGGTCCCCCAGCTCCCCATGAGAGTTAAATTTTGTAAAAGTTGCCAATGACCATCCCAGGAGCGTACTCAAAAGTCTCCAAAAGTTTCATGACGATCGGATGAATGGTTTAGTCAGCTATAAAGGACATACATCTTTGATTTTTATGTATATAAGATAGGTAATGTTCCACATCCATTAAAAAAACAAAAGAAAAAAAAACGTTAAGCGACAATGAGGTCTTCACAACAAAGAATCGTTTTTTACACAATTCGTTTTTTTACGGCAATATGCTTTAGTACGACTAAAACCGAATGTTTATTTATAATCTGTATATGTTCCGGATCATGATTGTAAGCATCAGAATCACATGATCAAGCCTATGGTCACACGAAATAAGGGGGAGTGTAATTGAAAAAAACAAAAAAACTTATCTATTAACGAGTTAAGGATATCAATCTCAGGTATGCACTGAAAATATGTGTTAATTAAGAAAAATAATTTCATTTTTCCCTTGTCATGTTCAAAGTCCTCAAGAAATAATTGAGCATGGCATGGTGTGTCCAGGTCCAGTGTTTTTAATTGTATAAAATGTATATTTACTACGCAAAAATGGCTAGCGACAGAGTTAGTCTAAGTCAATTCAAAATTAACGGACGATCATCGATGACGTGGCCCATATTTCCTCCCCCCCCCTGTTTTATGAAAACTGAAATCTGTTGAATAAATTTCAGTCACGTTATTAACACATTTTTAAATATGTGAAATGTATGAATAAAATTATGAATAGAAATACACTGATACTGCATCAAGACTCATAATTATAAAACTATTAATTATTAATAGTATCGTAAATAGTTTAAATAGTGATACTATTGTGTCAATTGTGACAGGGCAAATTATAGGCTATGTTATGATTTTATTGAGAAGCCTTTGAACTACCAAGTTTATTTAACCTGGTAGGTAACAAGAAGTTGTGGTACCAAGAAGTTCTGCCAGATGCTATTTTTGCTGGTCGATGTTCTCTTTCAGTTGAGCGGCCGTGTAGATATCTTACCCACGCCGCACATCAGTTTAGAATTACCGCCTAGAAAATTTTAAAAAAAATATTGCACAAAAAAATGAAAAAATGTATGCTGTGCATCTTTGCACACTGACCAATGAACCTTAGACTTGAACATTGATGCTGGTACTGGTTAACTATTATTTCTAGATGCTTTGATTTATGAACTTCATTGAGCGGTACGAAAATTCAATATTATCAGTCGTCAAAGTCTGGAATTATTTGAATCTAAGATATAAATTTCTCTTCAATATTTTTCTTTTAAGAAGTCCTATCAGCAGAAGGTTGTTTAGTACAAACAATATTCCAAGCCCAAGCGATGGCATAACTTGCCTCATTTAAAGTAAAACCTTCTTTGTTGAAAGCAGAAAGTAGTGTCTGCTGGTGACACATTCTAGACTTCAACTCAGCAAGCTTGTTTTTTCTTAATTCAGATTGAAGTGGATACTGCAATGCAAGCTCTTCATGACTTTTTGATAGTGTCATTTCAAATTGCTAGCTTTGTTATTTGCTTGCAGTTGCAGCACTTGGCTGGCAAAAGAAGGAAAATTGGCTTATCGTCTTTTTCGATAAATGCAAAGTCCTCTTCCCATTCTGATGGAAAACTTATATTTTATTCTGAATACATTGTATTTTCGTTTCCTGAATCTTTTTGCCATATTTTATGTACAAGTTTTAATAATTTAGTCTATTAATAATAATAGTCCAGTAGGACAATCAGTAATGGTAAATACTTCAAAATGCGGATTTTAAGAAAACCGAAAAGAAAAATTTAATAGTTTACATCCCCAACCAAAAGAAACCAATAACTTCCTTCAACTTAAGAAATTTTAATCAAGCCCACATTTGTTCAAATCTCTTGTTTCGGTCAATATTTTTTAAACATTCATTTTTAAGAAATGTTATATATATATATTAAAGGTCTAAATTCATAAATTTTTCGGGAGCCACGTCAACACAGAAGAGTCACATGCAGCTCGCGAGCAGCAGTTTGACCACTGTTGGTCTATAACAGGGGTGCGCAACCTTTGGGCTATTGCTGGCCGCATTTAAAAAAAAATTTTTTGCTACGGCCGCCAAAATTTTTTCACTGAAACATGAAACGGTCACTATAAAAAAATTACCTATCGTTACGAGATATAAATGACATAATCATAATCATAATGTATTGTAGGCAAACACATGGCTTAATTACAAACAAAAACATTTCCATCGATATTCTCTTAAATTTCTACTTTATTGAACATGGTCATATAAATCTAACATCATGTCACATGACAGCATGAGTATATTTTTAAGTGGCATTAGTACATTCAGAACACAATAATTGAATAATTGATAGGCTGCTTCACTAACACTGTCCATGTAACTTAGCAGTCCAGAGTCCACAAATTAGTGGCTGCCTTGCTCTTTGATGTTTGCAGAGAGTCGCGCAAAGTCCGGGCACTCGCTGGAGATCATCAGCCATATTCCTGACGCCAGATTGGTGTCCACCAGTTGGGTTTGATATTTGTTCTTGAGATATTTCAGTCGTGAAAATGACGCTTCGCACATGTAAGTGCTTCCAAACTGCACTAGAGTGTTTCTTGCAATTTTGCAAAGCTTGGGATACTCCACAGCTACATTCCATGCCTCCAATACATCGTTTTTGTCCTCAAATTTCTTCACAAGCTGCGCATTAGTTTTTAGTTCGATCTGTTCCCTTTGGACATCCAACATCCTCAACCAAATGTAGAGAAACAACGAGTCTCATATTTTCTGAGATCTTGTTGAAATCCTGAAAAACATTCAGCGAATTCCAACAACAGCCCTTCGAGGGCGCCAGAAAAGGACGTAGTTGAAATTTCATCTTTTCTGATTTCATGGTTCTCGATTAGAGCGGTGAGTTGCGGGAAATGATAGAGATTGAGCTGTTGGATATGACTTTGTAGCAGAGGACATTTGTGTCACAGAAATCCTATACTCTTCTGTGCATGAGGCCAACTGTTGTTCCTTTGCCTTGCAGAGACTCGTTGAGGCAGTTGATATAAAATAAAAAATATACAAGGAAGGCTAGAGATGTTAAGAAGGCCTGGTTCTGCAGTGGGCAGTCCTTGTTTTTCGTGGCATAAAATTCCAGTATTTCTTTTCATAGCAGCAGAACACGGGGAGATGTTTCTCCCTGAGACATCCAACGACCGCTGGTGTGGTACAGTCGACGAATCATTTGTGTGAAGAATTAAAATTTGTAAGATACAGCGAATGTGTGCATCACATGGTTTCAGCGCGCTTCAATATTGGGCAGCTAAACTTCATGGCATGCCCTCATTAGCTACAGCTGCAGCCTAACACCAGCGCGGCAAGAGCTATTTCAATGTCTGTAAACGCTTAACACTGCAGCTAATTAAGAGTGTAAATGAATATTCGATTTTTGTTTAAAAATTTACATAATATAGTGCCAAATTGCAAATATTTGACGGCCGCAGGTTATTAAATTTTAAACAGATTTCCACGGCAGCACATGTTCGTGCCCATGGCCCCATGCGGCCGTACGGCCGCAGGTTGCGCACCCCTGGTCTATAGTATAAGGATAGAATTATAGGACGTGTTAATAATTAATAGTTCAAATAAGTTTAAATTGAAATAGTAAATGTAAATGGTTATATATTATAAATATTTTGTATTTTAGGCCTAATATTATATTTACTTATTGACCTCAAACAATTTATTTTAAAAAAAGAATTAATGCACCTAATGAAAGTGAAAGGAAAGTTCCAACTCCCTAATTATAAAATGAGGATTAACAATTACCTTCCATTATTATGACTATGATTAAGATAACATGATGTTGAGGAGCAATCAGTTAAACTATGTACATTAATTTTATTAATAATTAATTTAATAATTTTGAGCAACCATAGGACCACATTATCTCAGCTACCCATAGAAAGTATTAACTAAAATAAATTTAATTATAAGCAAAATGCAGGATGCATATTACAGACAATTTGATTGGGGTTAACAACGAATGAAAGGATTAGTGCATAAATGAACATTTTTTTTTAAAATGAACGCAAAAGTTTTAAAAAAATGCTTGGGAGGGTATCATTATTTGTTAAAATTTCATTGAAAGGAAAAATAGAATTTATTCATTTAAAGTGACAATTTAAACTGATAAATATTCAGCTATATTTTCATTTTAAATTACACCTTCATTGAATATCTGTGTCAGCTGATTCAGAACTTGGGTCCACCTCTGTTGAAACGGAAAAATTTAGCAGCTTGATCATGTCTTTAGCAACTAAACCCCTTAATAGTTCTATTTGTCTTTCATCGTGATCCTATCCATTTTTGCCTTAAAGTGTTGTTTCCATTCAAAGTAAGACAAATACAAATGAATTCAAAACACAAACCATAAACATTGGCAGTATATTCTAAATCATTAAAGACCATTTAAAATATGAATTTTAAAGAAAACTCTACTTAGTGCACCTCTAGAGCAGCAGTCACCGAGCAGTAGTTAGCAGATAAATTTTGGTGTTGTGCCAAGCAATCTGTATCCTACACAACATTTTTCTCATTAACAACTTTTTAAGGATGTCTATACGTTTTATAAGTAAAACAACACAACTGCTTTAATAGGGTTTAATGCGAATGAGAGTAACAGGAAGAATTAATTGTAATTAGTATTCGGGAGAAGACAACTATTGAAATCTTGCGCTATTGAAAGAACAAGCTACTACCTTGGCAGCCAGATCTTTCTCATAAGCTATGCTATGTAACATCAAAACAAAGAATTCTCCTATCTTTAGCTTGGGAGACAACATCAGTTATGCTGCTGCCTTCTGAGCCAGCCTTCAATGCCACCAGGTCAGGCCACTGTTGTCTAGCATGATAAAGTAAGAGTTGATAAAGGCATGTCAACCGCATTTGGTTTTACGGACTCTGTGATGGTCCAGTTTCCCCATGTATTGTTTAGCAAGGTTTAATGCTATGATGTACTCCTCTTGTCATAGCGCTCTTCGCCCACTGTCCTTATCACTTTATTCTAAAGTGGTCTAACGATCAGTCAGTTTTTAGCACCAATATAAATGACCAGTGTCTCTAGTCAGAACTGATGTGTCTCTGTTATTGCTAATCACATTTACGTGACCTTGAAGCCATTGAACTGTTACCTTATTTCCAATCTCTATTTTAACTATTTTATTCAATATTGTGATAGTGATAACCCTATGATTGCTATGGGCTTCCTTATTTAAATCTCAGGACCACGTCTGGAATGCAAAAATTTGATTACTAGAAGATCTACATTGTCCATGTAACTCAGAGGTTGGTGAAATAGTTTGCCTGATGCCACAAAATATTAAATTTTATTTGACATTACCCCCAATGGATTTATCTTTTACAAAATCATATAAGTGGTCAATGGGATTTAACATTTTAAGTTAGTGGTTTGTGAGGTCCAAAAGGTTGGCAACTGCTGCTCTGGAGTCTAAGTTGGGAATTAACACATTCATATCGAGTGGCAGCGCACTGGACTGTCATACCGATGGTCACGGGTTCGAATCCGTGCGAAGGCAAGGGTTTGTTCCCGGGGCCTAGGGCGTCCCTGAGTCACCCCGCTCCGAATGGGTACCTAACACTACAGGAGTTAGGCGGCTGGGTAATGCGTGGAACCCACAAAGCCGTGGCCTGTGAACGCTGCATCACTTGCCAACAGATCATCTGTCATGGTCTGTGGACGCAACTATCTTCTGCATAGAAGGAGCGTCTGTATAGATAAGATAAGATAAGATAGGCCTATGGTTAATGAAAACTTAAGAAAGATCCCTTAGGAATAACTAATAAAAGAGTAGTGAAAAAAATATGAATATAAAGTCTAAGATAAAGAATAATTTTTATTTGAGACTTTTCTTTGAATTATAATATAATTTAGAAACCGTAACCGCTCTCCTTTGACCAATATTTATATTATGTCACACAAAACATATAGGCCAAGTATAGACATGCATATAAATAGTCCCCACTAATTTGGAAAATGACAATAAATGTAGTTATTGCAGGTTGCCTCAGAGGTTGGATCCCATTCAACTATCACAAGAAAAAAAAATAATAATAATGAAACACCACTAGCCCTGTGTTTTATGGTTTAATTGTTGACATAACCCTTGAAATATGAGTAACTACACACATTTTTTTTTACAAAGGAACATACTTTGTCATTGTCAAGTCCTGAATGGGTTTGAACAAATTGATATTGTCCTGCATTTATTCATTTATAATTGATAATAGAATTAACTGCTCTCACATTTGCAAGTATTTAGCTGATTTAATTTTCTACATAGCACTTTGAAAGTGAGTAATTTAAATTGAGCATCATATCCTTGGGAAAGAACTGATTGGGTTTGAATTAGAACTATGTTTGTTGTTTGTTGAGCCTTCTCGTCCATGAAGGGCATCCACCGATCCTCCAAGGGCATAGGCCACCTACGAGAGACCTCCTGGCATCTCTATCCTGGGCCAGCCTCTCCAGGATCTTTCAGTCATGGCCAATTTTCTTGATGTCTTCCTCCAATTCTCTGCGCCAAGTTTTTCTGGATGACCTCTTTTTCGCTTTCACTGGGGTTCCATTTCAGGGCTTGGTTTGTTGTATTGGAGGCAGGTTTTCTTAGTTTATGACCAATCCATCTCCACCGCTTCCGGAGAATCTCTTCCTTAATTGGCTTCTGCTTTGTCCACTGCCACAGTTCCAGGTTGCTGATTTTGTCCGGCCAGTGAATTCTGAGAATCCTTCTTAGGCAATTGTTGATAAAGGGCTGTGTACTATGTATTTGTTTATAAATTTTAATATAATTCAAATCATTAATTTATCTTTGGATACTAACTCATCAATCTGTACCATTCTGTCATGAAAGATGGCATATCTCATATAAAATACTTAGGAGTCTTAATAAATGAGAAACTATCATGGAATCCCCATGTCAATGAAGTTATTAAAAAATCAAACAAAACCTTAGGCTTTATAAAAAGAAACTTTAACAAATGTAATAGAGATATAAAACTAAAATGCTACCTCACTTTGGTGAGACCTGTACTAGAATATGCATCTTCTGTATGGGACCCATCCACCAAAGAAAACATTGATGAACTAGAACAAAATCAAAAAAGAGCTGCCAGATTCATTACTGGAGAATATTCAAAACTGACAAGAATAACACCATTAGTTAAATCATTAAACCTTGAAACACTAGAGGATAGAAGAACCAAGAGCAAAGTAGTAATCATACATAAAGCAATTAATTCTAATTTAGAAATACAACACAAAGATAACTTAATACAACCCTCAGATAGACATAAAGATAAAAACACCTTTCTTATTCCGTATGCAAGAACAAACACATACAAGTTTTCCTTCTTCCCGTCCGGAATTCGGGCGTGGAATGGGTTGCCTGAAGAATCCAGGAAAACCAACACTTTATCAACATTTAAAGCTCTAATAAAAATGCAGGACTAAACACAAACCATAGATAAGCGTAGGACGCAATAATCTTATGTATAGAAGGAGCGTCTGTAAAAAGATAAGATAAGATAATATGAGTATGAGCAAAAAGTAACATTATTATTGCCTTGTCATTGGGTAACTATTCTTTTAAAAAAAACAACTTGTTAAAATGTTAGAGAACATCTCATAGTTTTGTCTGCTGAATTTGAGTTTTTGCTTGTTTCATCAGGTGTATGATAAATTGTTCAAATCTTAAAAAATGTATGTTTCACTAAGAATAAAATTATAAGCGTTCACTTCACCCTTTTTTTGTTTCTGTTATAAGACACAATGAAATTGTGAAATTTAACAATTTATTTAAACTTGGATTATGAAAACAAAAAAAAAGCTAATTTAAGATTAAAACAAAAATTTGCATGAACATATAAGTTACTTGAAAGAGATATATCTTCCCTGTTACATGTGTAACAGGAAGGAAAGGGAAAGTCCCTTAGGTAAATGAAGAATAAGAAAGTGAGAGGAAGTCAAACTATATGCAATTTGTGCTCCTTGAATATTACAAAGTTTCTCTTGAATAAAAAGGTATTTTCCTAATCAGAATTTTAATTTTTTTAATACCTTAAATATTTTTTAAAATTAAAAGACTTCAAACGCATTTTTTTCCCATATTGTTCCAATAGGGGCCGTTCATAAATGACGTCACGCACCTAGGGGGGGGAGTCACACTTTTGTGACGATGCGTGACGAGGGGGAGGCCGGGGGGTTGAAGAAATGTGACGTCACATCAAAAAGTTAACTTTAAATAAAACTTCCACTGAAATATTTGGTCGCTTACAATTTATTTAATGACTTTTTTTTGTGTTAAAATTTAATTTTAAATTATTTTTTAAAAATAAAAATCAGTGCTTCTCAATGTGCCAGTCGGTTTGCCATCAGACGCTGGTTGGCGTAAGCTATCAAGACACGAAAATTAAATCTAATTATAATCCTTAAGTTTGAGAACCTGGATTATAACATATGAAATTGGGTCGTTTGATGTTGACATCAAAGCATTTGTGATGTAACCGCAGCTCCGTTTGGTTCTCTCACGGCAGGAATCGGCAAAATTTTTTGCCCGTTACCCCAAGATAGACAAGTTTATTTGTGCGTTACCCCCCCCCCTCCCCAACCCCCAGAGTCTAGGTCCTTCTCACATGACTCGGGGATTTAGGGGAGCGTCGTTAACCCCGAAAATGCTACTGGTGAGTTTTACAAGCATGACAAGTGTCTAAAAATGATCTGAATATGATTATGTGTAGATATTTTAAGTCAAAACAACACGGAATATCCTTTTTCTTTAAAAAAAAAGGGGGGGGGGTGGAATCTATTTGATAGAATTATAAACGTTTTAAGTTTGATATAATTGTTCGGTTGGTTTTTGGTCAAACGCCCCTGGCCTTTCTAGATATAATGATAAATGAGCCCATTTAAAAGTTGTCAAGTATTCATTAACTTTATTTAATGCATCAAATTCTTGACAATCGCAATTCGAGAGGAGCACAAAACAACTTTTCTTCTTAGCTCAGTTTTTAAGGCATTAATTTTAAATATCACAGAAAGGATACTTGATACAGTCAAGTCATGTGGATTAAGATTATTGTCACTCGTGTCAATATAAATGAAAGTAGGGTGGATTTAGGTGTATTCGTATAGTATGTAGGTAAGAAATCTACATAGTTGTCAAATTTTAAAAAAATGCATTTTCTGGAAGGAACCGGTTCAATAATGGGCATATGTTCCAAGCGTACACATACACATGACGTATTTTAATATATCTAGTGGATTGTAGTGGATGTTATATGTCCCAAATGAGTCTGCATTACCCCCAAGAATTCCCTTTTGACCCCAGGTGAGGTAATTTACCCCTGTTCGCCGACCTCTTTCTTACGGGATGCCCGTCAGTCAATTGAGGGATTTTTTAAAAATATTATTGTTAAATAATTTTTTTCTACACAAAGACGTTAACCGTGATGATTAATAGTCAATGTTTAATTTGTATGTATTAAAATAAAATATAATCTAAGAATGTTAACACAGTTCGTTTTCTGAAGGCTCGTTAAAAGTTTTTTAAAAAATGCTTCACGCGGGTTACAATGTAGACCTTCACTAAATAAATAATAAATACTTAATGACAATAAAAGTGATTTGAAACATACTTATTTTCAAATAGAAAATAAGGTGGGTTTTTTTTTAAGGGGGGGGGTCAAAGCTTTGTGACGTATTTTTAGAGGGGGGTCTAACTTTTTGTGACGACGCGTAACGAGGGGGAGGGAGGGGGTAAAAAATCGGCCATAATCGCGTGACGTCATTTATGGACGGCCCCATAGTCTGAATTTAAAAATCACCTAGGCAATTTCAGCAATCATTTAAAACACTGGGATGTGTGTTGTTTATCTGTTAAGTGTGTCGATCAAGGGAAATTACATTTAAACTTTTACACAGTTTTTTTAAATCTTACCTTTTTTTTCCAAATGTTTGCTTGATAAGGGCACTTGTCTAGTATTCAAGTTCAAATCATAATTGGGGCATCAGACATAATTTCAAAATTTCTGATTATCTGTAAATATTTAAAAAAGGAGTTTATATAAAGTAAAGATATATTTGCATTACCAAAATAAGATTATAGCAGAGACTTTTAATGAAAAATAGTCCAAATAAAATTTATATAAAGGTTAGTATTGGACATTCTTATAAATGGAGAACCCTCTGCTACATTAGTACTCCAAACAGGAAGCTACATTTCATATATCCCATTATCTTTGCTAAGACTTGGCACTCTCAATGGGGAAGTTAATTACCCTTAGTATGTTTGGTTGTGGAAGGAAATTTAAGTGATTTGTAATATTTATTTTTAGCAACTGGTTAACCATGTCAGCTCCGCCACCGCCCAGTTATAACGAAAGCATGCAGCAAAATCAAGCTCTACCTGCTGGAGGTAAAATTCATCTAAATGTTGTCTACCAGTAAAACTTCTATTTTATTAAGAAACATATTTAAAAGAAAATAGATTTAATCAGTGAAATTTTGTACTATTTGAAAGTTCATTTAAAATATCTTAAAGTTTACATTCTCTGCTAGATGTAATTAATGAGTCTGAATAAATAGCAACATGATGAAATACCGTAATCATCATCCTCCATGACTCACATTACAAAATTTTTAGGCTCTGAAAAAAACTGAATTGGTACATTGTGTTATAGTTTGTTCCCATTGCTCATATTTTTTAACCTAATATTGGTAGTTTTTCACTTATCATTTTTAAATAGAAAATGAACTTTGCTCTAAATTATTAAAGATTGTTTAAATATTTAAAAAATGTGCCCTTGGGTGAGTTTAAAAAAACTAAAACAATCGGTCATCATTCAAAGGGCCTCTTAGCGGCAATACTATAAGTAGTATTTATAGAACAACTTAAAAACAAACAACCCATAGGTCAGTTTAAATTGCAAATAACAAATTTTAGCCAATAGAAAATCTAATTTATTTAGTTTGCATTTTAAAAAACCCAATATTTGGGTCGTTATTTTTAAAATTGTATTATATTCATTCTGAGAAGAAAAGATTTAGATTATAAAATATATTTTTAAAAAATCATTTGTCTCTTTTTTACTGAAATTATCTGCTGGTTTAAAATTTAATTTTGTTATCTAAACAAAATTTAAATTGTTGTCTAAGTATATTATAATATATCAAATGTCTTGATACCTCCCTCCCTTTAACTAAAAGGCTCACTATCTTTTAAGCATTAAGTTAGTTTTTTGGGCAAATCTGTATGTGTTAATTGAAATTTTCAGTCCACCAGCAATCCTATGGACCTGGGCCTGCAGGAACCTACCAAACACCATACCCACCCCCTGCAGGATCTGACTATCCCCCACCTGCAGGTGCTTATAAAACATGAACAATTATTTAGATGGGGTTGAAGATTGATTTTAATTTATTAGGGTATCCCCATAAGAGCATACACAATTTTTTTTAAAAATAAATCAAATACGTTTTCACTCATACTTTATACAAAATAAAATTTCAGCTTACCAGCCATCTTACGGGGCTGTGCCTGCAGGAGCATACCAACCCCCATATCCACCTCAAGCGGGCGCTCCTTATAACCCGTCTGCTGGTGAATATGTTCCCAACAAAGCTGGTGCCCCGTATCCACCTCCATCTGGGTATGCTTATTCACAGCCGGCTGGGGCTGTCCCTTCGTATCAGACAAGCAATGTAGTGGTCCAAAATCAGACGCAGTCTGTGCTTGTTGTTGGAGGTTGTCCTGCTTGCCGGGTGAGTTTATTTTTGTTTGTTTTTTAGTAACAGTTGACTTTTTTTTGAGTCCGAGTCTTATATTTTCCGTAATGCTATTTTTTGTTTTAAAAAAAAATCATGACAATCTCAAAGGTAAGTACTGAAAAACCCACACAGATACAGAGATTATTAGGGAGGCTTGAAAGGCTCATCACTTACTGGATTGAGCTTTAAATTCACACACGTTCTTTGAGGTCCAATTTAATGGTCTAGGAAGTAGCAAGCTTATAGACCTTTTCTGCACCTTCTGAAATGACTCAGCTGTTGCCTTGGGTAGTGTTTGTTTTGGCAGCTGGTGTTGTTTACAATTTGAATGGTAATAGAGATGCATGTAATTAACCTCAGTAAATATTTAATCTTGGTGGAACTGTAATATTCAGGAAAATAATGCCCTACCGGATACATGCATATAGGTTCACTAAGAAAAGTCATAAGCAAATTTTTTTTTGAAGCTAAATTAAAGTTAAACAATGACATGATTTTTCTTCCATGATTTATTTTCTTTCTTTCTTTAATTATTAGTACCAAATGCTAAATGCTTTAGATGAGTATTTTTATAAATGTAGACCCTCTCATCAGTACTGGCTTATGAGCCTAGTATTGCCCTTGCACACATCTTCATAGTCAAATAGAATAAATCTAATAAATAAATCTGGTACAGGTACCAAGTTCAGTTTTGAAACTTATTCATCTGTTAATCATATTTAAAATTTGACTGACACTATCTGTGGGCCGTGCATAAATGTTGTTTCCCTACCCAGAGCTTTAGATTTCTTATCAGACCCAACATCTTTGTACCTATTAGTAGTATTAGAATGTAAATACATATTTCAAAGTTGTAGGAACCGTGAATTTACTGTAATACCAAATAAAACTAGTGAAATGAAAATAAAGCAATTTTAATAATGAAGTGAAGCATGGGGCGGATTAAGATTGCGCGGTGCCCCTGGCTGCAATTCCATCTGGGGTCCGGTCCAAACACCTTTATTATACAATATAATAAGTTTGGGGCCCTTAAATCAATGGGGGTCCCTGGCCTTAGCCCAATCAGCACCCCCCTTAATCCGCCACTGAAGTGAAGATATTTTTTTAACTTGACTTATTATTATGGTATGGCAACCGACCGTCCTCATGGGACGATGGCGTGTACTCCTGCTCCTCTGCCCCCCTCCCCTTTCTCCTGGCCCTTCTCTCTTCACTCAAAGCTATGAGGGATGCTTCCGCGACATGAATGCCCTCACGCACTTTTGCCCGCCAGGTGGTGCGCTCCTCGGCAATGGTCTCCCATCTTCAACTTATTATTATCAATATACATAATTTGAAATCTCTGTCACGTCTGTCCGTGACGCTACTATTTTTAGAAAGCAGTACACCAAATTACTGCACAAAAAAAGAACTCTTTTGGAACGGCCGCATAAAATTGTTCAATAGGGAAATAAATGAATAAAATAAAAATAAATAAAATAAATGAAAGTTCTGTATTACGTTATTTTTTAATCTGATGTGTATTTATTTTGAAAACTTCCATCATTTTTGACGGGTGATACACTAGTATAGTTATAATTTCTGATTTAATATTAGATATTTATAATTTTATTTAAATTGCAAAACAGCACCTTCTCCTCCCATTCTATTTTATATTGAACTGATTAGGAATAGAGAGCTTACGCTGATTAGAAGAGTAAAGTTAATGTTTTCAATATTCAAATCTAAAAATAGTTTATAGTAAATTAATTTAAATTCATACTCATGAATAATGAATTATAATTATGAAGTGCATTTTAATCTCTAAAACTAAAATCTTTTCTTTGTCTCGCACTAGTCACAGAATGACACCCACACCTTTGTTAAAGAATAAGGGCTAATACTAATTTAGGCAGAAATCTCACATCCACCCCTTGTTCCTATTCCATTGCTATTTTTTTTTCTTTCTGCAGTCAAAGCAAGAAACAATTAACCTGTGCCATGGTAATGGTAGTAATGAAATACAATTGTGAAGTAACTAATTTCTAGAGTTATGAACTCAATGGTTTTATTTATTTTTTCCTCTTTGAAAGGTTGGTGTTTTGGAAGATGACTTTACCTGCCTTGGAGTAGTTTGTGCTATTCTGTTTTTCCCGATCGGTGTCCTGTGTTGTTTGGCCATGCGTCAGCGCAGATGCTCAAACTGTGGTGCTGTTTTTGGATAATTTAACTTGCATACCATACCTCCTTCTGCATTTTAATTGATTTCATGAATATATAAATCTAATACTACTTCATTGAAGTAAATACAATATTATGTTAATTGAATCAACTTTATTATTATTCCTGCAAAAATAAGCTGAACATAAAACCAACTAGAAATTCATCTATTTGCATTTTTAGTTAAAAGATTTTAGACATTGCAACATATTCAGAAATATCGAATATAACCTTTAAATGTCTAGTTAATTTAAATTTCTTATCCTTAACACCAAAAGACAATGAAAATTTGGATTCATGGTATAATTTGTTTTCATAAATTTACCAGACTTTGGTTGAAAGTGTAAGATGAGATGAATGTGTAGCTCATCCTTTAAGAAGAGAAACAATATTAGTTTTCATTAGTTATCTTCTAAGTGTCTTTATCATTATATATGAAACATTTTTTCTATTTAGTGGGTTCTTTTTATGATGTAAGGAATACAGCATTACCAAATTACTATTATATTTGTTCACAAAAATCATCTCAGTTCTTTGGTTTTTAATGTCTTTTTAAAGGCATAATATTGTTTGAAACTTTTGTATAATTACATTGGGTTAATACATACAAGTTTTTTGAAATTATGTTGTTCACTTTTTCTTTCTTTATTTTGCAACTACCCCTACAATAACAGTTCAGTTATAAATCTGTTTTTGTCAATACTACTGTACATTGATTTTAATTAAATTCTCAAAAGTTAAAGTCTAAAATTAAATCACTATTGTTGATGCTGTTTAGCTTGATGAATTTTCAATTAAAGCTGATAACCATTTAACATTCCACCTTTAAACAATTATTTCAAAAAATTTTTTTTTACTAATTAACAAAAATATAGAACTAGATTACTGAAGTTAAATTTTATTTGCTATTTGAAGTTTGTCAAAGTTGTGTTGTTTATAATTTATATTATTAATTTCATCCGTGTGATGGTGTGGTACGTTCAATTACCACTGAATAAGAGTTTGTTTCTTAGTTTGTAAATTATATCTGATGGGTGATTCTCATTCTTAAGATTCTTTATGGGGACTGTAGTTATTACTAAGTTATTTATAAGTCTTATAAAGTCTTTGCTCAAATTCTTATAATTATTCTGTACAGCTGCTACTTTAAAAATTATTTATAGCTAAACAATATTGACAAAGATAAAAGTAATTACTAATAAGTAATTTTAAACTTGGAATTTATCCAAAATTATTATTTCTTCCCATGGTTAATAAAATAAATTAAGACAATTAAAATTATAGATCTTTAAATAAGCACTCCTACTAGTGGAACTAATTTGTAGAAATTTACTGCAATACATGTCCATTATCATTTCAAGTTTCTTCAGAATGTTGCTGGCATTCTATACTTCATTCAATCATTGGAATTGAAATGTACAGAAAATGTATTTTTTGTGTGTTAAGAATGTTATGATTTAAGTCAATCAAAGATGTATATAAATAAAACTTTAAAAAACGTTCTGTCCAGTTTTTAGAACATTTGAGCCACAAAATGTTAAATGTAGTGTCGAACCAACATTATAAATATAATTTTTGTTGTTACCAATCTCATGAAATCATGCTGGTGTTGGCTCATTTTGTCAAATTGTTGGTAAGTTTGTTGCTTAGGCAATAAATTCACTCCTTTACATTGAAAACGCTCTTGTGTTCTTGCATTTACTGTAAACATGTTAACTGCTGTCAAATGTTTCAATTGGAATATTCATGTGGTGCCGTTAACTTGCACGGTATGATACTGTACATTCTGTTAAAAAAATTACTTGCACTGTATGGTCCCGTGTAAGTTAGTAAAAAAATAACTTGCACAGTACGGAAATGTTTTAATGTAAAAAAAAAGACAACTAAACCTAACCCTGACCCTAAAACTAATAATTACAATATAATAATTGTAATTATAAGAATGTTAAATTGATTTAATTAGTTTTAGTCCCTGTATTACTGTATTTGTTTTTCTATTTTAAGGTAAAAAAATAGACAACTAACCTTGACCCTAAAAGTACTAAAACTAAAAGATCTAATTTAATCGTAATTATAATAAGAATTTTTAATTGATTTCCATATATTTGTTTTTCTATTTGAATGTAAAAAATAGACAACTAACTCTAACCCTGACCCTAAAACTAAAAGATCTAATTTTAAGAATTGTAAAAAAAGAAAAAATATTAGTCTCAACCGAAAATCGAACCCATGCCTGTTCTTCAACATTCCGTTCACCAGTCCAGCTCTCAATCTCGAGACCACAGAAGTTCGGTACATTAGGTGAATTTTAAAAACTTATATCAGTAGCTATTAAGTGTTCCTCTAATCCCGTGTAACTTAGCAAAAAAATAACTTACACAGGATGATACCGTGCAAGTTAACACTATCTGTTCATGTAAACGTCCCTCCTATGTTTGAATGGAGAAAAATGAGACTATGACAAAGTATTACATAATAATTCAAGACATGTCACTAGAGTTAAAAACAAAACCAACAAAAAGTCCATTTTGTCTTTACTTTCAATGAAATTAAGTTAAAGAAATCAATATTCACAAATCTTTTGTGACAGTACTTTAAGGTGTACATGTCTGTACCTATTCAAGTCTTTCACTTTCACGTTACAACATCACTCATACACATACAAGCAAACAAATAAGTAATGCAGGGCCATTATTTTGAAAAAGTTATTGAATCACAAATAAACTATACAAATACTTATTTTTGGGTTTCTCGGTGACATATATCTATTTTAAGGATACAAAAAATATGGAACACAGGTAATGGTTGGGGAGAGTTCATTATTGTTTACAAAAAGACAGGAACTAGGTGTGTGCATTGAGCAATGCATTGTAAAAGCTTTGAGTTAATTTATTTTTGTCTCCTATTAGATAGTGAACAGCTAAAATTATAAACAAAAATTTATGCATTTAGAAAACAACTACATGAAACTCTTATGTACAGAATAAGTTCATATCACATTTCTTGAACCTGAAAAATTTTGAGTTTTTTTTTAAAAAGATATTTTTCTTCATCTTTTGTAATGCATGTTAATTTCATAAATTGGACAATTTTTACATTTGCTATGAAACAACTTCATCTCGGAATGCCAAGCAAACAACAGCCTTTTCATGTCCACTGTACTCCCTTTTAATTTCACCAGTGTTAACACTCCAAAGTCGTGCGTTATTATCAGAGGATGCTGTTAAAAAAAAACATGATTTTTATTTTATTCCATGTTAAATCTCATGATAATTTTGTTATGGGAACTGTAGTTTTATCTCGTTAAAATGAATTTTTGTGATGCTTTCATTATTCTTTATTCTTGAACACCAGTTTTAGACATGCATGTGTGCAAAATGAGACTATTTTCTGTGACCTCAAATTTTTTAACATGGTTATAATACACTACTAAGAATACGACTGTCATTTCTTACCTGTAATTATGTACTGAGAATCCCCACTAAATGCACAGTCCCAAACCCAACGCTGAGCCTTATCCTTGAGCTCTGTGCACAGTGACAGATCTGCTGTTCTCCAAATGCGACAGGTCCCATCTGCTGATGTTGTGGCTAAGAGACTGTTAAGAGCAGGAGTTCCATTTGTACATATTTTACTAACTTATTGAGCCATACATTTTTCAAATTTTTTAATTCATTCTGAAGTTAACAAAATATTTTTTGAAGCCTATGAACAGCATAGTGGGTGCAGCTATATTTATTTATAAAAGTTGAGAAAATTAATAAGAAATGACTTCGAAGACTCTAAAGAATTTCCATGTGTATTAATGGGTTATGTCAAGGTGGATACAATACGTGATCATCACACAGGTGCCATATTTTTTTTCTTTCCTGAATTTAACTCATCCCGTAATTTTCCAGAGGGCAACAATTGCTTATTTTCACCCAACCTAAAAATGTCTAGCAACAGCTCTGTATATCAGATTTCACATAAACAAAAAGAAAACCCAAAACTAATGGGTGAAAACATATTTAGAAACATTATTTTTAAGTTCCATCAAATCAGAAAATTATTGTTATTATTATTGGATTTACTTACGTGGAGTCTGGACTAAAAAGACATTTAAGGATATACTTGGTATGAGCTTGAAATTTCTTTTTGGGATGCAAATTGGAGGGTCCATTTGAACGACTTGAGTTCATCGTCCATAAATAGCAATTTCCCTTTGAACAAACATTTATTTATTATAGGGTTGTAAATTTTTAAAGAGTAAATTACTTTAGATGACATTTCCCCTCATCTTATTCACCCTGACGGTCATTTAACAAATATTGTCTCCATCTTCATACATGACCTCCAAAAACACTACACAACAATGCTCGACTTAATTTAAGCTACTGTGTTCTGACTAATATCATAGTTAAATTTTCAGACATCTACTAATGCAAAATCTGCTAGTCCTTGAGTAAATTTGACACATACATCCATGGAAAATGCAACTTTAAAAAAAGGAATAATCAGAATAATTTTAGTTTGGAAAAAAAAACATTTAAATTAATCTCAGCCAGCCCAAAAATTTAGGGTTTTTATTAAAATGTATCCAAGTATTGTGTTCTTAATCATGTTATACTTGCATTTCCATGCTAGCATGGCATCTTAGCTCTACTTCGATACCTGAAATTTTTTTAATCCTTTATACACTACCTTATTGTTGACAGCTGCCATTAAAGTACCCATAGGGTCAATACTGACTGATGTTATTGCTGCGTCGGGCTCTGGAATCTGAAAATGTTTTGCTATTAAGTCAGTACCAATTATTATAAAACTTATAATATAATATTAAACAATAGGGCCATGTGATGAATTCATATCCGCTCAAGTTACTGGACAAAATATGCATTCAAGTAAAAATGTATAAGATTCCAAAAATGGAAGTGAGGATTAAATAAAAAAGGTTTTTACCAGAATTCAAAAAGGTAAGATAAAAAAAGTAATGACTTTGCAAGACATTACAAGTAAATCTAAATTAGTTTTGTTAATAATAATTTTAAAAATCTTACTAAATGCTCGTTCACATCAGTTTTTAAATCCCAGCAGTGTATAGAACCACTTTGGTCTCCAACATATAACTCACCCTGTTTTGATTTTTAAAAAAATACATTTTATCAGCACAACAAAATGATTTTTTCCAAAATGAAAATTTTTAAGTTTGCTATCTCTATGAAATTGACTTTTACAGTAGGACCTTAAACAAAGCAAAAGTTTAAATAATCCAAGCATTACAGAAAATTCTTCAACAACTTAAGTCCGAATTTCAAGTAAATAAAAAATTAGCAAAGCCTCATCTTATAAATGGTTACCTGATTTGGATGCAATGTCACACAATTCACTGGTGCTTTTACTTGAAATATCCTTTGACACTGCAGTGTTCTAGATCTATAAAGATAAAATTTTAAATATTTAATTTGGTTACTAGAAATAGTAATGATTGTGCTGAAGGTCTATCAGGTTAAGTACAATTAAATCAAGGTACTTGGTAGGCTACTTCAGGAAATGGTACATATCACATTCCAAACAACATTAATCATGTGATCATCAGTTAGGGTCAAGATTTAATTTTTATATGGTGCCCACTGTTTATTTTATTATTTCAATTTCAGGTTAGACTTTCAAAAAATGCCTTTAAAGGATGTTTCATCTGATAGTTTTGCTTATGATTTAAAAAGAGGAACATTTTTATGTTAAATTATGCAAAGTTATGAGAAACAGAGAAAGAGCAGTTGATATCACTCACAATTTATATTCTTGCTTTGAAGAATTTTATGTTTTAAAGACAATTATATATCATATAATATATGTAAGGGTTGAAAGTGAATTAGGTACCTACGTGCATATGTGTTTATTTAAGTATCAAAATAATTGGGGTGAGACTGCAACCTGGCTTTTAAATTAGTAAGTGTATAACATATAAACAGGGTATTAGTTAGCCTGACAGGACGTAACAAAACAGCGAACATTTCAGCAATGTGCCTTCCTCAACGAACAAATAGTACACAAATAAAACGAAAGAATAAAAAAACTTAGCTGCGGTGAAATCCAATTAGTCCAGTAGAGATATAGTAAGGAGAGAATAGCAGAAGCTTATATAGGAAGGGAGTGGGTGGGTGTGGCCAATCAATCAGGTTGTCAGTGCAAACACCACATTCATCCCATGTAGTGTTAGGGTCCCATACTCTTGGATCAGTCTATTCTCCAGACTAACCCTGCCGGGTGTGTTTGTACAAGAAAAAATGGCGGTGACAGACATGTCATCCACGCCCATATGGTCACGTATGTACTTATGTCGGTAGACAGGACACTGTTTGTCTTAAGTATCAAAACAGTTTATATGTCATTATGGTGCATAGCAAATAGTAAAATTCAAGTTGAGTGACCATGTACTAACAGAGAACCACTATAAAAAGAAGACCTCCACTATATGAATGCAATATTTTGGAGCATACCCAGTGACAAGCATGTGATTGAGCATACTAAAATAAGCAAAAGTAACCCATTTAAAAAAATATTCAGATTGAAAGGTTGTTTCCCTTCTTTGTCAAGTAAGTTTGCAGACATTTAACGAAAATTGCCAAGCCATCACAATGTCAATCAGCAGCTTAGTTCTTTTGAAATAGCATTAGGTCTAGAATGCTTCCACTTTGGTTCTGATTAGCTACAGAATTCCATTAATTGTATCCTTTTAAAAGCTACAGGTAGGACTGCAGCAGCCTAGTTTATATGTTTGGCGTATCCAATCGACCTCCTAACAATAGACTCTCCCAAAGCCCTGCAGGTCAGCTCCTCTTTTTTTTTGTCTTGCTTGGTCTAGGGAAAATGAGATTCAGATGGGTAATTTTTCAACCTTTTTAAGACTTTTTGACAGTGACCAGAGTTTTCATCAAGGGTCTGTTCTGTTAGGTTGTGGGTTGTATATTATAAGGTACTCATAAAACCTTTGCGCTGTCAGCCCATCATCCATGCACTTTTGTTTTAAAGTGATCCACCAGCTAGTAAAAGATGTCTCTGCTTGTGACTGAATAGACTATATTATTTACCAATGTGTTCACTCTTCATTACTCTTAACCCTACCAGCCCTGAGCTCCCCAAGCTAATTTGCCCTTATACCTGGCCTCCCCAGCAAAAATTAATAAAATGTACATGGGTTAGAAAATTGCTAGTATCATGAAAACCAGTGGACAGAATGAGCTCAAACTTTTAGATATAGTAGGAAATAGGCCTAACTTCCATCCAATGTTCCATTTAACCTGCGCGGCCACACATATATCTAACCACCGCCGCGCAGCAGTTTATAATTACCGCGCATCAAATTTAGTAAAAACAATTATTTCAAAATGAATGCTGTGCAACTTTGCACCAATCTTCACTCTGAGCTGCGCAGCCGCGAAGGTTTTCGACAGACACAGCGCAGCAGTTTAGAATTACCGCGCAGCAAAAAAAATAATTAAATTTTATTTTAGAAGATAATAATTGTTTAATTATTTGAACAATGCGTCCATCTAATGCCAGTATTGCGCCTTGGAGTGTTAGTCTTCCCAGCAGGTTGAGCCATGCTTTACACAGAGGTACTTTTTGCACATAGAGCGCCTGACGTTGGTCTTGACCTTATTGTGTGGGCTGACCTGGTATGCTACACCAAGGTGTGCTCTGTTGTATTGAAGGTGTTTTTCCAAGCAGACAGTGCAGACATGATTTGAAGCTGTCGCTTCTGGAATTTCAGGCGTTGGGGGCATGGTACCATTTGTCCTCGGCGAATGGCTGTTGAGCAGTAATTGCCAATCAAGTCAATGCAGAGATTCTGGATGTATCTAGTGTAAAACATGGGTTTTTTGTCAGCTGCTTCTAGTTTAGACACATAGATAACAAATGAATTGTAGCAGGCCCACATGAAAAATTTGATGAAAAGGCGACAGGGCCACCGGTAAAGACGGCGTGAGCGATGGAGGCACATCATTTGATCATTTTTGTCACAACCGCCCATGTGGCGATTGTAGTCCTGGACAAGCTGTGGCATCGGAACTTCAACAAGTGTTCTATCTTTGTTTCTTTTGTTTGCTACTCCTATTTGTTGTGTTGGGTCATGAAAGTTTGAGATGAATGTAATTGGCCTCCGATCCTGCCATACCATACAGGTTATGCTGCCCTGACATCGATAGCGACTTTCACCTCTCGCAAGCTTGTCCACCTTCTTCAAGGACAGTGAAAAAAAATTTCTAATTAGTTGAAGAGTACCAACAAGTCCTGTTTGCAGCTCATTCAGTATGTAGCTTGCTAATGTCACAGAGTTGTTGTACCGATCCATAACGATAATATGTGCTTTCTTTTCCTTCTCACATGATGCTAAAAGACGAGCCACAATGTTTCCCATAGCACCCAGCTCTGTTGCAACTATTGCTGCTGCCCCAGTGTAGATCTCAGCGTTGACTATGTAGCCTGTCTGACTTTCGCAAAGAAGAAACGATTTTATCCCCATTTTGAAGGCTTGTCTTTGATGTATTGCTTTATAGCAAGTCTATTTTTGGTGGGTATCATGCTTGCTCTTTTTCCTGTGGAAGAGCTCGGTTTATTCGCCGATCTTTTCATGGTTATTTTCGATAAAAATCAACTGTAATCACAACTCACTACTTTATTTGAGGAAAATACCCTTTGTAAACACTAATCTTGCAACAAATGCGAGATTTAACGACGATTGACTGTTCTTTTTTAGAACTTATTCAAGTGATATCCCAAATACCTAGCATTCGGTAACTCGGTTTATAGGAATTAAATCTATTACCTAACATTCGATAACTCGATCTGGTAGGGTTAAGTGGCTAGGAACTCATTACACAGTTACCGTATCTCAAATTTTCTCCATTTTAAATATGTCATTCATATTGGCGTCAACCAAGTGATTGCTACATGCTTCCTTATTTGAGATCTTAAGACCAGATTTGATGGATGAATTACATTGTTTGCTTGTTTTGCTGGTTAGAACTAAAGTGAGATAATAAAGACATTAATAGTTATTTACTGGCAAAAAGAATTGAATGGTAAATCAAGTGTTAAAAATGTGTTATTTTTTCAGCACACAGCATTTTACAATATGAGAAACTTCTTGTTTAATCTTAGCGCGCAAGACATCATAAGACAGTCAGAAATCCAAGTCCAGAATGCTGATGAAGAATTTTATCAGGGTAAAATGTAGGTATTTAAAATTTGTGCATAGATTCAAATGCAACTGTTGTGCTGAAATTTCAAAAAAACCTGTGTAGAACTTTTAGAGGTTTAAAATTTTGGAAGAAACTTAAACATGTATTTTATATATATATATATATATATATATATATATATATATATATATATATATATACTAGTTTGTGCTGCGGCTCCCCATTTTTTAAGGGCGCCTACGGCGCCCACCTTTTTCAAAAGCCCACCTAACTTGTCCTTGTATTATAAATACGTAATATTAAACTTTCTTAAATGTACACAAAGTATTTTATAATAGGGGTTTTTTTTTGGTCAAAAGTCCAAGTAACTTATCCTTGTATGATAAATACGAAATATTCCTGAAATGTACACAAAGTATGTATATAATATTTTTTTACAGTGCTAATCACCACACGATTTTTAAAGTAATTTTAGAAAGCAGCGCACCAAATTACTGCACCAAAAAAAAACTCTTTGAGTCAGTCAGCACTGTTTACTACACAAATGCTGACGTCATAGGTTCATGCGTTGTTTGGTTAATGTTAATCTGGAAACCAAAAGGATTATGATTTAGCGTTAGGCCACAATCAGCGATAATTGAGCGTAAATATATATATATATATATATATATATATATATATATATATGGTGGCTGGATAGCGAAGTCAGTAGTGCGCTCGCCTCACATGCTGAGGGGCATGGGATCAAGCCCACACAAAGCCACAATATATATGATACGCTAAGAAAGTCCTCCACTGACCCCTGGAAGGGAATTGGGGCACCCACCAGGTATAAACAAGCCCTGAGTAAGCTCTAACGGAAACATGAGGGATCCCCTACGAACATCGGTCATGGGACTTACTTTACTATCTATATATATATGAAAAGTTTTTATTAAGTATTATACCTAAATGTGAGCAGTATATGTTTTCTTACCATCTCTCAATATTATCAAGTATCACTTATATTGAAATTTTGAAATACTCTATACTTAATTTCCATTACCTGAGATCCCAAATTTTAGCTGTATGGTCCTCTCCACCTGTATACATCCATTTTCCATCTTCATGAAAACCAACAGCAGTAACATTTTTCTGTACTCCTTCGTAGTTAATAAGTGCATTAGGGTTCGAAGAGTTAATATCATACATCCGTATATGCTGGTAACCTAGATAAAAAATATTTACAGGCATTATACAACAAGAATGTTACAAGATAAAAGGTGTATGTGTTTAAAATTAATATGTAACCTTTAATATACTGTAAATAAAAAATAAAAATGGCACAGTTTTTAAAAAAATATAATAAAATGAAATACAAATTATAATGTATAATTAGCCATGTTTGCAAAAAAATATTTACAGGCATTATACAGCAAGAATGTTACAAGATAAAAGTTGTATGTGTTTAAAATTAATATATGTAACCTTTATTAATTTAATATAAATAAAAATGGCACAGTTGTTAAAAAAATATAATAAAATGAAATACACATTTAGATGTATAATTAGCCCTGTTTGCAAATTAAAATAAAACACACAAAAAAACAACTTATTTTGAAATAAGTGTTTTTATAACATTTTGCTTCAGATATTAAAAGTTTAAAACTAGTTTAAAAATAAAAACTTCAGAAATTATAGTTACCAGCAGCTGCTATTAATTGTTTGTCAGGTGTAATGTCCAGTGCATTTACTTGCTGTATGCATATGAAGGAAAAATAATTGAAATATTGCTTTATTTAATTTTACCCTTTTTTCAAAAGTTATTTTCTGCCTAAATTTTCATGATCCATTCCTTTTAATTTATATTACAATAATTATTAAATTTAATTAATTCTATAATTTATTGACTTCATTTAGCCTCATCAATAAACTGTCTGAATTTAAAAGTTATTTGTTAATCAGACGCAGTAATGAGTGGATTAGATAAAATAAAAAATAATTCTGAGCATAATTTATTGTGATATTTAATAGCTATATTTTCATTTATAAATTACACTCTTTTTTTTTGTTTGTAAAAAAGCCAATGAATTTCAGATTGGACTTTCAATAAATGATATTTTAAGTTACTAGAATAACTTATAACCTATACATAGCACAATTTTTTAACAATAAGAAGGAAAGTACTACATAGGATAATTTGAGCATTTTACCTATCTAGAAAGTACATTTAGTCAGGATAGGGGTGCAGTGGTAGATATCAAAACAATCCCGCAGAGAGCAAGAGGTACTTCTTAGCTTTTTAAAAAATTTATGGCAATTGACACAAACTCAAAACTCTACTCTAATTCTAATGTTAAAAAGTTAAGCTGTTCTGATGTTAGGCTTAGAAAGCTGAAGATTAACAAACCAAAAAATATGAATATGCGATACAAAAGTAAGTAAAATGACATCTTAAACCCCAATGAAATAAGAAATTTAGAAAATTGAAGATGAATATGTCATACCATGAGCAAGAGAAAATCATGCCAAATATATTAAGACACATATGGTTTGGAACCATTAATAATTAAGAGCATGAGAAAGCTCTAAAAACTACATAAGGAAGGGATAAAAAAGATGCACTAAAAACTGAAAAAGGTTGGAAATAATTAAAGAGGATATATATTATATTTATATATTATATAGGGACTGGCACCCCTACACCTCTTTTTTAAATTATTTTTGTTAAAATTTGGTTGTTATACTGTTTGTAAAACTGAATGACTGGGTATGAACTGATTTTAAGTTTTGTATATGAACTCTTATTCTCATCACTTATCAGATCAAGCATAAAGATTTAGAGTTTGAAAAGCTTTGATTGATGACTATCTATGACTTATGACTGACTGGCTATGATTCTGAGTTAGAAATTAAGTACAAGACAAATCTAATTCTAGACAATATCATTTGTAGGGAAGACTAGTCTTAGTTTTAATAGCAGAATTAGCAGACAAAACTCTATTCCCGTCCCAGTAACCAGACTTATGAGATCATGAGTTTGAGTAATTGTGTAGTCAGCAAGTGGCAAGTGCATTATTATTTATAGTACATTACACGTGTATTTAATATGAATATGATATAGAATCGTCATATTCTAATTTAGTATTAATTAGTTAATTTATTGAAATTAAATATTGAGACTTAAATAGATTAAGTTGAAGAAGTCCAAGGAAGCTTTGAGTTTGAGCAATTCAGCAATCTGCAATGATGGGTACCGGTACGGTAACTAACAACTAACAGACATTTGATTTCTGTGAAAGGATACTGAATCAGGGTGTTGTACGGTTCTGTGACAGATGCCACTATGGGCCTGCCAAAATCGAATTCTATGATCATATCCAGCTGTTGCTAAAATAACAGGATCCCCACCTCCATTCGCCATTGTCAGTTAATTTACACTTCACACTAACTTTAAACCAAGTTTAACTTGCAACATTTTTCTACAACTTAGTTAGACCCTTTTTCAAAACCAACGGTTCAAACCTAATCAAAATTAATAAGAAAAAACCCACTAAATAATAAGAATATTTTAAATATAATGCTACTTTAAATTTAAAAACAATAAATTATTATTATTTAAAAATAATAAGTAGATTCTGCTAATAATTACTAAAATATTGATAAAATACAGTTTAGATGCTAACTTACATTTAAAAAAAAATATTTGGTGTATACTCTTACCGGCTCATGCAAAACATTTTCCACATAACAACAAAAATACCTAGTGGAAAAAATAATAGCAATAGGCTACCTTGTTTACTATATTCTTTAAACTAGGGCTACGGAATTTAAGGATTAATTAATCAATTAATTTTTGAAAATTTTCATCGATTAAAATTAATTTGATCGATAAAATTGAAGAAAATATTTATTTATTCTTTTTTTCCAATTTTTTTTGTTACTTACATACTTTCCCCTCGTATTATTATTATTTATTTAGACGTGCATACTTAAACTTAAACAAAAAGGGTTTCCTTCCTTATTTCTTGGATAGCAGAATGAATTTGCTGTGTTACGTCACGAAATTTGGAAGCTATTGAATTAACACGATTGCGCGAAATGAATCGCGACTTAACATGATCTATATATGAAATATGCGTTATAAAATATAATTAATCGAAATTAATCAGATAATTAGATAATTTTCCTTGATTAATCGCAGAAATGTTTTTTAATCAGTACCAGCCCTACTTAAATCGTAATAATATTTAATGCTCATCAAATCATACCAAGGGAATTCTTTTTTTTAAAACGTATTAGTCGTATTTTAGTTTTATTTGGAATACTATTAGTACTAGTTAACGATTACCATTATAATTATAACTAAGCTTTTAAAATTTAAAAGCATGTCGAAACCAATGTGACTTTTAAAGTGTAAGATACGTTAAGTGAACTAAATTTCTTATACTTTATATGTATGCCATGAAGAGAAATGCCCGAGCTGATAATTAAATGTTAAAGTAAAGGAATTTTTCTTAACTTAGCTTCAATAATATTGACCTAATATCAGTTATTGGTTGGTTGGAAGCATTAAAAAAAGGATTTTAAAAAACAATACAAAAGGCTAATAAGAAGGTAGGGGTTGAGTGGGTTGCAGCCAGGTTGATGGAGTACTTTCAGCCCTCTTCAAAAAGCAAAGGCAATGGAAAAACCAATGTAAATTTATTCTTAATTAAAAGTATCGATATTTTTCATTTATTATTTTTTTTGTTCTAAGGGGCAGTTCATAAATGACGTCACGTAATTTTGGCCGATTTTTTTACCCCCCCCCTTTTCCCCCCTCCAATATGACGTCACGAAGCTGTGACACACACATAAACAAGCGGTATTTTCTATTTGAAAATGAGCATATTTCAAATCACTTTATTGTCATTGTAGTATGTATTAAGTGTAAGGCTGCACTCTAATATCGTAACATGCCTGAATCCAAGTAAAACGTCATAAATTAAATAGTAAGAATTATAATATTTAAGTAGAATTGTGATATTTAAAGTAGCGTGTTTTGACGTGACGTCACAATCTTAAACTCACCCCCTCATTACACATCGTCACAAATGTGAGGACCCCCTCCCTCTAGGTGCGTGACGCCATTTATGAACGACCCCTAAGTCTAATATAATTTATTTTTATTGTTAACCATATTAATTATTTTACAAATTACAACCAACATTTTTTAGTCACCTATTACTATTAGTAATTAGTATTACTATTTTTTTCAAGGGGTGCATGCAGCTGCGAGGCCACAGGCTGCTTACCACTGTCTATTGCTTATTTATATGATTTATTTTAAGCATTAACAATAGAATAATATAGTTTTCCCCACTAACAGAAAAACAATGATGTAGCTTAATTTGTTCACCCAGGAACAATAACTAAACAATGTTTGACGTCGGTAAAAGTGTATCTTTAGTCTTTCAAAACACGAAGTTTCAAATTAATGCAGAAATCAATATAAAACCAACTTCTTTAATATCATACTCGAAACTGTCTACAATTTTAGTTTACAATCATAAACATGACAAGTAATTTTAGTGGTGCTCTACAGTTAACCGACTTAGATGATTTCATTACACCTTCACAGGTAGGTCTTCTATAGACTATAACTATAACTTATTATCTTATAGTATAACTATTATTATATATACTATACTATAGTTACAATGACTATTACCTATTTTACTTTTTATTGTATTGCCGCACTATTGCCTGTCAGTTCAAGTTCAGTCAGCCCTGTCTATAGTATAGACAGGTAATCCCTTATTTCAGCGCATTTAAAATTTTTAGAACAAAATAAATAAAATAACTTAGCCTACATTTTTTAATTTTTGTGTGTTTTGTTGAGTTTAAAGGGGTTTTTAACTTAGAAAAAGGTTTTTAAAAGCAGACTTCCAACAACAATGGCGCCGTTAGTCACAGAAGATAGTGAAATATAATATAAACATTTTTATTTCGTACTAATCGTAAAATAGTAAGTAATTTTATTTCAACAAAAAAATAATGTTTTAATTTTAAAATAGATTTTATAATAATAATTAATGAAGTAAGTTTGAAAAAATGTTTTTTTGATGACTTGAAATATAAAATGCGCTGAAATAAGGGATTACCGTATAGTCATAGTTAGTTAGAGACGTTAACTTTTGAAAAATTATCGATAAATTAATCGATATTTTCGATTAAAGCCAAAAATAGGAATTTATGACGTCATTAAAACGTTGGGTGGGCGCTTGTGTTTGGTAAAATAAATTGAGATAAAAAAAGATTTTTAAAACCACGTTTTTATATGTGGACTAAAATGAAGAAAATAAATAGAGGTTTTTAGTCCTATTAAATCAAAGTACTTGAACTTATAAGTTTTAAATTATTTTCTTCTTTTTAGTCCACTTATAAAAACGTGGTTTTTAAAAATCCTTTTTTACCTCTATTTATTTGTAAAGTTTGCTCACATACTTAAGTTTAAAGCACTGATCTCACACGCCAGCTGTAAAATTATTCAGTTTCAAAAACTCAATAGATCAGGTAAGCAGGGATAAACCTCAATAAATGCTCCTTCTCTTGCAACAAGTCATTTGCCTGCAAATCAGTGAGATCCAACTGTACTTCAACTGTCACATAAACAAGGTTACAATCAATTGGATTCTGTTAAAGAAGAATTTCAATACTGTCAAATGTCTGAAAATCCATCCAGAGAATTTTCCTTAAGTAGTATACTTCCAGTGGTCCTTCAAACTATAAACTATTACATGAAAAGGATGTTTTTACTATTTTCTGACTTTTGATACAGAAAATTAAAAAAAAACTCACCCCATTTGAACACTCAAAGTAATTATGTACTCAAATCTTGAATAGAATATTATCAGATTCTAATTTTACTTTTTATTAACTTAAACTAAATCTTAAGTTTCATAAATTGTACTTCAATAAGTTAGCAATATGTGACATTCAACACTAGGATGCAAAAAGGTGACTATATTCCATTATTTCCATCAAAACAGTATTTGTTAGAAGGCCCATTGACAAACAAAAGTTCTATTCAGTTCTTGGTAACGTTTATTTCTCCCTAATGCTATATTTGTCGCATAAGCTTCATTTCAAATTTCAAGCATTTTCTGCCTGTTTGATTTCCATATTTTTACATACATCTTTTTACAGAATGATGACAGCAATGATATTTCTTATAATTTCATATCATGTGTTAGCTGCAATGCATTGAAAAAGGAATTCCTAGGTCATAATATTTGAAACTGATCATTGTGTTTTGTTTCAGGAGTGTATTAAGCCTGTAAAGATTGAAAGAAAGTCTGGGAAAGTTGGAAAAATTCGTATTGAAGATGATGGAAGCTACACTGAAATATCACAGGTGATAATGGTGGAAGATCATTAATTTTCTAAAAAAGAACATTGTCAAAGAAAATGAGTGAAAAGTTAACTTTGGGATTTAAAAATATTTTAAAATTTTTTATTTTTAAATCTTTTCAATAATAAACATTTTATGCATTTACTTTACAGGATGGTGTAGAAACTCACTTGGAAAAGGCCAAAATAACTTTAAATGACTGCTTGGCTTGCAGTGGGTGTATTACTTCAGCGGAAAGTGTTTTAATCTCTCAACAAAGTCAAGATGAGCTGTACAGGATACTTGAAGAAAACTCAAAATACAGAGGGGTGTGTTTTTCAAACTCTTTTATGAAATTATAACTTTTACCTTTGAGAAAGATACTTTTATTATGAGGATTTAAATGCAAATGGAGAGACAAGGCTTTTAAACTAAAAACTATGATCATTTGTTTTAAATTATATGATAATTATTCTTGTTGACACGGAAAAGAAAATGCATAACTCCATTATATTTTGCCTTTTTTTTTCACAGCTTGATGAAAAAGATAAGGAAAAGCTTGTAATTGTTTCTGTTTCACCGCAAGCGCAGGCATCTTTAGCTGCCAAATATAAGTTATCTGCAGATGCAACTGCCAAAAAACTAACTTCTTTTTTTAAGCATCTGGGTTAGTGTTCTTTTGTTTTTTAATGTCCGACTTTAAAATTATTTGACATCTGCTTAAAGTGGTGTTAAGTAGGCCTAAAATTTTCTACAACATACCGCTTTTTGCTAGTCAGGGCAGTCAGCACTATAAAAGTTTATGTATAAAAATGGTTGAATAAATAGAGAAAATACTTAAGAGAATTTTATATGGAATGAGATATTGGTTATACCATGGATAGACAATCATAAGGGATGGCAATTAATTTTTGAAAATAGTCTAATGTTTAACAGTAGTAGTCATTATCATTTTAAGTAGACACATTTGTTCCACAACATTATATTGATTATCCACAATATCCAACAATAAAATATTTTAATATGCAAAATAAGTTCAGCAGTGGGTTTAAAAATAGACACAATTTTAGGAATAAAAATAATACATTTGTCTTTACTTTATTATTTTTTGAAGGTGTGCATCACGTTTTTGATACGACATTTGCACGTAACTTTAGTCTTATTGAGAGTTGTCATGAGTTCATTCGTCGGTACAGTGCATCAGAAACAGAAAAGACCTCGCTTCCAATGCTTAGTTCAGCATGCCCAGGTTTGATAACATTTTTTTTTGCTACTGTACATTTCATTATTTTTTAGTTTTAAAAACTTGATTTTTTAATTAAATTTTTCTAAAAATTCTTCCCACTTCCAGGTTGGATCTGCTATGCAGAAAAAACTCATGGTTCCTATATTCTTCCTTACATCAGCTCTACCAAATCGCCTCAACAAATAATGGGTTCATTGGTTAAAGATTATCTTGCTAAAAAACTAAACAAAACTCCTGACTCTGTCTACCATGTAACTGTGATGCCCTGTTTTGACAAAAAACTTGAAGCATCTAGGGCAGATTTCTTTAATGAGGTTTATCAGACAAGAGATGTGGACTGTGTCATTACATCAGGTTGGATTTCATATTATCAATTAGTATTAAATAATGCTATTTTTCTAATTTATAATATTATAATCCTGTTTATTTTTTTAAAAATACATTCCATTTATAACTTTTTTCATCTTGAAGCATTATTATTTCATGCTTTTCATAATCCTGTCACACAAAATTAGCGAATACTGATAGTTATATGTGATGAGGTGCTTAATATTTAATGTAAAAAATATTTTTTTTTCTTTACTCACCATTATTCAAGAAATAGGTGTTAAATTAAACAACCCGTAAAAAAATAAAGTTTTTGACTATAAATCCCTTATATATGAGACATAACTAAAAGTATTGATTAAGTTCAATATAATACGCACAGCGCGACTAACATTTACAGACTGAATGCGACTGAACTCCCCTTGCTGTAAAACACGGGGATGTGGTCATCGATGGCTGGAGTGAACTCCATTGACACGTGGAGCTCAACTATAGCAGACAGCGTCAAAGAGATACATAGAGATTAACTAAAAATGCATTAATTTAATTACGGTACATTCAATCGATCTGAAATTTTGATACAATGCATTGTTATGTTACATGAGTCTTTGTGCAAAATTTCAGCTCGGTAGCATCACGGGAAGTGGGTCATTTTTTACTTTTCCGGCCGACCAAGAGATCACGACAAACAAGAGGGTGAAGTTAATATAAGGGATTTAAAAATTAGTCTGGTTTTGTACCAATACAATTTCAATTTGTCATATATTATTAGTTTTAGTAACTAATTAAGTGGGTAATATAGTTATGTTTGTTCTTATTCTTTTAATTCTGAGACCACACAATTTAGGATAGAATTTATTCATCTTAGGTGAAGTTGAAAAGATGTTGGAAAAAGAAGGGATCTCTTTGGCAGATGTTGATGAAGTCAGCCTAGAATCAATGTAAGAAAATTATGATCTATAAATTTAAAAAATATATTAAAATAATCAGAGTATACATTTATATTTTAAAGAATTCACAGATATTAAAATTGTCAATCAGCTGAGAGCATCGACATAATAAATAGTGAATAGTAAACAAAATAAGTTATTTGATTTTGACTCCAGAGTAAACAACAATTTCTGCTTTAACTGATACTAATGTTTTATTCACTAACAGTGTTAACGGATCAAACGATGAACTACTATACAGTCATCTAGGTGGCGGTGCAGGTGGCTACTTGGAGCATGTTGCCAGGTTTGCTGCTACCACAATTCTACAAACACAAGTGGAGAATCTATCTTATAAAGTATTAAGGTTTGTAATAATAAACTTAGTTGAAATACTTCTTAATGCTGTTACTATTAAATTGTGGTAGTGCTCTTGACGGGCAAACAGTGAGAGAAGGTTGAGTTGAGCAATATGAGTATGAGAGAAAGAAGAGGTGATAAAAATGAAAGCAATTTTACTACTTTGTTTACATTTACTGAAGGTAGGATTTTGGGATGTGATGGGGAAATAATGTGTCAGGTAATTTTGGAAATCCTAAATCAACAAATTCTATTTATACTAGGGCTGTTATCGATTAATTTAAATTTAATCGTTAACTTTTGAAAAATTATCGATTAATTAATCGATAATTTCGATTAAAGCCAAAAATAGAAATTTATGATGTCATTAAACTGAACATTTCAAGGGAAGTAACAAAAACAGGTAATTGACTTTTGTTTTTCAAATTTCATTGAGTTATTTCCCCTGTTTCCCTGGTGTCAGACATTTTTACCACTTTTTTATTAACTTGCTTTCGTTCCTGTCTGTCAAAAAAAATTTTTTGTTTCTGTCGGTCCACATAAATTAATAAAATTAATTTTAATATTACGCGGGAGATGTTTGTACGTAAAAAAATATATATAAATTGTATTAATTATTTACTACTAAAATTTAAAAAAAATATTATAAATATTTTCTTCAATTTTAATCGAATTTTTATCGATGAAAATTATTTTAATCGATATTTAATCGATAACATTTTTAACGATTAATCGAGAAATTAATTGATAATTTCCGCAGCCCTAATTTATACTGTTTAGTTGTCTTTTTCCTGTTGAAGAGCTTAGTAATTATACTGGAATTTAAGCATTCTTATTCATTGCTAAAATAATCTGGAAAATTATACAACAGGTTAAAATTGTAAACACTACAAAATAAAAAGTAATCTGTTTAAAGAAGTTTAATAAAAAGGTACAGAATATGTATTTATTGCTTCTTCAATTCCTTGGCTTCTTAACAGCATTTTACTCAAATGTAAAATCTTTCTTACAGTTGCAATGCAAGGTAAAAATTTTCACCATGTCAGTCACATTCATGTTACCCTTCTGCACATAATTTCTCATTGAGAGATTTGAAAAATAGTTGTTTTCTTTTCAATGCACTTTCACTCTCTATAAAAGAAAGTATTTTTGATAATTTTTTAATATCCTTTATTAAAATAAATTGTTCATTTGATTAGCTTGTCATTAAAATTGAGATATTTTTAAAAATAAACTTTACAGAAATCAAGACTTTCAAGAGGTAACCATTGAAACTGAGGGCAAACCTCCCCTTAGGTTTGCACTGGCTTATGGTTTTAGAAACATTCAAAACATTGTGCAGAGAATCAAGCGTGGCAAGTGTAGTTATCATTTCGTTGAGATCATGGCATGTCCTTCAGCTTGCAACAATGGTGGTGGTCAAATCCGAGCTACAGGAGAGGAAAGTCAAAAAGAACGTTTACAAGCAGTTGAAGGGATTTACAGAAGTGTCAATGCCATCGACCCTTTCCAACACCAACAGATAGATATCTTGTATGAAAACTGGTTGGGTGGAAAGGGATCAGACAAAGCTCAGCATATGCTTCACACAAAATATCATGAGATAGAGAAATCTACTAATGCATTAAACATAAAGTGGTAATATTTATGGTGACAAATAGTTTATTTTCAGAAATAGAAAGAATTGCAAGATATTATTATTTAAAATATAAAGATAATGAATTTAAAATATGTTCTGAGACTCAGGCTGTGATTTTGAACGGGTTTGTTTTTTTAAATACACAAATTTCACATCTATTTTAATCAATCAAATTTGTTATGCAATAGAATTATATTAAAAATTAAGTAAAAGTTAAAAATTATTATTTTTTTTCCCTCAATGTTCTCGTCTATGACATTGGTTTTAAATTTTTATTTAATGTAATATTTTGAAGAATTCTTCCAAGAATTTAATGTTAGTTACTGTTCAGTTATGGCAAAAAACTTTTTGCCTAAGCTTATAAAATTTACCATAGCGTACCAATTATAATTATTACTGATTTTCATTTGAATAGAAATGAATGTGACTGGCACAGACCTGCCAAGAAAAAATTCTGTATAGGGGTCTGTGCGCGGAGTCGCGTCACCCCGGGGCCCTTGTTTAAGAACTACATACTAAATAAATGTAAAGTAATTTAAGTTACCTCCATTATCTTTTATCTTGAGAGTCTACAAAACAACACAGAATATGAGAAAAACATTACTGGGAATGTTTACATTAGGTACAGATATCTACACAACAGAATATCTGTCTTTCCATGGAACAAGAGGCTTCATAGAGTTTAGTTAGTTTTCTTTGTACTAGTAGCCTTTTTAAACTTGTCAAAGAGTTCTTTGTTCAATGGAAGTTAGCTTTATATTAAAATCAATCTTTAGTAATTTTAGTAAAGGTATCAGAATTAATGCTTCCCCTTGTTTCATTGTAATTTTTCGGGAAACATATCTTTGACTCTAGATATGGCGGTTCGCTTGAATAACAGAAGTTTTGGGAAAAACCTAGGGAGTGGCATAATCGATAAACACACTTTAATTTTTCAAATTTAAGGATTATTTTTTTGTTGCCACTCTCGGATTTTTATAACGTGAAAAATTTTAATGGTAGAAAAATCTGAATTTTAAAGGTCTTGGAATTCCGGAATCAGCGGTAAAAAAAATCTGTATAATTCCCGAAAAATCGGAATGGTGGGCAGGCCTGCTGACATGATGAAAATTTTGACTATGCATTGCAATTTTGTAAAAAAAAGATTTTACATTTTGTCAATAAAATATTTGGAAACACCTTTACAAACTTGTAATTGGTTTTATTTTTTCAAAAGCATCCAAAAAGCTATAAAATGCATGTGCAGTACAGAATAAGCAGTATGTTGGTTTAAAAAAAAATAAAAAATAGTTCAACTTAATTTTTAGCTTTATTTCCAGGACAAAACAAGATTTAAAAAATATATAATTTATTATAATCTAAGACTAGTTGGAAGGGTCCATCCATAGCTTTAAAGAACAGACAGAAAGTGTCAAAAAGTAACTCTAAATTTAGTAAACCCAAAGAGCTAAATAGTACACTCTGAACTTTCAACCGCAAATTAAAATTTTGGTAATCACTTTAAATTTCAAGTGAACAATATACCGTGTGACTGTAGTTAAAAACATGTATCAAAGAAAACTCAAGATTATTAATAGTATGTACATGTTTATTAGTATTATACAAATATTGCCAGGAATTGCAAACACTTCATCTCATACACTTATGGTTCTGAAAACATTAAAGCCGCTTTGTGCTGTGGAAATGACCAATCCTGGGATTTGTGGATGCCAGTGTACTTCTTTAATGTCTTTCTGGCCTAAATGCATAAACAAGAGTTGAGGTGGTACATCTGGCTCTTCCTCCTCAGTTGTTTCATCCCTCTCCACGGCAACATCCCATATAGTTACTTGGTCATCAGCACCTGAGACAACGAACACAGAGCTGTCCATTGGGTTCCACTCAACAGAAGAAATTGGACCTTTATGGTGCTCAAAGACTGCAACTTCCTTTCCACTCTAGAAATTATTAAAATATAATCAGTTTAAATTCAAAAGGCACAATGGACTATGTACTGTTATTTAATAACACTTAGCTAGATTTAGCTTATGCTTCAAAATTTATATTTAGGAGTCCAACTTTCATCTGATTATTTCTTTTTACTAATTAAAAAAGGTGGGGGGGAGGGGGGCGCACTTACTGTAAACTTCCGTAGGTCCCATATTTTAATCAGTCCATCATCTCCACCAGATATTACCAAAGGTTCAAAGTCAGACCAGTCAATAACATTTATATCTCTAAGATGAGCATCAGTTGCTACCAGCTTGCAAGCCTTACTTGGACTGGCACGTGCATCCCAGACTCTTAACGTTTTATCCACTGAGCAGGTCATAAACACCTATAAATAAATTTTGGACAGATGACAGCATAAAGTCAAAATGAAATGTTTATGATTTCAAACAATAACTGCTCTAATTACAAAATTAACTGCAGTAAGTTAGTTATAATTCTATTTAAGATTAATTTTTATGGGTAAATAAAATGCCATAAAAAGTTTGTATAGTAATCGGTATAAGTTAACATAAAAAAATATTGCTACAATGTTATGAATATCTGTTGCTGGAAAGGGCTAAAATAATAAGAAAAAACAAAACATCTTGGTTGCATTTAAGATCTCTTATTCTTATCCTTTTCTTGAATGATATATTTTTTATCACACTTGCAAATAGTAAATTAGTATTAAAATCAAATACAAAATACACGAACAAATTGTATAATGAAAACAATAAAATTTAAGCTTTATTATTAAACTAACACGACAGTTAACGTTTCGGCTAATACCTTCAACTTCAATAAACATAAAGTACATACTTAAATAAGTAATAAAATTATCTTTAAATTCTTAAGAAATAGGCTACTACATCATAAAATTATATTCACAGAATATAATCAATTTTGTTTGTGTATTTTATTTAAAAGCTTTATCGCAGTCCTATTCTATACAGTTAATTAAAAGCAAGCTGTTCTTAAATAAGACAGTTATTGAAGGAAACTTGTTTTGAAAAAGATATTAAAACAAGTAGGTCTAGACAGGGTATAATTTTAATAAATACTAGTGAGCTATTTGAAATAGCTGTTCTCAAATAAGACACCTATATCTGAATATTTCCAACTAAAAAAATTGTGTGAATTACATTACTCTCTTTAGGGGACCACTTAATGTCTTCCACTGATGCTGTGTGGCCTTCAAATGGGTGTGAATCAACTTCCCAAGAACTCTCGGTTGGTTTCCACATGTAGATATTTTTGTTACAGTCACCAGACAAAAGCCTTCCTGATTATGGAACAACAGAATTTATAAGTAAACAAATAATTTGTTTCAGTTATTTATCATTTAAATATTATGATTAATAGCCAGTTTTAAAAGGGAAATTATCATGACAATAATCAATACTTGGTCAAAAAGTTTTAAGAACAAAAAAAATTATGAATATAACATTTAACAAATGATGAAAAGGTTTTAACAACCAAAACAAGTAAAATAAGTTAAAGATTGAGGTACCCTTTAAAGAGGGCATTTTAACCAATACACCGAAACATGATTGGGATGATTAAATTAAAACTGATTTTAATGAGACCAAAAAAAAATGATTTATGATAATTCTAAAGTGGTAACTTGTATGCTCCATCTTTTTATCTTAAAAGCCTCATGATCAATGTTTTGATCACGTTAGTCAAATGAAATACTATTTGTTAATGTATAATTATCTATATATACATTTCTCCCAAACGAACATGTGGAAATGAGCATGACGAATGACCCTTGATGTCGAAAAATCAGTTGGCAAGCGTGGTGGGATGAAAAGAAAAAAAAGAATGTGGGGGGGGGGCGGGGGCGGCGGCAATAAAACTTCTTGCGTTCACTTGCTGTTCAGTGGTACATTTCTCATTCATAGAATAACATATGATTCGTAGTGTAGTGGTTATCACCTCCGCCTTGTACGCGGAAAGTCCTGGGATCAAACCCCAGCGGGAACACATTTTAAAATTTTTTTCTTTTAAATGTTTGTTTCTGCCCGTTCTTTTCCCCCTTTTTCCAACGTGACTAAGGCTGTTAAATGATAATCTGATTTGAAAGGACAATCGGTTTTAAATTTCCCAAACCGATAATGGAATTTCATTTGGCCGGATTGATGAAGTGAAATCCGGCCGGAGCTGAAGCCGGATATGTAAAAATTGCCGGATTCCAGATTTGCAGGAGCTATAATTATAAACGGCATCCATCCCGTCTCGCGAGACGATGGTGCATCACTGTTGAGTTGGGTTGCATTTCCTCTAGTGGCTGTGCAGTCCTATCCTTGAGTGACAGTCTTTACCACAGCTTTTACACACGAGTGCTGTGCTGTAATTAATATACATTATATCGCAAACACGGCTAGCCGGATTTGGCCAGATTTATTAAGCAAATTTCTGCAGAGCCGGATTTGTAAACATGGCCAGATTCTGGATTTGCCGGAGCCGTAGGCGAAATCCCCTAACTTCTATGAAGTCAGCTATAAAACGATAATCGGTTTAAAATCAGAGTTACAGAATCGATATCGGTTTCCCAAAAAAAAAGACAACAACACGCAATTAACAACCATAAGCATGACTAACACTCGGTAGGGTCAGCCAATCACAGTTTATGTTTAAGGGATGGTAGTAATAAAGCGGGTAACAACAAACCCAGTGCACATGTCTCCACGTTTACTCGCTATTTTTTTCATTACTTCGTGCTGCTGTGTGTCCTTACTTTCACCCCCCCACTGTTTTTTGCACTGTCTATGATGACCAAGTCTGCAATGACGCGGTTCGTATCTAGTAATCATATAATTAGTAACTATAAATCATTAAGTTTTTATAAAACATTTTATGTTTGAGAAATTAAAAGTTAATTGGGGTTCAGAAAATTCAAATAAGCTTCCCCATGCTACTCAGGGATGTTCATTAGAGTCTTTCTACAATAAATTTGGAAATAGATTTAAGCACCGTTTTGCTACAATGTTTAAAAAGAGTTACCCATTTCATATTTTGACCATGCCAGAGCATAGCCTTCAATTCTGTGTCCATCAAATGCAAATAATGGGGCTGTCTGAATATTGGTTGTTTCAAATTCATGTATTCTGTCAGGAGTATCCAGAATGCTCAGATGAGAAGTAACATCAAAGATATAGACAATACCTTGCTCAGACCATGAGGCAGATAGGATGTGATCATTTATTTTTGTTGACTGAAACAAAACAAAAAAACAACCAAAAAAATAGTGAGCCAAACCAAGGAGTAAACAGTGATTAGTGTTTTTTTTTAAATTTTATTTATTAAAATGCCACATTACTTTTCAATTATCAAACTCCAGGTAATAGGCTAATCACACACTCATTTAAACACATTAAACAGAATCACTCCTGTTCTTAGCACCAGTTTACAATAATTTTCATATATATAAAAATACTGACAACTGAGCTTCACTCAATGGACTGCAAAAAAGTATTTTAAATGTTTGTGTTAATGGTTCTACTTATGAACACAATATTGTGTGAGGCGTAAAGCTTTTTCCAAAATGTCACCAACAGCAAAGGTAGTCATGCTTGGCCAGAAAACCATGACACAGCAACAGTCACAGAAAAATCTTAATGTTGAAAATTTAATAGTCAAAGAAAATCTAATTGACAATAACAGCACGTACTATAAAAGCTCCTAACCCTAAGTTGGCCAGACTCCAATTTCTCTTTGTTCATCTTTTGCATTCCACTGCCATAAACAAAGTGACTTCACTCACAAGTCCATGCCATTCACACATGCTTGCTTGGCTATAGTTACCAGTTTCAAATGATCATGCACAGACTTCACAAAGTGCAAGATATAAATAAGCCATCCCTAAACCGGCATAGTTAACAAAGGGCCAATCTAGACTCCGGTGTTACAAATATGTATCAACACTACTCTTACAATTGATGTGTCACATGTTAATGTATTGGACAGTGCTTCTTTACTGTAACCCTAGCTCTCAGTTATCTTATCAGTCTAACTGACCCATCAGGGGCACTTAAGCACAAGTTAAACTGAATATTGGATGCAATTTATAATTAACTAAATTAAAATTACTTATATTGAAAAAGCCTTTGAGACTTGCATATAAGGAACCTCAAATTATTTGCCAAATAGATAAAGCTACAAAAAATAGTTTCAATCAATAAACTAAATTCACAGCTTAAAAGAAATATGTGGCAATGATTTAGTAATTATATGGGGAAAAAAAGTTTGGTTTCACACTCGCAAAAGTCATTGTGTTCAATAGTTAAAGGAAAGAAACTACATAAAGGAAAGAAACTACAGTTTCTTCTTTTCTTTAGATTGTTAGATCATATCTTTCTAATTTTTTCTACATTTTTATGACATATGATTCAATTCTACATTAAAAGTTAGATTATCATTTTAAAAGTGAATACCTTTATCCTATTAACACATCCATTGTGCTTGATTAAAGTTTGATGGAGTTTGGGTGTCTTGGAACTAGCAGTTTCATTATCATCTTCATCTTCCTCCTCTTCTTCTTCCTCATCACTTTCATCCTCTTCATCTTTCTCTTCTTTTTGTGTCTTGTGCATATTTGACATTTTCATTAACATAATGTAGTTGAAGTGGCCTGCCTCTGACTGAGTGCCCCCAAGAAGGTAAGATGTTAAAGGAAACTTTTCTCTATTTTCCCCTAGTCCATCTCTCAAGGCTTCAAAACTTAAGCAAGGATCACCTATAATATATTCAATTAATTTGATACTAAATATTAACAAGGACAAAATTTTTAAAGCATTGAAAATAATGAAACAAGTACCTCATATTTGAAACACTATATCAAAGTCTAAAAAGTGGTAAATAAATAAATAAATTTGTAATGACATAATTTTTTTTATCCTAATAGAAAATTGTTACCTACTGCTGAAATGCACGTATTGTTGCCAAAAGTAAGTATTAAACTTTTATTTGAATTTTTATATACAAATTAAAGCCCAAATGCAACTTAAGCTAGTTCATATTTAATTAATTTTGTTCTATAGAGCTGCATAATTCATCATATGAATCCATTTGTAATGAAACGACTGTAGTTATTCAATGAGTATGAGAAAAATGCTTACAAATTGCCTTGCCCTACCCATTACCAACCTTAATTATAATAAAACAAAACCCTGAACCTGGGATTTTTAAGATATCTTAATCAAAATGTGTAGTAGTCTTCATTTTCAATCTTAAGATACACAAAGGTTTACCCAAAGAACCCAGTGGCCGGCCAAAGTAGCATACACACTATCAATTTCCAGCACATTAGACAAAGGCCACACACCTTGGTCAAGTGCAACTTTCAAATCACAAAACTAAAAACATAGTTTTAACAGTAAAATTTGAGATAAATTTAATTATGGTATTGGTTAATTTGATCAAAGTAACTACGCCTACACTACACCTCTCCCCATCATAAGTAAGGTTTCATAGCGCCCCCCATCCCCAGCGCACAAAGTATTTTAAGGACAGACCCTTGTTTCCTTAAGCTTATATCTTTGTAGACCGATATTCTTACATGCCTCAAAGAATTTATTGACCCGTTGTTACAGTCCTTTCTCTGTATGTGAGGTAAGAGCTGCGTCATCCGCGAAGAGCAACACTCTGATTAATACAGTTTCCACTTTGCTCTTTGCATTTGCACTGTCACTGAGCCTGCTGATGTTTTATAGGCTTCCATCTGACCTGGTATGGATGTTCACACCCTCGGAGCAGTCCTAGAAAACTTGTCAGTATTTTGTCAGGAGTGGCAGCTAGAACAAGATACCTAAGAGTGTAGGTGCCAGTATGCAACCCTGTTTGACCCCGCTACAAACTGGGAAGGGATCTGAGGTCTAACAATAAGAGTAAGACTAAAAAAGACCAAAATTATGAGACAAGGCACAGACTGCCTCCCAGCTATCTCCATTGAGGGAAACATCTTGGATGTTGCTGAGGATTAAACCTAACTCTGCAGTAACATCACAAGCACTCTCTCTATGGAAGAATAAATAGAAACCAGAATTGGTAAGGCCGCATCATTAATGATAATGATCATAATGGCAAGGGTAAACCAAAGAGTGGAGCAAATTCAACAATGTGCAGCTCACGGACAGAACAAGAATCACTGTGTACCGGGCCTGAATGCTCAGCACACTTCTTTAAGGAAGGGAACGCATCGACCACAAGACGTGGGAGGCCATTTGCTGAACAGTGCCCCCTCCGGCAGTCAAATGTACATGATGAAGGCACTCAAGCCACAGAAGCCACCCTCACAGATCGGAGTAAAGAGCCAGAGAAAGATGGGGAGGCAGAGGATAAGGAGATAACCCCATCATCCCTTGAGGACAGACATATCTTTGTAGATCATTAGTTAATATTAATATAGAAGTTAAGAAAATTTTAAATTTATAAAAAATATTTTAATTTTACCAGTTGTGGCTTGATGTAACATGACGTAAGCCGATTCATCAACTATCAATTCTTCATCGTCGTCTAGTTCACCTTGACCAGGTATATAAACCGATGGCTTTTCGTCTTTCTTTATTTTTTTCCCTTTTTTCTTCCCTTTCTTTTTTGATGGAACATTTGTCTCCATTGGCACAGCTTCTTCTTCGGGCTCCATGCTTCTCCTTTTTTCGTTTTATTTTTGTTTATACTTTATACAGAGTTAAAGACGTGCTTCCGGTGAAGCTATTGAAACGGCTAACTGTTTTAAATTCTTGCCAACAAAAATACTTTCATTATTTTTTCTATAGCTTTGATGGCATTTATAGAATTTTCCTAATTAATTGTTTGTATTTAAATTTCAAATTAAGTTATTAATCTAAAATTAAATTTTAAGAAAATGAAGGCAATTTTTAAAAAAAACTTTTGGGAATTTTTCTGGATAAAGAATTAGTACTGAAGCACGTCTCTCTTTCAATATGTATTCAGCCAATCAAATATTTGCAATCTTCCCCGTCGTTACCTGTAAACAATATGGCGACGGACTTGATGAGGAACGAAAGGTAACCTCATTTTTTGCATTGAAAATAAAATTCGCAGTATCACATTATTAAAATGTGAATTAAGTTCATCGTTTAAAGGCTTTAAAATTATCTCTTATTCTGCTTCAGATTTTTAAATGCAGAAAATTTTACTTTAAATACTACAAAATGCAACACTAACACAAACGAAGCCGATTTTGATAATTTTTTGTTTGGGTTTGCGTTCGCCAAACTTTGTCTTTGACTTAATACTTTTTACTTGCAGTTTTAATTGAAACTAAAGTAAGCTTTATAAAGATATACTTTTACTTTTACATGGCATTTTGTGATATGGTGTGTAATTGTAATAAGAATATAAAACTAAAATGCTACTTTACTTTGACTTTGACTTTGATGAGACCTGCGCTAGAATGTATGACATGCATCTTCTGTATGGAACCCATCCTCCAAAGAACACAGATAAACTAGAACCAATTCAAAAAAGCGCTGCCTGAATCATTACTGGAGAATATTCAAAATTGACAATAGTAACACCATTAGTTAAATCATTAAACCTAAAAACACGGGAGGATAGAAGAATACAGTAGTAATAATGCAATAATTTGCAATGTGCAATTGATTCTAACTTGGATATACAACACAAGGATAATCTAAGAAAAAACACCTTGCTTTATTTGGTATGCAAGAACAAACACACATTATTGAATTAATTTTTTAATAGAAAAATAGATACCATTAACAGGTCTATTAATATTATTACCCATATTAATTGAATTGCGCAGTAAATTAAAGTGCTTTATTGGTAGTTATTTATGTTAAATGGTATTAGATTACAGTATCATTATTCAGATACATTGGAAAATCTTTAACAAATTTTAATCTTGTCTACTAAGTAGCCTATTTCAATGATTTTCAACAGCTCATACACTTTTGTGTCACATAGATGTACATGTACAGTCGAAACCGCTTAAGTCGACGGCGTTGGGGTATGAAAAATGGCGTCGACATAACCGATGATCGAGTTAAAACGAAAACCAATATGGCGGCAAAATATTAACATGTGCTTGAAATTTCTTTATGTACATGATTAATTAGTTAGCGTTAATTAGTGATGGGATGATTAATCGGAATCGTATCGGAACCCTAATATTTCTTCACTCTTTCCTAAGGTTGTAATGACCGTTCGTTTTTAAGGACCGTTTAAAATTTAAATATAACCATGGTTCCCACTCAGGAAAACGGGAAAAAGTCGGGAATTCTTAAAAAGAAATTCTCGGCCTTGAAAGTCGGGAAAAGTTATGACTAATCGGGAATTTATATATATATATACATATATATACACATGTATATATATTTATGCCGAAGCAAAGGACTTTGATTACGTTTCTATCATGTTTCGATTCCATTTAATGAAAAATAAGTTACCAGTTAATAATTGTCTGCGCATGCGCTAAAAGGTCAAAGTTTACGCTTCGCCGTGTCACAGTCGCGTTTGCAGTCGTATCAGCGAATTTAAAATACAAATAAACAAATCAATATGGTTATTTTAAGTTTAATGCTTTTGACGTGCAGGATATCTGTTACTTAACTAACAGAACGTTCTCGAATTTCCTCAGTCAATCAAACTTGTAATATAAATAAAACTAATGTGGCCTTGACCGTTGATCACAGCACGCTGTGGGCTGTGTGTACTGTGTTAGATTGCCGGCAAATAAGTCTAAGCGATTTTTAAAAAAATCATTCCTTATCAGAAATGATTTCATTTCATCGTCACGCGCCTGTTAAGTGTCACAGTCACGTTTCTTACTGGTAACAACAACAAACTTTTAAAAGAATAATAATTTATTAAATTTTTATTTAATTATAATTATATAAAAACCACCGTCTATTCTCGATACAAACCTTTATTTTCATTTCTAAAGATATTCGTTTATCTTTAAAAATAAAATGATTAATGCATCAGCAAATGAATTAAGTTTAATAATAATATAACACGCACTGCGAAATAATGACGATTCACGACCTCTAACGCGATTGTCCAGTACCTCGGGTGAATACATACTCCATGGATACATGTCGAATTATAATTCACACACGCAAAATAACACAATAGCCGGAAGTCTCGAAGAAAAACGAGATGTCAACACTGTTTTGAACTAAAAATGACAGAGTGCATTCCTAGGTCAACCGACGATAATCGAGCTAAGCAAGTAAAGTTGCAAATTTGGCCCTCTTTTGTGCTCGAGTTACTAGGTTTCGGCGACTTAAAAAAATCGAACTAGCCGATGAAAAAATGCTAAGACAAAGAGAGAATTTGGCGGTTCCAATAAAAAATGTCGACATAATAGGGTGGTCGAGCTAACCGAGCTCGAGGTAAGTGGGTTCGACTGTATTACAAAATTTTTTGGATAAAGCAAAAATATTCAAGCTATTTTTTAAACAAATACTTAAATAATATGATATATACAAATGCTTGAGGAGAATCTAAATTATGACAGTGACAGGAAATGGATAATTAAGCCCCCCCCCCAAAAAAAAAGAAGCAAAAGGACAAACACAGTTTGTTGTAATAGTTCATATACAATGGTAGAGAATTTGATTAAGTTATGAGATTAACAGGAAAGGTACAATTTTAAAATATAAATATAAAATAAATCCATATTAAAATCAAATATAGGCCTACATGTAATTAGAAAATGGAAAAAAGTGGTTTCATTACGCAAGGTTGTCATAAATTGTTGCTAATAGCTTACCATAAAAATAACGCTAGATGAAAATAGTTTCTAGTTTCACCTACAGATACACAAATAGAAAATATCAGAATTTTATTTTGTATTGCTTAGCATGATGGAGTTTGGTATAGAAAGATTGAAAAAGTAACAAGTCCCAGATTCTTGAAGCTAGAGATTATTCTCTTTGGTTAACTCATGGGAAACCTTTATGACATTGAGCATGGCACTCGCCCCTCTAACCTCCCTGGCTATGTCCACGGGGGAGTGGGGGGGCATGAAGTCAACTGGTGCACTACTGCCAGGGAAAAACCAACAGTTTGAGTTGCTGTTGTGGTCTAGCCAGTTGCAGAATGAGTTGGTGGAGCAGTGCTCCGTTGAGTCACCAAACTCTGGTGTTTGCCTCAATTTTCCAACATTGGCCTGTTGGACTTAGCCTAGGCATGTTGGCATATACCCCTCTTGCAGTCGTGTCGTCAGCCTATTTCTGGTACCAGTTGTTTCTAAAGTCATGGGGCTGCAGACCAAAAACACACACACACACACACTCAATGCGATAGCGTCCCTACACACACACACACACACAATACAGGGGGTGGTGACCAAAACACTGAGAGCGCGAGAAAAGGGAAGCGCGAGCGAGTCTTCTCTCTAAATTTACTTAAATTATGTGGGAAAGTGACGGGGGGGAACAAAACACACATATTGGAGAGAGAGGCGTGTAAATGTTTAATGATGGATGGATGGGGCAGGGAAAGAGTGTAGGGCTGGGGGTACGGATTGGTGGGGGTGCTATTGGTTTAGTATGATAATTGTGGAAAGTTGGTGGGGGTTGGCATATAGATGTATAGAGTTATGGCACGCAATGTGGGGTGGGGTTTTTTAGGGGGGTAAGTGAGTTATCTAAAGCTATAAATGCTGCGAGAGATCTCGAGCTAGCCTATAAGCAGGGGGGTGAGATTGAATAAACTATTTATTGTTTGGTAGTGTGAATAGAATATAGTTTATATGAATAAGCATAGGATTTTATTGGGGGTGAAGAGATTAGTAGGGATTTATAAGAGTGTTATTAATGATGTTTGTGAATATTGGAATGGTAATTTGTTAAGAAAAAATGTGTATGGGGGATGTTTTTGTGGTTGTTTGATTTTAGGGGATGAATTAGGTTTTTGAATTGGGGGGGGGGGAGGGAGGATGGGGGGGGGAAGAGTAGGAGGGTGGGTAGGGTTGGTATGAAAGGAAATGAGCAATTATGTTGGGTTGGTGGTTGATGTTGATGTGTTTTTGGTATATTAGTGTGGGATGGTTTTGGGTGGGGTTGGGGGTTTGGTGTTGGGGGGTGGTGTGGGGGGAGGAGTGTGAGTGGAGTGTATGTGTGAGAGTATTGGGTGTTTGGGTGGGGTTGTTTTGGGGGGGGGGGTTGTATTTATATGGAATGTTATTTGTGGTGGATGGGATGGGAAGTAGTTGGTGTTGGTTGTTGTGTGGTATTGAGTTGTTGATTAGGTGTGTGGGGTTGGGTGTGGGAGGTGGAGGGATGGAGAGGTTGTTTGTTAATGTTTATTTAGTAGGTGAATTATATAAGAATTTTTTTTTTTGGGGGTGTGGTGTAGTGTGAGTGGAGTTGAATGGTGGTGGTTGTGAAAAGAGATAAAAATAAGTTATAGTAGTGAAGTTTTTTTAGTTTCTAATTTTGTAATTTTTTGTAAGGTTTGTGTGTTGGGTGTTTGTAATTGAAGATAGTTTAAAATGTTTAATTTTGAATGTTAAAAAAAAAAATAAAGGAATATTATATATTAATAAGAAAAGAAAAGTTAAAAATTGTATTTTGAGGAAATAAATTATTATATGAGGGTGAGGGTGAATGTGTATTATTTTTAGAGAATTTATAGAAAGTTATAATAAATGTTTAATTATTATTTTGATGTCAACCAAGTGTGATAGGACCACCCCGTAGCGATGCCACGTGAATATGAATTATATTTTCATGTTTCGGAAGTTGAATTTGACTAAATTATACCCCCCTCCCTTTTCCACGCATTACAAACTGTTGTAAACCCCATTCAGAGGGTCGCTGTTATACAGCCTGGTGATTTCATTAATTAAACAAACCGTAAAAACAAAGTTTTTGACTACAAATCCTTTATATATGAGACATAACTAAAAGTATTGATTATCATCAATATACATAATTTGCAATCTCTGTCACGTCTGTAGTGTCTGTCCGTGACGCTACTAATTTTAGAAAGCAGCGCACCAAATTACTGCACCAATGCATCAAAAGGTGTGCATATTAAAAAAGCGCTGTAAAAAAATTTATATGACGACATTGTTTTAGCTCATATTTTAATTTTGGAAAAGGGAACAATGTAATAAAACTAACCCGTAAAAATAAAGTTTTTGGCTATAAATCCCTTATATATGAGACATAACTAACAGTATTGATTATGTACAAACGCGACAAACATTTACAGACTGAATCTGTCTTAACTCCCCTTTGCTTTATAATAATAACCGTGGGGGGTGGGAGAGGGGAAAGGTCTGGTCACCGATCGCTGGACCGAGTGCAGCGTGACACGTAAAATGTAAACAAAAGCACGCCGGTACATCGACGATGTGGCGTCAACGCGCGAACTGAACTGTCACGTGAAAAAAAACACAATAACAAACTGAAATCGAATTACCTACGTTGTATAGAGATAAACTAAAAATGCATTGATTTAATTACGGTACGTTCGATCGATCTGAAATTTTGATACGATGCATTGTTAGGTGACACGAGTCTATGTGCCAAATTTTAGCTCGATGGCATCACGGGAAGTGGGTCATTTTTTACTTTTGTTTTTCCTCCCGACGACGAACGACAGGCAGAGAGAGAGAGAGAGAGAGAGAGACACGGCGGTGAAGTTAATATAAGTATTAGGGATTTAATAAAACAAACCCGTAAAAACAAAGTTTTTGACTATAAATCCCTTATATATGAGACATAACTAAGAGTATTGATTATGTTCAAATGCGACAAACATTTACAGACTGAATCTGTCTTAACTCCCCTTTGCTTTATAACCCCGGGGTAGGGGGGTGGGAGAGGGGAAAGGTCTGGTCACCGATCGCTGGACCGAGCTCAGCGTGACACGTAAAATGTAAACAAAAGCACGCCGGTACATCGACGATGTGGCGTCAACGCGAGAACTGAACTGTCACATGAAAAAAAATTAACAAACTGTGAAATTGAATTGTGTACGTTGTATAGAGATAAACTAAAAATGCATTAATTTAATTATGGTACGTTCGATCGATCTGAAATTTTGATACGATGCATTGTTAGGTGACACGAGTCTATGTGCCAAATTTCAGTTCGACGGCATCACTGGAAGTGGGTCATTTTTTACTTTTGTTTTTCCCCCCGCCTGCCCGACGTACGAAGAGATATCGACAGACAGAGAGAGATACAAGATTTCGAAGTTAATATAAGTGATTTAAAGAGAGGATTTGATGATGGTTAATTATAAAATAAAAAACAAAGGGGGCGCCATAGGCGCCCTACAACCCCTATTATAAAATACTTTGTGTACATTTCAGAAAGTTTAATATTTCGTATTTATCAAACAAGGACAAGTTAGTTGGGCTTTTGAAAAAGGTCAGCACCGTAGGCGCCCTTAAAAAAGTGCATTTTTTTCAAAATAAATAGATTTCAGTTGAAAACTTCTGTCAGTTATGACGCGTGATATGCCGGTGTTCAATATAATACGCAGCGCGACAAACATTTGCATACTGAACGTGACTAAACTTCCCTTGCTGTAAAACACGGGGATGTGGTCATGGATGGCTGGAGTGAACTCCAGTGACACGTAGATGTCAACAATAGCAGACGGCTACATAGAATTACATAGAGACAAACTAAAGATGTATTAATTTAATTACCGTACATTCTATCGATCTGAAATTTCGATACAATTCATTGTTAGGTGACACGAGTCTATGTGCAAAATTTCAGCTCAATAGCATCACGGGAAGTGGGTCATTTTTTACTTTTGTTTTTCCGCCCGCACACGATAGACAAAACGGTGAAGTTAATATAAGGGATTTGATAATGCCGTCTTGGAAATATCCTAAATATCGTGGCTGATGCTGGCGTATCGGGTTCGGAAGAAAGTTGATGGGAATGGTAGATAAAATGTAATTATTTGTCCACACCTTTATTTAATTCACCCACTTCCCCATTAGCTGGACTAGAGACTAGAGAACTGAAACTTGGTACAGCTGCTTACTTGAACTTCACATGACAATAGAAGTTAAGGAAAATGAAAGCATTTTTAAAACGTAAATAGACTTACACCACTTATTTTATTTTTATTTATTGAATTTACCATCGATACTCGGTCAAATTTGGTGCCATAACTGCCTTTACCTTCTTGATAAGATCCAGCATGATTTCTGTGAGTTTCAAATCACCAATCTGCATATTATATTTTCACCAAATGAAACGAAACAAACACAACAGTGAAATCATCCTTTACAAAGTGCCACCCTTCTCTTTTGCAACCTAGCATTCCCACACTACATGGCCACGGGGCGGCACGTTGGTAACACCTCTTGGTAAAGTCTCTTCCCGTTTATACAAGAACAACATTTGGTCAAATTTAATATTAGTACTGTGCTAAACATTTTATTCTGCCATGTGTTCAAACTGTGAATCTACGACGAGGTCTAGTGGTAAGATGATTTTTCTCCACCTCTCTGGCAGGGGTGGGGACAGACGCCGTAGTGTGCAGAATCGTCTTTGTGAGCTATAAATCACCAGAATTACGGCAAAGTTTAAAGCCTGATAGTTTAAATTTAACAGATAACCGAACTCAACAACGGTATTGTTTCTGTCGCATTGGTTGGAATCGATTGAAAATATAGTCAAAGGGAAATTCTATTATTTATAATAGTTAAATTTCATGGCCCATCACCTGCTCATCATGATAGGTCAAAATCAGTGGTTTATTTCGTGATTTTTTTGGTATTTGCTTTCTAAATTACAGCTCCCGTTTCATCTCGCCCCGTTTGCGATGAAGCGCGAGATTAAAACCTTTCCGTTTTGGAAACCAAACTAAAACCAAGCCGGGTTGCTATTGACATAAGACTGGCAAATAAATCGTCATTGGTGTGACGAGATCTTTCTGCTCTTAGTCTTAGCGCGCGCTTTCCGTCACCCTGCTCTTGACACCCCTGGAATGTAAAGTCGGTCCGTGACACTTGAGTGAAGATGCTCTCATGTTTGTGGACGAGTAGTTAATATATCATTGCGAGCGCTCTGTTTACAGGTTTTTGCCCGTCCCCAAAAGGTTTGGAAATTTTAAGCATTCCTTTTGTTGTGGTCCATTCACCTATTAGTACAGCCAGGGGCGGATTAAGACTGCACGGGGCCCCTGGCTGCAATTCAAACTGGGGCCCTATCCAGCCAGTGTACCTTTAGATAAAATGATTGCTAGCAGCTAATATAAGACTGTAACTTGTAAATATTCATCCAAAATGATTATTCATGAAAAAACCGATTTCGAAGAAATAACTTTTTGCCGGTATCCTAAAATTGAGTGTAAAAGACAATTTATAAAATTAAAAAACACATGACAAAAAAAATTCACACCCCACCCGCCAGTAGCGCAGTTGTTATTACTTCATTTATAGCCAGTATAATTAGTTCTTCACGAATAGTATGACGTTTTTGCAATTTGGCAATAAGTAACAAAATATTGTAAGGAGCAAGCAAGCTTGTGTTGTGTTTGAAAAGAGTTTTTATAAATATTGTTTTGCTTCATAGCTTCGTTTGATAAAACTTTCTAGTAAATCAGGCACATTGGTAATGTATTGTTTACAGGCGACTCAATAAAACCATATTTTAAAAATGCGATATTATATTGTCTTCAATTATTTCTTTGATTTTCTAAATCCTGTCTTCTTTCTTTTATTCTTTCACCGCCCCCTTACAGTTATTCACCGCCCCTTACAGTTATTTATCGCCCCCTTACAGTTATTCATCGCCCCCTTACAGTTATTCACCCCCTTACAGTTATTCACCGCCACATTGCAATTATTCGTCGCCCCCTTACAGTTATTCATCGCGCCCTTAGAGTTATTCACCGCGCCCTTTCAGTTTAATATTCACCGCCCCCTCTCCCAAGCAAAACTGTGGCTATCAACGTCCCCCTGAATCGATGCAACGCCTACCAGTGGGCGGTAGCGCCCACTTTGGGAATCACTGCAATAAATCAACGTTATGTGCCGCCATGGGATGACACGCTGATTGTCACGCGTCCCATCCGATGTTACCGGCAGCCCTCCCATTGTGATGTGATACATATTTTGCTATATAATTCCACATGGGGCTTAACACGCTTTAAGTTGTACCGAAAGAGATTTAGTAGCCAGCAAATTTCAGGCGAATCCTGTGTTGTTCTTGCCGTCTAATTTGAAGACAGATTCGGTGCATTTATTGAGTGGTTTGTTTGTTTTTTTAATGTGAAAAAGAAATTTCATTTGTGCTTTTACAAAAGTGTTTTAAAAGTGTTTTATTTTCTCACTACATGTACCTCACAGTTGCTCCGAAAAGACTGTCTTGGTAAACATTTAACTCAAACTATTTTCTTGCCAGATAACCTATGGCCTTCATATTATCACTAAGTTGTTGGAGTTTGATTTGAAATTTTTTTTGTTGATGACGGCTCGGAGTTGACGTTGGCAGTTTAATTAAAATGACATCGATTATTTACTTTGAATCTGCTACTCATCAATTGATACACTTACATGCTGTTTACAAAATTGAAAACCTTATATATATAATATACTAGTAGACCCGTCGTGCGTTGCAACGATCAAAGTAAAAAGGAATAAATTTAAAGAAAACAATGAGTGGTATGTTTAAAAATAATCCTGAAGAAATCTTCGTGGAAGTTTGAAAAAAAAATCCAAGTTTCATAGCAAACGGATAAATAAATTAATCATTAAATAGCGTACAAAAGAAGAAACGATATTAAGGGCCCCGGCCCCAAAATGAGTGATATTATAGTTTTTTTTTATTGCCATTGTACTCATTTCTTAAACGTTTAAGATTTTATTCACTATTCAGTCATTACCAATCTTGACAAATAATGACACATGTATCCATTATTATACAAATTGAAATTAGCAGGTGTTTTGAACTTTATATCTTTGTCCAGAATGGGCCCTGGGGCCCTTAATGTTGTTTTTATCTATTGTACTTAATATATATTCCTCAATATCGTGTAAAATTGAATAGGGAATACAATGATTAAAGTTCAGTAAAAAAGACTTTTTCGAAGGAATGGAAATTAAGAGTTCAGTGCCCTATAGTAATATGGGCTCTTAAGTTTTTTATATTCTAAGTTTTGTCAAAATCCAGTTTTTTTGTCAATATCTAACTCTTAAACTACTTTTTATATACCTACAATAGGGGGAAAATAGCATTAAGGGGCCCTGGCCCATTCGGTGCAAGAGGTCAATTTCAAAAACCTGTTCATTTTAGTTCATTTTTATTGTGGCTATATTTCTCTAGCTCTTTAAAAAGTAAATAGGAAAAATATTTTAAAAATATACGAAAAAAGATATTTGGGGCCCCGGCCCCGAAGATATTGGCATTAGAAGTTCACTGTCTATAGGATTTTAATATAGGCTACCAAGTTTTTGTATGCAAAGTTTGGTGATGATCTATTCATTTACTAAGTAGCTAACGTAGAAACTATTTTTTATATAGCTCATATAAGATAAAAACGACATTTAGGGTCCCAGGGCCCATTCTGGGCAATATATAAAGTTTAAAAAATTTACAATTTCATTCCCACTTGTACAAAATTAACATAACTTATAGGTTTTCCGAAAGAGCTCTACCACCCTCGTCACTCAAAAATTTAATGTATAATTACGAAACTGCATCGTATCACAATAGTAAGTTATATAACAATTGTAACCACGTCTATGAGATAAAGAACATGTGGCACTATCCCTTTAAAAGGCAAAAGCTAATTGACTCATAGCGCAAATAAACAAAATTATAAATGTACTTTCTAAAATACTATTTTTTTTAAAAAAAAACGGTCGTATTAAAATGATATAAAAAATGTGCACACCATATTTAGACATATAGAAAGCTGGCCGCATAAAATAAAGTCTTGTTATAAAGTAGATGTACTGGACCAAAATAACTCTTCATTTTGATGTATTCATAATTGTCTAAACAGGGAAATAATATTTAACATTTGTATGTCTCTATATTTTACGATTTATATTTACGGTTTATAAGCAATGTGTATAATTTCAAAAAGGAATCTTTTTTTTGTGTTCCCTATTTCGGATAAGCATCATATTTTGTAAATTATATTCAATGCACACACACACACCAGATTTTATATCTGAAAAATAAAATACATTTAAAAAAAAAGATTCAACCGTCTGTTCATAAGTGCATCTTAAAAATGATTAAAAGGAAATTTTAGAAATGGCCTATGCTATTCTGAATACAAAGTAATGAACATAAAAACATATTCAATTCGCAATTCATATTAATTAAGCGTTTTCAGGATCACTTCATTAAATTTAGTCAACTTTTGTTAATACGTTCGGTAGCGAAAGTTTATAATGTATAGTGTATATAAAGATTAAGTAAACAGTTTTAAAGTGTACGTTTATTTGACATAGGCCATCACTTTCAACATAAAATAAACTCGCTACATCTATGGTTTTTAATTAAATGTCGAGTTATGAATTAAATTTTAAAAAATCCCAATTTTATTCATTGCATGTAAAATATTAATACAATGCATCGTGAAAATAATTGAAATAAAATAATTTAAACGCATATCTAATATATAAAGCTCATATGATATTTTTGTTTGTTTGTTTGTATCCATTAAAAAAAGGCCACTGCTTTGTTGACATTTTTCCAAAAGATCTCTGAAAAAAGCTCTTATATATTTACGACACTGCAATGTAACACATTTGTAATTAATACAATATTTGCAACAGCGTCTATAAGATAAAGATAATAAAGATAAATAAAGAAATTTCTAATTTTAAAAAAACAAACAAAACAAATCAATTTTATGTTAAAAATGCATGTGAAACCATAACAATAATCGATTTTAAAAATGGCCTATGTTAATCCATCATCAAAGGAATGAACATAGCATATTCAATTCGCAATACAAAATAATTAAGCGTTTTCAGGATCATTTTATTTAGTTTAATCTACTTATGTTAATAAGTCCGGTAGCCTAAGTTTAAATAGTATAAGTGTATAGGTTATGTAAAAGACGACAGCTTATGTAAAAGACAAACAAAATATAAATGTTATATTAATAGGACACAGCTAAATTTAAGATGCGTACACGAAAATGTGCGCACAGTAATCAGGCGATAAAAGATTTTAAAACGTGCACCGCTAAAAATGAAGCCTTGAAAAAAATACTGACAAAATTATTACATAAATAGGTTTTTCATTAAATGTCGAGTTATGGAACAGAAAATAATTAAAACAAATTCGCAATTAAATTTAAACCTGTAAACAATTAAATCTAAGGCATCGTGTGGCAGTTGTAATTTAATATGTTTACGTGTCTATCTAATATATAGAAAGTGACAGTAAAGAAAAAGACAATTCTTTGTACTACACAGATTAAATTATGAAGCGTACACGAAAATGTGCGCACCGTAATTAGACATTATAATGTTTTTTCAAATGCGCACGGCTGAAAATAAAGTATTGACATTGGGGAAAAAAACGTCACCAAAAGTAACTCGCTTTGAACGGCATTTGAACGTCCGCGTAAATTTGTTCAATAGAGAAATGAGGTTACATTTTTTATTCTTTGTCTCTGCATTTTCTGATTATTTAATTTACGGCATTCGGGCAAAAGGGACAATTACAAAGACTAACTTAAAACCACCTTCTGGGTAAAAGGAACCGTCCTGCCAAATTTGGTCCCCGTCCGTCATTTGGTTTTTCCGTGATTGTCTAACAGAAAGTCGAAAAGTGAAACATACAAACATACAAACATACAAACATACAAACATTTGAGCTTTATATATTAGATATATATTTAAAATTATCAACGCTCACTCTTTTATTTTAAACCGAAGTTTAAAAAAAATTAATCTCCCCATGATAGTTTTTAATTATATGTAGCTTATCTAATCACCCAGTATTACCTATGACTTCGTGGGAATCTTAATGTGAACATACGATTTTGTAGAACTACACATTTTACAATTTTCTACAACTATCAAGTAAATAATAAGGAAACGTCAGACAAAGAAAAAAAAGACAATGAACTAACTGGAGATTCACGAACCACATAATCAATTTGATATGTATATATAGCCTACCATTGAACGGACGATGAATTTAACAGTGTAATTTTTTTAAAAAAATATACCGACAAAAGAATATACATTTTAAGCTGAATTTTAAACCCAATACGGGCCACAATTAATTTAAATATTTTTGCTATTTATGTTCTGTATATGTATCATTAGTCTACATTATTTACAAATAATTGTTAAAACTATATTTAAAAAGTTGTATTACGGTTTATAATTTTCGAGTAAATCCTTTAAAAAAATGTTAACTTATACAGCGGGGTGGGCAAAGTGTCGCCCGCGGACCGAATGCGGCCCGCCGCAGAGATTTCTGTGACCGGCGAAGACATCCATAAAAACCGCTTTGATCTGACATTTCAATCATGTGTCTAGAGTACTCTAGAGGCAAATTCACTCCTGCTTTAAACAAAATTGTAAAAAAATAAATAAATAAACAAGGGTAAAGGACCGTCCATAAATGACGTCGCGCACCTAGGGGGAAGGGGGTCACACATTTGTGACGATATGTAATAAGGGGGAGGGGGCTGTTCAAGAAATGTGACGTCACATCAAAATGCGCATCTTTAAATAAAAGTTCCACTTAAATATTTGATTTTTTTAAAAGTATTAAATGACGTTTTACATGGCTTCGCGCGTGTTACGATATTAGTTAGAGTGCAACCTTACACTAAATACAAACAGTACTTAAATGACAAAAAAGTGATTTGAAACATGCTAATTTCAAATAGAAAATACTTATTTTATGTGTGTGTGTGTGGGGGGGGGAGTTTTGTGAAGACGTGTGACGAAGGGCGGGGGTGGTGAAAAATCAGCCGAATTCGCGTGACGTCATTTACGGACGGCTCCCTAATAGGGTGCACCAGTTTCATTAAACTGAATCTATAATTAAATGCGCCAGCAGCTAGAAATGTAGATAATATGATAATAGCACAATCAAGAAATGTAATGAAACTAACACTTTTTAGTTTTATTCATTGATTTTTATGATAACATTTATATTTTTTTCTGAAATTAAATGTAATTTTAACTAAAGAATACAATCGCTTTAAACAGTGCGGCCCTCCGCTAAAATCCGCTGCTACAAAGTGGCCCCGGAGACTAAACGATTGCCAACCCCTGGTCTGCAGCGTTTATTATTTTCACAAATCACACACACACACTTTTTAACTAAACTATTCATCTCCAGTAGTAGGGCACCAGTACTTTAATGACAAGTGGTCGAAACTTGTGATGGGTCGAAGCTCTGTTTCCTTTGTTCTTCTAGTGCCAGGCTGGCGCTGGTCCTATGTTTCTATTGTGTACTCTCACCTAGTTGTGAAGCGAGTATTTGTGAGAATTCGTTTCATGTTTGCCGTCTTGGATGAGTGATAGTGATGGTATCACAAATATACTTGAAACTAAACTGACACTGTATAATAATTGGTAAAATACTTTTTTTGCAAAATAGATTGTTGTCATTTGTATACTATTTCATTCTATGGTTGATTTCGTCCAATGCCTGTTAAAAATCCATTTTTGTTATGTTTTAGTTATATATTTTTTTCTATAAATAATTCATTTGTTAATTATGTTATATTCTTATATTTTAGAATTGCCATTTCAACAAAGTTTGGTTTAAAAAATGTATCCTGGAGTGATATTATGAACGACATGTTTCATATTGAAGAAGGTTTAATGATTGACTTTTTGAATTTACATTGTGTAGTTTAAACTTTAAATATTAATAAGTCAGTTCATCAGATTCATTCTGCTGGTATTTTAATTTGTGCAAGGCCGTTGTAATTTAATTATATTTTCTAATGCTAAACGAACTCACAGGACCGCGACAAGACTACCGCTTATTACATATGCAATGTATTTGTTGTTGTTTTTCAGTGCTTGCTTAACTGCCCTCTTGTATGTTTTAGTTTTGGACATCTAACTGCTTGGTATGTCATGGGTCAGTTTACTTTAAACAAACGTGATTCAAATGTGTGTCTGGATTGTGCAATGTGTACATATATCCAACGTTTGACAATCAGTTCATTAGCATATCGGGAAGCAGTAGGCAGCCCAGGCTGGGCAGTAGATTTCCCCTGTGGGTATGAACAAGACTCACTGTATACAGCGGGCCTTGCTGTAAACCAAAGTTGATTAAAGTTTGTTTTTGGCGTGTCCCGGGCTGAGATTTAAACACATCGATCTCCACCCTAATCCTCTTGATAAAAGTAGCGGTTTAAAATTAAAATCGATACTTTTGCGATAATCAATCGTACGTGATGAGATTAATAAATAATTGAATGTATTATTGCTCTGAGCGCTCTCGACATTTACACAAAAATGCATTTCTGTTGTTTGTTTTAAAAATAAAATGTCAGTGCTAATTCTATATTTAGGCGATCTAATTTAAATATATGCATTTTAATGTCATGGTAAACTGATATTCTGTGAAAAAATTAATAGTTTAAACACCAGCGATCCTTCCGGATGACGTAAATAAACTTTTTTGTGTTTTAAAGATTTACCTTGTACGCTCTAAAACGCCCCTTTATGCCAAAAGTGTGGCAATCATGTATTTAGCTTTAGACGGATTCTTTTCATTTGAACAAAAAAAAACAAAAAAAAACAACAAAAAAAAATTATAAAAAGAAAGAATTAGATGAAACTACACAGAGTCTTATATTTGATATAAATTCAAATTGAATTTAATATAACTTTATTGAGGGTCACCCCCCCCCCTTTTTTAAAATTATTTTTCATACTTTAAAAAAAATGCCGTTCATTGGGATTATAAAGATATATAGTTATCAGTGCTAAATAGTAACTTACAGACATCAAACTACAAGGAATATATCCTTGGTGTCATTATTTTATTCTGTGAAAATTTGATGGATCCCCTTTTTAAAGCATTATTGCAGTGACTGTTGTATAAAATTGTAAAAAAAAATTTGAAAAAAAAGGAACGTATTCCTCATCATAATCAATAGCGGTGCCACCTGTGTAGGCCAACGACATCCTTCCAATCAGACTGATACACCGCCTTTCATGTTCATGCATGGACCACAAGCTGACATTAATCTCATCCCCCCCCAATCAATCCTTCTCTATATTGGTCTAACGGTGTGTGTTTTTGCTTTGTTTTTAAATCCCTTATATTAACTTCACCGCCTGTCTTGGGCGGGCGGAAAAAGAAAAGTAAAAAATGACCCACTTCCCATGATCCGATCGAACTGAAATTTGGCACACGGACCCGTCTGACCTAACAATGCATCGTATCAAAATTTCAGATCGATCGAGCGTACCGTAATTAAATTAATGCATTTTTAGTTTATCCTTATATGAGGTATGTAATTTAAATTCACGGTTTGTTATTGTTTTTTTTCCCTACGTGAAATTTAGAGCTGACGCATTGAGGCGACCCAACGAAGCGACGGGCGCTTTTGTTTACATTTTACGTGTCACTCTGAGCTCGGTCAAGCGAATCGGTGACCAGACTTTTCCCCTCTCCCCCCCACCCACCCCTCCCCTCCCCACTAGGGTTATGATGCAAACTTGAGTTAAGACAGATTCAGTCTGTAAATGTTTGAAAATAATCAATACTGTTAGTTATGTCTCATATATAAGGGATTTATAGTCAAAAACTTTGTTTTTACGGGTTTGTTTTATTTTCTTCTTTAAACCACGTTTCCCCCACTATACTTTGGCAACATGCCTGAATGTCATGTCCAGCGCAGCGTTATTTTTTTTTCAATTGCCGCGATAATAGATGCGTCTGGTTACAACTGAGATATTCCTTTATTTCTTTGTATTCTCCATTTATGTGGAGACCCTTATCGTTTTCAGGGGATTTTCTCACCCAGGTATTGATACTTTTTTACAGCTTTGTTGTCGTCAGCAGCTAAGTCTCGCTTGAAGACACCACCACTGATCGTATTATAGTCAGACGTCTGGTTGTCATATTTTTTAATTAAACTCTACCATCTTGTTATGAGCCGGGGGGGGGGTTGGTTGCTAATTTATTTACATAAATTTATACATATTTATAGAGTTAAGAAAATAATATTTACAATCTTATCAAACACAAGACCAAAGGCGAATTCTGAAGGAGCTACTCCAGCAGCAAGCATAATGGAGATTCTCAAAGATGATACTAAAGGGAGAGAAAATAATACGTTCGTGCAAGTTTTATTCTCTCATCAGTGCGAAACCGTACACCTTTCTATGTATATTGGGTCGTTGATAATGTTACATATACAACATCCACATTTGTTGCATATTGGGTCGTTGATAATGTTAAAAATACAACATCCACATTTGTTGTATATTGGGTCGTTGATAATGTTACAAATACAACATCCACATTTGTTATTGGTGGGTAAGCTGAGCCTAAAGTGATATAATCATTTGACTCGAAAATGGAAAACAATGGCACATGGACTTGGGCTACACAAAGCAAACGTTGGCGAAAGATTGGTTTGGGATGGAGAGGGAGACGAAAAAGTGGTGATGAATTGTTTACACTAGTTGCTACCAGTACATATGTTCTTGCTAAGCAGAGTCTGTTATGTTTCAAAATGAAGATGATTCATTAAAAACAAAATCAAGGAAGGGAATCATTTTTTGAGGTGGTTGCGATGATATCTAAATATGACCCGGTGATAAGAGATCACGTAGTATGAGACTTAAGAAGAGTGCAGTGCAGAAACGCAACCTCATCATATTGACTTTACCAGAAAACCTAAATGAATTTTTAAATGTCCTAGCTAAGGATGTGAGGTAGATTATTTCCATGGATACAAAACCTGAGAGGGATTTGGGATAATATTTTGTTCGTTTACGCCTTACACTTACACATCCTACATGACCAGATGGCTAAAGTGATCTGACGATTAAAGAAATTACACAATTGAAAATATCCAATGTGAAAGTTAAAGTGAGATAGGTATAGGTAAATGTGCTCTCTTCTATTTTTCTGAATATCGGGGACAAAAATTAATGTCCTCAGTTATTGCATTCTTACACGCATTTAATATTGACAACAGAGTTAAGAGTTCGAGGTTACGATAATGTCACCACTATGTCATGAATTCATGGAGATTTTCAGGCCGCTCTTGTTTTAAATTATTTGGTGCTTTAAAGAAAATATTTCCCCTCTTCGGTGCATCAACTCATCAATGTGATGTGTTAAATTGAAACACTGAACGGTTCTTGAAAAGAGTTGCTACTACGTGTTGATGTGTTCATTGTGCGGCTATTAAACCAGTGAAAAATAATTGTTCATTAAATGTATGTCGCTGTTTGAAGCTCTATGTGATTCTCTTAAAACTTGTTAACGTCATCCTCTATTCGTCACATTCACCTTTGATGTGATCTATATGAGAAAATCAACCGTGCACAGCAGCGTATTCAAGACGAGAGGCTGACCAAGCCAGAGGGCTTAAGATTGCTTCAGCTTGAGAGAAGCTGTCTCTTGGTGGAATATGCTATTGAAAAACATTTAATGTACAGCCGATTGAAAGTTTAAGAAGAAAACGACAAGAGAAAAATGAAAAGATGCCGGGGTGTATTGAAAATTTTCATTCTTTACTCTATAATATTATATTATATATATAATTCACCAGAACAAGCACAAGACGAGTGCAAATAAGCATGACAAATGACCCTCGCTAGGGTCGGCCAATCACAGTTTATGGTTAGCAAGCTAGGGTGGTGCAGGGTGGGGGCATGTAGCTAACCACAGTGTGCATGTCTCGATAGAAACAATGCATCGGCGGTTCACCCCTCCCCGACTTTCACTCGCGTTGTTCTGATTTCTTCGTGCTATAGTTTGTCAATTCTTTCCCCCTTTCTTTGCACTATCTGTGAGCAAGTCTGCGGCGTATGCTACGCCGCGGGTCGTATCTAGTATTAGATAATCAGTGGTCGAGGAAGAAGGAGTTATATTTGGGGCTGTTCAACCCAAGAGTCTACCATCAGCTAGTGAAGCTGTGTTGTTAGTGTCTGGTCCAAGGTTCACTTCTTTCTAGGATTTTCCCCCAGAAAATTAACGTTTGAAAGAAATATTAATGTTTAGATATTAAGGTTTAGAAGAGACATAATGGCAGCTGATAAATTTTTATAACTTGTTACATACTTTCAACCCAAGACCTTCAATTAATGTGATATGTTTTCTTTGTAATCGTTACAGCTGTGCACTAAAATTAATGTTAACAAGTATAGACTGCAATAAAACGATATGTGTGTGGGGAGGGGGGGGGGCGAGGGTGACACCATGAGTTTAAGTCAGCAGATTTCACTTAATAAAACTACACCATTGTTTTATGTGTTTTGAATTTATTTGGAAGAAATTAAAACGTAATTTAAAATTACTTAATTAACCGTAAAGAAGACTATCACACAAGAATTTATATTTTGACCCAAAAAATCTATTAGACGAAACTGCTATGTCATTGTATAGGAGACCACCCGTGCTTCCTTGAACTTGCATCCCAGTGAACTTATGTTTGTTGTGGTGTTGGCTGAATTCTTAAGAGATGAAAGATTTCCGTCTACTTCTTCGTATTGGTATTTTCTTAAAGCTATCCGAGATTGATCGACAGACTTGAATAGTGTAATGTACACAGGCGGTAATTAGAACCATTGCCCCGTGAAAATATTATTTGCTTTGTCATTTGTTGACTTTGATTTTTTGTTCTGGTGTTTTTAAAAAAATTTAATTAATGCATTATTACATGTATTCTTAAGGTTGGTCCACACCTCTCAAATGCTCGCGAGCATTTGATCAAACATCACACGAACGCACTATAAAATACGCCAAATTGGCGTAGGCCCCTATTTTATAGTGCGTTCGTGTGATGTTTGATCAAATGCTCGCGAGCATTTGAGAGGTGTGGACCAGCCTTTAAAGTGTTCAAAATATTTAAAAGAATAAAGGCGTGATGTTTAACTTGCAATCAATTAATATAATGCAAAGTTAGCTATTGTCAACCACTAAAAAGCGACATTAAATAGCATTGTCATCTCGATTACTTTGAAGTACTGCTTACTCCCTTGCAGAACATTTCAATCTTTATTTTTTCTGAAGTAAACAAATTTCAATTATTAAAATTAAGTCCGCTGGGATTATCCTTTGATTGGGGATCATTTGACAACCCGATTTAGTGGTCCTCAATCTGGTGGCAACCTCAGATTTGAACACCAGTCATCGTATATCAAACATAACATTAGATCTCACCGCCAGTGATGTGTGTCACTTGTTTGGGTTCCACACTCCTTCCCTTCCATCCAAGCGGCTCTTCTGGTTTAGGCCACATACAGATAACTAGTGTATTAGTCGACATACATATTGCTACCGGTTTAGACCACATACAGATAGCTTCTGTATTATACCTCATACAGATAGCTGCTGATTTTGAACACAAACAGCTGCAGCTCTAGGCCACATACAGATATATCTGCTGATTGATACCACATATATATATCTACTTGTTTAAACCACATTAAGAGTTTCTTATTTTGATTTATTACAAATAAAATATATTTTTTCCAAATAACATCATTTGAGGATAACAAAAATCATCGACTCAAAAATGCAGCAGGTGAGACATGGTTAACATACAACATAAAAACAACACATACCCTCAACACCAACTGTCTTCCTCCTATTCTAGACATTAGGCTCCCAGCACAGAGAGACGGCACGCTAATCACGGACATGTTATGAGGCTCTCCAAGCAAGAGAACTATGCTTGAGATGCGAAAAAGCCACATCGAGTACCCGTTTGCTACTCACTATGAACTGTCTCGAGTGGGAAACAACAGAATTCTGTAAGTAGAAATTTTTTCCTTGTCAATTAATGACTTAAGTCTTTCTTTGAAATTCATTTTCTTCTTTTAATTTCACTTTTTGCCCGTGAAGGTGGGGTAAGTATTGTTGCTGCATTTATTGATTTCTTTACTCCAAGTTTTCATTTTCTTAAAATGTCTGGACATGTATTTACGAGAAATTGGTCACGCGCATAATTTTAAAATAATCTTTTAGCATTCTTTTATATTTTAGTTCCGTATCAAAGTGCTGAGAATCCTATGAAAATTTATAATTTTAGGCATGACATTTTCATCAATTGAGACTTGTGAGCAGGCTGAGGTTTATATATAAGCCCTGTTACACAAGTTGATGGGCACCATCACGATTGACACCTCCAAAAACAAGTGATGAGTTTTTCTTTTGTATACACTGAACTCGAAAACAGAATATGTTGTTGTTGTTTTTTTTAAATACTTTAAAATGTTTCGTTGAAATCGTTTCTATATTTAGTTCTAGGAATTTGACCTCTTGGCATTGATTATATTTTATTTCATCTTGACTTCGTTAACTTTTCTTAAATATCTTGGATAATACAGAAATATATTGACGTAAAGCTGTTTAATCTTGAGCTGCCTTATTGATAAGAGACCAAATTTTGACACTTTCTAATCATTTGTAGTAGATTTAAAATGCAGTACTGTATTTGATACTTCTCTAAGTCGACCTTTAAAACTGTAAATTATTGATGAAACGCAAAGAACAGTTTTGTTTTGAAATTAGTGAAGTCTGATTTCCCCTCTTTGGGCGGCTTGATAGCGAAGTCAATAGTGCGTGTGTGTGTGTGTCACCAGCAGAAACGAAAAGACTAATGTAGTAAAAGTAGTAATGAAAAGTTTCTCATCGTCCGAATGCTTCAAAAAAAGTTATAACAATTGTTTTGGTGATTTTATATGTTGGAAGCTGTAGCCTGACCTTAGGAAGGTCTCAAATCGCTTTATACTACATGAGAAACGCATTACAATGCCTTACTGCTCATCGCAGAATATATCTTCCGTTATGTTCAAGGGTGTTCAGATGCGTTGAGCTTACAAGAGCCAGGTCATCTGCAAAGTCAAGGTCTTCCAATGTATTGTTTTCGATCCATTTGATGCCTAATCCGGCATCTGTGCATTTTCGCTTTTTATAAGGATTTTTAAAATAAACATTTTATAAGGAGAATACGTTGGAATTATATCGGTCATGTTCTTCGAATGAACGAGAGAAGACTACCTCGTCAGGCCTTCATATGGAAACCAAAAGGCAAAAGAAAACAAGGAAGACCAAAGGAAACCCTACGTAGAACAATCAAAAGAGAAAGCTCAACCATGGGTCTAAGAAATAATCAAGACTTAATACAATTGGCGACGGATCGTCGTAAATGGAAATCCATGACTTCTGCCCTATGTGCCGTCTTCGGCCCGAGAGGAACTAACTATGTTTAAGGAAGAGGAACGGTTCGACACAACTGAATGCACTATACTACATGAACTATATCACGAAAAAACATCTTGAGACATGCTTCTCTGTTTCCCATACGTTTCATCAAGTGTTTGCGAGTTTTTTATAAATTTTTTATTACTTTTTTTTTCCACATCTAGTAAAATGTTGAACTCAGTAATTCGGTGCATTATTGTTTAAAGTTCTTGTCGGCATTGTGTTACAATCTGTTTTATAGAAATATAACAAAAACATTAACATAAAACAAACAGAAACATCCTATATAATAAAAGGCAAGTTTTTGTCCTTTCTGTCCGGTCATCTATAGCGATTGGTCCCTCAAACACATATGACTCATGACTCATACAACCAATCATATTGAACACGTTTACGCCATTTATGCGGACGTTCAAAACGAGATATTTTTGGTGCAGTATTTCTTCCAAGACTTTATTTTGAATTATGCACGTTTGGATTTATAGCAAAAAGCTCTGTTTTTACGAGTTATTTATTTTAACTATAATGAATAGTATTTTTGACGCGATGCACATGTAGTGCCGGTCGAGACGGCTGTTGGTGGGGAGTTACAACATGCCACCGAACGGTGACGGAACGTCCTTGGACGGGCTTTCTTGCTCGTTTTATTATAAAATACCAGATGGACAATGAAACGCGTAGTCTTAAACTTACAATATAGAATCTGTGACATCCCGTCGAGGGTGAAACCATGCTTAAAACTTGATTCAAACTTATTTTATTTGTGTCAGTGGCGCTCTGAGGAAGCCGCAACGAATTTTACTTCACCCTCCCCCCCCCCTTTCTTTTCCCCAGCAAACATTCTTGCTATTTCTGAATTTAAAATGTTAACATTGTTGTGAATTTAAACTTCAGCTTATTAAAATTGAGTAAATCACTAGACCTTAGAATCTATTAAAGATAATTAGCGGGTGCATTCGACAGTAAATCAATTTACTTGGAGTATCTGAGTAACCCGAGGTTCTATCATGTGTGGGTGATACAGCTTGGAACCAGTAGCAACACAGATAAGAAAATGTGTATAAATTTCCTACGGTAGAACTCCTACCGACTACTAGACTTAATCTCCGAGTTTAAATTCAAAGTGTTCCTTCTTTAGAAAAAACAAGATTTTTTATCAAGGATTAACGATTCCCACTCACCAGGACAACGATGTCATTCTTGCATTATCTGGCTAGGTATTTTTATGAAATGGAATTAAACTTCAGCATATATTTTGGGATTGGCTACGTTTTAAACTCTTGGGCGTCTAGTACTCAGTGGCGTAGCTAAAGGAGGGCGAGGGGGTCCAAATTCAAAGGTCCCCCCTTGAGGTGGGCCCCCAAAGAAGTGTCCGAATTTTTTTTTACATTTAATATTACACCACCCCCATGTATGCAGGGCCCACAAAGAGGCCAAGCCCCTGGACCTCCAAATTCCTACAAATCCCTAGCTACGCCACTGCTAGTACTTTTTGATTGATAAAAATTAATACTTTTGTGGCTAAAATATTTTAGATTTTATAATTTTTCCAGGTAATATAGACTCATTGAGTGGCAATGCTTAAACCTTAAGCATATTCTTAACTAAATAAATTTTTAATGCAATTTCCCTTGGAAAAATTGCGTTTATAGATTCGAAATGTCTGTAACGCGTGCACATGAAACTCGTCCTGAACCATACCAGGTGCGGGTCTTTTGCAAATATGCTAAGGAGGTCCCAAGGATGTGCAACGGCCAAACAAAAAATACCGAAAATGTTTACTGGATTTCCTGGAAAATCACAACCAAAAAAAAAGCCTCAAAAATATCAGTATTTCGTCAATTTCTCACCAACCATAGCATCTATCAGGTTGAAACAGACGTCAAACAATAGCTAATAATATTTAGAACAATGTTGGAGAATGAATTTTTCAAAAATCTCTTTTCGTTCGACCCGTAATTTTTTAAAGCAATTGTTTTGTTTTGTTTCAAAATTATTGATTTGAAATTACTTTTAATGTAATCTAGAATGATAGTTAATGGGGTTTTCACGCTTTGGGAATGCTTATGTTAGATTTTTGCGTGGTGTACGCTGTGCGCATTATATTGACACTTTCTTGGTGTGATGTAGCGCGAGGGGATATGACGTCATATTGTGTTTAGTTTCTGAATTACTTATTTGAATCGAATTTTAATGTAACTTAGAATGATTTCCCTTGATAAAAAATTTGAAATTCCTTGTTGGAAATTGCGTTTAAATACTCATTGAGTTTTTATTTCTTGTTTTATCTTATTTTGGGGTAAGATCCTGGAGTTATAGATGATCCTGGCCACAATGTGGCGTGGCAAGGAAAAGTTTCACCCAAGGCGATCCCCCCCCCTCCCATTAACTTAAATCTTTAAAAAAATCTCTGCAACCTGCTAAAATGCTGCCCGTGAAAAAAATGCACGCCATTAGTTGAACCGACCCTTCCGCCCATCTAATTTGTTTACACCATTTCCAGTGTCTACCCGAGCACCTGAACAGCCGCCGGAATAAATTATCTTAAACTTACTCTGCTCGAAACCCTGAGATCAGTCCAATTCGATTCAAAAGGGAAAGTAAAACTAAAGGAACAACACTTCATCACTTATACTAAAAAATACGATATTTGATTTTGAATTTTCAATGACTAAATACGTTACTATAGAAAATAGACTATAAGGTGAAATTTTCGTTTTCGACCAACTAACTCTATAAACAAATGCACTTTTTTGTTCTAAATATGGAACTTAAACAATTAAAAATGATTTGAACTAAGGCCTTAATGTTAACAATACATTCTTCATTAATTGTTACATTCGAACGATGAAATTCCTCTCCACCACCCATCCCAACACAACCCCCCTCTCAAACTCAGTCTGCCCTAAATTTCTTCACCACTTGAATAGAAAGGCACTTCATCTAAACAACATGTCATCCCCTTGACCACACCCAAGCGTCCCAGGCGCTTCCCATCAAAATTATCGAATTCCGATGAGATTTATCGAGCCGTCTTCGGGTCGATCGAACGACATCGCTGTTGTTAGGTGATTGGCGGCACGCAGGTGGGACCGGTTTAACTGTGATCCTCTGACGAATAAAACGGATCCAGTCTTTTGTTCTTTATTAGCATATACTGAAGCCATTTGTATAAATAAGAAGCCATTCGTATTTGGTGTGACGACGAGCACGATGAAATGTTGGCCGTTGGGGGGTAAGTCGCTCAGTGCATCAAATTAAATGGGACATGTGAAACCGCGTGTCAATGTGCTGGTAAACGGCTGCCATGGGTGGAATTCAGAGCGTAATGAAAACACAGTGTACCGCCATGTTTTTATAGATATTTGGTTGCTTGACTTGTGCCTGAAGTTATTCAATCATTGAACTAGGATTAGTGTAGGTTCGATGAATCTGTCCGATTGGTGATGGTAAGAAAAAGCGTTTCACCTTCTTTCTATGTAACTAAACAAGAATAACAATGCTAATAAATTATACGAGCTAACATTTTCATTTGGTCAATAAGGAGTTCAAAGATATTTAAAGAGGCTGCGTTCAACTAAAAGTTATTTTTAAAAAAACCCACTAAAACTAAAATAAGTAACAATCAAAAAGTTTGACGAAGAAGATGCAAGAAAGGTAAAACAACTCAGCTTCTTTTTAAATCCCTTATATTAACTTCACCGCCGTCTCTCTCTGTCTGTCTGTCTGTCTGTCTGTCGTCATCTCATCATCTCATGGGCGGGCGGAAAAACAAAAGTCGAAAATGACCCACTTCCCGTGATCCGATCGAGCTGAAATTTGGCACACGGACCCGTCTGACCTAACAATGCATCGTATCAAAATTTCAGATCGATCGAACGTACCGTAATTAAATTAATGAATTTTTAGTTTATCCTTATATGAGGTATGTAATTCAAATTCACGGTTTGTTATTGTTTTTTCCCACGTGAAAGTTTGAGTTGACGCGTTGAGGCGACCCGTCGAAGCGCCGGGGCACTTTTGTTTACATTTTACGTGTCACGCTGAGCTTGGTCAAGCGAATCGGTGACCAGACTTTTCCCCTCTCACCCTCAGGGTTATGAAGCAAACTTGAGTTAAGACAGATTCAGTCTGTAAATGTTTGAAAATAATCAATACTGTTAGTTATGTCTCATATATAAGGGATTTATAGTCAAAAACTTTGTTTTTACGGGTTTGTTTTATTAAATCCCTTATATTAACTTCACTGGCGTCTCTCTCTCTCTCTGTCTGTCTGTCTGTCTGTCATCATCTCTCTCTGTCTTGGGCGGGCGGAAAAACAAAAGTCGAAAATGACCCACTTCCCGTGATCCGATCGAGCTGAAATTTGGCACACGGACCCGTCTCACCTAACAATGCATCGTATCAAAATTTCAGATCGATCGAACGTACCGTAATTAAATTAATGCATTTTTAGTTTATCCTAATATGAGGTATGTAATTCAAATTCACTGTTTGTTATTGTTTTTTTTCCACGTGAAAGTTTGAGTTGACGCGTGAGAGGCGATCCATCGACGTACCCGCGTGCTTTTGTTTACATTTTACGTGTCACGCTGAGCTCGGTCAAGCGAATCGGTGACCAGACTTTTCCCCCTCTCCCACCCCACCCCCATGGTTATGAAGCAATGTTGAGTTACGACAGATTCAGTCTGTAAATATTTGTAAATACTTTTAGTTATGTCTCATATATAAGGGATTTATAGTCAAAAACTTTGTTTTTACGGGTTTGTTTTTTAAATCCCTTATATTAACTTCACCGCCGTCTCTCTCTGTCGTCACCTCTCTCTGTCTGTCTTGGGCGGGCGGGCGGAAAAACAAAAGTCAAAAATGACCCACTTCCCGTGATCCGATTGAGCTGAAATTTGGCAGACGGACCTGTCTCCTCCTAACAATGCTACGTATCAAAATTTCAGATCGATCGAACGTACCGTAATTAAATTAATGCATTTTTAGTTTATCCTTAAATAACGTATGTAATTCAAATTCACTGTTTGTTATTGTTTTTTTCCCACGTGAGAGTTTGAGTTGACGCGACCCATCGAAGCACCGGCGTGCTTTTGTTTACATTTTACGTGTCACGCTGAGCTCGGTCAAGCGATCGGTGACCAGACTTTTCCCATCCCCCCACCCCAGGGTTGTGAATTAAGACAGATTCAGTCTGTAAAGGTTTGTCACTTTTGAAAATAATCAATACTGTTAGTTATGTCTCATATATAAGGGATTTATAGCCAAAAACTTTGTTTTTAAGGGTTTGTTTTATTACAATGTTTTTATGACTCCACTTCCGTATCGTTTAAGCGGATTACGAATCAAAATAATACTTACCTGTGAATTCAGGTCAACTGTTCCACAATCCATCAAATTTTAGTAGAATAAAGTGTTTCAAGAGATAAACTTCTTTAAAAAAAACTTCAGGTGTTTAGAATAAGAGTAAGTCGGTCAACAAAATTGGTTTTAAAACATTTGAAACAAATAGACACTGGTCAACTCAAGCTGATCACTGATAGGAAACTTGTAAAATAAAAACTCAAGCCAAATTAAAAAAAAGCCTCTTCGAGATTAAAACAAAGGTTTAAATGTCTTGATATTTTTAATATTGCCTTTTCTCTGATATATTATAGACGCTCCTTCGATACAGAAAATATTTACAAATGTTACGTTGTATGTGATGATGGTTTTTCAAGATTCTAGGCTATACAATGGATTAATAATGAAGATTGAACTGTGTATTCCCGACTTATACATAAATGCAATTCTCATTTGGTGAACCGACTGGCGTACCAATGGTCACAGGTTCGAATCCATGTGAAGGCAATGATTTGTTCCCGGGGCCTAGGGCGTCCCTGAGTCACCCAGCTCCGAATTGGTTCCTAACACTAGTTAGGCGGCTGGGTAATGCGTGGAACCCTCATAGCCGTGACCTATGAACGCTGCATCACTTGCCAACAAATCATCCGTCATGGTCTGTGGACGCAATTATCTTCTGCATAGAAGGAGCGTCTGTATAGATAAGATAAGAAGATAAGACCTAGAAAATCTAATTCTCATTTTCACGTAATGGCATCTATTATTATGGGAGGAAGTACAGGAATCTTAGATTGAACCAAAGTTATGATGCAGGGAATATTTAAAACTAAGACCTTAATTATAGGGCCATCAAAAATATGGAACAATTTATTAGCTCTACCAAAAAAGTCACAATGTGTTATTAACTTAATGATTGCATTTAAAGTGATGTTTGCTTCCAGACCACCTGGACCTCTTCCTTCCTCAAAACTGCCCGTCATCCCGTCTGCCACGGCCCCACAGGGCTCAGACAACAGGCTAGTGCCAGTACTCTCGAATAAAGACACCATGGGGGCCCTGAAGGCAGCTGCAGACCTCTATGAGGGCGACGATCGGCTCAGGGTTCTGGAGACAAGATTGGGAGTTTCGGAGAAATCAAACAGGGCTCTCCTGGAAGAGGTTATTCGAATGCAGGGAGAGTTGAGGTTAATGGTCCGACGGAATGAGGAGGGCATTAAGGTGAGATGTTTAAAAAATAATATTTTCTATGACAGTCACAGATTTAATCAAGTACTAAAAAAAATCATGTAAATTATTTAAGGCAGAATATTATTTTTTTTTATCTATATTACAACTATGATAGTTTGATGAGTGCTTATTAAACAAGTTATGGAAAAAACTTCAACTTTAAATTTAAACAAAAAAGAAAACAATGAGTTAATATCATTTTAAAAAAAATATTTTTACTTTACATTAGGGCTGCGGAAATGAACGATTAATTTCTCGATTAATCGTTAAAAATTTTTAACGATTAAAATTTTTTAAACCATTAATCAACCCACCACTTATATAATGTACTGGAAGTCAAAAAGTAAAATATTTTCGCTGATAAATGTAAACAAATTTCCGGACCATAAATGAACATTTTGGTTTTAAACTACTGACTAATGTGAATGTTCAAAATGTTGATAAAAGTTATTGTGTCCATTAAGAGAATTCGTTTGCCTACCATGCAATGTTCTCTCTAAGTCTAAGCGTCGTTGGTTTGTGTGCAAAGTTTAAAAAAACAACTTGTGTGCAAAGGTGCCCAACGTCTATTTTTTGTGCAATATTTTAAAAAATTTGCTGCGCTGTGATTCTAAACTCCTGCGTGGCGTGGGTCAAATATCTGCGCAGCCACACTGCTTAAAGGGAACATTGCTACCATGGTTCTAACACTTCGCTTACATATCACCTGCAAACCAAACATCCACTACAGTATTAGAAACTTCAGCTGAGACAATCTAAAGCTATTTGAACGATTGTTCAGCTCGGCTGGTCATATTGTAAACAAGACCCGCTCATCACTTGAACCAAATAATGTCAATACACTTGTCTGTTTGCGTTGTTGGTTAAAAGATGTAATATAAAGAAGACATTCCAGTGTTATTTCAATTTTCAACAAGTATTTCAATAAATGTTACTTATGACACCATAAATTTCAATTTTGGCTTTAATCAAAATTAATGATTAAATTTAAATTAATCGTTAACTGGCTTACTTTACATAAAATTCATTATAGTTGAACTGTATAACTTTAAGGTATGCTACTAGACTAGAATATTAATTCCTAATTCTTTGTTTAAAAAATATTTTAGTTGAAATTTTTCCATCCAGATATTATGTTTCTCAAAATGTATTTTAATATCAAATTATGCGTAAGCTGTAACAAGAGCAAACAGAATTTCTACTAGTCTACTCACCTGTCCATAATCAAAAGGGTATTCCTTTCAGTTAGACAATAAATTTATCTTTATAGTATATAGAATCTTAACACCCTGTTTCCTGATGGGATTCATTTTTAAAAAATGTTATTAAAATACAATTTATAACAGCAATATAATTTCCCACAGGATGAGCAGTTATCTCGGCAACAAATAGAAAGCTCCATTCGTATAGTCAATGACCTCATAACAAAACTGTCCCTTCGCATAAAAACTGCTGAGGACAAAATCTTAGAGGAAAAGTCGACCCTTGCTTCTCTGATATCTCACACAAAAGGAGTAGAGCAGGCGGTTGTAGCAGGCCAGCACACCATTGCTTTCAAAAAAGATTCACAAGCTTCCAAGTGGGTATTTCCTCAGTAATGAATATGATGTATTTATTAATTCATATATTTTATTTAAGATGAATTGTATGTTAATTTTTTTGTTTTTATAAAGGTAGTAAAAATCATTTCTCAAAGTGGGTTGAGTTCTCACAAATCATCATTAACCTACTTGGGATCTGGAATTATTTTTATTTTGAATATGATATACAGATATATGTTAATACAACCCTCAGATAGACATAAGGATAAAAACACCTTTCTTATTCCGTATGCGAGAACAAACTCATACAAATTTTCATTCTTCCCGTCCGGAATTCGGGCGTGGAATGGGTTGCCTGAAGAAACCAGGAAAGCCAACACTTTATCAACATTTAAAACTCTAATAAGAATGCAGGACTAAACACAAACCATAGATAAGCATAGGACGCAATAATCTTCTGTATAGAAGGAGCGTCTGAAACAGATAAGATATGAGAGGGGAATGAGCAGTAAGGTTTCACAGCATTTGGCTCATCCAGTCTTACATCTTATGATGTTTTTAGGAACCACCAGAATACTTTTTAAGTCTTTGTTATTCCAATATGTTTGGTTAAAGCCTATTGAAAAACTTATAAATTAAATATTTGATACAAATTAAATTCTATTCCTTTACATAAAAATGTATTGTGTTGATTAAAAAATCGAATGGGACGCGGTGGTCGAGCGGCAGCTCGCTCGACTTGTGTACCGATGGTCATGGGTTCCAATCGATGTGAAGCCAAGGATTTGTTCCAGGGGCCAAGGGCGTCCCTGAGTCACCCAGCTCCGAATGGGTACCTAACACTAGTTAGACGGCTGGGTAATGCGTGGAACCCTCATAGCCGTGGCATGTGAACGCTGCATCATTTGCTTGCCAACAGATCATCCGTCATGGTCTGTGGACGCAATTATCTTCTGCATAGAAGGAGCGTCTGTATAGATAAGATAAGAAGAAAAGATAAAATCTTACATAAAGGAGTAACAATAAAAAAAAGTATATAAACGAACAAAAATTTCAATTTTGTTTTACAACTTACCAAAAGACTGAACTAGCCCAAATAATTACATGATGAATTTTAACCATTGACAGTTATTGAATCAGCTTTTAATGAAAATGTTGAAACACAAGGGCAGTGGACATTTTACTTGGGCAGATTTAATTCATTATTTTTTTTGTCTTTAGTGTATTACGAGTATTAAAAATAAATTAGTCTCTTATAATTGCTTCAGAATTCAAGAACTCACCCTGCAGCTGAGTGAAATTCAAAGAAGTAAAGATCAGCTGGAGCAAATGACATTTAATTTAACAGAAGAGCTGCGAGCAGTCAGGTTAAAAGTTGAGAGCCAGGCTGTTGAGTTGTCAGGAACAATAAATGACTTTAGGTTACGTTCAAGGCGTTTAGAAGAGGAAAATAAAATTCAGGTAAAAGATATAGGAATTTTAAAAACATATTGTTGAATTCTGTGAAGGATTGATATATTATGAGTGTCACATCTGATTAACATAATTTTGTGACGTAAGGTCACGTGTACAAGAGATGCGGGAAGAAAGGGGCATTTCTATTGGTTGAAAGTGTTGGGCGAGGAGTTGTGTGTAGACTTCCGACGAGGAAGGTTGTGTGATAAATGAATCCAGATTTCCACATTATATGACCTCAAATTATATCTGTGTGTATATATATATATATATATATTAAAGTTGTTTTGGATAAACGAATTCTTCAGTGAATTATTGTACACAAGATTAATTATTGTGAGAACGCCTACATAAAAAGAAATATAAAGTAATCGTTACAATGAGGTTGATCTTTTCATTGTGTTTAACAATATTATAATGTTCATATCATATTTCTTAAACATTTCCCTAAAAGAAAAATATTTTTAAAACAAACATAAATAACATTTTGATAAATAAAACATAACAAATTACAGTGTTTGGAGTAATATACTAAAATGAAATATAAAGATAACACACAAGAAAACTCTAAAAAGGAGTAAGACTCCATTTACTAAAAGCTAAAAAAAAGTCTATTTGATTAAACTATGCACTATTTATCTCTCTAAGCTGGATGCATTGAGAAAACAAGGTGATCTTTACAGCAGCACAGAAACAAACACAACACATCTTCGTGGTCAAGTTGAGTCTCGGTATGCTTAAGTTTTTAAAACTATTTTTAAAATTGTTTTAACAATCAATATAATTTTATTTTTACTTACAATTTTTTAATATTCAATAATGCTAAGCAATTAAAATGTTTTCCCTGAAAGGGCAAAAACTTGAAAGCATGAAACCTGTTAGTTGATTCACTGGGACCAAAATTTCCTCTACTCAGGGTATGGCAGTAACTCTGATGAATTCGCAGGGTGTGAATTAGTCAAATTCAAACATACTCGCAAAAAAGTGTTGTTGTTTTTTTTTGTAGTGACCAGTTGAATTTTTAACAATGATCTCGAACTTTTAGTGTTTTTTTTAATTTTAAGAACTTAGCAGCACTTTTTCATTACTTTAAATAGGTTAACTGAATTAAGAGATGTCATAATGGAACTTAGAACAAAGCATGAGCAGGAGGCTAGTGAAAGAAGGAATTTGGAGCAACAACTGCAACTGAAGTATTGTTTGATTAATATCTTAAAACCAGATTATCCCTCTTATAGAAAAAAAATTATTAAAATATTTTAATTATTTTTAATTTGCTTTAAAAAAAAATTGGTTTAGCTTCATTATTTTCAAAACACATTTACTTCCATTTTCTCAGGGTCAATGCTTTACAGCAAAATCTGGCTGAACAGAACCGCAAAAGAGAGGAGGCCATGCATGCTATGGACATGATTCAAAGAGACAAGGAGCACTGGTCTGAGAATGAAAAGATCAAGCTTCAGGGCAAGATAACAGAAACTATGGAAGATGTCAACAAGAGGCTGATGAATAAAGAAATCAAACTCAGGGAGGAGCTCCAGGAGAAATACAAACAGTTGGAAAGGGTCAGTTGCATATAGGGAACATTTAAAGGGTCAGTTGCACATAGGGAACATTTAAAAATGGTCTCATCCTTAAATTTAGATGGCTTTTTTCAAGAAAAAAACTCTTTTCATACATTTTAATTTAGATAAAGAATGTATTTTGAAAAAACAAAATTTTGTAACCTTCAGTGTCAGTGTTTGTGAAAGAATTATCTGGTGTCATTTGTTATGCATTTTAGTTGATCAATCAAGAACAACAATTCAGACAAAGATATGAGTCGACACTTAGAGAGGAAAATGATAAGAGGTGGCAGGGCCTTAAGAAACTCAGTGACGAGGAGATGGTTACCATAAGGGAGACATTTCAGGTGATTGTGGTGTAGTTGGATGAGTTATTAGATCATCTAACTAATAACAATTGGTGGCTGTATGGCAAAGTCAATAGTGCGCTCGCCTCACAAGCTGAGGGGCGTGGGATCGAGCCCACGTTAAAGCCACAATAAAAATGTTGATGAATGACTATCGCTAAAAAGTCCTCCGCTGACCTGGAGAAGAGATGGGCGCCGCCAAGGTGTACCAAGCCCCGAAAAATTTCTAATGAATGTTAGAACCCCTTACGACCACGAGGTTATGGGACACACAAATAAAAAACTAATAATCGGGCTTGGTTATATTTCCTTGCATTTACCTTTTAAAAATTATTAAACAATAATTTAAAAGAGTTATCATGGATTGTTAATGGTAGAGCAATAAATAAATTCTGTAACATTTGTTTTTGGCTTCAAAGAAAATTTAATTATAATGTACATGATTATTTCAATATGTACAATGTAAAAAAATGTTCTTTTGCCAGAAAATTTTTTAATTTAATAACATGATGTGCAATGTGTTTGAAAATGAAAAGTATGACTATCATTTTTTAAAGGAAAAATCAAATACAATGAAAGTAATATTAAGTAGAAGGTGTTCTATATTTAGATAATGATGATATTGTATAAAATGTTATTGAGATTTTAAGTTATGTAATAATATCCATTTTTTTTTAGTCTGAGAGACAAAAAAATAAAGAAGCTGTCCAGAAATTGGATGAATCCATAAGTCTTATAGAAAAACAGCTAGCAGAACAAAAGAAACAGACAGACAAAGTAGTAGCTGCTGAAATACAATCAAGGTGATAGAGTGTATCAAACGTCATTTCTATTTAATCAATATTTCCAATAATTTTCAAAAGGAAACTCTTTAGTGATAAATATTCAGAGTTTTTCCAAAGCGTTGCAACCATTATTATTTTTGCATATTCATTTTAAAAACAGTATGATTTCTCTCACTAATAGCATTAAAATCGGAAATAAACATTTTTATAAATCTTATATAATAATTACAAAATATCAAAGTAAGTGGGTTTTTTAAATATCTGTTTGATTATATGTTAGTCTTAAAATTATAATCAGATCAATGTTTTCAAGTAAATGCTAACAGACATCACAGTTTACAAGCCTTTGTTGTTGGTTCAAATATCATTTATCAAACACCTGTGGAAAGCTAGAAATTTCAGTCTTGATATAGAATCTAACTTTAGAAATTACATAAAAATACATCTTGAAATGTGTTAGATTGATATATTTTTTTTTAAATTCTGTCAGTTAGATGGTTTATCAAATAACATTAAAAAAACAACATAAACTGGGTTGCTGCTTAAAACTCAAATGTCTCTCATTAATCTAAATAATTACTAAAGATATTTTTGGTCATTTCAATAGCAAACCTGGACTGACAACCCTGATCCCCCAACCCCTAGATGTATTTTATTTTTTTATAGAAATGTCACACAACACAGTTAATAAGGGCAATGGAATCCATGCAGCTGAAAAATAAATTATTAGTGACTGTACTTTAAGGTTCCTGTGATGTCAAAAATCTTACCAATATGTATCCCTAGTTTTCATGTGACACCTCAACATCCTCATGTTAACTTTATCTCCTTTTCTGAAAATTAAATGAAAAATTTTTCAAAGGAGATAATTTTCTTTAAAATTTTGCAATTTTATTGAATAAAACTACACTCCTAGTAACCATAGGGGGCGCCATGAGCAAAATATTGGGTGGGCCAAGTTGGTAACATAAATTAGTTTAATTCGATACCCTTGCCTTAAATAGGGCCTTGAACCCTTGGTCTCTTCCTATCTTTTGATGGACATGACACACCGCGCGTAGTGCGGTCAAGCGCCGGAGGCGCAAAACACTATTAACAGATTAAAAGACTCAATTTAGAGCTATCCTGAAAAGAAAATGCAGATTAATTTATATAAATAAATGACATCATGCTTCAATATTATGTAGATTGTTAACATAAAAAAAGAGAAATAAAGGGAAAAAATGAAAATGTCTGATCTAAGTCATGGCTATATTCTGAAAAATAATAATGTATATTTAGTTGAACCATGAAATGACACCATCCAATTCCAATTAACAATCTTTACCTCGACGAATCGCCAGCCCTTGTCGCATGAGGAACATTAGACTGTTCAGCTGAATGACCAACCTATTCCGATTGACTTGCTGTTCTTTAGCGAGCTGACAACTTAGCTGCGTGGAAACGGACGGTTTGTTTCTATTACTCACGTATTCGGCCGCTGCTCTGTGAGATGAAGACGCTGCGTGTTCATCCAGCTTCTGGGATCCGTCTTTCCAGTTGTTGAATCCCTTGTCAATGAACGCGGACTCGACATTACATGCTCCAACAAGACGCTTGTTGCCTATTTCACGACACCAGCTGCAAAGCAGAACTTTCCGTTGACGTGATATGCGCAGCCATGGATGACTGCTAAACCATTTTGCCTGCGGTTGTCGACGACGTCCACTGTAATCACGAGCAGCCTTGCTTAACAACGTATCATCTGGACAATCAGTTAGATCCTTGGTATCAACATCGTCCATAATAACATCAGATGAGACGACGTTTCCAACTTTTTTACTCGGTATTTCCGGTTGAGTGGATTGCGTGAGGAAACGCTTCATAGTTTTTTTTTCTCCAGGAGCTGATTGACTCTCTCTCCCTTGTCTCCCACAGACATGCCCTTATATTGGTAGTCAGAGGAATGTGGGTGACATTGGAGATCATCCTCTGGCTCAAGTCGTAAAAATTCGTTCCATTCATGTTTTTCCCTGGCCTCTATAAAATACTGTTGACATTCTCCTGTTCCCTTGTCCCACCTGGACGCAACTTAAAATGCCACTCATTGACCACTGCCCATGACGTCTCGGGACCCGGGTCGGAATTGCTGGTACTTAAACTTGAGCTTTTGTTCGGCGCTAACGCGACCAGCGATCGCCGCATTCCAATGGTCAAACCTCCACTCTGCCGGGTGAGGGACTGATGCGATATGGTCTGAGAGAATGATGGGGAGGGAGACGGGGGTAGTGCCTGGTTTCTGTGGCGGACTGATTTTTTTTCAAAATCGCAATGTTATTTAGTACTAAAAAAATTAGCCAACTTATAAAAAAAGAAGAAATTAAACAGTTGCCCTATTGTTGGTTTCAGTTGATTTTTTGGGTGGGCCAAATACATTGTGGCCCATTAGCTCTAAAAATTGGGTGGGCCATGGCCCACCTTGTGGCGCCCCCCATGCTAGTAACAATGCTATGTTTTCTTTATAAGTAGGGGAGACAATTAATCTCCAACTAATTTTTTTTATATTAAATCGGTTTGGGAAAACATCTTGGTTTAATTCTTGGTGCAATAAGCCTAGCAAATTCTTTTTATCATTTTAATTTATATTACAAATAAAGAAGTATGACATTCACAATTTTTTTTTCAAAAGTTTGGCCCATCCTGACCTTTACTCCATCTTTTAAAATAGCATAATTTTTCAAAATAGATAGTAATATCTAGAATTAAATTGTACTTTTCTATGATGTTCATTCTTTGGAAGAAAATTAATGATATATTGATGGGTAGTTAAAAACAACAAATTTTAATAAATCTGGCACTATTATTGTGAATTTTTATTGGTCTTCTGGTCCCCTAAAATTTAAGTTTTGGAAACAGAGACTGGTTAGATGATCACAGAGGTTGATCCAAATATCTAAAGGTCAACTTTAGAGTAATTGTAATTGCATAGTTTTAATAATTTTTTGTTTATTTTTACAAAAAATTAATCGGAAAATACTTCCAGATATTAAATTTTGCATAATAATATGAATATTAAGGGTTTTGAAAATATGCTTTTTTCTTAGGAAGCAACATGAACGATCAACCAATGAAAAACTAGATCATTTGAATGAAAAGTTATCTTTGGCTGCAAGCTCTTTGCAGACGGCAATTGGTGGGGTTACTGGAAATTTTGCATTTCACACAGAAAAGGTAAATGACATTTATTATTTGTAATGTTTTTTGGAATCTCACGTCACAAAAGGTATACAGAAACTTAAGTGAAATAACATTATAAGGGATTTTTAAAAATAAAATTTGTTTATATCAATTCTATTATCAATGTTAATTTATAAAAGCCCTATTATAACTAACAAACAGCAATATTTCATGGAACCTAATTTGCTCTTGTATAAATTAGTATTTTGATTTAGAAATTTTCTTTAAAATAATCATGCATTTTTATTTATTTTTTTAGTAGTCATTAGAGTAAATTTCAATACATAATAAGTGTCAGTTTATGTTATTGTAATTTTGTAATTATTTAAAAGATAACTATAGAAAATGTACATGTCTTTTTGAAATTAACAGCTAAAAGCTGAGATGAGGTCGTTGCTTGCTGCTTCAGAGCAGGCAAGTGTGCGTGCCATAGCCGATCTGGATGCCAGAGTACAAACTGTTAAACAAAAGGTCAATGGCCTGGAGCAACACCTTGATGGTCGTATTTCTGAGGTCAGATTTTAAAGGGCCCTGGGCTTAATATATTTGATTTTAATGCTGAACCAATAAAAAAATATTGATTTAGGAGAATAAGCAATGACCATTATGCAATATAACTTATGGGCTTTTATATGAAGTCTCATGTAATGGCATGCATCTACATATGCTTCTTGTATAAATAGCCAAGTGTAATATTCTAGTGTAAAAATAAATTCATTTAAGAAAACTAAGATAATAATTGTCAGGATTGCTGAAAAAAAATGGAATTGACAACAAAATAATATTATTATTAATTATTACAAATTTAAAAATGTCAGTTTCATGCTGCAATAATGTAAAAAAAAAGAGCATCGTAGTGACCACTATAATTTCAAATATATTTTTTTTAAATGCCCCATACATGTTATAGTAAGAATGTGTTTTTTCTTAAAATAATTTATTTTAAGGATAGTCAACATAAAAACATTTCCCATTCTCTCTAAATGTGTGTGCTCAAGAATATATAATTAATTTAGGTTGTTATTCATTTTTAAAAAAAAATGTCTTTCCTAGCCTTGCTATTATTAATTTACTATTTAGAGCTCTTTAGTTGTGTTTTAAAAAAAATTATACTGGCAAAACCCCTGGGGCATTGTGCTGGCCACATATTCCCCTGCTCGTTAGTGGTGGCTAAAAACTTGTGAACGCTACATCACTTGCCCCATAGTCCGTCATAGACTGGAAAGGGGGTCATCATCTATTTACTTTATGTTTACTTAGACCACTTTATAAATTAATTTCTTATTCAAAGTTAAAAAAATAAAATATTTCTCAAGTTTACAATAAACTGATCAAAGTTATGTGCATGAAGGAGCAAACATGTTGGAAAATAATCTTTATATTATTTATACCAGATTCCCTTATTAATGCCAATAGTTTGATCCTTATTACCTGTTTATTAATTATCAGTACTAACTGCATGCATTGCATGGTCCAAATATTCTATTTATGCAGACTCTTGCACTAGTTGCATATCCTGAGGTATTTGCAAGTATTTAAACAATTGATTCTTTATTGTTTATTGTGTTGTGTATGTTATGAGGCTGGTCATTCCTTTTGTTAGGTTTAGACTTGTCAAAGGTAAATCAAACAACACTATTTTGAATCAGGAAAAATTTATAGAAAATTGTGGATTTTATTGTGTTTTATGAAACTAGTCAATGCGCAAATTATACTAATTGAAAAACTAGAACAAAAATTTAACAATTGTAAATTTATTAAATTTAAAATTTGTAGTTATTGGTCAAGGAAAAAAATAATTCATTAAACTGTAAATATTTGGAGTTAATATTTAAAATAAAATATTGTTCTGTTTTCCTGTATCCTGAAAATATGATCTTAAGATTTGTTTATATGTTCCTATTAAAAATTAGAAAATAAATTCTAATATTTTTTAGAGAGTTATTCAATCTTCCTATTTATTTTAAATGTTAAAAAATAATTTCATATTTAACTTGTTTTTTTTAAATATCATGTAAGGATATTGTCAGAGTTTTTATTTGTGTTTCTGCATAATTGTAAATTTAAGTGCGTGCACATCTTCATGTCTAATTAGAGCACTTTAAGATTTTATTTGTCTCCATTCCTTAACCAATCAATTCAAGATCATACTTTTATTCTTCCTAAGATGCTTTACATGTCTCCTAATGATCATATTACATTTAAAAACACATAGCTACATTTTGTAGGTCTTTACTCATCATAGAACCAAATTTAAATATGATTCAAACTTATGTCACTGATTTACTCAACTTATTATATTAAATTAAAAAATAGGCCTTGATACAGAATCTTACATGTAGGAAAAATAAAACTACATGTTTACTGCTATGTAATATCTGGATAGGAAGAAAATTTAAATACATGTAATGTTAAAATTAAAATGTTTTAACCTAACAAAGTGACATCAGTTTTGGTGGAAAAGAGGACTATAGGTATAAGAGCTGTGTACACTTATAAAATAAGCTAATAATTTTTTCTATTCAGAGAAGTATAAGCCAATGCTAAAATATAAAAATAATGAAATATTAGTAATGGATGTCCATAAATTTATTTACACATGTATTTGTTCGTTGACAACCAGGCAAGATTTCTCCTTCTATATGTCATGTGTTTTTGAAGGCTATTTGTTTGGTCCAAGTTTTCACTGACATGTTTATTATTTTTTTAATTTGTAAGTCATTATATGGCTTTAAAATGGATAATTATTATTGACAAGAAAACTGTCTTCCTTGAGCTGAGAATTAGTAAATTTCCTTATTGTTTTTTTTTAAAAAATAAATAAGTTTCACAATTATTATAAAATTAAAACAGCTTATTGTTTTTTTTTATATTGTCTTTTATTTCTCTTAGACTTGGTGAATTTAAAATCAAAATAATTTGCCCTGAGCACAAAGGAGAAAAAAGAAAAAACATGGCATAAGAAAATGACTTTCATAACTTAAAACTCATTAAATTTTTATTACTAAAAAGGCAAAAAATAAAATAAATCACAATACTTGTTTATCTTTACATATTTATAAAAAATTTCCTTTTATTTAGAAAATAAGAATTAGTCCTTGAAATAATCTTTTTCCTTTAAATAAATGCTGCACAGGCTGTGGAACTTAATGAGGTAAAGTTGCTTTTGGAAATCAAAATCATACGTTCGAAAGTTTAAGGGTTTAATAATCATCTTTTATTATTTGATACTGCCTAATTATAATCATGCTATTACTATTATTTTTACTTCTAACACTTTGGGGATAATAATCTTTTATGTGTTTTAGGTGGTCATTACATTAGGAATTCCAGAGACACCATTTTTAAAGTACTGAATGGAAAATAAATAACAATGCATTGAATTGAAAGCCTCTTTTGTATAACAGCAGTTAATATTTTAATTTTTTTATGTACTTCTTTTTCACTCATCCTCTCTATTAATCTGCAGGCCACAGCAATCCTAGCCCAAAATCTTCGGGAAAAGGTTGAGTCTATTTCTCTGTGGCAAGATGTGACAAGTCAAACTATTAGGGAGCTGAACCAGAGCATCCAGGGTTTACCTAATGAGGTGAAATGTTTTAAAAAATTTGTATCTCTTATTTAATTTTTATAATTGGACTATTCCCTGAGATGATTATCACACCATATCAATGTATTATCAAAATATATTTTAAATTTGATTTAATTGTTCAAATAAATTCCTTGAATTTTAATGAAAGATTAAGTTTTCATGTGTCATGTAAGTAAAAAAGAAAAAATTGCAAATAAGATTAAACAGTAAATTCAAAGTCTTTAATAGCTAATAGTCTTTATTAAATAATCTTTTAATTAACTTTTTCATGACAAATTTCAAATTGTGAAATTTAAATATTCTCCTGCTGTAGATTTATGCTGTTGAAGAGAAGCAGAAACAACTGAAATCTGAAATGGACTCAAGAATGATATCTGAAGCTGATTCCAGGTTTGTGAAATGTTAAATATTAAATATTTTCTCTGTTGGATATAATTAGTTTGTTTATCACCATCATGCTTTTCCTTTTCTTTTTATCACAAATTTTTTACTTGTGCTATAAACTTTTACTGCAGATGTTTTTACATGTAGCATTGAATTGAAAAGGTAAATTAGAAATGAAGTTTGTTATTGTGATTTGCAATGAGCATTTTGACAATAATCTAATCGCTGAGTTTCAGTTGTATAATAATAATACTGTAGGAAGACCAGAAAAACATTTTTTTTAAAGTAATAAAATAATGTATTAATTAATTTGTACATTCAAATAAGGTTATTAAATAAAGTTAATTATTAATAAGACATTAAATATTTGTTTCTCTATTGGATTATCTTAAAAGAATCAGAGAAATTGAGGCACTTAAGCATGAAGTAAATCTGCTGAAAAACAGGAAGCAACCACAGGAAGTTACTGCAGAGGAAATGGAAGAGGTGAGATTTAAAAAATATATCTTACATGATGAATAAGATCAGGCCTTTGTAAAGTGTTATCTACATAAAAGCAGGAAACAGCACATGATTTTTAACTTAAACTGTTTCCTAAAAAATTCATCTTTTATGAATTAGCATATGGGGACTTTCAGAAAAGAGTGAGTTCATGGGCCTCAACTTTAAGTGGCATTGTAAAAGTTAAATAAAAATGGTACTAGAGATATTTTGTAACCTCAGGATGTGCATCATTCGGTATTTAGTTTTTTGAAAACACTCAGGTAACAATTTTTTTTCATAGGAAATTTAACAAGTTTAGAAGCTTAGAATAAAGATTTATTTGTTTAATAATTTAAAGTATAGTGAAAAGGTGAGTTTTTTTTTGTTTTTTTTAAAGAAAAGTATTTTATAGTTAATACAGATGGGTAAAACATTATTTTTTAAAGCAACTCTTTTTAAATACAGAGATTTTCAAATCTCACACTGTGAAATTTTAATATCTATTTAGTTTTAATGAATATCCATAAATGCATATTTTTTATGGCATAAAAGCATTACTAAATTGTATAAATCATTTTATTTCTTCTTATAACTAATATTTTTACCAAAAGGTTCAACTGTCAATTAGAAAATTAGCTGAATCTGTCCAAACAGTGAAAACTGTCATTGGGATGAAGCTGCAATCAGAGCAAAAAGCAGTAAGTGATCATAAATGAATGCATGAATGTTTTTTTGTACAATTTAGAAACTTTCAGATCTTGAAAGAAGCAAACTTTTGCAATTGTATATTTTATTTTTAAATCTTCTTTTTTTTTCTTTTCCTATTCTTTCACTTTAAAATATTTTTATAGGCACTCAAGAGGCTTTCATAATGTTTTCTACTTTTATTTTTTTTTAATGAATTAAATAGTAGTATCAATTTTTACTGCTTGCTTTTCAGCACTGACTTACACATTATTCTGAATCTTTTATTTTTTTTTCTCACCACTTTAAAATATATTTTTTAAAAATTCTAATTAGTCATTGGATTTTATTATGATTTACAATTATACTAGTATAACTATGACAAATATTAAAAATACAAATATCACATAGCCAATGTCAATATGAATAGTGCACTAATTTGATAATTTCTGTGGTTTCTTCAACATCTTTATTTGAGAATTGGCTCCTCAAATTAATTACGAAGAATGGAGAGATGTTTTCCTGCACATTTGCTTGCATGCCTTTTAAGTTGCATACATTTTATTTGTTGTCAGTCTATATGTTGTAAAAAGTTTAAATGCTGTAGACAGTTCCTTTATTCTAATGTTAACATTATTTTATTCATTTTTATGATTGTTTTCAGCTAATTATAATTCTTTCTATTTTTTTTCAATATAAATATTAAATAATTAATACCTTTGATTCGGAAGATTTTGTTACCAGGTAAATGCTTTCATAAGTTCCAAAAACAAAAAATCCATTTACTATTTTTAGAGTAATTCTGTTGGTATTATTCCGTTAAAAGAGATTACTGCAAACTCACATTTAAAAACATGGATTGCATGTCTAATCCAGTAGCTGGCAGTTTATGACTAAAACACCATTGATGAGGCTTAAAAACTAAGACTATAAGAAGTTTTTTACGAAATAACTTGTATTTTAAAAAATTTCTTTTATAATTCACATCTTTGAAACTCACGAATATTTAGATGTTTGGCATATATGGACAGTCAATGTGAAAACTTGATGGTAACAAATGTTGTGCTCATAAAAAATCACGTCTAAAAACAGTACATTGTCACTTTCAGCGTCTGTCAGGTTATGAAGATCTCCAGATTCAAATTAATAGGCTCAAAAGTCAGATGGGTATTCACTCCCTCATGCACACCTCATTGCCTGGCCTGAATGACAGGGAGTCAGAAATGGAAAATTTCTGGCAACATGACATCACACAAGATTTTGCCATAGGGCGTAACAGGCCAACAACCAGTAGAATAAGCTCAAGGAATATTGGCCACTCTCAGATTAAAGCAAAGTCATTAAGCAAAGACATGCCAAACAAAAACATTAGGAAAAGTGACCAAAATTTAGATAAGGTTTCAGAATCCAGCGAAGGTCAGCCCGATTGGGATTTGTTGAGCTCAGTTGCTTTTCATTCATATGAGCAGGACAATGATGGGTTGAATTCAAACAGATCACAAGTACAAAATACAAATTCACATGATTCAAAACAAGCAGTAGAGAACTTACGTAAAGAAAACTCTGCAAATGATGACTGGGATGAGAACCTGGATGATGATGATGATGAAAAACATCCACAAAATAAAAATGCTGTCATCAGAAATGATAACAATAAAATGCCGAATAAATTAGAGTGGCTTCCAGATACACCAGGAGGTGATGGAAACCAAAGCAATTCCAGCAAGAAAGGCATGGACACTGGAGATGTAAATAAAATCAATGTTGACTGGGATGAGGCTAATGATACAGCTCAAGATGAGCATGACGAACATGTAATTAAGAAAAGAAGTCCTACAGAGATGACATAAATGACTACAGAAGGTATTTAATTGCCTTGGCTATAGGTTGAGTGCAGTGCTTTGGAAGATGGTTTTCACTGTTTGTCCTAATATTATTATGCTTGCATTTATCAATACCCGATTTAATGTCTAAAAGAAGGTTCTGAAACAAACAAAAACAACAAAATAAATCACCCAAAGCTCCTTTACAAAGTAATTCACATCAGGTTTCTGAAAACAGGGCATCAATAGGCTCTCTTATTGTATAAAATAAATAATCATCTGAGATATAGCATAGATAATGCAGAAATAAACCATGCATTTAGCATAAGATTTTCTCCTGTCTGTATTCAGCTACAACTAGACTCCTATTTACAAAACATGTCATCAGACATCAGTTAATAGATAGTCTCTGGAAATTAAGGTTATCGCATAATAGCAATTCATATGAGAGGTATACTTGATGAAATTTGCTTTGTTAGACCTAATTGTGTAAAAATCATATATTTTTAGCAATAGTTTTGCTTCTTTACATTTATATTTGCATTAGTTTTTTTTCCTTTTCAAATCAATATTTGTGTGTAATTTATTGTGGCTATTTTTTTATTTACTTTACATATACAGAATTTATTTTAATGGGTAGAATATAAAAATGCTATACCTTTTAAATTTTTAAGTATTTTTTAAAAAAAGAAGAATATATTATTCTCTGATATATTTTATCTTATTAAACACAAGATAATTTCTTAATAGATTTATGAAGAGACAATTTAAAATTTAAATAGGACACAAAAGAAAAACAACAAATTAAAAACTGAAGTTAACTGAGGTGACTTCAAAATCAATAAAAATTCAAATAATATGGTCTTCATTAGCTATGCGGCTGAATATGCTATAGCTTAAATTTATAGCTTGCTTTTTAAAAATATGGTGAATTTGATAATTAACTTTTTGCAATGTTCCTTTATTTAATAATTTTATTTGATTAATCTGCAAGATAAATGATGAGCAAATTTAAGACTTATTAAAGTTTTGTTTTCCAATATATATTAAAAAATAATATCTCATTTGTCAGTTAAAGTCAAAGCAGCAAAAATGTAATTTTAGTATTTATAAAAATTTATTATTTATCATATGTTCAACATTTTAAAATGAATTTTAGAGAGATCAAATTTTACATTATTTAAAGAGAAAGTGTATACATTTTTGCATTACTTTTCCTTAACATTTTACAGAGAGAAGACAATGTTGAGATGTTGCAGGGAGAGATAAAGAAATTACAAAAGAAAATTGAACCAAGAAGTAATGGCACTAATGATAACAGAGACGATAGAAGAGCTGATGACCGAAGGTAACTCAGATATCCCCAGTGGCCCAATGACTGGTTTACCCTATGACCTCTGTGACCTACTTCATGTTGATTGTATCCAGTTGTAATTGCTTTGAGAGCTTCCTCTTGTATATAAATGGTTTTATTAATTGATTAGGTTCTGTTTTTGTACTATGCAGATAATTTTCAGTTAAAATATGTTATAAAACATTTGTATGTGTAACGTACACTTCACAGTTTTGTTATTTCTTCTTTTAATATAAGAAACTAAATTTTTACTATGGTGTAAAAGCATTATGCATTTTGTAAAAGGTTAAAAACTCAATTAGTGTAAAATTTCAGAATAAAATAAATCAACATTTTATTTCAGTTCCAAATTGAAAAAATAAACATTAAAAAATAATTATAAATAATAAAATTAAAAAAATGTTTATGTTACTTCCTAATTAAATTTTATATAAATATTGTGATTTATAAAAAAATTAAAATAAGTTCTTATATGCATCAATATATAAAAAATCTTAAACTTATAGTTAACCGTCCTTTTTTTACTTTAAATAAAAACAACCCGTAAAAAACCATGTTTTTGACTATAAATCCTTTACGTATGAGACGTAACTAAAAGAATGTTCATTATAACACGCAGCGCAAAACCATCCAAAAATACAAAATTGCAGTTGTGTCGTAAAACATGTTTAATATAATGCGCACCGATCAGGAATAGGTTTATAAAAAGTGTTGTCAGTAAAATACGCACCTTATTGCGCGACAGAAAGGTTGTTCAATATAATACGCACCGCGACGCTCTATCTCAAAAAATAGCATGATACATAGGAATAAATAAAATAATCTAAAAAATCAATAATTTAATTACGGTACATGCGATCGATCTGAAATTTTGATACATTGTTTTTATCATCGGTACGAAACTGCCTGCAAAATTTCAGCTCGCTATCTTGCGAGCAAGTGGGTTAAAAATCGATCAAAAGTTTTGGCGACAAGCAAGCAAGCAAGCAAGGTCGGTCGGTCGGTCGGCCGCAGACACCACGAGTTAATATAAAGGATTTTTAAAAAAGGAAAAAAGATTAACACACTAGTGGATACGGTTCAAAACTTCACCAAGAAACAGTGCAAAATTTATATTTTATACTTTTTATGTGATTTGACGATAAATATTTGCTTTTTTGCGGAACAGCAATATTAGGTCTGCGTACAACATATTGGGAGATGCTTTTCTAGATTTCTGTAGTAATTTGGGCTGGGCTTCAATTGAAAGAATTATATATCTTTTTTTTCCGTTGACAATTGTTTAATTTAGAGATTTATTATTTTAATTAACTTTATCAAATAATTTGCTTCCTTTTATTTTTAAACTGTAAAATTGCACTGTTGTACAAACCTTATCCTTTTTACTTTTATACATTACATTTTTTTACATATCAATTACTCCATATTCCATAAATGTTATACTCACCCCCTTTTGTTAATTATTAAAAAGTGTAAAAAGCATTTTAACGACTGTTTAAGAGAATTGACATGAAATAATTTTATATCTATTTGATCAAAAGCTAAATTTCAATATCACGTTTAAATTGAAAACTTGTTCTTCTATTTAATTTTAATAAGTGTAATTTAAGTAGAATGATTGTGATCAAGTTTAAACAATATGAAATATAAAATACTGAATAAATTAAGGAGAATGATTGTGATCAAGTTAAAACAGTATGAAATATAAAATACTGAGTAAAGTAAAAAAAACTGATATATACATGTAACACAAAACACATTTTTTTAAAATTTGTTAAACAAGTATTTGGATAACTATTAAAAAAAAATTACTGCCAAATTAGTAAGTTAAAAACAATTGCTAAATGTGGATACATTAATTTGATCTCCATTTAAAACTTTTTAACGAGTTGTACAACATTGCTTTGAAACAAACAGTAAAACATTTAAAATATTGTAAGTCTCATGACACAAATAAAGTCATAAGTTTTAAACGTTTTTCCAGACCTCTAAAACTGTCTTACTGAATTCGTAATGAGTTATTTTCCAGTATGCATTAATATATTTCATGAAAGGTCCTTATACTATTAGAAAAAATAATTGAATTTTCTTTTGACTGTTTATCAGACAATCTGTTATATTAATTTTTAAAAATCATATTCATTGATAGCTGTGATAATTATTTTTTGTATGTCCTTTCCAACTTAAATGTTGTATTAAATATCTTTACACCTTGGTCTCCTTTTTGGGTGTATTTTGTTCAGACCCATAACTTGTAAAATGTATGTTTTTTTCATGATGATGATTAATGTTATTTGTCCATTTTAATAGGACAACTTAACTTTTGTATGTGCCATGACCTTCTGGTTTGGCCTTGAGTCCTCTGTTCTTCTTGCAAAAACTTAAACAATTTTTTTAAATATTTTTTTTTAGCGCAATCATATTTGTCTGTAATAATATATTTTTTTATAAGTGAATATTTAATGAAAACCGTCCAAGCATACATGTGATATATTCAGACAAAAGACCTTCCAATATTTTATCTTGTAGGTTATATTGAACAAGGATTATTTAAAAGTATTTTTCTATTTGTTTAACTCTTTAATATTCATGTGTAAATATTTTTTCTACAAATTAAAATGCCAAAACTGTTTTATATTAAAAATATTGCTGTCAATGTTTATCTGCATAAGACCAAAGAATCATTTATAATGAAGAAAAAAAGTTAAAAATTAAACAATTAGATCACCCTTGTTAGGAAAAGAATTCTAAAAACTAATATATACTGTTTTTCAACATATGCTGCCAAATAAAATTTTGTAAAGAGCCTGTTAGCCAGGAATTTTTTTCCACCACATTCTCATTAACAACCGCTTATAAAAAATTTAGAATTTTTTTTTATTGAATAACCATACTTAAAATGATTTTATATACAAATTTATTGATCTAGATAAGGTAGAAAACTCCGCCTCCACTGACTTCTTAACCGGAAAACTATTCATTACCACCTCAATGCTTAAAGCCAGTCATTTAAAAATAAATATTTTAACCCATTTCAAGATGATTTGGGGCTACTGTATATACATTTATTTAGCAGAATAACCTTTTTTTTCTATTTATCAATTACATAGCCATTAAGTAGAACTTAATTTGATTCCAGAATATATTTAATGTTTTATTTTAAAAAAAAACATTTACAACTATTCTATTTAACTTTAGTCATCCTTTGCACAATTTTATATGATATCATTGATTTAATAATTTAAATGGATTTTTTCTCCAAAAAGATAAATACTTATTTGATGAATAAAGAAAATGTAACATCAATAAAATGTGTTATATTTCTTATGTAGTTTTGCAGCTCAGTTATCACTGTAGCTAAATATACATAGAGATTCATGTCAAATATTGTTTATCTTAATCAAATTGTCTAATTTAGAGAGAATAGTGAGGTTAAATGGGGCTGCAGATGAGAAGACAAGAAATAAACTGAATGAACGAGTAACATTTACTTAAAGTTTTATGAAAAATAAATAATGAATCTAAATTGTTTTCTCTAAATACACTTGTGTTTATTGCCAAGGAACAGTTTGATTGCTCATCTATAGACAGAGTCTTAAAGAAAAAAGTCCATTTATAAATAGTAACATAATATCTTTTATGGCTCTCTTTGAGAGTTAGAAATGAAAGCTTGTGAGGCATACAAGTTTTTAGAAGTTTTTCTGATGACGTTGGTCTATGCACGCAGATGATAATACATGTATACACATACGATATTTATTGATTAAGCAGATGATAATACATGTATACACATACGATATTTATTGATTACGCAGATGATAATACATGTATACACATACGATATTTATTGATTACGGGGTGAACGGAAAACCAAAAATGCTTTCTAATAAAATGAAAACGAAATTTAAGTTTACAGTTTCTTTATTAAGGCTTGCACTTTTGTCATGACTTACTGTAAGTCAGCAAGCATTTTATCTAATAAAGTTTTCACAATCGAAATATTATATTCCAATCTTATTTAGTTTCAACCCAGTCTAGCATTTTAACGTCTGCCCCAGTGGCGTAACTAATTTAGGGGCAAACGGGGTGAGACCAATATCCTTAGCAACCCTTCCCACGAAAAAACACTGCAAAGGCAAAACAATTGTACCACTCTCAAGACACAAAGAACAAAAATCCCACCATTATTGGTTTAACACACCTCCCCCACCCTCTCTTAAATGATTACACTTTTTTTTTATAAGTCGTTTTAGGGACAAGGCAGATTTCTAGCGCCGTTTTCTACGTTCATCATGAATGAAAACAAGATAAACCCCTGTTACTCCAACTTGTCATACTACTCATACTGTCGGACAAGTTTCATATCGCCTATCTATGACGATCTTCGAGATTAAATGCTTTTAAATTATGAATCAGACTAATTTACAGGACTGTTTTAAATAGTATCATTTAATGCCAGCCGACAATTGTCTTTATTTGTTTTGATGGTTAATTGTTTAAAAATGAAATACTTAAATATTTGTTCGTTTTAGCATTGTCAGCAGTTTTGTTTAGGATTTTTAAATAAAATATAATCAAATAATAAAAATGAAATCGTCTTGAAAAACTTACTTATCCAGTGACGTAGCGTAGGTATGTGCCGCCCGCAGGGCCGGCGCCAGAGTATTTGGCACCCTAGGCGAACCTGTCGCACTGCGCCCTCCGCGCCCACGGCTACTAATTATTTAATTAATATTAACTTTCACAAAGGAATGCTATGCTGCCTTTTGTTTTAATTCGCATTTACATTCAACGGTGCCACCTCTGAGGCTTTCCCAGTAAGTAGTGGAGTAAAGCAAGGCTGCGTGTTGGCACCTACTCTATTCGCAATATTCTTTTCCATCTTACTCTAGTATGCCTTCAAGAACAACAGCGAGGGAATATACATACACACCAGAGCTGACGGGAGATTATTCAATATTGCCCGACTTAAAGCCAAGACCAAAATAAGGAAGATTTTGCTGCGCGAACTCTTATTTGCAGACGATGCCGCTTTAATATCCCACACAGCAGACGCCTGCAGAACATTGTATCCAGCTTCTCCGTTGCCTGCAAAGATTTTGGCCTGACCATAAGTATAAAGAAAACATTATGGCACAGGATGCTGCCTCTCTCCCGACAATCACCATTGACGACTGCAACCTGGATGCTGCTGACAGTTTTACTTATCTGGGATCAAACATCTCGAGCACCCTCTCATTGGAAGATGAGATAAGTAGTAGGATAGGGAAGGCAGCAACTGTTATGGCTAGACTGTACAAAAGAGTCTGGTCCAATGCCAAACTCAAAGCAAGGACTAAGCTGCAGGTATACCAGGCCTGCGTACTGAGCAAACTCCTCTATGGATGCGAGTCTTGGACCACCTATACCAGGCATGAAAGAAGGCTCAATAGCTTCCACCTCAGATGCCTGCGCCGCATCCTAGACATCAAATGGCATGAGAAAGTCCCCAACACAGAGGTCCTGGCTCAAGCAAGCATGAGTAGTATTGCAGCAATATTAAGCCAAAGACGCCTCCGTTGGCTTGGACACGTCAAGAGGATGCAAAGTGGTCGCATACCCAAGGATGTGCTTTACAGCGAGCTGGCGACAGGGAAAAGGTCGGTTGGTCGGCCATGTCTCAGATACGTGGACATATGCAAGAGAGACATGAAAGTAGCCAACATTGATATACAAAACTGGGAAAACCTGGCAGAGGATAGGTCCATGTGGCGGGCTATAGTGAAAGAAGGATCACTAAGAGCAGAGGAGAAAACTAGGGCAGAAGCAGTCGGGAAAAGAGCGAGGAGAAAGGCCAGGCAACACTGCCCCACTGCTTTCGTGTGTGTGTCATGCAGAAGAGACTGCCACTCAAGGATTGGTCTCATCAGCCACACCAAGAGCTGCAAATAATAAAGATAAATCTATCGTCTTTCGTAGACGGACAGATGCCATAGATTCAATAGAATCTATACATGTATAATCGTATATTATATATGGTATATTCGTATGTAATGTAATTTCAAAACTTTATTTTTCGCGCTTTTGCTTTAGCAAATTAATGTGGAGGCGAGTTCCATCAGTTCAATGTCTGTAGCAATATCATGTTCAATTGACAGAGTAGCTAGTCCAACAAGTCTTTCTTGTAGCATGGACGTTCGCAAATATGTTTTTATCAGTTTGAGCTTAGAGACGCTTCGCTCACCGCTAGCCACAGAAACTGGAAGTGTCAAGAGGATTCGCGGAGCTATAGCAGTGTTGGGGACACTATCTGTTAGATTATTTTTCAATATAAAGTTTAGTACATCCCGTGGCGATGTACACTTTGCAACTCGTCTTGAAATGGCTTTCGGTTCACTGCTTAGATCAACTGCATCAACATCTTTGGAGTCTCCATGTTGCAAAGCTTTCTGAAGATTCAAGCAATGTTCCATAACTTCCTTGCTAGTTTTATTCTGCAAACTGTGAACATCATAGAGGAAAACTAACACCGAACTAATTTTTTGCATCAGAGTGAATCTTTCTTCAACCGATTGTATTGCCGTGTCAAGAACAGCGAAGTAAAAGTTTACTTTGAATTTGTCTTTTGGATCCTGAATAGGTTCGTCGTCATCTCCTTCGTATGAAAATTATTTCTTCTTTCTTCTGATACGGGTTGGTTCTGGTTCGGAGAGTGCTGGTATCTCCAAATCGACTGCAATTTCAGCTGCATCTACCAGTGTTTTCTCAAATTCCGTGTCATTTGTGCGGTTTACGAGAAACTTCTTTGTTTCATCCAGATGATTGATGGCGCCATGTATATCTAATTCTTTTGCCTGAAGTAATTTACTAGTCATGTTGATCTCAAACAACACGTCATACCACACAACCAGAGAAACGACAAACTAAAAACTAGAAATGGCTTTTGCAATAACCCGTGCATCTGTCCGTGATGTATTACCAGATGCTCCTGTTAAATTTGTGTCATACGCAATCTCTGCCAGAGCATCGTATATATTACCAAGCTGATAACGAAGAGGTTTCAAAACATCAATTCGACTTTCCCATCTTGTTTCGCTCAGTGCTTTTACAGTGAGATTAGAAACATGTCGATTTAAAACTTCACAACAACGATTTGATGCAGAAACGAATACATAAACACGTTGCACTAGATCAAAGAAGGTTGTTGCTTCTAGGCAAAATTTTGCAGCATCATTAACAGCCAAATTCAAGGTATGTGCACAGCAAGGAACAAACAATACTTGGGGATTGACATCTAAAATTCTTTGTTGGACACCATCGTCTTTTCCCTTCACATTGCTGCCATTGTCATATCCTTGACCGCGTAAATTTTCGATAGATAAAGACATATCTTCTAACTGCCGAAGAATAGTTTCAGTCATACCAGCACCAGTTGTCTCCTTTAGAGGCACAAAACCCAAGAAATGTTCCTTTATAGATGCTGCTGCTGCAATCTCATTTTCTGGATTTGAAATCACATCCACAAAGCGAATGATCATGGTCATTTGTTCAACATGACCGGCATCTGGTGTGCAATCTAGAATTATTGAAAAGTACTTTGCACGAAGAGCAGATGCTAAAAATTTTTGTTTGATTGCATTGGATAAAAGGTGAATCAGTTGATTTTGTATGTCTTTAGATAATGTACGTGTGTCACATTGTCTCTAATCTTTCGAAGATGCCCATTCCCAGAAATTTGCCGCCCCAGAAATTTGCCGCCCTAGGCGGCCGCCTAGTGGTTAAACCGGCCCTGAAAGTACGTAGTATAAGACAGACATCTTTATTATATCAGTTGGTTATTATCTATCCAAATTTCTAAAGACAAGATATTTATGAAAATTGTGAAAATTGCAATTGTTTCCCCCCCCCCTCCTCCCATCTCCCACAACATATTACTCTTAAAAGTAAATAAATAAATAAACAATAAAATAAAATAGTAATTTTTAAAATCGTATAATTAAAAAGCTCGTAACTCAGTTTCAGCGTATGTCATTTTGTTTATTATCTTAATCCGCCCCAGGATATTTTTTCTATATGGAAAATGGCCATCTTCTGAAAAGATTTTACACCCCAGCGTTACATGTTTAAAACTTTCAATATTAAAACATAAAATATAACAGATCTGTTTTCTTGTTAAATTTTAAGGTTAAATAAAATGACATTGCTACTTTTAAACTGTAAACAATAGTAATCCCCCTTTCCGCGTCTTAATTGTCGTGAGTCGTGGAGATCTAGAGAGAATTTGTATGTGCCGTGAGTGATCAAAAAGTTATCGGAGCACTGGTTTAATGTAACTCCATCATGTAATATAAGTACTGTCATTTAGAAAAGTTATTACCACAAAAAAAATAATTAATTCAACATCTGGTCCTATTCATTTAAGGTCATCCCAAAATAATTTCTTTCATGTTGAATGGCGTCATCAGCCCTGAGCATAAGGTTCTTAATAGGTGTTCAAGGTAAACTCTCCAAGCCATTTTGTCCCATCCCCCCCAGTACCACCACAGGGGAACTGATAGCTTGGGGATTCCCGGAGTGGTCCCCTATTAGGGGACAGCCTGGGCACCCAGAAACTCGGTTCGGAGGTGCCTTCCACTAAATTAACCTCACAAAGGATGGGTGGATTTATATACTTTCTCTCTCTACGACCTCAGCACCACACCGGCTCGGCTTACGCGTCTATAAATTGGTTTTCTACAATGCGGCTAATCCGCTAAGGTAGCTGGGACGGAACTGTTGCCTTAGAGCAGTGTCTCAATACTGCCCGATGTCAAGTTGTAAAGGAATTGTATGACTCACAAGGCTTAAACTCAATAAGTCAAAACACCATCAGAAGAATATATCTTTTAATTGAAAAAAGAAATCCTTCAATACATAATAACAACACTTTGCGTGTTCTCCGCTACAAAACCGTCCCTCCAAGATATCTCTTTATTCACGTCATCTCCCACCACACTACGTCATACCAAGCATATGTCAAAATAGTGCGCACTGTGCAACAGTCTAACATTAGCGTTCCCAAAGCGGGAATACCCCATTAGACTATAACATTTCCCTGACACACGAATCAAATCATCGATGCAGTCTGCCACGTTCCCATCCTGCATCTCACTTCTGTGCGACAACTAGTAATCATGACCCTAAAATAATTAAAAGAGTTATTTGTGTAATTGTCTGAGGTGGAAAGGGAATGATAATTTCAATGAATCTGTCATTGTATTTTTTCCATAAACTATTTGACGAATGAGCCGTCTAGATTGGGTTTTGTCTAGTCTCGGGTAACAAGGAAAAAAATTGATCGGGTAAAGAATAATTGTCTGGCTGTCCGTTTCTGACCCCCATTTCAAGTCCAAAGCCAATGATTTGTTGACGTAGAATGGTCCTTATTTATTTTCAGGGCTCAAGATACAGGCTCCAAGCCAAAACGAGTTGGAGGTGGCTACACTTACTAGTGGCAAAGGAATGGGCTCTACTCACTGCCACTGGTCGAATGATGGACGTGCTAACAGAGCAGAAGAGACGAAATCTGTCGCCAAGTTGTTGAAAATATATATATATTTTTTTATAATTTTGGATAATTTTTATGATTTAACAGGATTTCATAAGCAAGGACTTTTTAAAAAAGGATTAACCTATTTGAATACTGGACTGCGACAGATGAGAACGTGTAAATAATAAGTTCTTTTGGTTTTATGAATACAAGCTTACTTCACTTGGCCAGACGTTACGAGTTGCTACAAACATTTATAGTGCTCAAAAAGAAAGGGGGGGGGTGAATGATGTTTACTGTATTTGACTCAAAAATCGGCTATTACATTACTACTATAACTAAACCAAATGGGTACACGTAAGCTCAAATTCTAATTTTAGTTTAAATCTTTTCAGAAAAATGCACATAAAATAAATCCACCCTCCTGTTAATATAACAATTATCAAATTCAAATCTGAAACCGATTCTAATAATCAAGTGTTCGATATATTATAAGCTGGGAAAGGTTTAAACCTAACCGATATTTCAACAGCCTTGTTTTATGTATCGGCATTTTATATGGGACAGGCCTAGTTACGACAGATTCTATTTGAGGTTTTTAAAAAAAAACTGATTCTTTGTATTTTTAGCAAACAGCATATCGTAGGGCCATGCATGGTAATAGAATGAATTTCATTTTTGCTGGAAGTACTACGCTTGACTGACTGACGCATGTACCACTGAGTTGTATGTTGTTATGTTTAAAAAAGTACAATACAACACGCGCTTGTCAAATTATATTTAAATGCGATAAGAACAATTACATATGCAGCCAGTGTGAGCAGAGCTGCTTTGGGTATAAGAGTCATAGGACCAGGGGTATTTAAATAGTTACATAGCGAGTTTTAATTCGAAGTGATACAATGCAATAACTTAAGGCAAATTAGTAAATCTCACTGTGTGACGCTGACGCGATTGGTTATAAGATTGGCTATAAGATTGGTTATAAGGTAGGTTATAAGATTGGTTATAAGATTGTTTATAAGGTTGGTTATAAGGTCGGCTATAAGATTGTTTATAAGATTGGTTATAAGGTCGGTTATAAGATTGGTTATAAGATTGGTTATAAGATTGGTTATAAGATTGGTTATAAGATTGGTTATAAGATTGTTTATAAGATTGGTTATAAGGTCGGTTATAAGATTGGTTATAAGATTGGTTATAAGATTGGTTATATTATTCTTTATAAGATTGTTTATAAGGTTGGTTATACGATTATAAGGTGGGATTCTTTAGATATGAGGGTTTTCATTAAGAATTTTTGCACTTAAATATTTTGCTTTTAAAATTTTAAATCAGTTAGTTAACATTCCCTCTATTAGAATTAGTGTGTCTCCATGGCCAAAACGAAAAGATTGTTCAGCCATGGTCGGAGAAACGAAATAGGGGGCGTAACTATTTGTGATGTCATGTTGGGAATTGAGTTACCTCATTAACGTATTGTTCTTTATCTTTGCACTAACTCTATTAATTTATCACGATAATGTATTTCCCATATGTATTAATGTTAAAAAATGTTTTAAATTGGGGGCCGTTCATAAATGACGTCACGCTCCAAGGGGGGGGAGGGGGGTCACACTTTTGTTACGATGCTTGACGAGGGGGAGGGAGGGGGGTTGAAGAAATGTGACGTCACATCAAAAGGGTAACTTTAAATAAAACTTCCACTGAAATATTTGGTGTCTTACAATTTATTTAATGAATTTTTTTAAAAATCAGGGCTTCTCAATGTGCCGGTCGGTAGGCCATCAGACGCTGGTTGGCGTAAGCTATCAAGAGACGAAAATTAAATCTAATAATAATCCTTAAGTTTGAGAACTCACAAGATAACGTATGAAATTGTTACACTGTGTCGTTTGATGTTGACATCAAAGCATTTGTGATGTAACCGCAGCTCCGTCGGCGAACTTTTTTGCCCGTTACCCCAAAATATACAAGTGTATGTTTGAGTTAACCCCCCCCCCAAACCGCCAGACTCTAGGTACTGCTCACATGACTCGGGGATTTGGGGGATCGTTGTTAGACACCCCCCCCCAAATGCTAATGGTGAGTTTTACAAGCATGACAAGTGTCCAAAAATGATCTGAATAGGATTATGTGTAGATATTTTAAGTCAAAACGACACGGAATATCCTTTTTTTTTAAAAAAGGGGGGGGGGTCTATTTGATAGAATTATAAACGTTTTAAGTTTGATATAATTATTCGGTTGGCTTTTGGTCAAACGCCCTGGCCATTCTAGATATAATGATAAATGAGCCCATTTAAAAGTTGTCAAGTATTCATTAACTTTATTTAATGCATCAAATTCTTGACATCGCAATTCGAGAGGAGCACAAAACAACTTTTCTTCTTAGCTCAGTTTTTAAGGCATTAATTTTAAATATCACAGAAAGGATACTTGATGCAGTCAAGTTTTGTGAATTCAGATTATTGTCACTCGTGTCAATATAAATGAAAGTAGGGTGGATTTAGGGGTCTTCGTATAGTAGGTAGGTAAGAAATCTACATAGTTGTCAAATTTTAAAAAAATGCATTTTCTGGAAGGAACCGGTTCAATAATGGGCATATATTCCAAGCGTTCACGTACACATGACGTATTTAAATATATCTAGTGGATTGTAGTGGATGTTATATGTCCCAAATGAGTCTGAATTACCCCCAAGAATTCCATTTTTGACCCCGGATGAGGTTATTTACCTCTGTTCGCCGACCTCTTTCTAACGGGATGCCCGTCAGTCAATTGAGGGATTTTAAAAAAATACATTTTAAAAATATCATTTTAAATATTTTTTTCTCAACAAAGACGTTAACCGTGATGATCAATAGTCAATGTTTAATTTGTATTCATTAAAATAAAATATAATCTAAGAATGTTAACACAGTTCGTTTTCTGAAGGCTGGTTAAACGTTTTGAAAAAAATGCTTCACGTGGGTTACGATATTACAATGTAGACCTTCACTAAATAAATAATAAATACTTAAATGACAATAAAAGGTATTTGAAACATACTTATTTTCAAATAGAAAATAAGGTGGTTTTCTCAAAGCTTTGAGACTTATTTTTAGAGGTGGGGTATAACTTTTTGTGACGACGCGTGACGAGGGGGGCGGAGGGGGTAAAAAATCGGCCAAAATTGCGTGACGTCATTTATGGACGGCCCCTTGTATCATATCTCCTTTCTTTTCAAATGTTAACATTGTACATAGTTGTTTCGGGTTCGTATTTTTAACTGCTGATCTACACTGTGTTAAATTGTTTTGGCAGCCATTAAACTAGCCACATGTGGCGACACGGCCATGTGTTTTTTTAGGTCTCTTTGGCTATTATTGTCATTTCATGTGGTATAACTTTAAAGCATGTATGTGCATTTTAATAAGTAGTAATTTTCTAATTTCTTAAATATTATAAAAGTGAAAATGTTATCTACAGGGTAAAACACCATTAAAAAACTTATACTCCAACAATATAGAAGCAGGCACGTGGTTTGGACTGTACACGCCTAAACCTAACCCTAACCCTAACCCTAACAGTATCTTCAACCAAACATTTAATCAACTCGACACATCATCAAAACAGCACTCCATCAAACCATAACACCATCAACTCAAAAACACCATCAGCCATGACACCATAAACATATGACGACATCAACCCAAGTCAACATTAACTCAGGACACCATTAACCCATGAGACCATCAACCAAGGTCAACATTAACTCAGGACATCATTAACCCATGAGACCATCAACCCAGGTCAACATTAACTCAGGACATCATTAACCCATGAGACCATCAACCCAGGTCAACATTAACTCAGGACATCATTAACCCATGAGACCATCAACCCAGGTCAACATTAACTCGGGACACCATTAACCCATGAGACCATCAGCCAAGGTCAACATTAACTCAGGACATCATTAACCTACGAGACCATAAACCCAGGTCAACATTAACTCAGGACATCATTAACCCATGAGACCATCAACCCTATGGCATCCGTCCATCCTCATGGGATGATGGCGTTTCCTCCTGCTCCTCTACCCCCCTTCCCCTTTCTCCTGGCCCTTTTCTCCTCGCTCTTGACTGTAAGGGAAGCTTCCGCGACTTGGATGCCCTCGCGTACTTTAGCCCGCCAGGAGGTGCGCTCCTCAGCAATGGTTTCCCACGTTTTATGGTCTATCTGCGCCAGACTCATGTCTTTCTTGCAGACATCCTTGAAGCGCAAGCAGGGGCGTCCTCTCTTCCGCATACCAGTTGCCAGCTCACCGTAAAGCAGGGCTCTTGGAATGCGCTCCGAGTTCATCCTGCGGACATGTCCCAGCCACCGCAGGCGCCTCTCACTCAGGATTGAGTGCATGCTCAGCATATGACTCCTTCTGAGTACCTCGACATTCGTTATCTTGTCCTGCCACTTGATGTGCAGAATCCTGCGCAAGCATCGTAAGTGGAAGCTGTTGAGTTGCTTTGTTTGTTTGGCATAGGTCGTCCAGCACTCGCTGCCATAGAGGAGTGTGCTGAGCACGCAGGCCTGGTACACAGTGATTTTCGTCCTAGCAGTGAGCTGTGCATTGTTCCACACTCTTTTATTCAGCCTAGCCATTAATGATGAAGCCTTGCCGATTCTGGTTTCAATTTCCTTTTCCAGGGAGAGTGTGCTTGTGATGTTACTGCCAAGGTAGGTAAAATCATCGACGACATCCAAGGTGTTTCCCTCAATGGAGATTGCTGGGAAGCAGTCAGTTCCTTGTCTCATAATGTTGGTCTTTTTGAGGCTTATCGTTAGACCAAAATCCTTGCATGCCTCTGAGAACTTGTCGACCAAAAGTTGGAGACCTATCTCTGAATGTGAGGTAAGGGCTGCGTCATCCGCGAAGAGCAACTCTCTAATTAAAACATTTTCCACTTTTCTCTTTGCACGGAGACGGCTGATGTTGTACAGATTTCCATCCGCCCTGGTATGGATGTTTACACCCTCGAAACAGTCCTCGAATGCATGACGCAGTAGCATCGAGAAAAAGATACCGAAGAGTGTTGGAGCCAGTACACAGCCCTGTTTGACTCCGCTACAAACTGGGAAGGGTTCTGAGGTGGCACCATCGAAGAGCACTGTGCTGTGCATATTGGTGTGGAAGGACTCGATGATGGAGAGAAGCCGCGGCGGGCATCCTATTTATTCCAATATACGTAGCAGACCCTCACGGCTGACCAGGTCAAATGCCTTTGTTAGATCTATGAAGGCAACAAAGAGGGCTTTCTGTTGCTCCCGACATTTCTCTTGTAGCTGATGGAGTGAGAAGATCATGTCCATTGTTGACCAGCCAGCCCGAAAACCGCATCGTGATTCTGGGTAGGCATTATGCGCCAGAATTTGCAGGCGTGCAAGGATCACTCTGGCAAAAGCCTTTCCCACAATACTCAGTAAGGAGATACCACGATAGTTATTGCAATCGCTGTGATCTCCTTTGTTCTTATAAAGCGTAACTATTTTGGCGTCACGCATGTCCTGTGGGATGTGACCGCGTTCCCAGCAATCGCATATGAGTTCGTGCAGAGGCTTCAGTAGTGCTGGCTGGCCGTGCTTAAGGACTTCTGCAGGAATGCCATCGTTGCCTGGGGCCTTCCCATTTCTCAGATGATCGATAGCCCTACCAAGCTCCTCTATTGACGGTGGAGCATCAAGCTGATCTAGAACTGGTAGATCTGGTATTCTTTCTATGGCAGAGTCAGATACTACATTCTGTGTCGCATAGAGTTCTAGATAGTGCTCAGTCCAGCGCCGCATCTGCTTGTCTCGTTCTGTGATCATCTCACCTGATTTTGTCTTGGTTGGAGCTGACTTTGAAGTTGTGGGCCCAGTGGCCTTTTTTATGCCTTCGTACATTTGTTTAATATCTCCCTGATCAGCAGCAGATTGAATGCTTTTGCATAATTCCACCCAATAAGTGTTAGCGCAAAAACGTGCAGTCTTCCGGGCTGTGTTTCTGGCATTTCTGAGACATTTCAGGGTGTCAGGTCCTGGGGAAGCTTTGTAGGCCAGTAGAGCTTTTATGTTTGTCTCCGTCACGGGATTCATTGTAACCCAGTGGGCCTCAAACCAATCTGCATTTTTTCTTTCCTTCCTCCCGAGGACGGCAAGAGAGGTGTTGTAAATAGTGTCTCGAATATGGAGCCAATTCGCATCGATTTGTTCTGTCCCTATAGCATCATGCGGATTGGGGATTTCTTTCTGCGAGGTGTTGGCTTTAAGAGCTTCCTCAAGCTTGGTGTTAAGTTGATCACTTATCTCAGGGCAGTTGATATTCTGCATGTTGATGCGAGTTTTACCCTTGCTCTTTGAGTGACACAATTTCTTTGGTATTAATTTGATTCTGCTTGCGACCAAAGAGTGGTCTGTGTCACAGTCGGCACTGTGGTAACTGCGTGTTTGGAGCACACTGGCCAGATCAGATCGCCTGGTGAGAACCAGATCAAGCTGGTGCCAGTGCTTGGAGCGGGGATGTCTCCAAGACACTTTGTGGATGTCCTTGCATTTGAAGAATGTGTTAGTTACACACAGATAGCTCGAGCAGTCGCTGGCCGTTGTTATTAATTTTACCAATGCCATGTAAGCCAATGCTGGTGGACCAGGCTTTGTGATCTGCACCTACCCTGGCGTTGAAGTCACCGAGGAGGTATAGACTCTCATATGTGGGAATATTTGCTACTGCGGAGTCTAGAGCCTCATATAAGTTGTCTTTTAACTCTTCTTCGGAGCAGAGAGTTGGTGCATACAGGCTGAGGATATGGGCTGCGCCAGATGATGTTGAAAGTTTAATGCCGAGTATCCTCTCAGTGCCAAGTACCGCCAGTTCAACGTATGACATAAGAGAGTTTTTTTATGGCAAAACCAACGCCATGCTGCCTTGGTCTGTCTGATGGTAGTCCTTGCCAGACAAATGTGTAGTTGGCCTCAACCACTTTGCCGTTTTCAGCCAGCCGCGTCTCCTGTAGACATGCAATGTCGATGCCGAGACGGGAAAGTTTCCTGTCAATGACCGCTGTCTTCCTTATATCTTCCGCACATGAGAGGTCAGAGTTAAAACCAGTGCAGAGGGTTCTGACATTCCAGCTTGCTAAACGAAGTGCTGGTAACTTCTTTCTTATTTTTACAGTTGGTGCTTGGGTTTATGGCTTGCTTGTTGAGTTGATCACTCTGAGCCCCATGCACCCAATGGGGCAGGCAAGCCATGACGGAACATCACCTTACTGGCTGGGGGCTGCCCAGCTTAAGGCGGGCGGTAGATGCTCAGTGAGACATGGCGATCTCTCCCACCGTCTGGAACGACCCCTGGCGCCTAGCTCTACGCCAATTGAGCAATGGCTTATAACCGGTAACTGCCGCTCCACGTGTTGTGGCTACGCTTTGCGGCCAAGCTGGAGTGACCTCTCCAGGATTGGGTCGAGGAGGTAGAGAAGGGAAAAAAAAACAGAAAAAAAAACCATCAACCAAGGTCAGCATTAACTCAGGACATCATTAACCCATGAGACCATCAACCCAGGTCAACATTAACTCGGGACACCATTAACCCATGAGACCATCAGCCAAGGTCAACATTAACTCAGGACATCATTAACCTACGAGACCATCAACCCAGGTCAACATTAACTCAGGACATCATTAACCCATGACACCATCAACCCAGGTCAACATTAACTCAGGACACCATTAACAACATTTGATGATCAACCAAGGTCAACATTAACTCAGGACATCATTAACCCATGAGACCATCAACCCAAGTCAACATTAAATCGGGACACCATTAACCCATGAGACCATCAACCCAGGTCAACATTAACTCGGGACACCATTAACCCATGAGACCATCAACCCAGGTCAACATTAACTCAGGACACCATTAACCCATGAGACCATCAACCCAGGTCAACATTAACTCGGGACACCATTAACCCATGAGACCATCAACTCAGGTCAACATTAACTCGGGACACCATTAACCCATGAGACCATCAACCCAGGTCAACATTAACTCGGGACACCATTAACCCATGAGACCATCAACCCAGGTCAACATTAACTCAGAACACCATTAACCCATGAGACCATCAACCCAGGTTAGCATTAACTCGGGACACCATTAACCCATGAGACCATCAACCCAGGTCGACATTAATTCAGGACACCATTAACCCATGAGACCATCAACCCAGGTCAACATTAACTCGGGACACCATTAACCCATGAGACCATCAACCCAGGTCAACATTAACTCGGGACACCATTAACCCATGAGACCATCAACCCAGGTCAACATTAACTCGGGACACCATTAACCCATGAGACCATCAACCCAGGTCAACATTAACTCGGGACACCATTAACCCATGAGACCATCAACCCAGGTCAACATTAACTCGGGACACCATTAACCCATGAGACTATCAACCCAGGTCAACATTAACTCAGGACACCATTAACCCATGAGACCATCAACCAAGGTCAACATTAACTCAGGACATAATTAACCTACGAGACCATCAACCCAGGTCAACATTAACTCAGGACATCATTAACCCATGAGACCATCAACCAAGGTCAACATTAACTCAGGACATAATTAACCTACGAGACCATCAACCCAGGTCAACATTAACTCAGGACATAATTAACCTACGAGAAAATCAACCCAGGTCAACATTAACTCAGGACACCATTAACCCATGAGACCATCAACCAAGGTCAACATTAACTCAGGACATAATTAACCTACGAGACCATCAACCCAGGTCAACATTAACTCAGGACATATTTAACCTACGAGACCATCAACCCAGGTCAACATTAACTCAGGACATCATTAACCCATGAGACCATCAACCCAGGTCAACATTAACTCGGGACACCATTAACCCATGAGACCATAAACCCAGGTCAACATTAACTCAGGACATCATTAACCCATGAGACCATCAACCCAGGTCAACATTAACTCAGGACACCATTAACCCATGAGACCATCAACCCAGGTCAACATTAACTCAGGACACCATTAACCCATGAGACCATCAACCCAGGTCAACATTAACTCATGACACCATTAACCCATGAGACTATCAACCAAGGTCAACATTAACTCAGGACATCATTAACCCATGAGACCATCAACCCAGGTCATCATTAACTCGGGACATCATTAACCCATGAGACCATCAACCCAGGTCAACATTAACTCGGGACATCATTAACCCATGAGACCATCAACGCAGGTCCACATTAACTCAGGACATCATTAACCCATGAGACCATCAACCCAGGTCAACATTAACTCAGGACATCATTAACCTACGTGACCATCAACCCAGGTCAACATTAACTCAGGACAACATTAACCCATGAGACCATCAACCCAGGTCAACATTAACTCGGGACACCATTAACCCATGAGACCACCAACCCAGGTCAACAATAACTCAGGACACCATTAACCCATGAGACCATCAACCAAGGTCAACATTAACTCAGGACACCATTAACCCATGAGACCATCAACCCAGGTCAACATTAACTCAGGACACAATTAACACATGATACAATCAACCAAGGTCAACATTAACTCATGACTCCATTAACCCATGAGACCATCAACCCAGGTCAACATTAACTCAGGACACCATTAACCCATGAGACCACCAACCCAGGTCAACATTAACTCAGGACATCATTAACCCATGAGACCATCAACCCAGGTCAACATTAACTCGGGACACCATTAACCCATGAGACCACCAACCCAGGTCAACAATAACTCAGGACACCATTAACCCATGAGACCACCAACCCAGGTCAACAATAACTCAGGACACCATTAACCCATGAGACCATCAACCTAGGTCAACATTAACTCAGGACACCATTAACCCATGAGACCATCAACGAAGGTCAACATTAACTCATGACTCCATTAACCCATGAGACCATCAACCCAGGTCAACATTAACTCAGGACACCATTAACCCATGAGACCACCAACCCAGGTCAACATTAACTCAGGACATAATTAACACATGAGACCATCAACCCAGGTCAACATTAACTCATGACTCCATTAACCCATGAGACCATCAACCCACGTCAACATTAACTCATGACTCCATTAACCCATGAGACCATCAACCCAGGTCAACATTAACTCATGACTCCATTAACCCATGAGACCATCAACCCACGTCAACATTAACTCATGACTCCATTAACCCATGAGACCACCAACCCAGGTCAACATTAACTAAGGACATCATTAACCCATGAGACCATCAACCCACGTCAACATTAACTCAGGACACCATTAACCCATGAGACCATCAACCCAGGTCAACATAAACCCATAACATTTTTTAACCCAGGATATTATTAACCCAGGAAATCTTCAACCCAGGACACCATCAACCCAGGAAACAGCCAACCCCAAGAGCCCAGCAAACCAACACGTCATCACCAATATAACCCAGCATCACATCAACCAAAACACAGCATCAATATAAACCTCATCAAACAATGTTTTATATTTAAATGATCGCATGACACCTCCTCACCTTTACACAAATTTCCAATTTTTTCCCCGCTCCCTTGGCTCATTTCATCCTATGTATCATACTTACCTCCCTTGCAGCTGCGAACTCATAAAAATACGCGAATGAAACTGAGCCCCTTCTTACTTTTGGGGGTTAATCGTAACATTACTTCCTGAATGATAGATGTCAAATCTATTTAGTCTGGTGTATGACGCTGAAAGAAAAATAATCCATCAATCAAGATTAGGTAAAAAGATGTATGTACAATGAGGTTCGATAAATCTTGAATTTAATAATAATAATAATAATTTATACTTTATATAGCACTGTACCCCAGTAAGGAACTGGGCTCACAGCGCGCTTTACGTGTAGCATAAATTATAATTTTAAAAACCCATTCAACACAAAGTTTTTGAATATAAATCCTTTATGTACGAGACGTAACTAAAAGAATGTTCATTATAATACGCAGCGCAAGACCATCAAAAAATACAAAATTGCAGTTGTGTCGTAAAACATGTTTAATATAATGCGCACCGATCAGGAATATGTTTATAAAAAGAGTTGTCAATAAAATACGCACCATGACACTATCTCAAAAATTAAACATGATACATAGAGATAAATAAAATAATCTAAAAATTCAATAATTCAATTACAGTACATGCGATCGATCTGAAATTTCGATACATCGTTTTTATCATCGGTACAAAACTGCCTGCAAAATTTCAGCTCGCTTGCTTACGAGAAAGTGGGTTAAAAATTGATCCAAAATTTTGGTGACAAGCAAGCAAGCAAGCAAACAATCAACCAACCAAACAGAAACCACGAGTTAATATAAATGATTTAAAAATATGACGCTACACAGTGCTGAGATTTATTTATATTTTTAATACAGATGTTTAAACTGCTACCATGGTAAGCCTCCACTTTCTTAGATTGGTGTCGTAACAAAGTAGAGTTTTAAATGTTTTACCAACAACACTGCGGCATGGCCCGCCATCTTCTCCGTAATCGCCTTGTAGTAAACAAAGGCGCTCAGTTTGTTTCCAGAAACCGCTGCACATGTTTGCCATGCGGCGCTTACAAACGTGCTCCAACGGCTTTGTTTGTTTATCTCAATTCTTGAAGCCTTTGGGAAAGCAGGAGAAAGCTAGGACGCTAAGACACGAAGCATTCTGAGAACCACCGTGCTGTAGTACTTCTTCTTTTCTAACATTATGATCTTACGAGTTATGTTATGGAATGTGTTGAGTTAGGTCTGCAGATAGCCGTCTTCCTCTCTATGGCAAAAACTGCCTCAAGCAGTATCAAAGAACGGACAGCGATATCGACGTTACGTCAGCTCATTTCTTTTACTAGAACAACAATTCATACTTGTTAAATCCTTTATATTAACTCATGGTGTCTGGTTGATTGTTTGCTTGTCGAAAAACTTTGGATCGATTTTTAACCCAATTCCTCGTAAGCTAGCGAGCTGATATTTTGCAGGCAGTTTCGTAACGATGATAAAAACGATGTTTTAAACTGTCAGATCGATCGTATGTACCGTATTTAAATTATTGAATTTTTAGTTTATTTTATTTATCTCTATGTATCATGTTAAATATTTGAGATAGAGTGTCGCGGTGCGTATTATATTGAACGACATTTTTTAATACTTTCCCGTTGCGCGATTCGGTGCGTCTTAATTATATGGACGATAATTTTTAAAAATATATTCCCGATCGGTGCGCATTATATTAAACATGTTTTACGAGACATAACTAAAATTTTGGATTTTTGGATTGTCTTGCGCTGCGCACTAAAAAGAAAATTCTTTTAGTTATGTCTCGTACATAAAGGATTTATAGTAAAAAAACTTGTTTTTTTTACGGGTTTTTATTATTTTATTACTGTAAATAAATTGCGTTATATTAAATTGTTTTAATTCCTAGCATTCAAATGTGTTGTTCACAAAGATTTGTTTTAAAAAAATGTATCCTTGAAAATTAACTTTGCAAGGGGTGACATGGTGATCAACAATAAATGGCTTTAGATAAGGAATTAGAGTTCTTGGAGATCTCTCGAGTACTGTAATTATTGCTCAATTTTTACTAAAATACTGTATTTTTAAATCCCTTATATTAACTTCACCGCCGTCTCTGTCTCTCTGTCTCTCGTCATCTCATGGGCGGGCGGAAAAACAAAAGTAAAAAATGACCCACTTTCCGTGAATCGATCCAGCTGAAATTTGGCACACAGACCCGTCTCACCTAACAATGCATCGTATCAAAATTTCAGATCGATCGAACGTACCGTAATTAAATTAATGCATTTTTAGTTTATCCTTATATGAGGTATGTAATTCAAATTCACGGTTTGTTATTGTTTTTTTGCCACGTGAAAGTTTGAGCTGACGCATTGAGGCGACCCAACGAAGCGACGGGGTGCTTTTGTTTACATTTTACGTGTCACGCTGAGCTCGGTCAAGCGAATCGGTGACCAGACTTTTCCCCTCTCCCCCTCCCACCCACCCCTCCCCCCCCCCTAGGGTTATGAAGCAAACTTGAGTTAAGACAGATTCAGTCTGTAAATGTTTGAAAATAATCAATACTGTTAGTTATGTCTCATATATAAGTGATTTATAGTCAAAAACTTTGTTTTTACGGGTTTGTTTTTTAAATCCTTTATATTAACTCGTGGTGTCTGGTTTTATGACACAACTGCAATTTTGTATTTTTTGGATGATCTTGCGCTGCGTATTATAATGAACATTATTTTAGTTACATCTCGTACATAAAGGATTTATAGTCAAAAACTTAGTTTTTTACGTTTAAAAAAAATTAAATCCTTTATATTAACTCGTGGTGTCTGGTTGCTTGCTTGTTGCAAAACTTTGGACCGATTTTTAACACACTTCCTCGTAAGCTAGCGAGCTGAAATTTTGCAGGCAGTTTCGTACCGATGATAAAAACGATGTATCAAAATTTCAAATCGATCGCATGTACTGTAATTAAATTATTGAATTATTGGATTATTTTATTTATTTCTATGTATCATATTAATTTTTGAGACAGAGTGTCGCGGTGCACATTGTATTGAACAATCTTTCTCTCGCGCAATAAGGTGCGTATTTTATGACAACACTTTATATAAACATATTCCTGATCGGTGCGCATTATGTTAAACATATTTTACGACACAACTGCAATTTTGTATTTTTGTATGGTCTTGCGCTGCGAATTATAATGAACATTCTTTTAGTTACGTTTCGCACATAAACGATTTATAGTCAAAAACTTGTTTTTTACGGGGTTTTTATTATAATTTAATTCGATTTTTCCTTGGGCGTCTGCAATTTCTATTAGATTTCTAATATAATCTCTTCTTCTAAATAAATGGCCGATCAGGGACGGATCTGGTTGTTTTTTAACATTTCCCTAAATCTCAAACTTCAATTATTTTGTGCACCTATTTGTCAGTGACTTCGTTGATAGAAAAGAGGGGCGGGGAATTGGCTTTTGAGTTTATCTCAACCAGTGATATCCTCTCTTGTGACGCCCAATGTAAAAACAAAATTGTGGAGTTTCTTTCCCAAAGTGCTCAGCGGTGTCAGCCTTAGTGCGCATTAAAAGTATATGAACCCATTAAAGTTCACAGGTACATTTTAATTGTTCTTCATTTCTTTTATTAGAACAAATAAACCAAGCGAGCCTCGCTTATTATGTGATTATTTTTTCAAGATTATTAATGTGTATTTTAGGCTGATGTATAGGGGCGTCCAAGAAAATGGGTGGTGGAAATGATTTTCTTGTAGTTTGAATCGTTTCCAGACCACTTTTGTAAATGTAGCGAAACAAACCCTTGGTCCATTCGCTGGTAAACGAAACAAATACTTTTTTTAAAAGTTTAGTGTGTAATGGATAAGCGTAGGACGCAATAATCTTCTGTATAGAAGTAGCGTCTGTCAGAGATAAGGTAAGATAAGATTTGGCCATTCCTTACATGACTACATTTACAATTGATTCAGAGATTTACAAATTTTAATGTCACTCTAAAATGTTCACTTCATATAGAGGACTCCTGTGTGGATAATGAAAACGCATTTTTAATAGAATGATCTCAGATTTTATCTTTTAAACGTGTCATTTTAAATGATTATAAATAAATTCTTAATAATTTGTAAAAATAATTTAATGACACAAGCATGTTATTGCGATGTAAAGGAAAAGAAGTAAAACATCGCATTCCTCAAAACTGCTTTTTGGTGCCCTAAAGGGACGTGCGTAACTCATCGACTGCACAGCACTAGTGATAAGACATGGGCGGCACACACATCTCGTATTCTGGTCTCTCACTGGACGCTGACAACGTCTTGGTTTATAGAGTTTCATCAGCATAGAAAACATTCAAAGAAGAAATAATTGCAGGAAATATTTTTTTATTATTACTAGATCTCCCTCTGATTACAGCAAAGCCTTTCTGAGGGCGTTGAAATCTTGAGATAAAGCAGAAAAACAAAATTATAGAGTTAAAGCATTTGTTTCTTGTGGCTCAAAGGAAATAAATAAAATCTGCCTGATTTTATCACATTTAAATTCTTAAACATTACAACATTAATTACTAATCGATATTTTAAAAGGCTTTTGACCCCAATGCCAGATATCTTCTCCATGTTACATGGTTAATCGTAGTGACACCCGTGTATCGGTCGATACTGTACCGTATTTACGCGTGCTGACTAATCGTTTAGATTTTGCTTGTTGTGAACCTACAATTTGAAAAGTTGAAAAGAATTATTATTATTTATTATTATAAAGGGGTTCTCGGAAGAGTAAAAAGCTGAACAAACTGGAATTTGCAGGGCGCCTAAGGCGCCCACTTTTTTCAAAATCTCACGTAACCTATCCTTGTTTGATAAATACGAGATATTAAACTTACTGAAATGTACACGAAGTATTTTATAATTGTTTGGTTAATTGACGACATATAATATTTTACGGCGAGAAATAAATAAAATGATTATTGTTTTACGTCTATATATATTTTTTTTCAATTTAAAAAATAAATTTCTGTTTTAACTGCACAATGTCCCTCAGCGTTACGGAGACAGACAGACAGGGACTTGGGCTTTTATATTGTTTATTTAACAATATATGTTTATATATTATAAATATATATAATTTCATAAATGAAGCGAATAACACTGCTAAGAGCGCACGTGGGAAGGAAATGTTGATAGGCTATAAGTAAATGTTAAGGGCCTACTACATTCAGGCGCGGTTCGTACCCAGTTTAGATTTTTTGAGGAGGGTCCATCAATAGAGAACACCGAACACGTTACAGGATATACGAAAGAAAAACAGACTGGTGAAAGAAAACAAACTGGTGATAAGAAATAAAAAAGCGTGTTTTAGATAGATACAGACGCTAAAAATATGAAGAAAAAGGGAATAAAGGAGATAAATACAGAAAAGAGAAAGTAAGATAGATACATAGAGAGAGAGAGAGAGAGAGAGAGAGAGAGAGAGAGAGAGGGGAGAGAGATAGAGAGAGAGAGTGTGTGTGTATGTGTCTAGTCTCAATGTCTACTCTGTCTCTCTTAGAGACATATAGGGATGAAAGAGAGTGCATGCATAGTGGGCAAGCTATAAGACATAAAGGATGGAGTGTGAAGCAAACAGCAGTTAAATTGTAAGACACGTCAGAAAGATAGCTAATAAAAATTAAATACAGAGGAGTTATAATCACAAGAAAGGAAAGAAATGCAGACTGAAGTGATTTAATTAATGACGTTCGGTAGAAGGAGTATATCGAAAATTGCATTTAAATTAACACACGTGAGAAAAAAATGTTGCAGCAGAGATGCCTGTAATATTTGAGGTAATTAGAGGAGAGAATAAGCCCAAGAAGGAATGGAGGGATAAGAAGGAGAGAACATTTGTTATTGTAAGGTGGTAATTTGAGATTAAATAAATATTTAAAAAAATTATTATAACTCATGCGATGGAGTATATATAAATTGAAAAAAATAAAGATGGAAGAAATTTTCTTTAATGTACTTTAAATTCTCGCGAAAGCTAAATTAATGAAATAAAAATCCTTTTAGCGAAATTCTATAATATAAACATGCAGTACATGCAAGTTATATGTAACGTAGTTACATAATTTTATAGTATAGGTTTTTCAGATACATTATTTTAAAATCCGTAAGGTTACTAGCCTACAGCATATGTAATATAGAGTGAATTTAGATTTAGGTGAAAGAGAAGAAATAACAACTCTAATGACAACAGTATTTAAACATATATAACATCGTCGCATACCGTCCAAGACCTGACCAAATCTGATATCCGATCCCGATTTCCTCCTAGACGAAAACAACAACTTGTTTTCGAACTTTCTGGAGATAGATTTAGTTGTTTGTTTTCATCTTCTCGCACCATTTTGTTGATCTTGACAACTGCCATGACTCGGGTAACCACAGATTCACCTTATCGCCGGTCCCATCTCACTAAGCGACAACCGACGTTCACTTGTCACTAGTCAGATTCTTATCATTGGGTTTACGGCCTTTCATTCCCTCCAAAACGATACGCGGAAAGTCTTGTGTTGGCCGTCAAACCTGATAATCGATTACATAATTGTTTTGACCGAAATTTTAGTTCGGGTCACGGTTTTGTACATATTCTTTTTCCTTTTTTTTCTTTTTCTTAAATTATATTTACATCTTTGTTTCCAACTCATTAATTGATGTTTTTAAAAATAGTGTTAGGTGTCTAGTGGTCTGCACTTTTTTGTGTGTAATTTTTGGATTGCTTTTATTAGGTCTGGAATTGAAAAACATTCTTTACCAATGGGTCAAGGAAAGAAATTGTTTGTTTCCCATCCATACCTTATCCTTTTTTTCCCCAAGGGAGAAAATTAAAAACTTTTGAAATTTATAATTGTGAAGTTTATTCAATAACCATAAGAAGAGGAAAACAACTCCAAATATCAAAATGAAAAACAAGTATAAAAAATGATGGAATAAAATATTTAAAGAAAGGAAAACAAACACTTTGTCAGCATTTAAAACTGTAATAAGAATGCAGGACTAGACATAAACCATAGATAAGCGTAGGACGCAATAATCTTCGGTTTAGAAGAAGCGTCTATAACAGATACGGAGGATATATCGAGATATTGAAGGATGAGACAAAGATAAGGCAAAACTGGCTCAAGATGCGCCACTATTACGCCTATTATTGAGCGACAACTTTTAGCTACCTGATTTAGATTCGTTTCCCAATGACACTGGTCAGATGCAGCATTCACTACACACACACACACACACACACACACGCACGGACGCACGCACGCACGCACGCACACACACACAAAAACCAATCAAACCACACGCACAATGTCTAAAAATGTATTTCATTACTGATTACAGTTTATATTTTTAAATCATTTATATTAACTCGTGATGTCTAGTTGCTTGCTTGCTTGCTTGCGCCCTTGCTTGTCGCCAAAACTTTGGATCGATTTTTAACCCACTTCCTCGTAAGCTAGCGAGCTGAAATTTTGCAGGCAGTTTCGTACCGATGATAAAACAATGTATCAAAATTTCAGATCGATCGCATGTACCGTAATTAAATTATTGATTTTTTTAGTTTATTTTATTTATTCCTATGTATCATGTTATTTTTTGAGATAGAGCGTCGTGGTGCGTATTATATTGAACATACTTTCTGTCGCGCAATAAGGTGCGTATTTTATTGACAACACTTTTCATAAACATTTTCCTGATCGGTGCGCATTATATTAAACCTGTTTTACGACACAACTACAATATTGTATTTTTTGGATGGTCTTGCGCTGCGTATTATAATGAAAATTCTTTTAGTTACGTCTGGCACATAAAGGATTTAGTCAAAAACTTGGTTTTTTACGTTTTTAAAAAATTAAATTATTTATGTTAACTCATGGTGTCTAGTTGCTTGCTTGCGCCCTTGCTTGTCTCCAACATTTTGGATCGATTTTTAACCCACTTTCTCGTAAGCTAGCGAGCTGAAATTTTGCAGGCAGTTTTGTACCGATGATAAAAATGACTTATCAAAATTTCAGATCGATCGCATGTATTGTAATTAAATTATTGAATTTTTAGGTTATTTTATTTATTTTTATGTATCATATTATTGTTTGAGATAGAGTGTCGCGGTGCGTATTATATTGAACAACCTTTCTTTCGCGCAGTAAGATGCGTATTTTATTGACAACACTTTTTATAAACATATTCCTGATCCGTGCGCATTATATTAAGCACGTTTTACGACACAACAGCAATTTTGTATTTTTGGATGGTCTTGCGCTGCGTATTATAATGTATATACTTTTAGTTATGTCTCGTACATAAAGGACTTATTGTCAAAAACTTGGTTTTTTATGGGTTTTTTTATTAAACAAAATACGTTTCCATATTTCCCGAACTTATCTAAATTAACCGTTTTCACTGGCCTATGCATGTTATTTATACAATAGATCTTCGTAAAATAACGGAGGCTCTAAATTACCTAATGGCAGCAGTAATTTCAGTACTAAGCTACTTGAAATTAAAAATAAAAACATGAATGCAGGGATTTTCTTTGTGCTGAGGGGAAGCTTCATTGATAAAAAAATTCATCGACAGAAACATTTTTAAAAAAAATAAATAAACACAAATAAATTTTTTTTTAAAAAAAGCGATTGTCTCTACACGACGCATTCTTCAACGAACACTCAATCGATATAACTGGATATCGTATAAAACAATTAGCTGTAATTTAAAATCCATTAGTTCAACAAGCTCAATTCCTTTTCGAAATTCTGAAATATTTTGTCTAGTTTTTAATTGTGTAAAATTATCTTTGCTTGTGTTTTTTTTTCAATGATAACAAAAATTTCAATGTCTTTTTTTTCCGCTCAACCCCACAATTTCCAATAAAGAAAAAAGTGCCCTGGTAATAAAAAGTATTGTGTTGTTGTTGTTGTAGTGATTTTAGTTGAAATACCGAAAGCCTGCAGAGTTTTGAGATTGGTAACAGGGTTATTTGTTCACCCATGCCTTGGATAAATAAGGCCGATTAGTGTTTTACACCACTCGTTGATCGTTGCTCAGAATCCAGAGATATTTTCTGTGATAGTGCCTCCAACTTTGTTGATATTCGCTAAAACAAGAACAAGAGCAAGTAGGGTGCAAATGAGCATGGCCAATGACCCTCGCTGGGATCGACCAATCAAGCGAAGTGGGTTATAAAAATGGTGGGGGGGTGAGCATGTTTAGAGACCAACAATGCTTCTTGCGTTCACCTTCGTTGTTCTTTTCACAGAATAACATGTTGTTCATAGTGTAGTGGTTATCACGTCCGCCTTACACGCGGGAGGTACTGGGTTCAAGCCTCAGCGGAAACAATTTTTTTAAAATTTTTAAAAATGTTTGTCTGCGCCCATCCTTTTTCCCCCTGTTTTGCCAACATAGCTGACCATCTCTAGGGTCAGCCAATCACAGCTTATGGTTGGCAAGCCAGGGTGATGAAGGGTGGTGGGGAGGTAGATAACCCCAGTGCGAATGTCTCTTCCCCACAGACGTTCCCTCGCGTTGTTTGGATTTCTACGTTATGTAGTTTGTGTCCGTTCTTTCCCCCTTTCTATGCACTATCCATGAGCAAGTATGCGGCGTACGCTACGGCACGGGTCGTATCTAATTTAAGATAATACGTCGACGCGAAGAAAAATTGATAAGAAATTTATAAAATTTAAATTATATTGAAACTTACAATAAGCATAACTTCATGGACTTTCATTTAGTTTTCGTTATGTTAATCACACTTCACTTTTGACTGCACATGTGATTAATGCCTTATGAGTTGTGATTCGAACAGAATAATTTTTTTCCAAATAATTCTTTTGTAACTTAGATTATTTAATTTTGTAAGAAACGTTTTTCGTGTACATATTTCTACTTATGCTGTACAAGAGCATTTACCCGACTTTATTGCTCTTATAATATGCTAGGCTACTTTCCACCAACTAATTAAAAATTTCAACAATTCGATATACGTTATTTAGCGTCTGTAACTGAATCTATCTCTGCACTAATTGTATATTTATATAACAAAAAGATTTAAAAACAAAACACACTTTAAAAATCATTTTTTTACTTCTCTATTTTTACATGTTAAATGTTTGAGTAATTTCATTAAGTTATAGAGGCCTATTAAAACCTCTTCATGCACCTGAGCAAAGAATAAAATATCTTATATATTTTTTATACATCATATCCTTTAATATACATGAGAATATTTTTTTTTAAATTATCTGTTTTTTGGTTAAGATAAAATTGTTAAAAACCCGTGTAATATCTTTTAAACTTGACCAAACATCTGCCCTGCAGAGACATTTGCTCTTTCACACACACACTCACACACATTAAAGGAATTGGTTGGTATAAAATCTGCTTATTAAAAAAATCTGCGGAGAATGTGTTTTAAAATTAATACAAATGAAACATATGTATTTCTAGCCTACTCTCAAGTTTCAATACTTTGAATAATATCATAATTGCTCATCTGCTTGTCTGAGAAGTAGAATATTTAAAAATTGTATATCTCATGTTACTCTTTAGATAAAATTCTTGGTTCACAATTTCAGCTTGGATTTCTCCTCCTAAATGCTAAAAGTCTGATGTGATGTATCTTTTTCCACTCAAACTGTACCAAACATTTTGGAGGGCAAAAAACAAGAATTCAAACTCGAAAATCATTTACAAGCATTAAATCAATGTATTTGGTTTATTGACAACAGTAATATCCACAACTCAACATGATACATTTGATGATAACACTTTGAGTTCCCTACCTTTAGCGTCATGTTTGGGAAGAAGTAAGCGACTGTATGAGCGTGAATGAAAGAACAGTTGTTTTTTTAAAGCCCATGTTATTAATATATATGGCATTATACACGCGACTGGTAACAGTCATTTCGCAGGCGTAGGGTGGGATTAGAATGGTGGCGTAACGAGATAGTTGACGCAAAGTTTAGTTTAATCAATATGTAATGTCGGTCTTGACAGAGCGAATAGTTGCTAGGGATGGGCATGTTGAAAACAACAACTATAGAATATAAACATTTTGTGAGACGGGACAAAGCGACGACAACAATTATAGAGGCGACACAGTCCCGTCCCATAGCTCTATTTAAGCCAGTTATTTATTTTTTTTAATTTCATTCAATTTTTATGTTAACATACTGCGTTTTGAACTTTTCCCCGATTTCATCACTTAAAAAAACTTTATTACAATTTTGCTACATTTTTATCGGCTAACGTGTATTACTTATAATGTACAAATGGCAGAACTTCTATATGTATCAAATGATTTAGGAATGGAGCTTTGATTGTTATTTCAATTCATGAGATACACTAATGGGATGATTACATGTCAATATATAACTAATACATACGTGTGTATACATATAGATAAATATATCTTAAATAAGATTTGGTTTTGTAGACTAACAGTCTTGTTTAAATATATGTTTATGAATAAATGGAGTATAATTTCACACTAGATTTTCACTACGTCGTACATACGAGAGCCCATGTGCTTACAGTTGAGAAAAATTTTCAATTGATTCTTATATTTGATCATTCAAACTATTCTTCATACAAACAAATTAGTCGTCATCTGCTTTTCTATATTGGTATCCCCATCATCACCTTCGACCCCACACTCTGAATTGTTTCGTGTGAGGATAATTTTTTTAAATCTATAATTTATGTTCACCCCATCCATCAATATTTTAAAAAACAAATATCTTCTCCACATTCCTCTACCGATACGGTTATCTTATCTTATCTTATCTTATCTTATCGTATCTTATCTATACAGATGCTCCTTCTATGCAGAAGATAATTGCGTCTACAGACCATGACAGATGATCTGTTGGCAAGTGAATCTGCGTTCACATGCCACGGCTTTGTGGGTTCCACGCGGTTAAATTAGAATAACGTAAAAATGTGAACTAACTGTTAATGTTTATTAAGAAAACTCAGGTGGCAAAAATTAATGATGCAACAAATGCAGAATGCTGATTTTTAACTCATACCCTACTCGCATTAAAAAAAAATAAAAGGGGAACAATTAAATAATAAAGAAAGTCAGATATATGTGTATCTACATGTCTTAAGGTTATCAATATCGACACGTACGTGAGATCACGACTGTCACATCATGCAGGTCGTCAATATCGACACGTACGTGAGATCACGACTGTCACATCATGCAGGTCGTCAATATCGACACGCAAGTGATCTTTGGGGTCTGGAGCTTGCCAGATATGTTAAAAAAATTAGACTCCCAAAAAAGTTATTTTTTAAAAACTTTTTTTATTGAAGATGAAAATAGGGCATAAAACAAATACAAGATAGCGGCCAGGAATTTAAAAATTTGAAGCCTCTCATCAATGAAATACTCCATTCCCAAACAGGCACATGCTCGCTCGCAATCAAACAAACCACCTCATAATCAGCAACTGTAGGAGTTACGTTTTCAGTCAGTGTTTTCATGGGATTTTAACTTGTGAGATTGACATTGGGAAGAGATTATTTAAAGGGGAAAAGTGTTATGGAAGACGATAGAAAGTTGAAAATACGCCCAGAGATGTAAAGGAATGGGAGATCATGTTTGGTCCAAGATCTAATAATTAGTTTTCTTTCTCAGATTGGCAATAAGAAGTGCAGAAGTAATTTTCCGATTCAAGCTTTTTGAGAAAACAGTTCACGATGCGCCAATGATTTGAAATGACGAATAAACAAAGGCCCCGGGTCATACAATAATGTTGTCGGATTGGATTCGGCTGATTCAGGTTTAGCCTACGGGATGTTTTACGTCGGATTATTGGGAGTAAGTTCCAGGGAGAAATTTGAAAATGACAGGGATTTCAGGGAGAAAAAAAAAGAACATTGTGTGGAAGGAGGGTTAACTGCGAAACATATTCACACCTGCCTTGTTTATATCCAGTGTCACTGATACTGCGGTTATTCGTTTAAGGTTTAAGAAATATATCTAGGTATCCATGGGTTTGATTTCAGCTCTGACTCTCTAAAGGGTTGCCTACCAAGCAGCGGCGTGATTTAGTTTCACCCTAAGCGGATTACTTTAGCAGCTTGAATTATATTGCGACTGGAAAGATAATAATAGCAAACAATTTTTATAAAACATTTCTTTTAATATTAAAAAAAACAACTCATTACTTATATTATGTAAACAGACGCTCCTTCTATGCAGAAGATAATTGCTCCCACAGACCATGACAGATGATCTGTTGGCAAGTGATGCAGCGTTCGCAGGCCACGGCTTTGTGGGTTCCACGCATGACCCAGCCGCTTAACTAGTGTTAGGTACCCATTCGGAGCTGGGTGACTCAGGGACGCCCTAGGCCCCGGGCACAAATCCTTGCCTTCACATGGATTCGAACTCGTGACCATCGGTACGCCAGTTGAGCGCGCTGCCACTCAACCACCACGCCCCTCATAGATTATGATTTATGTAATATTATGATTTGCTCGCACTTTGCATCATTTTGAAAAGTTGTGAGACTCCTTTTAAAACTTTTATTTACATTGTCCACAATTTCTATTCATATATAATGGACTAAACTAACCAGCTGCAGTTAAAGTTAGAGTCTCACAATAATTAGGGATTTGGGACATTAAACAAATGAATAACTTAATCAAAGTTTATATGTGGAATTCAACAAAAATACTGATGCTTATGGGAGGATGAATAACTGCAGTCAGAATCTGAGATTGTGAACGAGGGTTATTCTCTAGACGGAGAGTTTTGGGGATGTACTTTGATGAATCCCACACACCCAAAGGGTGTAACTTGATGAATATCTGAAAACAAAATAAGAGTGTACATGGTGAGACCTCGTCACTTGTCAGCCATGTAATAAATTTGGAAAAACCTAGACACACAAGGTGAGCCCTTAAAACTCTAACATGACAAAAGAGAAAGTCATTGCTTAAACCCAGACACACAAGAAACGTACGCGGCGGAACCAGACATGCAAGGATATTGCTCGTTAAATCTCAGTCACGCAAATTGTCACGCAAGTAATATTAAAGTGAACCTTTGAAACGCAAGGAGTGAATGTAGTGAAACGCATATATGCAGGGAGTATATTGTATAGTGAAACTCAGACACGCAAGGAGAAAATTTAGTAAAACTTACACGCAAGAAGTATATTTATTGAAATTCTGACAAGCTAGGGGTATAATAAGTAAAACTAAAACACGCAAGGAATGTACTTGATTGGTTTTGTTCAATGCAAAAGCTATATATACATTTATGTTTGTCATAACATAGCTGCCTCTTATCACCTTCAGCATTATTTTATTTTATAAACTAATTCCAAACAACGTGAATTAAACTTTGGGTTTAATTGATAGCACGCGGAGTTTGGCGTTTTTAAAGCTATTTTTATACCTAGGGCAAGAAAACTGCCAAAGCCGTATGCCCAGCAAGCCATTAGCGCTGGCTACCATATCATGTTCGCTTTGATGTATAATTCCCTTTAATCTTGACTTTGAAATTTATATTCACGATTCGTTTACGAGAAATAAAAGTCGAAAATGAAAATAGTTGAAGATTTTTAAAGAAGGTGGATTGGTTAATTAATGCCAGTGGCTGTTGTGAAAATATGCAGCCGACATCACAGACTACGCCACAGACAGCGTCACATCCTGGAAACAGATGGAAACGCATTTGTGTGTGTGATCGAATACTTTCACATCTTATTTCAAACGTGTACACTCTCCTTAGTTAAATGGAAAAGTTTTGAAGGGCATGAAAAATGTCCGACTTTGCTATTACCATGTGGCTTGCATCTTAAATAATTGGTTTAAAAAAGAAGGAAAAAAAGGGAAAAGCACAATCATGCTTTTAGTTCTCTGGAGAGACCCACGGCGTATCACCCGTAAAAAATGACGAAAATGTTCAGCTGAAATATATTTATTTTGAAAAAATGCACTTTTTTAGGGCGCCTACGGCGTCCACCTTTTGCAAAATCCCAACTAACTTGTCCTTGTTTGATCAATACGAAATATTAAACTTTCTGAAATGTACACAAAGTATTTTATAACTTTTTACATTGTTCCCTTTTTACAAAATTAAAATATCAGCGAAAATAATAACGTCATATAATTTTTTTTACAGCGCATATTTAATTTGCACATCTTTTGATGCATTGGTGCAGTAATTTGGTGCGCTGCTTTCTAAAATTAGTATCTGTTGAACATACTTGCAGCTTGGTGTCTCGCAGGGTCCGACCACGAAGAGAATTATATATATAGATAGCCAGATACCTGAGCTGTTTTGCTCGCATTCTAATACGAACTCGTTATAATACGCTGTCGAAGAATATTATATTATTATCCATCACATTTGTCATTTTATGAAAGACAATACAGATAACATTATTTACTTTTTACAACATTTTAACTTGATACTCAGGTAAAAGAGCAATTTTAAAATGTTTAAAAACGAACTTAACATTCAATGGTAACATTTATTTCACTTAATAAATAACACGCCTTCTTTATCCACACATTACAACAAACCCGGACATGAGGTGAGGTTGTGATGCAATGAGAAAGACGTTTGGGTAGCAAGATCTGGGATCTGTTCATGGGATGGTTTGTGAGCACAGTTATGAGTGATCAGAACTAACAAACTGACACAGATAGAAAGAGAGCATCAGAGAATCGGGCGTATACAATGACCACGGGGTTTGGGGTTCGGATACAGATTGAAATTATTCAAGGACCTATGTGAATCAAAGATGGCTTTTATCACACCCGCCTAAACAAAAAGATACAACGGCATCAATGACATTAACAATTTTCATTTCCCCTCCCCGCTTTTCTGTTAAGAGTATGAACCTGAAATCTTTATGATTCTTCTGCTTTACTAAAAAATTAACAAAATCTAAACAAACACAATTTTTTCTCTACTAGGATTAAAGTCGAAAGAAATGTTAAACATCTGCTTGTAATATTCGGAAAAGACTGATTATGTGTGTGTTAGGTGAATAGCGCGAACGCCTTGCCACCAATGTTCCCTCTAAGGTTCCATGGTCCGTGTGCAAAGTTTAAAAAAAAACCTCGTGTGAAAATTTGCGCAGTATTCATTTTTTGCACAATATTTTAAAAAATTTGCTTCGCGGTAATTCGAAACTGCTGCACGGCGTCGGTCAGATGTCAGCGCGGCCGCGCAGCCGCTCAGCTTAAAGGGAACATTGTTCGCCACCACCTGTAATAGCCTAGGGCAGAAAAAAAGGTACCTTGTGCAGTGGTCAGTTATGTGAAAAACAATTGGATAACATTCATGTACATGAGAGGGTAGGTCGGAGGAGAACGCTTGACTCGTAGATTAGAACACCCGGTTTGTTAAGTAGGACAGAACAAATGATTGGCCAGACGGAACATGACAAGCTGAACATTGGAGGTCATCATTTTTTTAAGTTTAACTAACAGTTTGACGATCTATTTTATACTGAATCCAAGAGAGGAATGTGTTCTTTTTAACGTCAAATAAATTACTACACGCAAATGGAATGCATTCTAAGTTAACGTCAAATCAATTGTCACGCGTCAACATTTTTTTAAAAAATATTTAAATTTATCAATGATTTATTTATTTTAAAAAAACCTCCAAAAAACTTTAAATGTCCCTTAAAGATAGAACAGTAAACATTTTTTAATGAAAAAAATGTAATTGTTTTGCTATATCAACATGGATATATTATCATTACAGATCCATTTACTTTTTTTTTCCAGAATAAGACAGGACCTTCGATTTCTTCATTGTTGATGAGATGTGAACAGATAACATGACAGTGCAATTCATTACTTTTGAATATTTCATAGCCATTAACAACCCTCTCGTTATCACAGCATAGACCTGGCAGGTCACAAACTTGAATTTGTCACGACTTAATATACTGCAGAGGTAAAAGTCACTTTAATACTTATTCCTCCAGAAAAGTTCAGAAAAGAGTTTTCCCCTAGCGGGAGGCCATCAAAGATACATATCGTTGGTGACGCCTTTGAGTTTCTTCTCTTTGAGACACTGCCACTCTTCCAACGTGTCCACCGGCATGCCCCCCTTGTTAGAGGAATGGAGACTCCCGGCGCTGACCTTTGACCGAATGGACTCGGCGCTCCCGTAGACCTCTGTGTCCTTGTCCCACGTGTCGGCCCGGCTGCTGGTTCTCATGGAGAGTTGCTGGCGAAGTCGCTTCTGCTTGAGCCGGCAGATGTGGGTCAGACGCTTCAAGTTGCGCCGGAAGGTGGCGCTCAGCGAGAAGTAGACGAACGGATTGTAGCAGGAGTGAGACATGGCCAGCCAATGGGCGCAGAGCCACACGACGTTCATGTGAGGCCTGTTGTAGAAGTCTGGATTGTGGTCGCCCACGAGCGTGATCACGTGCAGGGGCAGCCAGCAGACGGCGTAGATGACCACGACGATGATGATCATTTTGACGAGCTGAGGAGAGAAGAAACCGAAAGTGTGATTGGTGATATTTTAAAAAAAAATCAATTATTATTTCATAAAAATTATCTTCGTTTTAAATTTAGTCTTGAAGTTAATGAAATTGAACTTTAAAAAAACACATCTTAGATAATTGGTTCTCAACCTTATCGGAAGTAATGAACCCCACCAGTTTCATATACGCATTCACCGAACACTAAGCTGGACGTGTCATCACGAATCATACCAGTCGGATGTGTGTTTTGTTTTATACCTCCGCCGAACAGCTGAGACTGACTCATCGAACCCCTGGGGTTCGATAGAACCCAGGTTAAGAACCACTGTCTTAGATGATGCAACAAAAATAAAATTAAAAAGATATATAAAAAGAAATAGCAATTCCCCTTTGGAAATATAACGATTGTTATTATATTTTGGAATCTTTTATCGGGTCAGTTCAAATCTTATCAATTATTTTTAGCGAAATAAAAAGTAGTTTTATTGGGTGCAGGGCATAGAAACGTTTCACCAGCCAATCACGTTTGTCGCGTTCTTTTACTAGGTTCATTCTGATACTTTCAAAAGTTCTCCTTTTTTCTCCGACCCGTTGAATAGCAAACGTTATTTCTTTTGATAGATTTACGGGGTCACCGTTGACCTCATAGTTAAATTCGGTTGACGCTATCCAAGTGTTTCCGGGTAAAAAGCGTTCAGCCAAACAAAGAACCTTGTAGCTAGTTCTTAGCGAGACCAAATAAGTCAACCTTTGTCCTCAAATGCCTTTGAGAGAGAACGCCAAAAAGCAGACCTTGATTTAAGACTCACTTTTTGTTTCGTTTCTTTTTCTTCAATTCTTTTATGTTTTTACTGTTTTTTTCCCGTTATGCCCGATTTTTTACCATCCCATCAAAAGGTCAAGCAGAGAATTTTCGATTTACACCACTAAATTGAGTCGGATGATTATTCGCCCGTAAAATGGCGCCGGGCAGACGATAGAAATAGCACGTCATAAAGTAGTCATCGGTTCACAAATCCAAGCATTTTTTCCCCCTTGTTTCGACTCCCGTTTCAATCAACAATGCATTGACGTCACTTAGTTGCAGACACACCCCCTCAAGCGTATCTCAGATGTGTTTGTTCAGAAATTGATTTCAGCATTGTCGCTATTTTTTATTGTCATTGTTTTTCTTGTTAAAATAAATTTTAAAAAATATACAAAAAATATTTCGAAAAAAATAAAAATTGATAGCGACATTTGCAGACATGTTTTTCTAATGTAATCATTCAACGCATGACAAAAGAAATCACGAAGCTCTGAGTGGAACAAACAAGTAGCCAGTGTCTAAGCACACGGACAAGTGATGGGCATTTAGATAGATATGATTGCATAATAGAAATCATGGTGTAAATAAGTAAATGTGTAAGATTGCGAATGATTGATGTATTGATAATAATAAGTCAAGAAAATCAATGAATTGGATTAAGAATAGCCTAATAACGATATTATTATAAGAGAGTCTATGAATAAATATGAATAAGTGAGACGGAATGATTAAGTGTGATGGTTTAAATAAACAAGACGGAATGATTAAGTGAGATGGTTTGAATAAACAAAATGGTATGATTAAGTGAGATGGTTTTAATAAACAAGACGGTATGATGAAGTGAGATGGTTTGATTAAGTCAGATGGTTTGAGTAAACAAGATGGAATGATTAATTGAGATGGTTTTAATAAACAAGACGGTATGATGAAGTGAGATGGTTTGATTAAGTGAGATTGTTTGAGTAAACAAGACGATTTGAGCAAGTGAGATGGTTTGAGTAAACAAGACGGTATGATGAAGTGAGATGGTTTGATTAAGGGAGATGGTTTGAGTAAACAAGACGGTATGATGAAGTGCGATGGTTCGATTAAGTGCGATGGTTTGATTAAGTGAGATGGCTTGAGTAAACAAGACGGTATGATGAAGTGAGATGGTTTGATTAAGGGAGATGGTTTGAGTAAACAAGACGGTATGATGAAGTGCGATGGTTCGATTAAGTGCGATGGTTTGATTAAGTGAGATGGCTTGAGTAAACAAGACGGTATGATGAAGTGAGATGGTTTGATTAAGTGAGATGGTTTGAGTAAACAAGACGGTATGATTAAGTGCGATGGTTCGATTAAGTGCGATGGTTTGAGTAAACAAGACGGTATGATTAAGTGCGATGGTTTGATTAGTGAGATGGTTTGATTAATTAAGATGGTTTGATTAAGTGAGATGGTTTGAGTAAGTGAGATGGTTTGATTAAGTGAGATGGTTTGAGTAAACAAGACGGTATGATTAAGTGCGATGGTTTGATTAAGTGAGATGGTTTGATTAAGCGAGATGATTTGATTAAGTGAGATGTTTTGATTAAGTGAGATGGTTTGATTAAGTGAGATGGCTTGAGTAAACAAGACGGTATGACTAAGTGCGATGGTTTGATTAAGTGAGATGGTTTGAGTAAACAAGACGGTATGATTAAGTGCGATGGTTTGATTAAGTGAGATTGTTTGAATAAACAAGACGGTATGATTAAGTGCGATGGTTTGATTAAGTGAGATTGTTTGAATAAACAAGACGGTATGAAATCAAATGGTATAAGTTGAACGAATAACATGTAAAAGTTACACACCATGAATAATTAAGAACAATCTTGGATTTGTATTTCACCCCCTCCCCACCATCTTAACTCGCTCAATTCTTTAGTTTTGACCATACCCATGCTAATGACATTGATGCTTAATTCGAGAGATCGCTGCTGTGACAGTAAACAGCGCCTTTTAAATTAAATTTGGATACTAAAAATATATGGACACAATGCCGCTAATTACCGAAAAATTCGTGCCATTTTCAAGGAAATTCAAAAACTCAAAACCAGGGACAAATGAAGAGCTAAGTGCTAAAAGTACTTAGGTCACAAAATACGCATTTTGAGATAATCACGTTTTAATTAATTTTTTTGTTTATTTGATGATAGCATTTTAAATTTTTAGGCTGTTAAAAAATTGGACCAAGTTACATTGTAAAGCTTTAAACTTTATACAGTAGATTGGTCTAAACCAGGTATTAAATGATCACTGATAGGTTTCAATTTGACAAAACTGGGACCTTATTTATTTTAAAGTAAGAAGCTATAAAATGTGAGTTTAAAATTGACCCAATACAAACATGGGAAATCCCGTAACTTGACCCATCAATCAAAAGAACACTTCAACTTTTGTTTTGAGAGAGAAAAAAATAGAAGTAAAAATAAGATTTTTAAAAACCACGTTTTTATTACCACGTTTTTATTAACTCGCTTTTGTTCCTGTTTGTTGGTTTGTTGTTTTTTGTCCAAGTTTTTTTCAAATCTGCCAACGTAAAATTGAACCACTTTTGATGGTCCTTTTTGTTGACATCCATGAGTTCACCCCGTGACCACATCACAATGTTTTTAAAACGTTGGGCGGGCGCTTGTGAGGTGTTTGGTAAAATAAATAGAGGTAAAAATATTTTTAAAAATCAGGTTGTTATAAGTGGACTAAAAAGAATAAAATAAATAGAAGTTAAAAAAATATTTTTAAAAACCACTTTTTTATAAGCGGACTAAAAAGAAGATGTGGTCAAGGTGTGAACTCATGGATGTCAACAAAAGCAGACGGTACAGATGCTTATATATAGATAAACTAAAACGTTCAACAATTTAATAACGGTATATTCGATCGATTTGAAATTTTGATACAATGCATTGTCATCCAAGATCTATCTGTGGTAAAATTTTGAGATCTCTAGGACCATCAGAACGGGTTTAATTTTACGTTGGCAGATTTGAAAAATGTTGGACAGACACACAATGCCACAGGAACGAAAGCGAGTTAATAAAAACGTGGTAAAAAAAATCCCATGTTTTGCATCATGAATTTAGCTTTAATTTTTAAACTTGTTTTTTTTTCTTTTCCACATCAGTTACAGGACTAATATGCAATATTACTTCTCATCTCATATTCGGAGCCGGAGCCTCACTCTCCAAACTTCATGCGTATGCAAATAAAACGCAAGTGAAAGCGAAATTAATGTAATAGAATTAGTGACATTTGCTGGAATGGTTTCACTGGGGAAAAAAGTGATGAAAATTACCCTCCGTTTGGATGCGGCCATCCGTCTGTCTCTGTCCTCCTCTGCCTCTCCAGGCGTCTTCTTGATCCACACGATGTAGCCGATGTGCGTGTTGGTCACCGTGATCACCGCCAAGGGAACGAAGTACTGCAGCATCATGATGACGATGCTGTGGATGAAGGAAACGGGTGGTTAGGACCTGCCTCAAAAGTTTACAGTAGCAGACGTAGTAACGGAAGGGTCAAACGATTATGATGTAATCAATTGTTGGGCATTAAACATTAACAAACACACGTTATTTGAAGCTTAAGGTAACATTAAACTCAATCAATATTCCCTTTAAGCTGCGTGGCTGCGCGGCCGTGCAGACATATGACTAATGCCACGCCGCAGTTTTGAATTACTGCGCATCAAATTTGCAAAATATTGCACACACAATTAATGCTGTACAACTTTGCACACGAGCTCTTTTTTTTTACTTTGCACACGGACCAATGAAACTTAGAGGTAAAATTGAGCTCAATATTGATTTCTGCTGTTGTTATGAATGTATAAATTTTAACAAAATCATACGTTATTGATAGATACTAAAACACACCATTCACTAAATTGGGGTTCACCGAAGAAACGATGCAAACGCATTGTGACTTTCATGGTACTTTAAGGGGGCCTTGAATGCAGTTCGACAATGATGTTTTATTTGATGGTAGAACACTATTAAGTATGACATTGTAAATTTTCGGTAGGATCATTCACAACTTTGCGCCTTGATAGTTGATGTTATTTCCTTTGAATGGTCATTAGCAATATATAATAAAATGTATGGCATCCGCCCGTCCTCATGGGACGATGGCGTTTACTCCTGCTCCTCTGCCCCCCTTCTCCTTTCTCCTGGGTCTTTTCACTCCTAGCAGTGAGAGATGCTTCCGCGACTTGAATGCCCCCACGCACTTTTGCACGCCAGGAGGTGCGCTCCTCGGCAATGGTCTCCCAAGTTTTATGGTCTATCTGCGCAGTGACAAGTCTTTATTGCAGACGTCCTTGAAGCGCAATCAGGGGTGACCTCTTTTCCTCATACCAGTTGCCAGCTCACCTTTAAGCAAGGCTCTTGGAATGCGCTCCGAGCTCATCCTGCGGACATGACCAAACCATCGCAGGTGCCAATCACTCAGGATTGAGTGCATACTCAGCATATGGCTCCTTCATATGTATATTAACTTTACAGTCGTACAAATATTAATTGAACTTTGTAACGTGAGACAGGGTTGGAATCGGCCACGAGTTAAACACAATACCAGAGAAGCCCCATTGGCAACAAAGTATACAAAAATGTTAGTAAGTTAGATTATAGCAAGACAAATACTCCCTCCCAGCGTCCCTCCTATTCATATTCACGTTACTTTAAAAGAAGTTCTTTGAAATGCAGTCCCATAGCTATATAAATACTCAACAAAAAAACAAACAAATGAAAATCACAAGTCGTGTTTTGTTAAAGAGCTAACACATTTTTTTTAAAGTGTGTGTTTATAAAACACCTCTAGCATGCTAGCACACACACAAACAGATTGTTGTACATATGTGTGGGCTTCTTGACAGGGACACAATCTCTCTTCAGGTGCATCCCTGATCCAGTGGCAACCAATGTTTTCTCTAAGGTTCGTTAGCTCGTGTGCAAAGTAACAAAAAAGTATCAATTTTTAATGAAATATTTTACAAATATTGCTGCGCGGTAATTCTTAACTGCTGAGCATCGTCGGTAAGAATATAGTGCGGCAACGTAGCCGCGCAGCTTAAAGGGAACATTGTTGGCAACCTGATCTCTTGGTGTCTTATTCTGTTGCGTTCTTTTCTGGTGTCACACTGACATGTTGATGTCTGGCAGGATTGTGCCTAATGACCCCCCCACCCCCCCCCCTGTTTTTATTGCACTATGTGTGATCTCACTCTAATCTTTAAGCATTCAGTTCGTCAATTGTTATAGAACATACTAAATGGGTTTCACATCTGATACCAGGACGCCACTGACTGGATACACAGTACGACCATGGATTAATCACTCAGGAAATTCAACGGCAGCAATGCCATTTGACACGCTTTTATTTAAAATTATATGATAACAGAAGCAGAAGTTCAGTTTGATCAGTTTCGTCTTCACGTGGAGTGCGTGGCAGAAATTTACCCCTGATATAAATTTACCGCTTAAATTTACATTTATGTTTTTAAGAATACACGTATAACGATTAGCAGAACCCTGCAGTTTACGACAATTGTTGCAGCTAGTTCGGCGGCTTGAAGAGAGCCGAGTGCGGGAGATTTAATGCATACGTACCGTCTGTACCCTGACATCGATCACACTTTAGCCAAACAAAAACATGGGGGGGGGGATTTCGGCCATAAATCAATGTAAACTGGCCCGCGTCTTTAAAAAAAAACAACAAATAATCGCCCAAAGAGGAAATTTTTAAAAAAATGGCATTACAGATGATTATTTTTTTTTATCCATCTCCAAGTTGTCTTTCGCAATTCGGCTGATGGGCTGTAGTTTATGTCAGGGACGTCATGGTGACCAGCAACGACCGCCTCTCTAAGCTGATGAGGCAATATTCCCCACCCCCAGGGGCGTTTTCATCTCAGAACTATTTATAACATCCCTACTGCACAATAGTTAGATTTACTGCATTTAGAAAGGTTGGGTTTTTTTTCCTCACACGTGTGAAGTGTTGTTTTTTTAACTAACCATTTAGACGGGAAATGGGAAATTGGGTGATTGGCAGCTCAATAAGTTAACGAAAATAGAATATTATTATTAGCAAAGGTTCCCATAATAAGCAAAGAGTAAAGGGTTGGAATTATGGGTGAGAGCTGCTCAACAAATAATGAGCTGTTAAGTTATAAAGATATTTAGGACAATATCTGGTAAATATGTAATTTAGGAAATCGAAAAGTTAGAAAGTCGGTTAGAGATTTAGGTAATTTGGCTTTTAATTTAGAAAATGTTTTAAAATGGGTAAATTAAGGATTTGGTAAGATAAAGAAAGAGTTGATCAGCTAGGGAGTCGGTAAGTAATGAAGTGATAAGCTAGAGTTTTGTGAGGTACAGGATGATTAAGTTAGACAGTTGGTAAGCTAGAGTGATAGTTGTTTGGATTTGTTAAGTTAGATGGTTTGTAAGTTAAGCAGTTTATAAATTTAGACATTTGTAAGTTAAAGACGTTTGTAAGCTACTAAGACGCTTGTAAGTTCAGGGAGTTGACAAATTATTTAAGTTAAAGTTTAAAGTTTAAAGCAAACGTTTTCAATTTAGTTTAGTGTTGTGGGCTACTCCTACTGACATTATTGAGGCGTTTATTTCTGCTTGAAGTTTTATGAGTCGAGATGAGACCCGGATGTCAGAGTCTACAACCAGACGTATGAGTTGATCCCGTTACATTATACTATACACTTTAAAATCGTATTAGTCAACACCAGTCTTTAGATATTAATTAATCTCGACATAGGACGCAATAATCTTCTGTATAGTAGGAGCGTCTGCAACAGATAAGATAACTTCTGAGAATTGGTTAGATTGATCCACATTTTGTACGCTAAAGATCACAAACAAAACCAAACGCTTATAAATGGAACTTCAATCTCATTCTTGGATCTTTAATTAACTCTCTTTGATTCATTAATTAACTCTCTTTGATTCATTAATTAACTCTCTTTGATTCATTAATTAACTCTCTTTGATTCATTATCAAAAACTTGGACTGATTGGACTGCCCTCAAATAATTAAGATATTGTTATGATAATTTTTATTTTTAAAAAATAGAAGATAAAACAATTAATTTTGTTATTTGAAGAAAAAAAATCTTAATGTGCATCTTGTATGAAGCTGACACGGACTCAGTGATAAAGTTAGAGCAATAATGGCGGGAAAATATCCTGACACCAGTTTAAAAAATGTTGAGAACCGCCAGTCTCATTGCGATCACATTGCCATCTATCTTGCAACATGTCTGTTTGTAGTCAAGTTTGAGGCCTCGTTTAGTGTAAAAAAAAATCTATATAATCTATTGGCTAGCTGTTACAGAATCTGTTCACTAAGTCCATTGCAAATAATTGAGACCCCCCCCCTTTTCCCCATCTTTATGAATACACCGGCAAGTTGCAGCGCCATTTTAAATTACATGTCACATAACATGTCGACATTTAGGCTTCAATTTAAAAAAAATGTCCCTTGTTGTAAGACGGTAGAAAATAACCATGTCGTCGCTTTTGAGTAACTTTTGAGTTAGTTTTTACCAGTAACACGATATTGTCCAATCCGAAATGTTCACCTTATTTTATATTTCCTGTAGAGTGTAGAGATACAGTCAGCGTCGTTTGGGGGTGTGCGGTGCATGGTCCTTCATACGAGATACTCTCTTTTTATTTTGGCTCGGTAGCCACGTTGTGGTAGCGGAGGCCCGCGCCGTTTAAAATGATTGTTTTATTTAGTTAACTTTTACATTTCATTTTATAAAAAGTATAAAAGGTATCACTTCGTCACTGATTGAGTCATTGCGGTTCACTATAGTCCTTGACAATGAAACGTTTTCAAAATTGCATCTCACACCAGGACGCGCTTGCACTTTCTACCATACACAGCTTAAAAACCTAGCCAGCTGGAAAAGGCTTGTTGCGTTTAGCTAGGTTGTAGGCTATAATGGAAATTGTCTATTTAGCACTGCACTGAAGTGTTGGTTGCTTTGTAAATGTTTGTTGCGTCTTCTAATTTGTAAGACCATCTGCAGCTTGCTTATTGCTTTAGTCTTCAGAAAGCTTGCCGCCAAATTCTTTATGTTTTGTTTCGTGGCGTCGATTCAGATTGTACTTCTTAAATATACGACAGTCGTTTTAAGACATATTAAACACACTTCTTTTGCCTGCATTACGAAAGAAATGTGTGTGTGTTTGTGTGCGTGCGTGCGTGCGTTCGTGCATTAAGCGTGCTTGCGTGCGTGCGTGCCTTCGCGTGTGTGCGTGGGCGCGTGTGTGCGTGCGTGTGTGTGTGTGTGTCCGTTCTTTATTAACCACTCGGGATTATCCCCAATTGTGTGCCTTTTCGGAGGGTTCATGGCGCCACTTATTTGGATATTTTAATTTGACTGTGGCAAAGACAAAAATGAAAAAAAAAGCAACTGAACACCAAAAAGAAAAAACAAACAAAAAACAAACTCATTTACACTGCCTGCGTACCCGCAATGGCGTAGCCACTCTTATGGAAAACAAAAGACGAACTTCGGTTGCTGACGTGAATCTCAAGTCAAATCGAGATTTCCGAATGTTTTGGCGGGCCACAAATAACTGTGGCGGGCCGCACTTTTCCCACCCATGGTCTGTCATTACCAGTTTTTTTTTCGTGGATGGGGATGTACACATTTTGTCCCCATCCGTGAATCAAGCTTTCACTTCATCTACTCAGTCGAATTTTATTCATTAATCTCCCATCATCATTTATCGCCCCAACCCCCTTTTAAAAAATATTTTTTCTAAAGCATTTTTAAAAATCTCCCTATAATTGTTTACTTAACAGTGATACAATTCAGATTCAAATACACATTAAAATCCATCTTTTTACTTTTCAAAGTCATTCGATCAAATCTTTGTTTCGTTTAAAGGTCACACAATTTCAATATACAAATTTTGGTTAAACCTGACTTTATAAATCAACTAATATTGATACACTCCTTTTCAACTTTGAGTAACAATCGTTTCTTGACAAAATAACAAACAAAATGAAATCGATTTTCGCCGCAATCTTATAGGGATGAAAACGGAGACCACTACTCGGCCAACGGAACAAACCATTTTAATCTCGCCCTTTTTTCCCCAATAAAAAAAAAGTTAGAACTAAGATGCATGTGTTGACAAACTAGAAACGAACATTGACAAAACGCGAGCTTGCTTGACTGAGCACACGGCGGAGATGTAGCATCAAAACGTCTCGTCGGTATTGGAGTTGGAGACATAGCTGTGCGCGAATCGATTGATGCTCAGTCTACAGAAGGAGGTGGTAATGGCTTGGTCTGCGAAAAAAAAAGATCAGATGATACTCTTTAGGGACTTACCCTAACCCTATGACCCACAGCCGTCATTTCCCAGTTTACCTTCAATTTAAAAAAAAATAATAGAAAAACACATCCATACATTTTTCAGATTCATATTTCGTTTACTCCTAATAGCGTCCCTTTTTCTTTTCTTTTTCTTTTTTTGCCTTTGAATTATGTCACCAAAAAAACTGACCAATAATTACGTCAACAAAATAGGGGGCAGGGCATTGAAATAATACAATTGTTGACAAGGGGAGGAGTCAACAAATATTGATGTCAAATATCACGTTTTTATTTGATGTTGTTGAAAGATATGTGCGCAATTAAAATAAAATAAGTAAACGTTAATGATAATAAAAGTTTTTTTAATTTGAATGGTTGATAAATACAAAATTCTTATGATTTACAACTTTCTAAAACATTTTCCGAGATTTGTGACAGTTTGTGACGGGGGGGGGGAAGGGGGGGTTAAAATGGTCAAAATTAGGGTGATGTACGTACTTAATGGACGGCCCCTAATATAAAGCAAACTGATTATTTAGACTTTATAAAATTTAAAATTTAAATTTATCAGGTGTTGAAATTTCTATGTATACATCAGAATTTATTAAAGATACTTAAATTTGATTAAAAGAGAAAAACCTATCCTGAGTGATTCATCCATGACACAATATAGAGCAGTGCTTTTCAAAGTGGTGGTCGGCGGACCGGTGCCGGTCCGTGGGCCATCCGCTGCCGGGCCGCAGACGTAATCAAGAAGTGGCAGAAAATATAATTATAATCACTTATTTGTAACCATTAATGCTAACCCCATAGAGAATTTCTATTTTTCGTTAATAAATATATACAATGAAACAGATAAAATAAAATAAATTACATTTCGCTACCACGCCAGTTGAGTGAAAATAGTTCACTTGTCCCTGGAGCAATCGAAAAAATTCCTGCCGGTCCGCCATATTAAAAAGTTTGAGAAGCACTGCTAAGCGGTGATACGGTGAAGTAATAAAGTGTGTCCTGGTTCACACCAGTTTGGGTCTGTTTTAGAACATACACAATATGTTGTGATGAAGTAACAGACACTTGCCACATGGGATGATCAAATGGTTGTTATTAATGTGTTGTTGTTTTTTACCAGACGATCATTACTGAAATTAATCCAAGCAACAAACCAATATAAAGAAGAAGAATGTACCACACTAATTTAATAAGAAAAACCCGTAAAAAACCAAGTTTTTGACTATAAATCCTTTATGTACGAGAAGTAATTAAAAGAATGTTCATTATAATACGCAGCGCCAGACCATCCAGAAATACAAAATTGAAGTTGTGTCGTAAAACATGTTTAATATAATACGCACCGATCAGGAATATGTTTATAAAAAGAGCTGTCAATAAAATACGCACCTTATTGCGCGACAGAAAGGTTGTTCAATATAATACGCACCGCGACGCTCTATCTCAAAAAATAGCATGATACATAGGAATAAAAAAAATAATCTAAAAAATCAATAATTTAATTACGGTACATGCGATCGATCTGAAATTTTGATACATTGTTTTTATCATCGGTACGAAACTGCCTGCAAAATTTCAGCTCGCTATCTTGCGAGCAAGTGGGTTAAAAATCGATCAAAAGTTTTGGCGACAAGCAAGCAAGCAAGCAAGGTCCGCCGCAGACACCACGAGTTAATATAAAGGATTTAATAAGAAAAACCCGTAAAAAACCAAGTTTTTGACTATAAATCCTTTATGTACGAGAAGTAACTAAAAGAATGTTCATTATAATACGCAGCGCCAGACCATCCAGAAATACAAAATTGAAGTTGTGTCGTAAAACATGTTTAATATAATACGCACCGATCAGGAATATGTTTATAAAAAGAGCTGTCAATAAAATACGCACCTTATTGCGCGACAGAAAGGTTGTTCAATATAATACGCACCGCGACGCTCTATCTCAAAAAATAGCATGATACATAGGAATAAAAAAAATAATCTAAAAAATCAATAATTTAATTACGGTACATGCGATCGATCTGAAATTTTGATACATTGTTTTTATCATCGGTACGAAACTGCCTGCAAAATTTCAGCTCGCTATCTTGCGAGCAAGTGGGTTAAAAATCGATCAAAAGTTTTGGCGACAAGCAAGCAAGCAAGCAAGCAAGGTCCGCCGCAGACACCACGAGTTAATATAAAGGATTTAAATAAAGAAAAACCCGTAAAAAACCAAGTTTTTGACTATAAATCCTTTATGTACGAGAAGTAACTAAAAGAATGTTCATTATAATACGCAGCGCCAGACCATCCAGAAATACAAAATTGAAGTTGTGTCGTAAAACATGTTTAATATAATACGCACCGATCAGGAATATGTTTATAAAAAGAGCTGTCAATAAAATACGCACCTTATTGCGCGACAGAAAGGTTGTTCAATATAATACGCACCGCGACGCTCTATCTCAAAAAATAGCATGATACATAGGAATAAAAAAAATAATCTAAAAAATCAATAATTTAATTACGGTACATGCGATCGATCTGAAATTTTGATACATTGTTTTTATCATCGGTACGAAACTGCCTGCAAAATTTCAGCTCGCTATCTTGCGAGCAAGTGGGTTAAAAATCGATCAAAAGTTTTGGCGACAAGCAAGCAAGCAAGCAAGCAAGCAAGGTCGGTCGTCGGCCGCAGACACCACGAGTTAATATAAAGGATTTAAAAATAGACCAATGCCACACTCAATTTTACAAAACAAAAACAAAGAAACGAAATAATTAAAACACCAATGCAAACAATATAATTTTAAACACAAGTTAAACAAGTACACATTAAAACTCTACTATAAACAAGACAATTTAACGCATCGCCGTTGACAAGAACAAAATTGCACACCAATGCCAACTCAGCACCGTAAACAGGAACATGAAAAACAACAATTTAAAATCGCGAACTAAAAAAAATACAAAAACTAACTTTTAATTTTAAAAAAATAATAATAAAACATCTTTAATTTAAATCAATCATGCAGTCAGTCTCATATGAAGCTATAGATTTAAAAAGAAGAACACATTTTTATTAAAAAAAGTATTAAAAAAAAACCCCAGGAATTCTGAACAATAAAATTCAACTGTATTCACCCTAAATAAGCGACTGAATATTATCAACATATCATGAATATTATTTCTCTTCCCCAACATTTCATTATAAAACTTTCCATATCTTTTGATTTCATGTAACATTATAATTTTAGTATTTTTCAAGTAAAGAAAAAAATATAAAAAAAATAAGCCAATTACTTAAGCCATGTAAACCGCCGATGTCTGCAGCCACTTAATTTTAACGTTTGAAATTTAGCAGTAATTAACGAGTGCACTTAATGCGTATCACTTGAACGTTTTGTTATTATAGAAGTTCATATTACGTCTAGCACTGGGTGCAGGCTGTAGATCGCATGTCTTACATTGTAAATGGTGATCTGCTCATATATACGCCACGTGAGAGATGTCAGAGCAACAAATTATTGATTGGTTTTAGAACTAAAACAACGATAGGATGCCAGACTGTCACTACAATTACCAAATTACAATGACCTTTAACCCCACAACCACTTATACAACCTCAGCTACCAATACCCCCACATCCACTTATACAACCTCAGCTACCAATACCCCCACAACCACAAATACCCCCTCAGCTACCAATACCCCCACAACCACAAATACCACCTCAGCTACCAATATCCCCACAACCACAAATACCCCCTCAGCTACCAATACCCCCACAACCAAAAATACCCCCTCAGCTACCAATACCCCCACAACCATTTATAAGTTATACCACCTCAGCCACCAATACCCCCACAACCACTTATACCACCTCAGCTACCAATACCCCCACAACCACTTATACCACCTCAGCTACCAATACCCCCACAACCACTTATAAGTTATACCACCTCAGCCACCAATACCCCCACAATGACTTATATCACCTCAGCCACCAATACCCCCACAACCACTTATATCACATCAGCCACCAATACCCCCACAACGACTTATATCACCTCAGCCACCAATACTCCCACAACCACTTATACAACCTCGATGTAACGCAACAGTGGGTAACTTTGATTGATATGTAAATATTCAAAAGTGCCAATTTCCAGTTTCATATAACAGTTTTACACACTTCGCTGCACTCAGGATTTTCAAAATAATTTTTTCTATTATTTACGAATGAATATTTTTTTTTAAAGATTAAACTTAAAACTCAAAAAATGAAATTTTATTTTTTAGAAATAGTATAAACAGTTTTGACATTTATATGCATTTTTAGTTTATCTCTATGTAATTCAATGAAGCCGTCTGCTATTGTTCACCTCCACGTGCTGGAGTTCAGCAAGGGGAGATCAGTCAGTTTCAGTCTGTAAATGTTTCTCTCGTGGTGCGTATTATATTGAACACATCAATACTTTTAGTTCTGTCACATATATAAGGAATTTATAGTCAAAAACTTTGTTTTTACGGGGTTGTTTATTTAAAGAGGGCTTGTTAGGATTGGTGGGTTAAGATTAGTAACTGAATCAAAATGATGTACACGCATTTGATTATAAAGATATGGGACATCCAGTAGCATGTGTTTTAGACACTTTTTTTTTAAAGTGAAAGAAAATTTGTTTTCTCTACTTTCGTGATTTCGCCTTTTAGTATTTTCAAATTTAAGCAACCATGAGAAAATCATAATAAAAATTAAAAAAAGAACTTAAATAAAACTATTAAAATATACTTTCAGAATAATACGTCAAACCATATTCTTGCGTCAATTATTAGATTTTTCGAGTTATTAATTGTTTTAAAAAATCGTTAATTGTCATCTGGAAAACATATACACGCATAAGAGAAATAGGGAAATAAAAACATTTCCGGTGTCCCCTTTCTTTTCTAAGCTATTTGCTGAATGTTACGCTAAGATGATAGGCAATTAGTATAACTAAATTTGGGCGGATAATCGTAAAAATTTTCAGCCAAGCTTGATCCAAGAAGTGGTGCACATTTGAGATTTAAAAAAAACAGAGGTCACTAAATGGTAAATAGAGTTCATTGATTATATACCGATCATAAAAGTTTAAGGGAAACCATGTCTTGATAATGATTCTGGAGCGTAGGGGAAGCTTTGAAAATCAAGCAGAGTGAGGTACTGGAGATAAATGATGTCCACCAGGGGCCAAAAGGTGTTATTAAACATCACATAAAAAATAAAGTCGATTCGACGAGGTAAAATTGAATTTAATTGTTTTCTCTCTGTCTGTTAGAGATACGTGGATCTCACTACTGTTGGACAATGTCAGAGACCTTTTCGCCAGTGGATATCATGACCTTGACCTATATTGACGCGTTTTAAGTCTCAGCATTATTGATCCTGGCTGTCCGATTGTAGACAAAATAGACCTAACAAGTATAGATTAAATCCAAATGGAACCAGGGGTAGAATTTAGTCTCAGATTGGAAAAAAAGACGTGAGAGTAGAAGAACTATAACATGGCGTTATGAACTTCTCTTCTGGATTTTTATTCAGTTAGTCAGACATTTGACCTGACCTACGCATGCTCTAGTAGCAACCGATTCTTAAATTTTTCCGAAGTGTTATTATATTATCTTATTTATAATAGAAGCTCTTTATTTACAGAAAAAAAAATATCGCGTCCTACGCTTATCCTTGGCTCATCCAGGACTGCAGACAATCAGAGAACTATTTTAAACATCGCATGTCTAGCGCCAGACCCTCGCAAAGTTAACCAGATTTTAAATGAATACAAAATGAAACGTCGTCTAGCAAGCCAACTTCAGTTAGAAAATGAATGCGACGCCTATGGGAATACGTGTATATTGTACAACTGGAAGGCTGATATAGCCAGTATACCTCATTGACAAAAATCTGGGACACAGTGGCGTCAATAGGGGGTGAGGGGGCGGGCCGCCCCGGGTGACACCATCAGGCGGGTAACACCAAAATCTAAAATTTTACTGTGTACGATTTCATGTTAAAAAAAAAGAGATGACAATTTTTTTCACCTAGAAAAAAAGCGAAATACAATTAAATACGTTAATCGCGAAAACTTTTATTAAAAAAAACATCAGCTAACATGCAATAATAAAACATCCCAACAAACTACCTTAAAACAAATTAAAGAAAAAAATATAAGAAACAGCCGCGCCCTAGAGAGAATTAAAAAAGCTGGACATGAATGAGATGGTGTCTTTTGTTTTAAATGAAAGAAAGCCAACTGGGCATTGACATACCGACACTTGGAGTAAACCGGTGAGACGAACCCCGCATCCCTACTCCCTCCACCACATGATTAGGCTGGGGGGGGGGTGGAATAAAAATTTTCTTCAAAACAATCAAAAGTTGGGTTTGCTTTGTGGCGGTTAATTTTTTTTATTTTAAAGAGGAAAATAATGCATTAAACTTCTTTGGATTAATATTTTTGTTTTATTTATATTTGTTAAAGGCGTGCTAACATGTTAATATAATGTACTCTAAGAAACTTAATTTTCTTGAGTATAGGTTCTTTTTTGTAATATCCTTTAACACGACATTATTTTCACACGAAAACATTTCAGTATTGTCGATTTCCTATGAAACGATTTCCACTGATAGATCCAGTGCTGCCAGTGCTAGGTTTTTAACCCTAGATCTAGTTTTTTTTTCCCGACATTGTCTAGGTTTCTAGGTTTATTATTTAAAAAACAGTCATAATCTAGTTTTTTTTTCTAAAATAGTAAATATAAGATGTGAAAGTACCAGAATAAATAAAATATTTGCAATTAACATCTTAAATAAATTCGATTTTTCAATAATAAAAAAGAAGTAGGTGGCAACAGTATTTTAGCCGCTCTAACATGTTACATTATGATATATAAATGGGTCTATTCAACTTATTTCGAAAGGTGGCGCTGCTATGTTGCTATCTGCCTGAAAAAAATAGTACAAGATAAAACTGCTTGAATGGGCCAAAGTATTCAATTTTTATTAGACTTCATAATAACTTAACTGCTCTACCCTTTTCTACTGCCTGCGTTGAGAGAATATTCTCTCAAGTATATGCGTTATAGACCAAAATTAATTTAATACAACCCTCTCAGACATAATTTAAAAAAAAACTCTTTTCTTTTTCCGTACGCAACAACAAACCATACAAAGTCTTGTTCTTTCCGCCCGGAATTCAGACGTAGAATGATTTCCAGATCAAATGAGGAAATACAACACTCTATCAATATTTTAAACTCAAATGAAAATGCAAGACAAGACATAAAGAATGGTTTAATCACAGGACTCAATAATCTTCTGTATAAAAGAAGCGTCTTTAATAGATAAGATAAGAACGATGCCAAGACTGCTGATACTGATAGCATTGCCATTTATAATGGAGATGACATGAGAATTTAATAAATTCAGATGTAAGTATATTTTATAAATAGTTATGTAGCAAATACTAATACATTAATGGCCGTCAATAAATGACATCACGCAATTAAGGGGGAAGCGGGTCACACTTTTGTTACCATATATGACGAGTAGGAGGGGGGGTGTTTATGAACTGTGACGTCACATCGAAAAAAACGCGCAACTTTAAATAAAAGTTCCTCTTAAATGTTTGATTGATTACAATTTATTTAATGACGCTTTTTAAATTGGCTTTACGCGTGTTACGATAATGGAGTGCAGCTTTACACTCAATAAATACTTGAAAGACAACACAGTGATTTGAAACATGCTCATTTTCAAATAGGAAATACAGCTTTCTGTTTGTGTGTGGGGGGGGAAGCTTTGTGACGTCATACTTGAGGGGGGGGGGCTAATTTTTTGTAACGACGTTTGACAAGAATCGGCCGAAATGGCGTGACGTCATAAATTGTAGCTTTTTTGTTTATTTTGTTTTTGCATGTCTTGCTTTTTTTCTTACGGATCTAGGTTTTTTCAACGTGTTGGCTAGGTTTTTCCAAAAATTGTGACTGGCAGCACTGAATAGATCGCTTGATTTTTTCGTTCGCAGCCGAAGTAAATTTGATTTTGAACGACGTCGATCAGAACCGCAACTACAGCCTCGAATTTTTAACGTTGAAAAATGTCTGGTCTAACCATTATATAGCATATTATTGACGATATAATTTGTTATATTCAATTATTTAGTTTACAATTCACAATTTCACTTTCTTGCAGCAGTAAAGGTTAAAAAGTGAATCCTGTCTTTAATTTCCTTAAAAGAAGGAACGATAGTGAGAATTTACTCGAATTTTGAAGCAAAATGCCACGTTAATACCTTTTCCAGCTTAAATAACTCTTTAATAATGATTGACTTTAATTTTGAAAGTTACAAAGGTAAGCCAAATTATACTTAAATTTTTGACACATTCACAAGTTAGACGAACTTTTGAAAAAATTAATAAATGATCTTAAAATATGACGGACAAGAATTAAGCTTTAAAAAATATGTCATTCAATTCATTAAAAAACTATTTTTTTTAGTTTAAAGGCTTGGCTGACATATGTTGGGACCATTTTCCCTTACACGCGTCATTCCAGAGCGCACGATGAAAGGGCTACGACAAATGGGCGCAAACGTAAGAGCGATTTACCTCATTGGTAGTCCATCATGAAATATTAGCATCTATTAGAACAATCGCCCCCAATATTCATCTGCGCTCTTTTGTTGTGTGCTATTTTACGGGTCATCGTCACGAAATTAATTAGTAAGTTACACAAAATGGCGTCACTGGCGCGGAGGGGGTTGCAGACCGCACCATCACAAGGGGTGCCACCAATATATACAATTCTTTATGTTCCCGTTATTTTGCACTGGCAGACTCGGAGAAGGTGTAAGGGGTAAGTCGTTAGGGGGTGACACCATGAGCTACCGCCCTGGGTGACATCAAACCTAGTGACGTTTCTGTCTGGAACAGAAACGAACAACGCCGATCGCTAGTTTTTATTTATTTATTTATTGTTATTACTATTATTATTATTATTATTTAGGGCTGCGGAAATTAACTATTAATTTCTCGATTAATCGTTAAATTTTTTAACGATTAAATTATTTTTAACGATTAATCGACCGATCATTTACAAATTATTGAAAGTCAAAAAGTAAAAAATAAATAATTAAAAAAATATAGCACGATACAACCCTCTACAATGGGGGAGACTTAATGAACACCGATATCCTATAATGTCAATGCTTGCCAAAACCGTTTTGTGCATACCAGTTACCTCAGTTCCATGTGAATGATTGTTCAGCTCGGCTGGTTATATTGTCAATTAGACCCGCTCATCTCTTGAACCAAATAATGTCAACACACTTGTCATTTTGCGTAGTTGGTTAAAAGATGACATTTAAAGGAGACATTCAATTGTTATTTAGATTTTCAACTAGAACGTTTAATAAGTGTTACTTATGACATCATAAATTTTAATTTTTGTCTTTAATCGAAATAAAAAATTAATTAATCGTTAATTTTTCAAAAGTTAAAGATTAAATTTAAATTAATCGTTAACAGCCCTATTATTATTATTATTTATTTTTTTGGTGGGGAGGGAGGATCGTACCAAAACGACATTCATGACACACATCAAAAGTGATGCTTTCAGAGTCTCGACGCTCTTCAAGTAGGAGAGTTACTTTGTTTACGCCCAATCAATGAAGCTGCGTAGTCTTTTCACGTGCCACTAACCATCACGCAAACAAAACACGTCAAACACACATAAAAAGAGTTTTTTATTACAGAGGGAAAGAAGCAGACGATACAGATGTTAGAATAGAGGATGTCATATTTTTTCTTCACCTCATTGTCTAAGTATGTTGCATATGTCTTGTGACAATTTTTTTACATTAAAGTCTTAAACTACAAGACTCAACCAGTATTCCGATTTCGATTTAGAGCAAAGTTAATTCGAAAAGCTAAGAGACTTACATATACTTTCCTCTAAATTGCAGTCCGTCTGAAGAAAAGCGATGTGAACTTCCGGTATTTTTGTCTGCTATCTGTCATTTCCATTGATAACTTTCCTGTGGTCTTTTTATGCTTATTTCTTTTTAAATCATATCTTTTTATATGTTGATTTTCCGTCTAAGTGATCCTCCTATGTTGTCTTTCTTTAAAGCTTTTTTTTTCTTTTCACTTTATGTTTCTATATCTTTTTTTCTATTCCTCTTACTTTCTAACTATGAAATTCCCAATACATTCATATGCCTATCTAGAACTCTTCCCCAATCGATTTCAGTATATGCAGAGAATCAATTTCTGTTTGTTTGCCTGGTGCAAAATTAACAATTTCTCTGACCTTCTTACTTTCTTTCATCGTTTTTCCAGCTTTGCAGAGAGATCACTACCGGGATCCTACAAATAATGATCTATTTGTGAATCTAGCGCAAATATCTGTTGATTGGAATCTGGCATTGTTTCAAAGCTGTGTTTGTTTTTCTCCACGGTTGCCAACCCATAGAGCATGACGGAAACTACGTCTGAATGGAATATGTTAGCTCAGCCTGCTATTGTGTCACTGTTCTCTGTGGCATCGACTGGTTTGAACGCTTTGGTCAATGTCTGTAACCGTGTTCTCACGTCAAGATGTGCGTCACGTGGTTCTGTTTGACGTCTTTTAGTTATCATGTCATATTCAAGTTTTATTGCGGAAACCTACAACGTAAAACATCAAATATTCCATAGATACGCCCCATTGCCCTTAAATATTGTCTGTTAATGTGTTTTAAACAAGATACTATTTTACCGTGACTCTGATCAAACAATTCAATTCTCTTAAAATGATTTTCCCCACAGTTTTGAACCCTCGCCCAACCCTCGTTTCGTTTCAAGTGTTTGAGAATTCGACGTCATCTCGTTCAAAGATTCATAAATTCATGTACATTGAAGTGTTCTCAGTGTTAAACCTAAAAAGTTCCTATAATCTCGAATGAGGTCATGTTAGTTGGGGGAGTGTATGAACTTATTTAAATGATAGCAAATAATTCAAATTAAATTTCTTTTTAAAATCTCCTAAATATTGTTAAAATATTTGTGGTAAGGTAAGCATTTTAAGTAATCTATCAAATATATACCACTTACTAGTTGCCTGGTTACCTATGAGGCTGTAGGCATAAATAAAGGGAAGAAAGCGTTCCTAAATATTTAATGTCCTCGGATGACGAAGCTCAAAGGTACATCACAGGGGAGGCCACTACTAGTTGTGTTGTAGCAATTACGTCCACTAATGTATTTGTTATCAAACATTCAGACATCGAGAGCTCATCACTGGCAAGGATTTAGTCACATTCCTTTTACTTCTATCTACTAATCTCTTTTTCTCAATCCACTTCTCTGTAATTCTCTCTCGCTCTCTCTCTCTCTCTCTCTCTCTCTACTTCTCTCTGACAAGATATATACACTCTCAAACATCCTATCTCTCCTTTCACCTATTCAATCATGCTTTCTTAGTCACATTCCATCTACGTCTCTCTACTCCTCTCTTTCTCTTTATCCACTTCTCTGTACTTCTCTACTTCTCTCTCTCTCTCTCTCTCTCTCTCTCTCTCTCTCTCTCTCTCTCTCTCTCTCTCTCTCTCTCTCTCTCTCTCTCTCTCTCTCTCTCTCTCTCTCTCTCTCTCTCTCTCTCTCTCTCTCTCTCTCTCTCTCTCTCTCTCTCTCTCTCTCTCTCTCTCTCTCTGTCTCTCTTATGAAATTTACTGCAAGATAGAATAATAGTTTAAGGACTGAATTTTAACTACTAGTTTTCAATGCTACGTAACTGTAACATATGTTATTAAACTGATTTACTTTGAAACTGAGAACATATGAAATCTTATATCGACACAATAATCCTGAAGAATCGGCTGCGCTTTTCCTGCCAAGATTTTTACAAACGTATATAATATACCATACATTTTATAAGTAATGTTATAGAAAGGCTCTCTATCACTATTAACATTAATTTTTGCGTTTTTGTGAGTGGCTCAAATTAATTCATTTCTTTCAAGACTTTTTGTCAATATCTGATCCCCCTCTTTGAGTCAGATTTTCTTTGTGTTTCATTCATACCACAGCATTTAGCTAACCTTAACAGGACGAAGACAAAAAAAAATTGAAAGCTTAGTAAAAGAATCACATAAAAACTAGCATTCCACAATGAAAGGACCAGTTAAGCATCGATTTTATAAATTGCGTTTTCTCTTCCACACGTCAGTTTATGAGTGTGTATTCACCATCCCACTGAGATTTGTGGATCTCACAGTGAAACCAACGAAACAAACAAAAAATCACATAAAAGAGGAAAAATATGTTTTTAAGAAATTCAATAGAGAAAACATTTACACCTAAAGGAGATAAGCGATGATATTTTTCACTTTATAATTATTTATAATAATTAGTACTTAATTTTACTTAATGAACGTTCAAATTTATTTACATATTATCTTTGCCCTGTTACATTAAACGCAAGTTGAGCCATAATACTGCTAATAATTGTATTAATTAGACCCATCGAAAGTTACTTTGACTTTTAACTAGAACTGATGCTTGCATTGCATGAATCCGTCGTCAAATATATTTTTATTTAAAGAAATATTTGTTCGTTCATAGAGCCCGAAAGGGCAGCAGCAAGCACCTTTTGGGGTAGAATAAAGAGGGACCTCTCGCTTTAAATGATTAAAAGACAGAGAGAGAGAGAGAGAGAGAGAGAGAGAGAGAGAGAGAGAGAGAGAGAGAGAGAGAGAGTGAGTGAGAGAGAAAGAGAAGTAGAGTATGATTTATAAAGAAATGATGAGGGAATAGAAGAAAAAAGGAGAAAGAGGTTGAAGGAGAGTATAGATATATAAATATATTATATATACTGTAATGAAAATATAAAAATTATTTTAAAAGATATAATTTAAAAAAAAACAACAAAGGAACACCAAAGCCAGGTTATTTGGGTACACGGACACACTATCATACCTGTAGATATATCTGTTGTGGTCATTCTCGAACTGCTCCAAACAAAGTCCCGTGTTGTTGGTGACGCGTGACGTGATGGCCGTCGGGAGCGGCGCTGACAGGGACAGTATCCAAATGGTTGCCATGGTGATGGCGAAGGCACGCTTGGACAGTCTCGGTCGCATGGGATTCAAGATGGCCACGTAGCGGTCGACGCTCATCGCCACCAAGGTGAACGCGCTGAGAAACACGGCGACAACCTGGTGAGATGAAAGGCAAACATGATTTTTTTTAACAAGTGGTTATGTTGAAATAGCTAGGGGACGAAATGTTTTTTTTAAAGCAAAGGCTTACCTCCCATTAGGTTTAAACCAATGATTTAACAATATCAACCAAGTAACTAGGGTATAGAAACGCTAGGCACATAGATACCTTAAATATATATACATATGACCAGGCTAACAGTCGTGAGCGTTCCCCATCGACTACAGTTACTTCTCAGCATATGCATACAACAATAAATAATTTTAAAAGCATTCAAATATTTACAACCACATTGTCACCCCCCCCCACATTTTTTCTGATAAGCTGTAGCATTTTAATATCGCCCATGTTAAAATTGTATTTTCCAGGCCTAACAACAGAAAGATATGTTACATCAACCATCTTTGGGTCCAGTCAGAGGCGTCACTGGGGGGGGGGTGCGGAGTTACACCAAAATGAACAAATCAGGATATGCTCCTTAATTTGGAACTGGCAGAATCGGAGGAGGTTTATGGGGTAAGTCGTGAAGGGGTGACACCAATGCTAGTGACGCCTCTGATTCCAGTATAACTATAGAAAATACTAAGCATCAAACGGGTTTGTGATAATTTCTGCCTGAAGCCTGTCTATTTAGCTCTCTGATTGGATAGGCAATTTATATATTTCAGATCAAATTGGTAATAATCAACTAAGCCATATAAAAGTGAGATCTCCATTGGCTGTGAAGACAATTACGTCATAACTCGATTCACTGTCAAAAGTAAAAATGGAGGTTTTAGATATGAAGAATTCGGCAACAACAACAATAACAACAACAAAATGACATGGAATCGCCACATATCTTCCCCAAAACTGATTTGTGTATTGACTTATGAAGGTTCAAGTTAAACCACGCATTTGATCACCTCGTTAAAAGCTCGGACTCTCTGCTCTCAAGGATTTGGGAAATTATCATTTGTGAAAAAAGTGTTGCGTCATTGGAATATAAATACCCAAATATAAAATACAGCATTACGTCTCTGAAGTATGGCTTTTAACAAAAAATTAATAACGCTTTTAATCTAGAATGATTAAATAAACTGATAGATGATTTTTTTATCATAGAAATGAGCGAAAAATTGAGAAGTGTGTAAAGGGGGAGGGGTAGGGAATATAACGGCTAAATCCATCAATCAATTGCAATAACTCACCAACACCGGGTAGTTGACGACAGGACAGTTTAATATGTCAGTCACGACAAAGACGGTCATTGCCTCATTTATTCGTACATGGATCACATAGCAACAACGAATTTCAGATAATCCTTTTTTTGGTTCTGTTTTCGATAAAAGCCGAAATAACAATAAGATGAAAATGACAGTGAAAAGACGCAATACGACCCCCACCCCCCATTCTCCATAAAACCCGATAAACATGTATTTTATATATGTAGGACAATTGTGACCCTCCCTTATGCCTGTTTAGTTACACAACATGGAAAGAAACGGAAGAGAAAAAAACCCTCCTCGGGTTGGTTTACCTAATGCACGCACCTGTGTTCATAACTTAACGTGAACAGATGCAATAACATCTTCGCTGTTTTTATGCTCTAACAAAGTGAGAATGGCTGGACGAAATGAAACTTGGTGGTGAAATATATATATATATATATATATATATAAATATATATATATATATATATATATATTATATATATATATATATATATATATATATATATAATATATATATATATATATATATATATATATATATATATATATATATATATATATATAATTTTTTTTTGGGGGGGATGCATATCATAATTTTAGAAACGTAAGAAATAATACAGCACACTATTTAAAGCATAGCTGATGTTCAGAATGAGAATTGATATGTTAAAATAAATAGGTGCAAATTATTGGTTAATGAATAAGCCCTTTTCTTCTTGATCATATAACAATGATAATTACATACACCAAAAACAGAAAACGTTATAAATTCGAATAATTAAAGCACAAAATATCTAAACAATTTCTCTGGCGTAAAAAAATAAGACATTGCGTACCCCATAAATGCAAATACTAAGAAAAAATTGATAAATTACGTTATGATAATTGAGATTTGTTAACTGATCGAGCAGAGTGGAAATTACACATTCAGAAATATGTTTGTTTTTTAAAGATGGCTTTAGGTGCTAAAGATAATTTCGTCTACCCAACAGGATAACAAAGGATGGTGGTGCTTGAACATTATTTTTTGATTCTTCTCCAATCAAACATTGTGTAGAACTTATTTGAAATTAGGGACATTAGGCCAGGGGTCGGGAAACTTTTTGTCTGAGAGAGCCATAAACAACGCATATTTTCAAAAGTAATTCTGTGAGAGCCATACATTATGTTTAAAACTAAAAATTGACGTAAATATGTGCATTTTTGTGTTATTTCAATACTAAAGGTAATAATTATGTCTCTGAATTCTTTTTAAGAACATTGTTATGCTATTTTGTTTGGTCTATGCAATTAATTTGTAGATCAAATGATAAACGTTTTTTTTAAAACAAATAATGGAACATTTGTCTGAGAGCCAGATGTATCCATCAATAGAGCCACATATGGCTCGCGAGCCATGGTTTCCAGACCCTTGCATTAGGCAGTAGTAATTTTGAGCCTTTTTTAAACTTAGAAAAATATTCCGTTAAATATAAAAACGGACACGTTTTTAAACACAACTTTAAATTTGTGTTATGTCTTTTAAAGGTTGAGCGGAGTGATTTAAACATTTCATTTTAAAAAAAATTGATTTTGTCATAAATTATCCAAGTTGTACATATGGTTGGCACATTTCCTACAAGACACGGGAAGTCGTCAAATAAAAATCATACCAAGCAAATGAAACTTTTTCGGGAGGATTATTTTTCGCGATTTGAATGTGAGAAAAAGGAGAATTACGTTGAACATAGAAACGAATTTCAGAAAAAATAAAAATGTAATTGTTCAATCACAATTGATCACAACAAAAATGGCCGTTATGCTTTATTATATCAAACAAATTTGAAATCTCAACGAGTCGTGGGTGGAGTTGGTGGGAAATCATCAAAGAACTCTTAATACCTGCACGCTTCTGAGGAATTTACTTTGTGAAAGACCGGCACTAACCTTCCAGAGACAGACATGAATAAAAACAACGCTTCTTTAAGAGACACTTAAAGCCCCAGGCGTGTCTCTAAATTATCTCTTTTAATATAATCATAAATTTAATGCTCTTTTAGAACTAGCATTGAAGAAACAGAACTTATATTGCAGCAGTCTTTTTTCTTTCTTTCTGTATCGTTCCATTGATGAACAGACAGCAGCAACACCCCCCCCCCTTTTTCCCTCAGTTAGAGTTGTGCAAAGTTTATCTTTGGGTAGCGAATAGCTATCAGCCAGGAGGAGAAAAATCCATTTAAAATAAAACACGCGAGGATCTGTTCAATCCGGGAAACGTCTATGCTGGAGTGGGATCCAAAAAAATGGATGTTTTACCGTAAAACGATGGGGTGTATGTTACAATCCCCCACCCCATTAATATTTTCTGGCAGAGTTATCCTGCTGGAAAGGAATACGCAATATATCTTTGTTAGCCCCGGAGAAGCGTAAACCTTTTTAAAAAATTCTTTAATCCGATATGTCTTTAGCAGAACATATCAATCAGAGGTGAAAATTTTATTTGGGAAAAGTGGTGCATCTTGTGGACAGGTGGCTGTGTTAAAAATAGTTGAGTGCTGTTCTGTGCAACTGATTACATGACATGTTCATTAGGTTATTTTAAACATGTGGTCAAAAATTTAATACTATTATTTTTTTTGAAGTTATGTTTTCAAAGCAACTTATGTATTTTTAGCTGTTGAGGAAACTCTCTTTAGCTTTTTGGGTTAAAAATTCAAATAATTTTTTACAATAAATGAACAATGCTTGCACTTAGCTGTCAATGTCAAGACGGGTTGGTAAGTTCGATACTATGACAGGTCTGGATGTCACAGAAATATCTTTAATTAAATCTGGACACGTTTAGGCACACGTGATGGAACGGAAAAACGTTGCGTGTGTAGGGGGTGTGTGGGTGGAATATAGTTTGTTTACATTATGCAAACGTGACCGACTTAGCATAATGTTGGCATAATATGATATATATTATATAGCCATATGGTTGACAACAGCTGAACATATTAGTCCTCCATACACTAGAACAGGGGTGGCCAGACCTGCAATAACTGAGAGCCCTTTTAAAATATAAATACATTTTTGACAGCCGCATTGAAGCACCATGGTTCATTAATCCTGGTTTAGACATGTCCAGTAATACTTGCAACATGTCTTTCATAAATAGTACGCGAGCCGCAATGTGGGAACAGAAGAGCCGCATGCAGCTCGCGAGTCGCAGTTTGGCCACCGTTGCACTAGAATGTCGATTCACGATATTACTAGTAGTACACGGGTTGCCAACACGCAGTCGATCATGTCAACAAGTGTATTGTTGTTGTGAGAGCAAGGGAATTATTTTGGCCAGTCCATGTAACCAAACTGTCAAACTTCCCCAAGTAATACGATACATACACCACATACGAGCTTGAAATCTGACAAACTTTCAAGGACTCTCCCTCCCACAAAGGGATGTAATACGTCAACAAAATTGATATACACCCCTCTGTCACGGTGCGATACCGCGGATGTTTTGGTGTGAATGAGCAAGGGTAGTCATTTGTAGAGCTCGGGGTGTTTCTGGTGCGCCTCATGCGCGTCTTTGTTTCAGACACCATGGCGCACCGTTGTGCTATAAATTGGGTGATTGATGCGCTTCCGGAGGGAGAGCGTTTTTGAGTAATGAAGAACAGAGTCAGATTTTTTGTATAAAGAAAAAGGTGGAGCGTTTTTGAAAAGAAATACTTGGATTGTATTGTTATTTGAAATATGATGTTGTTTTAAAGTGATGATTTAACCTTTTAAAACGAATCGAAGATCGTATTTAATCAAATCAAGTTTGTACTGTGTATTTTATTATCCAGCCAAAACTCTGTCGGAGTTGACGACGCTGGTTGATATCTCATTACTTGCGGCAAAGGGAGGACCTAGATCCCCTAGACAACGATTCCGCCACAGTGGGGGCTCGTCTTAAGCCTATTTAGGCATTTGAGTATTTTAAAATGAGGTGACGAAGTATAGCACAACTTAAACAAAGAGATCTTGAATTGGGATAAGAAGGAGAAGAGGCAATGACGTGGGTATTAAAGGAATATAGAGTAGCTCGCGACAAAGTAGTGAGTAAGAAAGAAGAGGAATGGAATAGAAAGAAGAGGGAGGAAGAAGATAAACGGAACAGATTGAAGAAAGAGGAAGATGAGGAACGGATTAAAAAGAAGAGGGGGGAGATAATGAAAGAGAAATCCTGTCAAATAATCGGGAAGAGAAAAGAAGAATGCTAGAACATCAAAGACAAATAGAATTGAAAATGGCCTAGACATTAGTTATGCGAGATAAAGAGGAAGATAATGAAAGCAAAAATATTAACGCGCTGACCACTCAGACGGTTACTGAGAAGGTGAAGCTAACGTTAAAACTAAGGAACCAGAGGTTGAGGGACAAAGAACGGAAACTGTCAGGCAATAAACAGGACACGAGAATAGTTGCATGGAAAAAAATGATATTACTTTACCACAGAAACGCTATAAATTGAGAAAAAATACGTGATTGAGAAACCGGTGTTCAAAGGTCAAAAAAGAGTTTGCCGCAGTTCAGCATAGAGTTTCCCAAAAGAGCTGCTAAGTCCATTACGAGAAATATTACTGTCGAGACTGTAGATGCTGACTAAATTAAAGGAACTAGAAACATAAGGGAAGAATTAGCAATTGTGGAAAAGGTTAAACAATCACACCAGAAAAGTGTAGAATCTGAAAAGAGGGTTAAAGAGTTTGACAAGAAAATTATAGAATCCAAAATGAAGTTTAAAGGATGTGACAAGAAGAGTACAGAATCTGAATGAAAAGTTAAAGAATTTGACAAGAAAAGTGTAGAATCTGAAAAGAAAGTTAAAGAATTGACAAGAAAAGTGTAGAATCTGAAAAGACGGTTAAAGAATCTGACAATAAAAATGTTGAATCTGAAAAGAATGACGCCGAAAAAGTTAAAGATGAAGTTTCGATGGATGTTGTAAAAAAAAGAGGTTGACAAGGAAGAGATTACTGAGCCAGAGAAGAAAGTTGTTATTAAGCCCATTGAAGATCAGTCAGTTATAGTCACCCTAGTATCAGATACGAAGGTTGATGTGATGGAAATTGAGGCGGAAGAAATAGAAATTAAGCAGGGTGGTAAAGAGAAGGCAGAAGTGATCGGAGATACAGAAGAGGAGAAAGTTACACGAGTGAAATAGAATGAAGCAAGTGATAGAAAAACTAATCGTGCTGTTGAGATTTTAAAACAGCGCTCACTTAAGGATGAAAAGAAGATAAATCAGGTTCAATTAACTGATGAAGTTAATGGTGAAAGAGAAGAAAGGGCAAGTGACGAAAAAGGCCAAGAAGATGAAAGTATCGGAGTAAAGGATAGGGAAAGTTCCATGTTAGATGGAATGTGTAGTAGGGGAAACGTTAGCAGTGAGGAACAAAACAATGAAATTATTCAGCAGTTTAAGATATATAATTTCCATGACGACTTTGAGGAGAGATCAAAAGAACAAATTGCCTGGAAAGGAGACGTCAAGATTCAATGACCATCCTGATATAGAGAGTGCAAGTTAAAGGTCAGGCCACAACCACTCAACTTAGTACAACATAATGCCCGAATCTCTCGTAATGTCCGATGTGGAGACAAGAGCGACATAAAATTTATCACTGTATCTGGCGGCAGTACAAGACCTTTATAGTGGGGAAGAAGTAAATGTAAAATTTACCAAATCAAATAGAAGAAATCGAGTATGGCATGATATACCAGGCATTGCAGTTTGCAGAGACTGAATGTGGAAGAGGGAAAAAATTTTCCCATTTCATTATGGACTGAAAGGTCAATGATTGACCATATTAATAAAATATTCAAGAACTAAGGCAACATGACTGAAAATATCAATCCGGGCCTAAGACTTAGAGAGTTGCCAAGCAGAATAGAAAACAAAATAAGTGAAAAACATTGCTGTTTGGTCGGAGAGAATTTCTACCTAATAGAACATTATTTCGATCTGCTCAAAAGTTTTAGTGCGTATGATCAGTTATAAGATACATACTACATCAAATATGAGCTTGAAATCTGACAAACGTTCAAGGACTCCCCCTCCCACAAAAGGATTTAATACGTCAACAAATTTTATATATACCCCCACCCACCACGCACACACATACAAATACAGGTAAGTTAATAAATACAGACATTTTTACATAGCTTTTTTCATTGACGATATAGAAAAAGTCGGAGCAAAACATATTTATTTCATATTGTATATTGTATTCAACAATCTAATTCTTTTGATATTTTTAACAACTAGAAGAAATGAACGATGGCAAGTGCAGAATTAGTTTAAAAAATCGGTAAGAGCTTAGCATTTCCCTCAACAAGTGCTGTTAGCTGTTTTTACCCTAGGCCCTGGGTTTTGAAGGACAAACATTTCCAATTTTGTTCTCAGATAAAAATAATATTCTAATACTCAATGTTATATTACGGCACTGGGTGACGTCATCTTTGTCTAGACATTTTATTACTATTTTATCTCCTTCAAATAATCAAGTACAATCATATCTTTTTAAAATAATTTAGCAGCAGTGATTATAATTTTTGTAGTAATAATTATATTAAGGCTAATACAGAGGCATATATAACCATAAATCGATGAAAATAGAATTTGCGTCTACAAATTATTTCTATTGACTTAAACCCATCTACTTGTCGATCGTTAAGTTTTTTTCACCCATTTTCTCTATTATACTCTAGTCTAGATGCAAGTTAAGGGCAGCACCTAATATATTTTTTTTTACTTTTCATGGTAAGAATGTATTAGTTCCGCTAGAACTTATAACACAGTAAACAGCAAAAGGGAGTTGTCAAAATTTCACGCCCATTTACAAGCGAACACAGAACACGGAGGTGTAATGTCTTAGGGCATCTATATAAATAATTCTCTCCGTGGTCGGACCATGCGAGTCAAGCTGCAAGTACGTTCAACAGATACTAAATATATAATTCTCTCCGTGGTCGGACCCTGCGAGTCAAGCTGCAAGTACGTTCAACAGATACTAAATATATAATTCTCTCCGTGGTCGGACCCTGCGAGTCAAGCTGCAAGTACGTTCAACAGATACTAAATATATAATTCTCTCCGTGGTTGGACCCTGCGAGTCAAGCTGCAAGTACGTTCAACAGATACTAAATATATAATTCTCTCCGTGGTCGGACCCTGCGAGTCAAGCTGCAAGTACGTTCAACAGATACTAAATATATAATTCTCTCCGTGGTCGGACCCTGTGAGTCAAGCTGCAAGTACGTTCAACAGATACTAAATATATAATTCACTCCGTGGTCGGACCCTGCGAGTCAAGCTGCAAGTACGTTCAACATATACTAAATATTTAATTCTCTCCGTGGTCGGACCCTGCGAGTCAAGCTGCAAGTACGTTCAACAGATACTAAATATATAATTCTCTCCGTGGTCGGACCCTGCGAGTCAAGCTGCAAGTACGTTCAACAGATACTAAATATATAATTCTCTCCGTGGTCGGACCCTGCGAGTCAAGCTGCAAGTAAGTTCAACAGATACCAAATATATAATTCTCTCCGTGGTTGGACCCTGCGAGTCAAGCTGCAAGTACGTTCAACAGATACTAAATATATAATTCTCTCCGTGGTCGGACCCTGCGAGTCAAGCTGCAAGTACGTTCAACAGATACTAAATATATAATTCTCTTCGTGGTCGGACCCTGCGAGACAAGCTGCAAGTATTTTCAACAGATACTCATTGTAGAAAGCAGCGTACCAAATTACTCCACCAATGCATCAAAAGGTGTGCAAATTAAATATGCGCTGTAAAAAAAAATTATATGACGTTATTGTTTTCGCTGATATTTTAATTTTGTAAAAAGGGAACAATGTAAAAAGTTATAAAATACTTTGTGTACATTTCAGAAAGTTTAATATTTCGTATTGATCAAACAAGGACAAGTTAGTTGGGATTTTAAAAAAGGTGGGCGCCGTCGGCGCCCTAAAAAATTGCATTTTTTTCAAAATAAATAGTTTTCAGCTGAACACTTCCGTCATTTTTACGGGTGACACGCCGCGGGTCTATCCAGAGTTCCTTCTTTTCATTCACTCACAATCGTTTGCCCAAAATCACCCCATTTTGACAACTGTGTCTTTCAGGAAGTCTTCACCCGTCACTAAATCATTAGCGGCGTATGCTACGCCGCGGGTCAGCTAGTAATAAATATTTTTACAACAATTCAACACAGCGAAATACAAATGATGTAATTTTCTTAGAGGAACTGGCATGTCTATAGATTGTAAAGAACAACTTGAGTATGTGTGTTGTATTTCATTCGACTGTGATTGATTTTAAAAAATTGGAAATGAATGTATACATTTGTGTGCCATTCTAGAATGTACCTTAAAGTGTTTTCTCAATTACTGGGAGAACTGTCGTTTGTAAATGGTATTAAAATATTTGTATGTGGTAGAGTATTTCCATTTTCTGAATCGAATTTTTAAAGGCGTGTCAATCCCGATGTGTAAAGAAGTCTATTAATATCTGCAAAAGTTAAGTTAAATTTCAAAAAGATTTAGTGTGCCGCCGATTTTTTCCAGATCGACAAGACCTTAAGAAACTATTCTACAATCAACATTCTAACATAGCTTTCAATTGCTGACCTCATGATGCATTCAAATATTCTTTGATACATTTTTTGACTTGATACTTTTTTTAAGAACGCATTCTTAAGGTGTTTTTTTTTCCTCTTTAGCGCGCCGAAAAGTCTGGGATTTATACACCATTTTTACTGAAATCACCCGGTCCATTAAATCCGAGTAAAGTCAGTCCTATGGCTAAATCTAAAAGACTCTTGTCCAGTGTGGAGTTTCTGAGAACTAATGGGGCAAAGAAGAAAGAAAGTCAGCATTCCATTAATGGTATAGATCAGTCCAATCTGACCTTTTTACAGAATCATTGGATAAAACAAGATTAAGACGCTGGACTTAGTAGGGAGAAAGAAACAAGCTGTTTTCTTATATCAATGAATAACAATTACTTTGTTGGATGTGTTGTCTAGACTCGTGACCTAAGCTATGAAACTTGAAGGTTTACATAGATAACCAGGTCATCAAGGTGGTGACCTAATGGTGTATTTTAGTGACCTGTGCGTGAAAATGCTTAACTATCGGCGTGTTGTAGTATTCAAAGTGGGAATCATGTCCTGTTGGAGATTTGTGATGAAAGGAAAATTACAAATGTGACATTTTAAAATTCTAGAACCAATTTAATTTTCCTTCACACCAACGTATCTATCTATATATATAATTCTCTTCATGGTCGGACCATGCGAGGCAAGAAGCTGCAAGTATTTGCAACAGAGCATGACGAATGACCCTCGCTCGGGTCAACTAAACATAGTTAACGGTTGACAAGCGAAGGTAGTGGAGGGGTGACCAACAATGGCCCTTGAGTTTCACTTGAATTGTTCCTTCACAGAAAACGTGAGATTCGTAGTGTACTTGTTAACACGTCCGCCTCATGCGAGGAAGGTCCTGGGTTCAAGCCCCGGCGAATATATTGTTGTTTTTTTAGTTGTTTTTTAAATGTCTGTTTGTTCCCGTTCTTTTACCTCTTTATTGCATAGCATACGCCGCAGACTGGCTCATCATAGACAGTGCAAAGAACGGTTGGGGGTGGGGGTGAGAGTACAGACACAAAAAGCAGCACCGAGTAAATAAAAAATAGGGAGCAAAGGTGAAGACATGCACACTTAGGTTGTTGTTACCCGCCTCCAAATTATTACTACCATCCCTTAAACATAAACTTTTTTTGGCCGATCCTAGCGAGGGTAAGTAATATTTAGGGTTGTTAATTGCGTTTTTTTTAAAAAACCGATAATCGATTATGTAACTCCGATTTTAAACCGATTATCGTTTTACAGCTGACTTCATAGAAGTTAGGGGTGTACCGAATTTCGCCTGCAAATGTCTCGAAAATAAACAATGAGTTGGCAGCAAACTGACGTTCACTCGCGTTGTTTTGATTTCTTCGTGCTGTAACACAAACTAAAGATGCAAAATACTTAGGATTCATAATAAATGAGAAATTATCATGGAATCCCCATGTCAATGACGTTATTAAAAAATGAAACAAAACCTTAGGCTTTATAAAAAGAAAACTTAACAAATGTAATAGAGATATAAAACTAAAATGCTATCTCACTTTGGTGAGACCTGTACTAGAATATGCATCTTCTGTTTGGGACCCATTCACCAAAGAAAACATTGATAAACTAGAACAAATTCAAAAAGAGCTGCCAGATTCATTACTGTAGAATATTCAAAACTGACTAGAATAACACAATTAGTTAAATCATTAAACCTTGAAACACTAGAGGATAGAAGAACCAAGAGTAAAGTAGTAATCATACATAAAGCAATTAACTCTAATTTAGAAATACAACACAAATATAACTTAATACAACCCTCAGATAGACATCAGGATAAAAGCACCTTTCTTATTCCGTATGCAAGAACAAACTCATACAAATTTTCGTTCTTCCCGTCCGGAATTCGGGCGTTGAATAGGTTGTCTGAAGAAACCAGGAAATCCAACACTTTATCAAGATTTAAAACTCTAATAAGAATGCAGGACTAAACACAAACCATAGATAAGCGTAGGACGCAATAATCTTCTGTATAGAAGGAGCGTCTGAAACAGATGAGATAAGATAAGTGTCCGTTCTTTCTCAACTTTCTTTGCACTCTCCATGAGCAAGTCTGCGGCGTATGCTACGCCGCGGGGCGTCTAGTTACAAATAATTGATATCTTTTACGATGCAGCGTTGTGTAAACATTAGGCTTCTGTAATGTCATTCTACTTTTCAAGCATTCTCACTTAAGTTTCTTTCTGATCAGGAATCTGTCACACAAAAATTATGTATTCAAGAATATGTCACAAAAAGTCTGTCTTATCAGGAATATGTCACAATTTTTTTTTGGGTCTCATTAGGAATCTGTCACAGCAAAGTTATGTCTTTAAGAATATGTCACAAACAGTCTGCCTCATAAGGAAAATGTCACAAAAAAGTTCTGTCTCGTCATTTAAATCTGTATGCCACTACAAGGAATTCTGAACCATATGTCACACATATGAGGCGTGCCGAAGTTATACCTTAATAAAAAGTCCTTTACGATCCCATAAGATGTCCCCCCAAAAGTGGAATGGAGAGAAAATTTGAGGGGAGACCCGTCGATTGGCCGAACGTGCCCTGCATTGTGTTGCCCACATTAACCCTACGGAAACAAGTGTCCTAGAAAGTGTCTTTGGCCAGAAACGTTTTCTTCCACAACTTCTTATCACCTCGTATCTTACAGGGGCAGACAGTTGTATATATTCTGGACATAAATTTGGGTAACGATTATTATATTATTATTATTATTATTATTATTATTATTATCAGCGTCATATTATCAATTACGTGCACATCAGTATACATAATTAGCAATGTATGTCATGTCCCGTGACGCTACTAATTTTAGAAAGCAGCGCACCAAATTACTGCACTAAAAAAGAACTCTTTTCGAACGTCCGCATAAAATTGTTCAATAGGGAAATAAATGAATAATAATTAAATATTTAAAAAATCTTTTTTTTAAAAAGGAAACACTTTTAACATAATCACTACTTTTAGTAATGTCTCATATAGATCTATAAGGGATTTATAGTCAAAAACTTTGTTTTTACAGCTATTTTTTAAAACTTATAATAAAAACTCTTTAAAATTCACGTCTGAAGCCCACACATCTTTTTAAATCCCTTATATTAACTTCACCGCGGTCTCTGTCTCTCTCTCTCTCTCTCTCTCTCTCTCTCTGTCTGTCTGTCGTCATCTCATGGGCGGGCGGAAAAACAAAAGTCGAAAATGACCCACTTCCCGTGATCCGATCGAGCTGAAATTTGGCACACGGACCCGTCTTACCTAACAATGCATCGTATCAAAATTTGCAGATCGATCGAACGTACCGTAATTAAATTAATGCATTTTTAATTTATCCTTATATGAGGTATGTAATTCAAATTCACGGTTTGTTATTGTTTTTTTCCCACGTGGGAAATTTTGAGTTGACGCGTTGAGGCGACCCGTCGAAGCGCCGGGGCACTTTTGTTTACATTTTACGTGTCACGCTGAGCTCGGTCAAGCGAATCGGTGACCAGACTTTTCCCCTCTCACCCTCCCCCCCCCCAGGGTTATGAAGAAAACTTGAGTTAAGACAGATTCAGTCTGTAAATGTTTGAAAATAATCAATACTGTTAGTTATGTCTCATATATAAGGGATTTATAGTCAAAAACTTTGTTTTTACGGGTTTGTTTTATTAAATCCCTTATATTAACTTCACCGCCGTTTCTCTCTGTCTGTCGTCATCATATGGGCGGGCGGAAAAACAAAAGTCAAAAATGACCCACTTTCCGTGATCCGATCGAGCTGAAATTTGGCACACGGGCCCGTCTAACCTAACAATGCATCGTATCAAAATTTCAGATCGATCGAACGTACCGTAATTAAATTAATGCATTTTTAGTTTATCCTTATATGAGGTATGTAATTCAAATTCACGGTTTGTTATTGTTTTTTTCCACGTGAGTTTGAGTTGACGCTTAGACGTCGACCGTCGTGCCGACACCCCCTCACGTCCCATCCCGGGGGGATCACTCGGTGTCAGTCTGTAAATATTTGTGGCGTTGGAAAATAATCAATACTTAACATTATGACTCAAATATAAGGGATTTATAGTAGAAAACTTTGTTTTTACGGGTCCGTTTTATTTACCACTATTTTTTTTATACCAAACACCTCATAAGCGCCCGCCCAACGTTTTATACCACGGTGTTGTGTTCACGTGGTGAACTCATGGATGTCAACAAAGCAGACGGGTACCGATGCTTATATATAGATTATAGATAAACTAAAAATGCAATAATTTCCATACGTACATTCGATCGATCTTAAATTTTGACACAATGCATTGTCATCCAAGATCTATCTGTGGTAAAATTTTTAGATCTCTAGGACCATCAGAAGTGGTATAATTTTACGTTTCAAGTTTTGAAGGAAGGATGGATACAACATACAAACATTGTGACTTAAATAAAAGAGTGTAAAATAAAAATAAATAAAATAAATGAAAGTTCTGTATTATTTTTTAATCTGATTTGTATTTATTTTGAAAACTTCAGTCATTTTGGACTGGCGATACACTAGTAATCTATATATATAATTCTCGTCGTGGTCTGACCCTGCGAGTACTGCGAGGCATCAAGAGGCTGCATGTGCAACAGAGCGTGACGAATGACTCTCGCTCGGGTCAACTAAACACTGTTGGCAAGCGTGGTGGGACGAAATGAAAAAAAGGGGGGGGGTGGGAGTGGGTGGCAACAATGCACTTGAGTTCATTTGCATTTGCATTTTTCCTCCACAGTAAATGTGAAATTCGTAGTGTACTGGTTATCACGTCCACCTCATACGTCGATGGTCCTGGGTTCAAGCCCCAGCGAAAACATTGTTTCTTTTAATTTTTAAAAATGTCTGTGTGTGTCCGTTCTTTTACCCCTTTATTGCCAACACTAGATGATTTAGTTACGGGTGAAGACTTCCTGAAAGACACAGTTGTCAAAATGGGATGGGTTTGGGCAAACGACTGTGATTGAATGAAAAGAAGGAAGTCTGGAGAGACCCGCAGCGTAGCATACGCCGCAGACTTGCTCATAATAGACAGTGCAAAGAACGGATTGGGGGGGGGTGAGAGTACAGACACAAAAAGCAGCACAAAGTAAGTAAAAATATCGAGTAAGCATGGAGGCAAGCACACTGAGGTTGTTGTTACCCGCCTCCCATTTAATACGACCATCCCTTAAACATAAACTGTGATTGGCCGACCCTAGCGAGGGTTAGTCATGTTTAGGGTTGTTAATTGCGTGTAGTTGTTTTCTGTTGTTTTTTTAAAACCGATTATCGATTATGTAACTCTGAATTTAAACCGATTATCGTTTTATAGCTGACTTCATAGAAGTTAGGGGTGTACCGAATTTCTCCCGCAAACGTCTAGAAACCAACAATGATTTGGCAGTTCCCCCCCCCCTCCCAAACCGACGTTCACTCGCGTTGTTTTGATTTCTTCGTGCTGTAGTTTTTATCCGTTATTTCTCCACTTTCTTTGCACTCTCCATGAGCAAGTCTGCGGCGTATGCTACGCCGCGGGGCGTCTAGTTATAATAAATTCATTCAAATATAAGAAGTTGGAGTTAGTGTAGAGTTCACAAGGTTATAAACCTTCAACTCCCAGGGACTTTATAAAGATTGCGGATGTGTGAATTGAAGCGTGGGAGATACACTTTTCTAACGGCCGCTCAGCAATCAGTTATTTATTCTATAATGTTGATTTCCTCAGGGGTTTGAACAAAAAAAGATTTCTTTTACAAAAAAATTGATTTACAAATGACGTCATATTTCTTTTTACTGGTTTTATTTTGCTATTGTTTAAATGAAGATTAAATTAATTAATTTTTTTTTACAATTTGTAAAAAAATGCGTTTCGCCCATAGACACGGCAAAATTGATTATTCAAAGAACGAATACGTCCGTCTACAACTGATCATAGAGGTAAACATTGTGCTAGAAAAACAATAAATTTGTATTCCGTGTGGTACACACAAAAATGTGCTCCTGGTGGTACTACTATATACGTAATCGTTGTGTTATTTCTTTACACGCAAAATAAGGGCTAGAAGACGACTCTTTTGTTACATCAATGTTTAGGTTTCCATCAAATGAAAGAAAACAAACGATACGCAGCAAAAGCGCTTCCGAAATTTTTCACACTCTCATTTTGGTAAAAAACGGAATTTAAAAAAAATATTTTTTGTTCTTTTGGGTGGGGGGAGGGGGGTCTTAATATTTATGGTTACTTTGACAGACCGACTCGCATGTTACATGGATGGTTATTTATGTTATATACATAAGCGTGCGTGCGTGTATAAGTGCAACCAACCTTTTTTCGTATCTGCAGATGAACCTACATGTGGAAGAAAATCAGCAGCCCCGAGCCTAGTGCTCGTCATAGGTGTCCCCGGGGAACCCTCCCGGCCACCCTGTCCCCTCCCCCAAAGGAACCTAACAGCTGGGTATCTCCCCAGCCCCCCGCGGTCGCTTGCCACCTGGGCATCCTGGACATGGTTGAAAATGCCTCCCACTAAAATTGTCCTCACAAGGAGAGGTGGAATTTCCTATTTTGACTCGCTACAACCTCAGCGCCACCCCGAGTCTCTATGGTTAAGGACTGCCGCTGGGCTCTGCAGATAAAATTTCCTTGTATATTAAATACCTTAACACTATAAGACTGTTAATGACACGGCGACATGTTAAGACACATCGGCTTACTTGGACGCATCGGCTTCTAGGACACAGTGTCTTACTATGAAATAGCACGTAACATAAGCGCCAGTTAAAAGGCGGCGCAAATGCATTAAAATTGATTTTTGCTTGTAAAATTAGTTTAACCCATATTGCATATATAATTTTTAATAGTCTTAAGGGATACACCATAATCTTCAATTTCCGTTGTATTATTTTTGTACACCCTAGGAGATTCAAATAATTTGGTTAGGTGTGAGGTGGGGGGAGGGCGCGCGTCCACGCCGCCCCCCCCCCGGAATAGCCATCTATCTATTTAGTTACTGCGACGTCTTTTTAAAAAAAATATTTAAAATTTTTTTAATAAAAATGTTGTAGTACAGCATATCAATGCAAGAAATTTATTCTTCTATTAAATTCTGACAAGCAAAAAAGAGTCATATTTTATTTAGCCCAACACAGCACAAGATCTAGGAAATGAAACTCATTCGTCGAAGTCAATCGGAGTCTTTTCAATTTGGATTCAGCATCACACATCTGTCACCAACCATCAGCCCCACCACCCCAACCCATCTGTAACCAACCATCAGCCCCACCACCCCAACCCATATGTCAACAACCATCAGCCCCACCACTCCAACCCATCTGTCACCAACCATTCAACCATCAGCCTCACCACCCCAACCCATCTGTCACCAACCATCAGCCCCACCACCCCAACCCATCTGTCACCAACCATTCAACCTTCAGCCCCACCACCCCAACCCATCTGTCACCAACCATCAGCCACACAACCCCAACCCATCTGTCACCAACCATCAGCCACACCACCCCAACCCATCTGTCACCAACCATCAGCCCCACCACCCCAACCCATCTGTCGTCAACCATCAGCCACACCACCCCAACCCATCTGTCACCAACCATCAGCCCCACCAGCCCAACCCATCTGTCACCAACCATCAGCCACACCACCCCAACCCATCTGTCACCAACCATCAGCTCCATCACCCCAACCCATCTGTCACCAACCATCAGCCCCACCACCCCAACCCATCTGTCACCAACCATCAGCCCCACCACCCCAACCCATCTGTCACCAACCATCAGCCACACCACCCCAACCCATCTGTCACCAACCATCAGCTCCATCACCCCAACCCATCTGTCACCAACCATCAGCCCCACCACCCCAACCCATCTGTCACCAACCATCAGCCCCACCAACCCAACCTATCTGTAACCAACCATCAGCCCACCACCCGAACCCATCCTCTAAAAACCCCCCCCCATCCTAAGCTTTCCTTCCCTGGCTTTATACAAATCTTCAAAACATGACAAGTTAACTGAAAGGCTCTGGATACAGCGAGGATCACTATAAAAATAAGAGATTCCAGTTTTGTCACAGCGGCTCCCCTGACGTATGCCAAGTAGATGAACTATTTCAGGGACTGGTCAATATTTATTCCCATGGGAGGTTATCTTGTTATCACATGAAATGTGTGGTTATTTCGTGGGGGTATACAAAAATCTGCATCAAACAAGTCTGGGTGCAGTGACCTCAATCGCCGCCATGATCACGTGTGTCTGTGACGTCATCTCATCTAAAGGATTTTTCTTTCTAATATATATATATATATAAATATATATGTATATATATATACATACATACATATATATATATATATATATATATATATATATATATATATATATATATATATATATATATATATATATATACACTCTTTGATCAGGGACAAGGAAAAATGGTTAATGTGTGTTGAGGGAAGGAGGTAGTTATTGAACGCCATCTCTGTGCGTCAAGTAATCACAGCCACCATTTGCTAACGAAGTAAAGTCGACGCAGGACAAAACTAATAACACTGGGGAAGGCACGAAAGAGCGTCCTAGAAGAAATACATTGGATATTAAATAAACACTGTTCTTTTGAAACTAAAGTAGTTTAAATGAGTCTAATTAATACGAATAACGTCGTCATACAAATCTCACCTATCGGGATGTGATTTTTGGGGATCTGCGTTAACGGAGGGAAACGTTAGCCGAGGTTAGGAAGATAACACGAGAGATCCAAGGCAAGCAAATGCAGTATTCTTTTTTTTTAGCCATAACAGCTGCTGAGTCTAAAATTGTAAATAAGATAAGAGGAATGATCTGCTTCCAGTCAACGTCACAAACAAAATGTTGGGCATTTTCATTTAGAAAAAAAAATCCCAACTAAATAGTCTTTGTTTGTTGTTTTTGGGGAGTGTTTTTTGTGTTTCCCACAACATCGTGGTCGTAGGGGGTTCTAATGTTTTCATTAGAACTTCCTTGGGGCTCGGTAGACCTTGGCGGCGCCCATCTCCTCTCCAGGTCAGCGGAGGACTTTTTAGCGATAGTCATTCATCAAAATTTTTATTGTTGCCTTAACGTGGGCTAGCTCCCACGCCCCTCAGCTTGTGAGGCGAGCGCACTATTGACTTCGCTCTCCAGCCGCCAGTGTCTTTTAAGGTAAGATTAATAGTTTATACGTACAGACAACATACTTGTTTGGGTATGGCGGTGCGTATGTGTCATCAGTGGTTGCTTTGTTTACATCAGGACTTCTCAAAATTTACGCACGACGGTTACGTGAGATTTAACTTCACCGCAGCGTGGATTTATACCTCATTTATAGTTATTTAAAACAAGCAACGCCATTTTGAATTGGTGAGTGGTTGAGTGGAGTCTTGACGGCCTGTTCCGGTTCGCAGACCAACATTACGGGCATTTACGAGGAAAGGGGGACTCTATTTACGGATAGCGATTTTGACCACACGCCATTATTTTGGACCATGACAAGTAACCTTAGTCTGGTTACACCAGTTATGTAATTGGATAATCAGATTATACAAATCCAGGTATTGATTTTGGGATAAATTCATTTCTTTTCGTGAAACTTGTTTGGATTGGTTTTCACTGACATACGATTTGGTACATCTCTCTTTTTCTCTCTCTCTTTCTCTCTCTCTCTTTCTCTCTCTCTCTCTCTCTTTCTCTCTCTCTTTCTCTCTCTCTCTTTCTCTCTCTCTTTCTCTCTCTCTCTTTCTCTCTCTCTCTTTCTCTCTCTCTCTTTCTCTCTCTCTCTTTCTCTTTTTCTCTCTCTCTCCCTCTACTCACTGTGTTCCTCTCCCCCCCTCTCTCTCTTTCTCTCTCTCTCCCCCTCTCTCTCACTGTGTTTCTCTCCCCCCTCTCTCACTTTCTCTCTCTCTCTCTCTCTCTCTCTCTCTCTCTCTCTCTCTCTCTCTCTCTCTCTCTCTCTCTCTCTCTCTCTCTCTGTCTTTATGTCTTACTTTATCCATTGTCACTTCTATATACGTATGTATTCAGTAATGCAGTCTAAACGTCTACGTAATTCAAAGTATCAAATAAGCTCCACGAAAAGAAATGAATATCTGGGTCTGGGTATGCAGCCAGAGTTTTTATTATGTAGAAAGAGAGTGGGGTTAAATTGGAATCTTTAGAGAGATCGGTCGGTTTATGTGTTGAGTGTGCGGGTAGTGCCGCAACAAAAGAATCAGGTCTTTATGTTTTCATATTGTTTATTATATTTACAATTTTTGTCGGTTAAAGACATCCTGATTTAAATAATTATTCAGCTTAGCAAATCTCTTTTCTGGATCAAAAATCCTAACTATCGGCCTACCGGCGCGTTTCAAACCAAATGATTGAGATAGAAAAATTAATCACACCACTCTGGGTAGTACTAGTTCTATTTGAAAAAATCCTCTCATTAAACACTTGGGAAAGTCATTGCACTATTATATACCAGGGTGACCAGCCTGAAGCCGATGGACTCACAAGAGCAATGACCCATGCAACCTTTCGACATGTCGTGCCGATGACTCTACGTAATCAAACATTCCAGACCATTGACAGGATTGCAGTAGCCCAAAGACTGGGATCCCTGCCGTGGGTTGACAAGGCACTGTGGAATGTCATTTTAATTTTTACCCCCTGCCTCCTCCCCAACCGCACACACGCGAACACTCTTTGCGTCTAATGTTCCTTAAAATAATTTGTTTGAACAGATAACATGACAACGGGAAACTGACTTCAGCTGGAAGGTCAAGGTCCCAGCAGCGATAAGGAAGCACAGATAAATGTGTTTATTCTTGTCTGTCTGGTTCCAGACAGCAAATAGCAGAACAGAACCGATCAGGTGACGTCACTGCTGTGATCACATGAATCTGCCGACAGAATCTTAATGTATAATTCCCTTAAGAGATTAATCACCCAAGGGTTTTCATACGATTTCACTCAATGCAGGGAGCAATAGACAAATCATAATGTTCTTTTTCTGTTGAGATAATCATTATTCATTTATAAAAATTTCCGTTTCTCAAAAATAACCTTTTTTGTAAGATATCAGTACATGTCTTCAGTGGCGAAGCTAGGGTCCTCTGCGCCCGGGGATGTGACACAAATTTTGCGCCCCTTCCCGGACCGACAGATTCTGGGGGCTCACTGAGCCCTCAAGTAATTTTTTGAAATTTTACGGTTTATTTGGTTCATTTTCGAAGCATCTGGTATTTTAATGAAGTAGAATACAGACTACAAAATTGCAGTTGTGTCGTAAAACTTGTTTAACATAATGCGCACCGATCAGGGATATGTTTATAAAAAGTGTTGTCAATAGAATACGCACCTTATTGCGCGACAGAAAGGTTGTTCAATATAATGCACACCCTTACACTCTATCTCAATTTTGTGGTAAAATACAGTTTAAAATAGTATCGCTTTTTGGAGATTAAAAGGTCTCCAGGGGCTGGATGAGAGGGCCTCGCGGGCCGCATCTGGCCCGCGGGGCGTAGTTTGGAGACCCCTGTTCTAGCCAATCAGCATTGGGCGCCTATTTAACTCAGTAAGCTACATATATATTTAATATACGGTAAAACCCGACATTGGCCATTCGAAAGTTGGCCTGCCAGATCATAAAGTGTCCTAATTCGCCGGAAAGTTTGCGAACAAAGCTCAAATATTTTCTTGATTTTGGGCTTTGCCCATCCAGTTTACAATATTTCATGGGCTTCTAAATAAAAAACAGAAAAAAATATGTCTTGAAAGTCTGTAAATGTGCAGTGCTTCTAAAACTTTTTAGTATGGCGGACCGGCAGGAATTTTTCCATTGCACCAGGGACCGGTGCACTATTTTCCCTGTACTGACAATTTTTTCTGTCCTTTTTTTGAGAAGATCTGCGGACCGGCAGCGGATGGCCCACAGACCTGCACCGGTCCGCGGACCACCACTTTGAGAAGCACTGCTCTAGTGCATTAAGCCCGTGTAATGCCATCTATAAAAGTCTAGTCTTAGTCGCAGGAGAGGACATCGGTCGTGATGGTTTTCTATGAAACATAATTTAACTATTAGAGAAACTGATTTTCATTTAAATCTTAACCCCAGTATATAACCAGTAAACGCAATTCTAACGCTGACCAAGTCCAAGAGTTAAAGTAATGCCGCTAAACAGGATGTTTCACCACTTCCAAAATGCACGTCGAAATAACGTAAACGCTGATAAACGGAACATCTACAATGATTCTGGGACATGTTGGGAAATAGTTCGGCAAGTCAGAACTTTTTTAAACTCCAAAATTTTGCCCTAGCAGCTTTAGCATGTACAATGTACATTCATCAAGAAAATTACTATTTTTGTGAATACCCATTGTTAAGGATAAATGGTTTTATCAATTAAGGACGTTGGCTTTATGAAGATTATGTAAATAAAAATCAAATACGATTAGTGAAAAAGAAGTCAGTAGTTTGTTTCTACTACCAATTCTAATAAAGTGAACTCTTTAAAACGGTGTAGCACTGAGCGATGAAGTCAATCAGATATTTTCTATTTAAAGTTTATTATATATTTTTTTAATTACTCGAAAATAGTTTTAAAACTCTAATCTTTATTCCTCTATCACATAATTTCGTAGTTAAGCTATTGGTGCTAACAGAAAAGTTGTATGAAAACTATCACAAACGATGAATTAATTTGTTTGATTCTTAGGTTTCAAACTCGAAATGTCAAAACTTTAACTTATAACTACAAGAATTTATTAAACTGCAAAAACGTTTAAGCCAAAACTTATTTTTCACGTGAACTATCAGATGAGGAAGCAAATGATATACTTTTTTTGAAAGTATAGACCCGATAGATTTTTTAAAATAAAAGCATTAATTAAATTTACCTTGCATATTTTGCATATTTTGGTATCTGAGTTTCAACACATTAAGTGAATACAGAGCTGATGACAATTATTTTATTTTGTTTCACCATGGGAGACTGAGCTTCATTTATTGTTTATGCGATGTAAAGTTTATCGAGTCAGCTCATAGATGACAGAAAATATATTTTTAAACAAATAATAAAGTCAGTGTACTAGTTAAAATCTATCAACATCCTTGTTGAGCATATGTTACAATTTGAATCTTTCTAGCTAATCTGGAAATGATGTTAATTGAGCGGACACAATTTGCTGGAAGAGAGATTTGTGTTGAAGGTGAGGAATGAAAGATTACGCGTGATTACATCAATTAAATCATAGTGTACTCTCAATTACTCCTTATTCAATGATTTGCTTTAATTGTCGCGCAAATTAATCTCCTGAATCCTGTTTACGAGGAGATTCGGTTAAGGGGAATGGGCAGTATGAAAAAGTTTTTAGCATGATAGGCCGTTGGGTAAATTTTGAGAATCACCGCGATTGATCAAGTTCAGCAATCGGCTGGCTATGCTTCGAGCACTGACGCATGGGAAATAGTTTATGGGAATAAAAGATACCCTTGTTCTTCGAAACCAGGGATCTCAATTCGCAGTCTTTACTGGGATCGTGTTTTGTTAATATAACATTTCGGAAAACATTATTGCCTAGACTCACGGAAGTAAAACATGTTTTCTTCATATTTGTATATACTGAATTCTGAAAATATCTTTTCCTTTTATAGTTGACTTGTCAAGGAAATACATACTGTTCTCATCCTCCCGTCTTTCAGATTTGAATCACAATTAGTGTACATTATCCAACCCAAACCACCAGCCCCCCCCCGCCCTCACACACACACACACACACACACACACACACACACACACACACACACGCGCGCGCGCACACACACACACACACACACACGACACACTCATAGCTGACAAATTATTTCCATTTCTTACTATTTATGTATGACTTCAAAACGACAGTGCATTTTTTAATTCAATATTTGATTATGTTGTAAATAAACAATCTGCGCTTTTCCTTTAAAAAGTTAATTCGCTTGAGAGCTTTATCTCCAGTAAGCTCCGCTGAGATGTCTTTAAAAATATGCCAACTTTACTAATTACTAATTTCGCTGCTACATCCTCAAAATCACAGACCAACAGCCTCGAGAAAACAAATCGGTTTCAAAATTTCATTTATCATTTTAAAAGAATAATTATGGCTTTATTTTCTACGTTTGAGAAACCCCCGTGCCAGACGTTGGATGATACTATGACAGCTTGTTATCTCGAGTTGAAAATGAAGTATTCGTTCGCGTTATTTATTATCTCATTATGGATACAACAACAGAACGAGGACCGGAAACCCGCACGGCGGACGCAAGGGAATTTTTCAGCGTCTGCTCATTTGTCTGGTTGGTCTTAGTGCGGGGTATCAATAATGAGCGCCTGCGCAGTTTGATCATGCAACAGGAAGCGTTAGTACTAAATTAGCATGAGAAGTAGGGTCAAGATACAGAGGACGTGGCCCGATCGGGGTATCGTTGCACCGTGAATACAAATGTTTGAGTTTCGGTGCACAACCTCCCCCCCCCGCTCACGTCATGAAGCAGAACGGGTCAAATCTTGGCGTACCACTTACGTTCCCGACTGACCCTTATCGAAAGGGGTAATTAAACAAAGTTTTTGTATAAAACCATTATATATGAGAAATAACTAAAAGTATTGATTATGTTCAATATAATACGCACCGCGCGACAGACTGGCATAAAGGGGACGTCCATAAAGTACGTAACGCTCCAGAGGGGGAAGGTGTGTAAGTATGTGTGACAGCTTGTGACGGGGGATCCGGACATTTGTGACGTCACGGTTTTTATATTAAATTTTAATTATTTTTTTAACAACAACAAAAAATGTTGTTCGAAAGTGTGACGTACTTTAAGATTTGTTACGGTTTGTGATGTGTGTGGAGTTGAAATGGTCAAAAATAGCGTGACGTACTTTATGGACGGCCCAAAGCATGTACACATCGGAAAAACATTATAAAAGTATGTTCAATATAATAAGCACCGCACCGCGCGACAGCAAAATATTACAAATACGTAGAGATGAACTAAAAATTCATTAATTTGATTACGGTACATTCGATCAATCTGAAATTTTTATACAATGTTTTGTTAGGCAACAAAAGTCTATGTGCAAAATTTAAGCTCGATAGGACCACTGAAAATGGCTCATTTTATACTTTTGTTTTTACGCTGACGGGCGTGACCACGACAAGACGGTGAAGTTAATATAAGTTATTTAATTAAACACACTCGTAACAATAAAGTTTTTGACTATAAATCCCTTATATATGAGACATAACTAAAAGTATTGATTATGTTCAATATAATACGCACCGCGCGACATACTAGCATAAACATTTACAGATCGGGAAAATATTATAAAAGTGTGTTCAATGTAATAAGCACCTCGCCGCACGACAGGACAATATTATAAAAGTGTGTTCAATATAATACGCGCCGCGCGACAGACTAGCACAAAAAAATTACATGTTACATAGAAATACATAGAGATAAACTAAAAATTCATTAATTTAATTACGGTACATTCGATCGATCTGAAAATTTGATACAATGCATTGTTTGGTTGACAAAAGACTATGTGCAAAATTTCAGCTCAATAGCATTACGGGAAGAGGGTCATTTTTTAATTTTGTTTTTCCGCGAACGGGCGGACGAAGCACGACTGAGAGACAAGACGGTGAAGTTAATATAAGGGATCTAAAAATAGAACGCAGGTCATCACGACAATCTATAGGAAACTTAAGTCTGTCAGGTCATGTGCGTTGAGACTTCGAATGGCTGACCTTCAGAAAAAAAATTGAAACATCTTGAAGTGCGTTAAAACTTGAAAACCATTCATGATGAAAATCAACCAACTTTTTATTTTCAGTAACGTCAGTAAAATGTTAAATTGCAGTTTGGACTATTTTCCTTTCCCTAATACTTGTTTGACTTCGGGGCGTTACTTGAAATAGAGTTTGTTCCCATGAGGGATTAAAATTAATAAAAACATTTACAAAGAAACTGCTTAAAAATACCAAAAACATGTTTATTCAGTTATTGAAAAATAAGTTGCCATTAAAAATTTCCTCCTCTATCTAATACGCCAAGGGACGTCATTGATAACAAGATTAGTTTGACTATTAAAGTCTCCTCTCCGTGATTTGATAAGGAACATATTTTCAATGGATCAAGTTAGCAATTCCTTACCGTAAAAAAAATATGACTAGATATGTGTGTGTATGCTTGAGTGTGTCTGGTGTGTGGTCCTATGTGTGGGGTCCTATGTGTGTGGTTGCCTGTGCGTCTACTTTACCTTCCTTAAAGCCATCTATTTTTCTTTTACCGGCCCACGTTTCCCAACTCCGTCAGGCCATTAATAATAGCGCCATCTCCACGTATATTTGTGTTTGTGCAAAGCTAAATACAACACTGGCAAGTGGATCAGCTTGTGGGTGATGGATGGTGTAGTTTCATATTGAACCTGTCCGAACAGTGTTGTTAAAACAATTTCACTTGCAACAAATCACCGCGACCTTTATCACATGCTCTTATTTTATTATTAGTGTTATTTTAAAATTGGAATAAATTCAAACATGTTGCCATACAAATACCCTGTTCTACCTTCTCGCCAGCGGAAATTTAAAGTTTCAAAAATTGCATACAATATTTTCCTGCTTTTTTAAAATTTATAAATTAATATTGCCATTTTTTAATATATATTTTTTTTTATTAAACAGTATTCACTAATAATGGTGATAGAGTTTTGTGCAAATGAACGTTTAGGAAATTCAAACTATCTTAATAAAGGAAAACATAAATCTCTTTTTAAAATGATTAAATAATTTTTAAAATTAAAGACGAAAACTAAGTTTAAAATAATAATCGTCAAACATTGTAAGATATTCTCGTGAGAATTTTTCTATTACACTGCTTTTTGCTATCGCCTAGTTCTAATGGCATTATTCTCATCCTTACGAATAGAAGTGAATGTTAACAAAATTAAATAAGTTAGTCACAATGAAGAGAATAAATTGAAATGTATATTTATTGATCCTCGAAGATCCTCGGCATAAAGTGGCAGGATAAAATACCAGACACAGTGATACTGACCAAGGCAGGTCTCCCCAGCATATTCACACTCCTGATGCAGTCCCAGCTTCGTTGGGCAGGGCACGTGGTCCAAATGCCAGACGAGAGACTGCCAAAGAGACTCTTCTATGACGAGCTCCAGCATGGCCAGCGGTCCCACGGTGGGCAAAAGAAACGCTACAAAGACACACTGAAAGTCTCACTGAAAGCGTTTGCCATAAACCCAGACACGTGGGAACTTGCTGCAATGGACCGTTCCACCTGGCGTTCTTCCATCCACGAAGGTGCCAGGTCATGCGAGGCAAACAGGATCACCTCCGCAGAAAAGAAGAGGCAAGCCCGAAAGGTCCGTGCTGTCAACCCTCCTGGAGATGTCCCACTCGTCCCTTGTCCCTTCTGTTCCCGAACCTTCCGTGCTAGGATCGGCCTCATCAGCCATCTGCGCATGCACAAACAAAGCCAGTCCCAGCAACCCTCGGATGACTAGAGTGGTCTTCGTCGAATCGACGGACGAACAACATATTTATTGTCTATTTATTGCCAACTGAGGCCACCGAACAGTATTATATTCTAACTTTGTTAATAGATACAAAGAGACAGTATGTTATCAAACCAGTTCTAACTAAATCAAACTCAAGAACTTTCTCTCTCTCTCTCTCTCTCTCTCCCTCTCTCTCTCTCACTCTCTCTCTCTCTCTCTCTCTCGCTCTCTCTCTCTCTCTCTCTCTCTCTTTCTCTCTCTCCTCCCAGATATACCCTGTGACCATTCACCTATCACTTTGATAGCTACTTTGCATTAGTTAAATATTATTTTCTCACTTTTGTGTTTGTGGATTCAGCAGACATATAAATCCTTAAGTTTGATTTTTTTCCCACAGCTTTCCTAAGGAACGCTTAATTTCTGAATCTTATATTATACAAATAATCTATTTAACTTACTAAAACTGTCTTTCTCATTGCTTGGCTAGAGTCTATATATATATATAATTCACCAGAACGACAATACGAGTTCAAATAAGCATGACGAATGACTTTTGCTAGGGTCGGCCAATCACAGTTTATGGTTGGCAAGCTATGGTGGTGTAGGTAGCTAACCGCAGTGCGCACGTCTCGAGACCAAAATGCGGCGGCGCCAGAAGTTAACTTGCGTTTTTGCTGATTTCTTCGTGCTGTAGTTTGTGTCCGTTCCCCTTTCTTTGCACTAACCATGAGCAAGTCTGCGGCGTATGCTACGCCGTGGGTCATATCTATTTCCTAATATTTTGGGGTTGAGCAAAATCTAACTCACTTTAAATATATATTTTCAAAGATATTTAACTGAGATCACACTAACATTCTTTATACTTCATCATTTAGTTATAGTTTTGTTTATATAAACATCTTGTATATTTTTCAATGCATATATTATATACATAGTTATTACTTTGTAAATCATATATTTTTAATGCTAAACTTTAACTTACAATTAGTAATATCTTTTGAAACATCCTTCAAAATCAATAAACTTTCATGTTTTCTAAGCTTGACTTCAAGGTTCTTTCAATTGAGCTAATCCTTTTCTCCATTTTTGGTCTGCTGCTTATAGCTGAAAGGTTCTTTTGTGTAGTTTATTTATATCTACAATCTTGTCATTGGACGCTCGTTTGAAGCCCTTGTGCATTGATTATGGTGTAGTATTTCCAGGTCCTTGAGAGGAAGTAACAGCCACAAAGAAGCATCAAAGAAACATGTAACATATTTTGTCTTTTAACAGTGTCTCGGATATTAAACATGCTGGACTAGCATGGGCAAAAAAAAACGTTTTAAAAAAGCACACCTTAATCGAACTTTACAGAATCCAAGTCTATAACTTTACCTTTCTGAAGTAAAAATTTACCCCTCTAGGTGTTTGATAACATAAATATATATATGCATATATATATATATATAATATGTATATATATATATATATATATATATATATATATATATATATATATATATATATAGGGACTACGAGTTCCCATTTCTGCTTCAAATTTTCTTAAGCTGCATCAAGATTTATAAATATTGTTTTCTTATTATTGTTCAATTTTCAAATAATATTAAGCCAAACTGTAAATGAATAAAAACTCAACAATTAAACAAAGTAGCGGTAATGCTATTTCAAAAAACATCTTTAACACTTTTTAAAAAATCTGTATAACTTTTTTTTTAATTTACAAATTTGCAGAAGAGAAAAATTTTAAAGCTTTTAATTCCTAATCCAATATCCAATACTCTTCTCTTCGATCTCACAACTCTCAGGTCCCTTTGCTAAACATTTCCATCACCGCATGATTATCCTGAAGATCAGTTTTACTACTCTCCATTCTTTAATAACATTTTTTAATCCTACCTTTAAAAAAACAAAACAACCTTACTCCTTTTATCCTTACATCTTTTATCCTAACGCGGTCCTCAGACAGAAATGTCACTTTAAAAAAAACGTAGTGTCGAATCCACGGAACGGCCAATTGGCTGTGCACGTCACATAACTCTAGCACTTGGAAGATGTGTCGGGAATTGATGTTATTTGTTTTGCAGGCGATGGGCTGGCTAATCTGATTGAGGATTTCGATGCTTACTGAGGCTCAATTCTCTACAACTGACATCGGGGTCTGGAGTTACAAGATCAAATATGTGATTTAAAGAATTTTTCAACGTTTACCCTCTCTTTTGAAATAAAGTCAAGTTAAGGAATAAATATAAATGTGCATACGTAACATGATATTTCATTCCACAGGGTTCCCAGGTTAGGCGGGGTTGTGGAATCATCTTTCTGGGAACAAGACAGAATGTTCTTACTAGAAAAATCTTAGCTTGAGATTTCACTCAAGAAACAAAAAACAACAAAAAAAAACCACCAAAAATTATTTTTTTTAAATACCATATCTCATTGAGACTGGTGGATTCCATGTAGAGGCTTATATTTTTGTTTTCCTTAGCATCGCTATAATAAAATAGAGATAAGAAACGCATTATGATTTTTTAAAATATTTAACTTTAATGTAAACTTTAATTATAGCTCGATATCTTGATGAGTACTCGGGGCGCAAGAGAAATCTGGCGCCTCAGCTATCTACACGTTTTTTTTTAAAAATTGCTTGTATTTTAATTTGCATTTGAAGTATTGGTAACTTGTTAGACAAACTTGCATATCGTATACACCAGGGGCTTCTTCGTGATTTGGAGAGAGTTTTGGTTGTATACGTTGTTTGGAGTCTATCTAAAAGGCAGAGAAGCTACACACCCGTGGGATTCAGCGGGACTTGGTTGTAGTGTGGGGCTTTGTTGGTTACTACGACTTTGTAGTGGAGTGGGACTTGATAGTGGAGTGGGACTTGATAGTGGAGTGGGACTTGATAGTGGAGTGGGATTTGGTAGTGGAGTGGGACTTGACAGTGGAGGGAGACTTGGTGGAGGAATGGGACTTGATAGTGGAGGGAGACCTTTTAGTGATTGAGGGACTCGTGTTTTGTGTTTGGAATTGTGCTGAACAATATATTATATATTTACGCTCATTTTTCACTGCCGCCTAACGTTGAGGGAAATCACTATGCTTTTTTTAAATTTTGCGTTGTAAGCAGTGCTGATTGACGCAAATAGTTATTTTTTGGTGCAGTAATTTGGTGCGCTGCTTATATATTTACGCTCATTTTTCACTGCCGCCTAACGTTGAGGGAAATCACTCTGCTTTTTTTAAATTTTGCGTTGTAAGCAGTGCTGATTGACGCAAATAGTTATTTTTTGGTGCAGTAATTTGGTGCGCTGCTTTCGAAAATTAGTTTAAAAATCGTGTGGTGATTAGCACTGTAAAAATTATTATATAAATGCTTTGTATAATTTCGTGTTTATCATACAAGGATAAGTTACTTGGGCTTTTGACCCCCCCCCCAAAAAAAAAGTGGGCGCCTTATGCGCCCTACAACCTCAATTTAAAATTACTTTGTGTATATTTAAGGTAGTTTAATATTACGTAGCTATCATACAAGGACAAGTTTGTTGGGCTTTTGAAAAAAGTGGGCGCCGTAGGCGCCCATAAAAAAGGGGGGCGCCGCAGGCGTCACGGCGCCGCAGCACAAACTAGTAATTATATGTTTAGTGATTATAATCAAACCCATTATTTACTGATCTAGAATGTGCTTGTTGTCCGGCTTCCGAGAATTCCATCAAATAAAAAATTCACCACCTCTTTTATTCACAAGTGAGCAGTGAGCCTAAAATATATATTCAACCTTAATACTATTCGTTTGTTAAATATTTGACCTGACTTCTGCTACGACCTTTCAGTAGGGCCATGTCCAAAACAATTTGAACAAATTCACCATGAGCTCCTTATGTATCCCTCAAACGATTTTTATGTGGCTTTCTCACTAAAAGAAAAAAACCGAACCATATAAATTATATAAATATCTGATCACCACAATGTTTATTTAATCAAACGAGCACACACAGAACTCTAGGCTCATAGGTCCTAGGTTAACTTAAAATCTAATTGTATATCCAAATTAAGTTGCTTAAAAAAACGTCAATAGATCAATGGGTCAAAAGGATATCCTGTTTCGTTGACTCTTTACCAGCACGATTATACTCGATATCAGATCAATAATCGGCAATCGATAATCCTAGCTACAGACCAAGCACTGAGATCGCTTTCCAGTGTAGAGCGTTGCTGTTTCGTATCATCGTAATTTTATTTAATTCAAACATGAGCAGAGAAGCGTGTTCTCATTTCCCAAAAGGGAATTTCTGACAAGGATATGTCTGTCAGTCTTCCCTCGCCCCTCTCCCCTACTTCCCTAACCCTCTCAACCACACACACACACACGCTCTCACAAAATCAGTATAGGTCGGTCCACACATCATATTTTCCAGCAAAACTTGGTCTTGTCACAACTTTCAAAATCTTTATACATAGCTAAAAAATAAATTATGAGTTCGCCAAATAAAATAGTGCGTGACGCAATTGTGACGCAATTTTCCATTGTTATTTAACAAATTTTGATCAAACTTTGTGCGGAATATTTGATGTGTCGACCAACCATTACTCTCTCCCGCTCTCTCGTATCCAATCTCCCCCTGTCTCTCTCTCTCTCCTTCTCAATCTCCCTCTCTCTATCTCTCTCTCTCTCCTTCTCTCTCTCTCTCTCTCCTTTTCTCTCTCTCCTTTTCTCTCTCTCTCTCCCTCTCTCTCTCTTTCTCCCTTTCTCTATCCATCTCTACTACACTCATATACTTTAAAGTCAATTCAAGTTTTACCCACTTTAAAATTCTTTCACCTATAATTTAAAAAAAAACTGTGACAGAAACGTTTTATTATACTACATTAGTAGCTTAAAAATGTTTGAGTGTATTTATTGAAAGATAAATAAAATTGAACAACTAAGCAATGGTCTTCTGACTCAATATGAAATATGAACTAGCAGTAATATTTTAGCTGCGTGACTTATCTGATAGCGGTAGCCATCAATCTCTGTTCCAGATAAAAAGCTTTTCCTTTGCGCTCTTTGTGACTTTGGTTTTGTCTTTCTTTGTCGCTTTTTTAATGGAAGGGAAAATTAAAAGTTTCCCGAAATAAACGTTTGATTATTGTAAAACCAAATTGATAGAAAGTCAATATTCTATTCCCGGTCTTGGCGAATGTGGGCCTGTAACATGCAGGGGAAATACATTAGCACGGACAACGCAGCGTACTGATTCAGAGACTAACATTAAATAAAATACAGAAGACATTTATGAACTAAAATAAGAGTAAAGCTCAGTTTCGTTTGTAATAAATAAGCAGCATCTCGGTCTCATCTACACAAGTAAAAAAAAATTAAATCCAGGTCGTATGAGATTAGGGTGGTCGCATTTGTGGACACCCCAGGTGATTGCGTCAGGCGCCATTTTTCTCCCCGGCATGGCCATCGAAATTAACTAACATACGTTTTCTGTAAAGCTTGACACTTCCTCTTTTAAAACCTTGGCTGGGCATCCTGGCCTATCTGCTGGGCATCCTGGCCTATCTGCTGGACATCCTGGCCTATCTGCTGGGCATCCTGGCCTATCTGCTGGGCATCCTGGCCTATCTGCTGGGCATCCTGGCCTATCTGCTGGGCATCCTGGCCTATCTGCCGGGCATCCTGGCCTATCTGCTGGGCATCCTGGCCTATCTGCTTGGCATCCTGGCCTATCTGCTGGGCATCCTGGCCCATCTGCTGGGCATCATGGCCCATCTGCCAGGCATCCTGGCCTATCTGCTGGGCATCCTGGCCTATCTGCTTGGCATCCTGGCCTATCTGCTTGGCATCCTGGCCTATCTGCTTGGCATCCTGGCCTATCTGCTGGGCATCCTGGCCTATCTGCTGGGAATCCTGGCCTATCTGATGGGCATCCTGGCATATCTTGCTGGGCATCCTGGCCTATCTGCTGGGCATCCTGGCCTATCTGCTGGGCATCCTGGCCTATCTGCTTGTTACTACAATACAACATTGTATGTGCGCAGGACTCGCATGCCCCCGGCTATGTCTAGCATGTGGCACGAAATCAACAGGTTCACGACCATTTGAGTGGCTAGGCTGCAATGCCGACAGTTTGAGCCCCTGTTGTCTCACCCGCTGAAGTGTACTTGTGTAGGGCAATGCACCGTTCTCATAAGTCATCACATTTTGGTGTTGACGACTCAATTTCCTCCAGTGTTCTTTGCGGCTTGGCGTGCCAATCTTAGCTTACACTTATACCCTGGCTGTCATGATGTCGGCCATATCCATGGCACCAATTGTTCCTAAAGTGGTCTGCCAACAAGGTATTTATCCAGAGATACGTGGTTGGTACACCCGGTTATGGTTTTTTATCAAAATTTTCTATTTATAAATGGTCCATGGCACAGATTGTATGCCTCGTGTGGAGCCTTCGCCGATGAAAAGTTTTTACAATAATTTTATCAAATTTTTTTTTAAAAGGGGAAGGGTATTTTTGAAAAATTTCAGATATTTTTTATTTTGTTGAAGAGAAGCGTTGAAATATTTCACAGGTCGTGCAGGCCACCGTCCCTACCTGCTACATTGTTGATACTATTAAGGATTTCTTCAAATCTAAAAAAAAAGGTTGTTTGAAGAGGAATTTTGATATTTCTGGGGATACTAATACGGCACTGGCCCACTAACTGCTTCACATCCCGACGAGATTTGGGTCATTTCAGGGGCGGCTTAGTTCAGCGACGTGAATGGGGTCAAGGACACTTTGGTAATGGAGGAAGGCAATTGGGCGTTATTCATTGCACTCACGGGGGCCAGATAAAGATTTTTTTCTCGGTGGGCTACGAACAGAATGTATTGAAAGTGGATATGGATTGGAAAGGGAGGCTATTATGCACAATTGATTTCTAAATTAGAGATTTGGGGGAAGGAGGGAATGGTAAATTAAATATCTTAAATAGTAGGAGCAGCGGTGCTAATATTTTCAGACCCTAACACTTTTTCCATTTATTGGCGAGAATGACGACTTTTATCTTTGAAAATATGTTTTTAAGATATGGAAAATTTGATTGAAAATCGCTTGTTTATTGTTATGTATTTTTTTAATGTAGCTTGTAGTGAAACAAAACTACAACCAAATGAAAATACAGAAATTCACAGTTGTATTTGGTCCTTTTTTTATTGTCCAAAACTGATGTAAAAATTATACAAAAAATTTGACTTATGGAGTTTTCGAGCTAGGGAAAATGGCGTACTAGGCACAGATTAATCAAGGAATTTGGCCGGGACCTAAAAATTAAATCGATATAGGGAGGTTTTCGACTTAGGGAAGTTCGACTTAGCGAGGTCCGACTGTGCTTGAGCTTGACAGGACACCAAAAACCAAAGAACGTGTCGGGAAAAGCCTTCGCCAGCAAACAAACAAACAACAACTAATAGGAAAATGAAAATTTAAAAAAAATTAATCTGCAGTGTTAAGTCCAGGAATCCATCAACCGGAGGAGGAAGAGAATAAAACAAAGGTTTATAAATACCAAGGGAAGAGTGGGCGGGGCGCGGTTTAAACACGCCTTTACAGATGATACTCAGCTATACACTCACACTGATCCCTCCTCTGATATTGACTCCACTGTCCGATTGATGCAGTAGTGCATTGGTGAGGTAAAGTCGTGGATGACTTTCAGCAAGCTCAAGCTGAATGACGATAAGACAGAAGCACTCCTATTTTGCAACAATAAATCACGCAGTACTTTGTCTCTTCCTAATTCTATTCAGGTGACTAGTTCTGATATACTGTTCAAAACATCGACTAGGAATCTTGGCTACATTATTTCTGACAACATGGGTACCAACAACTTCATCAATCACATCTGTCGCTCTGCCTACACCGCCATTCGTCAGATCAGCTCATTCCGTCATTACTTAACAGTTAGTGCAACACAAACTCTAGTCTGTGCTCTTGTTCTAGCTCGCATTGATTATTGCAATTCTCTTCTGTCAGGTGCGTCAAAACAATGCATTGAAAAACTACAGAAATTTCAAAATTCAGCTGTCACACTAGTTCTTAAGGCAAAAAAACATGACCATGTTACTCCGCTACTTTACTCACTTCACTGGCTACCTATACAAGCTCGAATTTATTAAAAACTGGCTGTTCTCTGTCACAACTTCTTTTCCGACTCATCTCCCTCCTATCTTACTGAACTTCTGTCGGTCTACCCACCCAGTCGTCAGCTACGCTCTTCTGCAGACACACGTATTCTCTGTGTTGCTAAGACACGAACTAAAACTTTTGGCGAAAGGGCATTCTCTTTTTGTGCAGCCAAACATTGGAATTCACTACCATTACACATCCGTAGTATTCCAACTACCAAGTCCTTCCAGACTGCACTTAAGACGCATCTTTTCAAAATGTATTTACAAAATTAATGAAACAACATTTGTTTTATTGATTAACGTAGCTTATGTGTAATATACTGTAATGTATGTTGTTATTATGGTATGAATGGTTATTTAATTATTATATGTATGTTATGATCTCCATGTAAAGCGCTGTGAGCCGGTTCCCTACTGGGATACAGCGCTATATAAATTATCAATTATTATTATTATTTACACTTTTTGTATAACATGATTTTATACCCATCCTGATATCAGTCTCACCCCACTTATATCGCAGCTATTGTTATTGTATTTCGTTTAATATATTTATAGCACATTTGATACTAATTGTTACATTTAATTTGCAGATCCGAACCTTAATATTCAGTTAAACAGAAAAATTAATCGCAAGTGTCTGTCTGTAAGGGTAGCTGTATATCTGCTTTTAATTTTTATTGTAATCGTGCAAAAAAATCGAAATCAAGATTTTGACGAATCTAGACCGTTTTTATTTACACCTTCCTGAGTTTGAAAAACCTAGATTTACAATCTTGTCTATTTGTGTGTGTGTCTGTCTGTCTATGTGTGTGTTTGTTTGTTTTTGTGCGTGAGTTGTAACACGCTAGCTTGAATAATGTTTCAGTTAAACTTTCATATATATATATATTAGATCATATACTTAGGTTTTTTATCAACTTAGGCAATTTCGCTTCCCCATCCCCCAAAGACCTACCATTTCTATAATTTGATTCCTCTGGAAGTGCCATTCCAAAACTTACTATTATACACGAATATACAAGACAATTTAGTGGAACTTACTCCAGGTTCTTTTTTAAAGATATTTTTTTTAAAAACAACATTAACCACATGTAAAAAACGAAAATAAATTTCTGAAGTTTATAAGTGAGTCAGGCATATATCAAATGGGGCCACGATCCACATTATTGTGAACCACTGCACCGGTTAGTGCCTCGTGACCTCTGTCATCTATTGTGCGTTATACAGACAGACCCGATAGCACGAATGTTTTTAACTCCTCAATAAAAATTAACGTCTTTGCCTTGACGTGCAACTGATTCTACCTACATAATTTACAATTTACAACATCTATTTTATTTTGTCTATACCGTCCCAAATAAAGTTTAAATTAAAAAAACGTAAAGAAACAAGTTTTTGACTATAAATCTTTTATGTACGAGACATAACTAAAAGAATGTTCACTATTATACGCAGCGCAAGACAATCCAAAAATACAAAATTGTAGTTATTGGTCGTAAAACGTGTTTAATATAATGCGCACCGATTAGGAATATGTTTATAAAAAGTGTTGTCAATAAAATACGCACCTTATTGCGCGACAGGAAAGGTTATTCAATATAATACGCACCACGACACTATAGCACAAAACGTTAACATGTTACAAAGAGATAAATAAAGATAATCTAAAAATTCATTAATTTAATTAAGGTACATTCGATTTATCTGAAATTTTGATACGTCATTTTTATTATCGGCACAAGTCTGCCTGCAACATTTCAGCTCGCTAGCTTACGAGGAAGTGGGTTAAAAATCGATCCAAAGTTTTTTCGGCACCGCCCGCTTGCCTCAAGCTAGCAAGCAGACACCACGAGTTAATATAAAGGATTTTAAAAAAGATTTCTATTTGCGAAATAGCAGACGCGGCGTTAGGTACACGCGAGGCCTGGTGCAACAATGACCCCGCGGGGCCCCCTAGATTAAATCAATTCTTGCGCAAACTCCTTAGTGCAATATCTGCCGGCTCTTTTGTTACTAAAATATTGTCTCAAGTCTGAAACGCAGGGCCCCCCCTAAGCGCGGGGCCTAGGGTGATTGCCCCAACTACCACCCCCAAAGGCCACTCCTGCGAATTAGGTTAGTACTGATAGTACATTGCTGGAATACTTTATCACGGATTTATTAAAATGAAATTCATAATTGTTATTCCGATTCCCACTTTTTTTTCGCTCAGTGATTTTTCATTACTTTGTTCAAAATTTCAGGTGAACAACCAGGGAATCTAACAGTCAGTCCTTCAGTGTATTCGTAGAGGTTCATTCGGTCTATTCAACAGTTTACAGGCGTCTCTTTCAGGTACGTTTTCTGTGTACCTCTCTATGGTGATAGTAGCAGGTCAGGCATTTCACTTCTGGCGGATCGTCTAGCATCAGTCCATATTTATAACTGCTGACAATGCCTATGATTTTGCATTCGTCTCTTGGTTTTATCCACAAATTCATTAGTATACCACTATGATTTTGCATTCGTCTCTTGGTTTTATCCACAAATTCATTAGTATACCACTGTAGGATCTGTAAGTCAGAGTGTACTTCCATGTCATTTTTCTCTAGTATGTTCGAGGTCTACACTATTAGAACTCGGCTTACAAAATATCTAGGGAGCTGGACCGAGCAATGGGCACTCCGCATAATATTTGGCTGCCGACTCTACTGCTGTGACCTAATTAGTCAGATAGAATCCATTCTCTTCTTGTGTGTGCTGGTCGTTTCTTCTTGGACCATGGTCAACCTTCATCTAGGTCGCTACCGCTCGGCCTCGGCTTATTCTGACCAAGCTTCCTTAACATCTCTCATTCGGTCCACTATGATAGCCACTATCCTTGGAAGTAGCGTTTAGGCTACGCTTTAGTGATTGGCCGCCGGGGATTGAGCTGAGCGCTCCCTTTTTTTTTATACCCTGACACATGTCGTCACCCAATAGTGACACGTAATGTGCTGCAATTAAACAGTAAGTTAATTTTTTTTTAATAATTTTTTTTTAATTAAGTAATCAGTCAATTATTTTACATTACCTAAAAATACATGGGGCCGTTCTGAAATTTTTGTTAAGTTTTCTCTACGCTAAAGTAGCCGAAAGCTTTTTTATACCGGAGAGACTAATTGGAAACCAGACAATGAAGTTTAAAAACTGTAACTCATCAGTCAAGTGAGTAAAGTCAATGAATTCTGAACGAAAGACTCATTCAATGACGCAACTCCGCTTTCAGAGTAATAAAGCGGAACTTAGCTTCGCCCACAGTTCTACTACCTAATATAATTTATCATTTGATACAGTAAAGATTTTTTAAAAAATAATAAAAGGCCTATATGCATTTTTAAATAAAAGTATTTGATCTTTAATAATCCAGAATAATAGCCAAGATATTATTAAACAGATGGACTCTATTCTCACTTCTTCAGTCAGGGGCAAACAAGAAATACAATCCTTAAACCAGGAACAAGAACTTCCATGACACAAATATGCTCTAAATCAGAGCTTCTCAAACTTTTTAGTATGGTGGGCCGGCAGGAATTTTTTACATTGCCCAGGGACCGGTGCACTAGTTTCCCTGCACTGACAATTTTTTCTGTCCTTTTTTTTGAGAATATCTGCGGACCGGCAGCGGATGGCCAACGGACCGGCACCGGTCCGCGGACCACCACTTTGAGAAGCACTGCTCTAGAGTTTGCTGAAAACGAGTCTTTGTCATGTACAAAAAAGGACTTCGGGAAAACAGACTCCTCCCACATAGTTTCCAACGTCCCTGATTGTCGTCAGTTAGCAAATTCATCTTCGCCTGAAAATATATTAACTAAAGCCCGACTCTTTAAGACTTCGTTTCAGTTGTCGATTTGTGTTCGAAGAAAGCCCCGTGGAGTAGAAACTAATGAGGTGACTTCATTTGGTCGGGGAATGAAAAGCTGAACTATTAAGCCTTTCCAAGCATTATCATTATTGACATAACATAACAGAGGACAAATAGGTCATTTTACAATATCATACAGTTTCTTGTTTGTGTCTTTCGTTTTAAATTTCATACATTATTTTCGGCTAAGTCAGAAAGAGTTCTTAGAAAGAAATATTCCTATAAATAAATGAAGGAAATTTTAAATGAATTCCTTTTTTACATTTATTTGCCAAAAGGTTTTGATTTTGTGCTCCCACTCTTATTCCCTATTACAGGATCCACCTCTGCTTAAAATCCACATAGATAGTGCGTTCATTGTGTGGGATGAGATGAAAAAAATTTCCAGACTTAGGAGAAATATCAAAGCTGGCCAAGGATTACATATTTGTTTACCATATTTGTTTATTTCATTACTCAATTATTCAGCCATTTATTTAATAGTTCGAATACTTTTAATTGGTTTTTAAACTTCTAATACCGTCGAAAAGACTTCCAATATAGTCAAAATGAAATTAGGATTTAAAATATTGTCAATTTGATTTAAGACTACCAATAAATTTCAATGAATAAGTTTTCAGAAGTTTTAAAAATAAATTAAGACTTCCGACAAATTTATAGATATCTATCTATCTATTCTATTAGTGCTGGTACTAATTTTTAAAAAAAATGTTCGTCTAATCGGGAAAGAATTTAATCTATTAATTTCGATTAATTATATGTTTATAACGCATATATAGATCCCGTTAAGTTGTGATTTATTATTTCACGAAATCGGTTAAGTCACCGTAATTTCATTTTTTGTGACGTAACACAGTAAATTCCTTCTGCTATGCAAGAAATAAGGAAGCTTAACCTTTTTGTTTACGTATGCACGTCTAAATAAATAATAATTATTATTAATAGCTGCGTATCACCCGTCAAAAATGAAGGAATTTCTCAAAATAAATACACATCAGAATAAAAAATAACGTAATACCGATATTACATTTATTTTATTTATTTTTATTTGATTCATTTATTATCATATTGAACAATTTTATGCAGAACGTTCGAAAAAAGTGCAGTAATTTTTGGTGCGCACTATTGAAAAATCAGCATTACATCCAAGAAGCATTACATTCATTAAGGGAATTATGTATGTTGATACGAGGGGAAAGTATGTAAGTAATAAAAAACATAAATTATTAATAGATTGGGACAAAAAATCAGAAATATTTTTCTTAAATTTTATTTGAATTTTAAAAAAAATTATTTAAAACCTTACTATATTTCAAGCTTTTAGAACGATTAATTTATAAATAAAAATTAAGCGCCTTCCTTAAAATTTTTATGTTTACTTTAAGAATTGTTTAAAATGTCTTTCCATATTTTAAAAGCCCATTTGTGAAATTGCTTTTCAACTGCTTCTGTCTGCCAAGTGGGGAAGGACTTCTATGCAGGGAACTCCTTTTTTTCGTACCGGGAACGCCTTTTTTTCGTACCATTTAATTTAGCTACCAGCCAACTGAAATCTCTGATGCCAGCCCGGAGATATCGTCACATTTACTCGATCGGCAGTTCTTAGAAATGCAAATGCTTTTTTTTTACCACGTTTTTATTAACTCGCTTTCGTTGGGCATTGTTTGTTGGTTTTTCCAAGATTTTTCAAATCTGCCAACGTAAAATTGAACCACTTCTGATGGTCCTAGATATCTGAAATTTTTACATCAGATAAATCTTGGATGACTATGCATTGTATCAAAATTTTAGATCGATCAAATGTACCGTTATTAAATTATTGAACTTTTAAGTTTATCTATAGTCTATATAAAAGCATCTGTACCGTCGGCTTTTGTTGACATCTCCGAGTTCGCCCCGTGACCACATCACAATGTTTTTAAAACGTTGGGCGGGCGCTTGTGAAGTGTTTGGTAAAATAAATAGAGGTAAAAAAAATATTTTTAAAAACCAGGTTGTTATAAGTGGATTTAAAAGAATAAAATAAATAGAAGTAAAAAAAAAGATTTTTAAAAACAACGTTTTTATAAGCGGACTAAAAAGAAGAAAATAATTTAAAACTTATTAGTTCAAGTACTTCCATTTAATATGACTAAAAACGTGGGGTGGGTGTTTGGTATAAAAATTAAAGATTTCTAATTTAGAAGGCAAAAGAGAGATCTATAAGTGAGAGAATGAGTGAACCGCATATGTTAAACCTCATAAGCGCCCGCCCCGCGTTTTTAGTCATATTAAATCGAAGTACTTGAACTAATAAGTTTTAAATTATTTTCTTCTTTTTAGTCCGCTTATAGAAACGTGGTTTTTAAAAATCTTTTTTTTACTTCTATTTATTTTGTGACAGCTTTAAACCACCAGCTAATTTTTTTTTAAAATCATATAAATTATTTACGAAGAAAGGAAGTGGTCGAAGTCGATAAAATTGCTTTTACTCCACGGCCCTGATTTCATCGCCTTAGCTTCAGAGTTAATGATTTCTCTCTAGCACGCATCTTTAAAAAAGGAAGCTAAACATGGGCAGAACAAATTAACGGCCTCAAGTGAGTTGCCCTTCCAGCTGAACTTCGGTATGAGTACGACATTGATCTGTGTAATGGAAGAAATTAATGCTAGAGCCTAACATAACAGGATTAAACTTAGCAGTGATTAAACAGAGATTGACAAACAGAAAGCTGCAGGAAGACATCCGAAAATACAACGTCAAATAGGACGTGAAGTTAAAATGAAAATAGAACATAGAAAACAGAACATTGAAAACAGAACATGGAAAAGAGAATATGAAAAACAGAACACAAGAACATAAGCGTGTAAAAAGATAACACAAACAAATTTATGAAAGCAGGGTGCTGTAAAAAAATGAAAATATTTAAAACATGAAAAAATAATAATAATAACACTCCAAAAAAGCAAACCACTTAAAGAAACAGACAACATAATCTGAAAACATAATAAGGCAAGGCAGAATTATGTAAAGGCCAAACAGAAAACTAAAGGTGTTTTTTGTTTTTTGTTTTCTTCTGTTGGCAAAAATAATAGACCAGTTAAAAACAGATACACTACAGCAGTGCTTCTCAAACTTTTTAGTATGGCGGACCGGCAGGAATTTTTTCCACTGCACCAGGGACCGGTGCACTATTTTCCCTGCACTTACATTTTTGTGTCCTTTTTTTTGAGAACATCTGCGGACCGGCAGTGGATGGCCAACGGACCGGCACCGGCTACGCGGACCACCACTTTGAGAAGCACTGCACTACAGAACACCACAAAACAGTAATAAAGTTTGGGACTTATTTCTAAACGATCTTTGAGAAAACAATTTTTATTTTAACAATCGCACTCACTTTGCATCCTCATAGTTTGGAAATGTTTACGTCTTTGCCACCACATACTTGTAATTCGACCCCCATCCAATTAATTCGCAGTCATAGAGTGAAACAGTTACAGTTTTACAGTGCATTAAATCCACCTAAATTACTTACCACACTATAGCATGTATTATCATAAACAATATAATTCAAAATACAGAAAAAGTCATTCATTGGTGAAAATATATTTGACGTTGTTTTTTTTAAAAATTATAATTAATCCGTTGTTGTTCTTTTAAATTGTTTTTATAATGCATTTTTTAAAAAAAATGTTAACATCGATTTTTATTAAAACATTGAATTAATTAAAGTAATTCGCTTTGTCAAAATCTCATCTCAATATTATTATTCACTTTAACAGATAATAAACTCTGCATTGGTCACCACAAATCAACTCAGTAGCAAAATGTATGTACGACATAAGAACAAACTCATGCAATTAGTTTCTAGTTCATCAAAGACTAGATGAAAAAACCCACAGCACTCCATAGCTATCAGATTTCTCGCAAATAAATTTTTAGTAGCACTCCTTCATTAGCCGAATTCTCCTAAATAAATTCGTTGTACATTCTAATCATATTATTTCTCGAAATTTATTTGGGTTTCATTGAATTCATCCAATTTAAAAAACGTCGCTTGGATGTAAACGATTTGCATTGACATGGTTTCCCAGATTGTTCATTATTGCTTGAATTTGTGGAATACGTTTCTAAGAATTCAATTTATTTATTTCAGAGTTTTTCAACTTTCTGCTGAGGCTCACCTATATATGTCTGCACCCTGTCATTGACTTTCACAATATAAGCAGCAAGGATTGACATTTTAACATAAACGATTTATGTTGAAATTTGAACAGCTAATAAAGCTGTGGCCCACCATTAGGGCCCAAGGTGTCATTTAATGGAGAAGGCGGTGAACCATACAAAGACTACAGCTCAATACAGTCAGGAAATTTTATAGGAGGTGCTGGCGCTATCATTTTAATAAAAAGGTGGAAGACCCTTCAAAGATTACGTCTTACTACTGTATAACAAGGCGGAGGTGGTGTATTTTACTGGCAAAGGTGGAAGACCCTTCAAAGAATACGGCTAACTAACGTTTGGGAGGTGGAGAGGGTGTCTTTTTATTGAAAAGCCCACAGACCATGTAAAGATAACAGACCCCTGAAAAACCTTTGAGACGCCTGATTTTATAAATGTTATCTCCATCGCTTCCAAACGCTAAATTTGCTAAATTTGCAGAACACTAGAGATATTCTATGTATGACTTGCCTCGGAAGAAAGTAAGATTCGAAGCATAAACTTGAGCAAAACTCGATCAACTAAGTTGCTACAATATTAATTTAAAAGCGTGTCAACAATATATTCTTTGAAAAGACAGAAAGTTTCTACAGGTCTCACAGTAAGATAGCATTTCATTTTGTTGTTTAAATCTTAGAATAAAAAAGGACCCGGGCTGCATAAAACTGTGCATTTATGTTTCAATAAAAATCAATATTCAAACAGTATTTACCTCATGGCAAACCCTCGTAAGGGATGCTCGCAGGAGGACGAGAGTGATGTTTTAACAAAACGGAAATTTAACTTAGACTTAGAATACCTTCAACGTAGAAGTGATGAACATTTTTTAAATGAAAAATTTAAGGAATTTTTTTTAAATTCATGACATATCTATAATATCACATTTGAATTCCTCAAACATATTTTGTATGTTTGCGTAAAACATGATTAAAAAAGGGTTATAATTGCAAAACATAATCAGCATAAATTGAGCTGCATAGATCGAAATGCGAGATTTGATTTAATTACCTGTTACCGAGATCCATTAGAACGAAGGAATTTGTTTTAGATAAATGACGGAAGTAGGGTCATAAGATTTAAGGCCATGAGATTTGTTTGGTGAGAAGTCAAACAAACGTGTATATTCATGTAGCTGACGTCAGTAAAATGATTGAACGAACGAATACTTACATTTAATTTTTTTATAATGTCTCGTCGCAGTTAATTACTTGAAATCAGATGTCTTGTCAAAATGCAGATATTGGTATTGAGTGCCAGAGTGTTCACGAGATTGAACAATCTGGATTCAATGGATACGTCATGTCAAGAAAGCCATATATGGATTCATCGTTTATATTTTTTTATAAAAAAAGAACCAGCTGGGATTCCATTGTTGTCGAGTTTCTTTCAATAAAAAATTTCCCAGAAGGCCATATTTGGATTCCGCAGTATTATTAATTTGTGTATACGCCATGCATGGATTCAGTCCCTGTACTGTGTTGTCAATATACCCATTGCGGTTCCAATGTATGCTCACATCTTATAGGCATGGTAATAGTTAAGTTCATTAAAAATGTATCCAAACATTTATCGGAGCGAATCGTCTTGGGAAATACCTTGACTGTATCCATTCCCCACCCCATCCCTACGACACTCCCCTGGAGCGGAATGTTGTAATCTCTCTTCGGAATTGTGGCTGCTGACCCTCGGAATGACCAATTTGCAGAACAAAAAGAAAGTGCTCTTCGCCCAGTTCAACGGAATAAGACATGGCTACGATTCTAGCACTGCCAATTCTCCGCTCTGTGATTGAGTTAGAGCCCGAAGAATGGACATCGTTAGGTATCAGACGAACAGTACCTGGGGGAGAGGGTGGGGAGTTAGCAGAAGCAGAAAATTAAGTTACAGCCGAAAGCAATAAAAAAAAGAAGATAATTTGGGAAACGGAACAATTGCTCACATCAATACTGTTATAGCTTTGCTGTCAGCTTCTCAGTTGGGAGGCGAAAGGGAGAGGTAAGTAGGAGCTGTAATTAGTCAAACTAAATTCCGAATGGTGTGAGGAGAGCAACAGGGACTCTGCTGTATGTGTTGCGCATTCTGAAAGATTACCGTAAATGAGCAATATTACACGAAAATTTATAAGCGGTAAAATATTTGGTGTATAGCAATTTTTTCCATATCAACAAAACACATTTTTAAGGTTTGTGTGGGATGTTCACAAAACCTTTCCAAATCTTCTAAATCAGACTACAATATTTGACTATTTTTTTTGTTTTTATAATTAAGGGCAATGACCATCACCAATCGAATTGTTCCCCTTTCTTTAACAACAAAATAAGTTTTGCATAATTTGTCTACTTTGTAATTCCAGCCATGGATTGCCTTTGTTTTTGGCTTAACATAGTCGTCTTTAAGACTGCGTGACGACTTTATGATTTTTTAAAACTTATTTAACGACCCAATGATTAGAAATGTTTTAAATTAGGCAACCCTGCTGGGCTCGAGTCAACCTGCTGGGCTCGAGTCAACCCTGCTGGGCTCGTGTCAACCCTACTGGGCTCGAGTCAACCCTGCTGGGCTCGTGTCAACCCTACTGGGCTTGTGTCAACCCTACTGGTCTTGTGTCAACCCTGCTGGGCTCGTGTCAACCCTGCTGGGCTCGTGTCAACCCTACTAGGCTCGAGTCAACCCTGCTGGGCTCGTGTCAACCCTGCTGGGCTCGAGTCAACCCTGCTGGGCTCGAGTCAACCCTGCTGGGCTCGTGTCAACCCTGCTGGGATCGAGTCAACCCTGCTGGGCTCGTGTCAACCCTGCTGGGCTGGAGTCAACCCTGCTTGTCTCGTGTTAACCCTGCTGAGCTCTTGTTTCAGTTTAACAAGCAAAATAACGTAAAAGCATTCTTGTAAAATAACAAAACTTCTTGCAGTATTATGACAACTAAATTAATAGAAGTCTTATGAAATCCACCAAAGTATCAGCAACCTAATTAACACAACTAAAAATTCAGGCAAAACATAAATAATAAATAATTACAAGCAGCTGATGATTACATTATGAGTGCAAACGCAATTTCTTTAAGCACTGACGACGGGAGAATCACAAACTGCTAACCGACAAGAAGCTTTTCTTTTATGCCGATATTTTTTCGAATTTATGTACCTAATAGGTCTATGAGCTAAAAACAAAGGAGATGCATGTATATTAGGGCTGTTATCGATTACTAAAAATTTAATCGTTAACTTTTGAAAATTTAACGATTAATTAATCGTTAATTTCGATTAAAGCCAAACATAGAAATTTATGACATCATTAAACTGAACATTTCAAGGGAAGTATCAAAAACAGGTAATTGACTTTTTTATTTTATTGAGTTATTTCCCCTGTCTCACAGACATTGAAAATTAGGAATATTTGGAACTAAATTTTATGACAACGTGTTGATACTTGATCGGATGTTTGTGCTGAAGGTGGTACGTCAGCGATGTATTTGATCCTTTAAAAGAGAATTGTTTATGGCAGTGAACACGGTAAAATTTTTCACCATCTTCGATTTTGCCATCCGCAGTTAGCTTAAAAACAAAAGTTTTGCACAACTATCAAGTTATATGTTGAATTTTAACTGCGCTGATGCTGTCAGCTATTTTTTAGTTGACGTCTGCCGGTCCACATATATTAATAAAATAAATTATAATATTACGCGGGAGAAGTTTGTACGTAAAAAATATATATAAATTATTATTAATTATTAATAATTAATTATTTATTAATAATAAAAAAAAATATTATATATATTTTCTTTAATTTTAATCGAATTTTTATCGATTAAAATAATTTTAATCTATAAAAATTTGTAGCGATTAATCGAGAAATTAATCGTTATTTTCCGCTGCCCTAATGTATATTCCTTAATGTAAAATTGCGTCATTGGGTCAGACTTTAACGAATCAATGCGACAAATATTTTTAAATCCTTTATATTAACTCGTGGTGTCTGCGGCCGACCGACCGACCTTGCTTGCTTGCTTGCTTGTCGCCAAAACTTTTGATCGATTTTTTAACCCACTTGCTCGCAAGATAGCGAGCTGAAATTTTGCAGGCAGTTTCGTACCGATGATAAAAACAATGTATCAAAATTTCAGATCGATCGCATGTACCGTAATTAAATTATTGATTTTTTAGATTATTTTATTTATTCCTATGTATCATGCTATTTTTTGAGATAGAGCGTCGCGGTGCGTATTATATTGAACAACCTTTCTGTCGCGCAATAAGGTGCGTATTTTACTGACAACACTTTTTATAAACCTATTCCTGATCGGTGCGCATTATATTAAACACGTTTTACGACACAACTGCAATTTTGTATTTTTGGATGGTCTTGCGCTGCGTGTTATAATGAACATTCTTTTAGTTACGTCTCATACGTAAAGGATTTATAGTCAAAAACTTGGTTTTTTACGGGTTGTTTTTATTATCAATCAATTTTCCACAAAGGTTCTATCGGGTGTATGCCAAGCGCATAACCAAATGCCGATAGGCACTGTTCAATATTTAAAGACAGGATACAGTGTGTGTTCTTTTATATTTTACAGATTGTCTTTAAACCGATCCTCCACACAATGGCCTATTTCTCCTATGTAAAAATTTATTTTAAAACTTTTTTTTTGCAAATTATTGCATAAATCCCTTTACGAATTATGCACGTGAAACCATATTTTATTATACATTTTTTAAGAGGGAAGGTAATGCTGCTCATTTCAAACATATACGGACAAATATTGCAACGGTTACGGTCGCATCGTGTGTGTTAATCGGGTTAAACTTCTTGAAAACTTCAGATAAATTAGATCAATCACAATGATTTGAAAAAGACGACTAAAAAGGATTTCATAACTTTAATCCTATTGACAGCTGATGTCAAAAAGTGGATGTTTTGAAAAATGTCCACTATTTCAACATATCTCCCCCAAAATCTGCCCCAGTCTTCTAAGTTTCAATAGGTATGAAAAAGGGGATAGATTTTTGCATGACTGAGAAAGGGAAGATGAATACAAAATAAAAAAAAATTGACCTTCAGTAGACTGGTAATAAATAAATATCGTTAAATTTGTTATATATATATTTTTTTCGATGATTTATTTTTAATTATGGTCTCTTTTGTGTATATTTGGTGTGGAGATTATATGTGTACTTTGTGAAAGCGAAGCCTTCTAGAAGCATAATAAAATGCGCTTCACTCCAAGTTTCCCAGGTAATCTCTAAGATTCACAGTAAATAGAGAATTTTTATTATCAAATATCTCAGATGAAATTTATTATAAATATGAGTTCAGCACAAATGTAAAAAAACTCATACAAATTGTATAGGCCTTGTTATATAATGGCGGAAATCTATTCATAGAAATATTGTGGTCTTTATTGTGTGTAATGTACTGTCCTTTATGTTGTTATTATGGTATGAATGGTTATTTAATTATTAAATGTATGTTATGATCTCAATGTAAAGCGCTGTGAGCCTGGTTCCCTACTGGGATACAGCGCTATTTAAATTATCAATTATTATTATTATTATTATTATTATTGGGGACAAATTTCATTTTAAAAAATTTAAAAGATACGAGTCTTATCTTATCTTATCTTATCTTATCTTATCTTATCTGTTTACAGACGCTCTATACAGAAGATTATTGCATCCTACGCTTATCTATGGTTTGTGTTTAGTCCTGCATTTTTATTAGAGATTTAAATGTTGATAAAGTGTTGGTTTTCCTGGATTCTTCAGGCAACCCATTCCACGCCCGAATTCCGGACGGGAAGAAGAAAAACTTGTATGTGTTTGTTCTTGCATACGGAATAAGAAAGGTGTTTTTATCCTTATGTCTATCTGAAATTGTATTAAGTTATCTTTGTGTTGTATTTCTAAATTAGAATTAATTGCTTTATGTATGATTACTACTTTGCTCTTGGTTCTTCTATCCTCTCGTGTTTCAAGGTTTAATTATTTAACTAATGGTGTTATTCTTGTCAGTTTTGAATATTCTCCAGTAATGAATCTGGCAGCTCTTTTTTGAATTTGTTCTAGTTTATCAATGTTTTCTTTGGTGGTGGGTCCACTACAGAAGATGCATATTCTAGTACAGGTCTCACCAAAGTGAGGTAGAATTTTAGTTTTATATCTCTATTACATTTGTTAAAGTTTCTTTTTATAAAGCCTAAGGTTTTGTTTAATTTTTTAATAACTTCATTGACATAAGGATTCCATGATAGTTTCTCATTTATTAAGACTCCTAAGTATTTAGCATCTTTAGTTTGGGTCAGTTCTTTTCCATGAATGTAATATTTTGAATTTATTTGTTTCTTTTTCTTTGTTACTCTTAACAGTTGACACTTTTCTGGGTGGAAAGACATATTCCAGTTAGTTACCCATTTTATCAATTCATCTAAGTCTTTTTGTAAAATTTTGCTATCTTGTTCTGATTTAATTGTTCTATAGATTATACAATCATCAGCAAATAACCTAACTTTTGTACCTGTTGAGATGTTGTTGGGTAAATAATTTATATAAATTAAAAAGAGTAAGGGACCTAGCACAGTTCCTTGTGGAACTCCTGAGTTAACCTTTATTGTCAATATGTAAATGTAGGAATATTGAGAAGGAAGTATCTTATCAGATATTTGTTTTATTCTTCGTTAATTTAAGACAGCTTATCTTATCTTATCTATACAGACGCTACTTCTATGCAGAAGATAATTGCGTCCACAGACCATGACGGATGACTGTTGGCAAGTGATGCAGCGTTCACACACCACGGACATGAGGGTTCCACGCATTACCCAGCCGCCTAACTAGTGTTAGATACCCATTCGGAGCTGAGTGACTCAGGGACTCGTGAACAAATCCTTGCCTTCACATGGATTCGAATCCGTGACCATCAGTACGCCAGTCAAGCGCGCTGCCACTCGACAACCGTGTCCCAAGCTTATGGGACTTGAACACGAAAAACCCAGTTTCGTAATTTTACTATGCTAACAATTTTGAGAGCTTATTGATTCGACTGTATTTATGCTTCAAAACATTGTTCCGCTAAAATGTAATCTACCAATAGAATACTACTGAATGAGTTATGACGTTTTCCGGTTCTAGAAATAAAAAGCCGTTTATAAATAGTTAATGATTTTGATTTTTTTCTGCTTCTGGTTTACTTCATGTCGACATATAAACCTAGTTGTTGAACATTTGTATTTTCTACTTTTCTTATTAAATTGCTGTTAAACTTCTACCCCTGGCTTAAGTTGAATTTATTGAATTAAACCACATCCCTAGACATATAACAAAGTAGATATTTTTTTATTTCGTTTAATTTAATTTTAATTTTTAAAACATTAAGAGAAATTCCATGGATTGTGGAAATAAATCTAATGCAAATAAGAAATATAAATATGAAGTCAATAATTGAACGTTGTAGTTGTTGCACGTTCATCTTTGTAATTTCAGTACAATTATTAATGTATATTTAACAGTTTTCAAAAACAAAGTACTTGATCATCTAATTGTTAATCACACTAGCCGAGCTCTGCTAATATGTTGTCATAAACGAGCATCGTCACAAATTAAATTAAAAATTTTTTAAAAAATTAGTTGACGGACCCAAAATATAATTTACATTTTTTTAAAATAAAAAAACATTTTAACAAATTTATTTTTTCGCAATATCCGGAGGTTTTCTTAATTTACGAAATACTTCTATGTACACAAGTTTACGTATTGATAAATGTGAAAATAAATCTTTGTAAACAATCTCTCACTCAACTTGACACTCCCCCCACCCCCCTCTATGTAACTCTACCACTACCACCCCCCCCCGACCCTTTCAACTACTTAACCTGATTGGATTACAAATGTATTTCTTTAAACCTCCCTTTTTTATTTGGACTTTAGGGGGGTATAGCTCTTGTCTCTCTCCTGGACGCGTTGAGTTACGGTACTTAGAAATGTTGAAAACACTGCTCTACAGTGAATGTCTTTTTGTATTTTTTTTTAAAATTGGCAATTGTTAGTATTCATTAATTTATTTGCTTCTGAACATGAAAACAATTGAAGTAGAAGACAACGAATACTTGAAATAAATGTGTCTACCTGTTAAAACTAGCAGTTGAAATACTGTTTAGTAAAATTTATGTTTGTTTTTTAAAATGCACTAGAAAAGACACTAATTATATAGGAGAGTGTTCGTTTAAAATGGCTTACGTTCGTAGGTCGTACAAAATATTTTGCAATATCCTTTGCATTTTTTCAAAACGAAATTTGATAAATTATTTTTAAGAAATCCTGGACCATTTTTTAAGAAAACTTGAAAAATCATTTTACATTCATGAAGTGTAATGGTTTCAAGTCATCTAGCTCGATGCTTTTGTCACAGGTGGTCCACGGACCGGTGCCTGTCCGTGGGTCATTCGATGCCGGTCCGCAGAAGTTACCAAGAAAGGACATTTCGCTACCACGTCAGTACAGGTAAAATAGTTCACCGGTCCCTGTTGCAATGGAAAAAATTCCTGCTGGTCCGCAATACTAAAAAGTTTGAGAAGCACTGATCTAGCTGACGCTTGTAGGGAATCTATATCCGACAGACAGGTCGTGGGGATGATAGGTACTTATTTGAAAGTCTTGGTCAAACTGTGTTCCTAAAGTTTGATGAATGTTCTAGAAAGACGCAGATGAAACATTACAAAGCTACTCACTAAATTGTTTATTGTGTTTATACAATCTTGACGTAAAGGAAGAAAATAATGAGGTGTAACTTATATCTACTGGTAATTCAATTCTAGATTTTGTATGCTTTTTTGACACCAGTAAATTATAAATACTTTTAAAACATAAATGGTGGACGTTTTATTTACTATAGCGATATGGTGACCATATGGATTTCTGTCTCGACATCAAAAGATATTTTCTTTTTTGAGTCGAATTAAAGGTGAAACTGTAGTTAAAGAAAAGAAATTTAAAAAAATAAATAGATAATTAGATCTACGTGTTTCCTATACAGTATAGAAAAATGATGCGAGAAGACGTGTTCAAATTTTTTGGCGTCATTAGTTATTTTAAAATGTGAAGCCCTTCGTTTATACATTTTCCAGCTACCATAAGATTTTGGAAGCCGCAACCATGCTTTTCAATTTATTCTAGAGCAGGACTCACCAAACTACGACCCGCGGGCCGCATTCGACCCGCGACTTCATTTAATCAGCCCACCAACGGTACTTGAATCTTGAATGAGCTTGATTTAAAAAAGTAGCAATTTTAAAAAGTTAGAAATCATCACACGAGCGATGACATAATGGTTGCTTTGTGCTAAAATTTACTATTTTTTATTTTATTTAGATTTTTTGTTTATATCAATGTGTCCTTACTTCCCACTCTCGAAGTCACTTCCCGGCTGGTGGTAGAATGCGTGTTGACTTTACCGAGACGACACACTAATCAGTCATTTTTGTCGCCCCGAAGATGCGTCCAGCAGTCAACACAAGTTCGAATATCAAGAAATATTTACTTCTTAGTGTTCTTTTGTCCATAAATGTCATCTAATTTTAACGGTAATCAACAAAGATTTCTTTAATTTGCTGTGTTAGGTAAGTGAAATAAATGCGTGAATAAAAGCTTTCATGTTATGTTTTTAACAAGCCCCAAAATGAAATAGATGATTTTTCTCACTGAAAAAGAGAGCGCTGATCGAAATCTGTAAAATCATACTTGTTCCGTCAAAGTCGTCATTGGTGGTCAAAATGACATCCAACACGAATGAATCAGGTAAATGATAACCTCGTCTGCTTACTCTACAGAATCATCAAAGGATTTTAGAGAAAGCTGTTAATGATTGAGGCACAACTTGACGTAGGAAACATTTTTCTTTTAGTTTTTTTTTCAAGAGCTTTGATTTACTTTTGTCTGTGAGCAAACATTTTCAAAACTGAAGTACGGGATATCAACACCACAAACGATATTGACTGACGAACATTTGCAAGCAATTCATTTGTTTGAAGCAGCGATTCCCGAACAAACATTGATTGTTATCTTGAAAGCAAAATGTGTGTCTCTCAAATCTCACCAACGATTTTCGCTGCTCATGTTTTGAGATTTTGATATGTGCACACATAGACTGGTGTAACTAACTGATTTGGCAAGTCGCCTTCTTTGATATTTTTTTAAAAAGTAAATAAATTTCCTTTTTATTTTTTAAAAAAATTATAATTATTTTTTTAGTCTACTATTCTGACACACGATAAATACGGAAGTTAAACTTAAACTTAGCTTTTCGTCTAGAATGGTAATGCGCCCACGCTCGTCATTTTGACAGCCGTGAAAAAAATTAGGGGACTATTGTACTAGAGAATAAATCTTCATCCAGTTCTTTAGAAAACATTTTGTGTCTGCCCACTGTCGTAAGATAAATGCTCTCATCTCAAGGAACCCATATAAAGTCATTGATACGAAGAGCTCTCCTGCTTTAAAACAACCTTTTTATTATTTTTTAAATCATCTTTTAAATTCCTACAACTGATGGGTCAGCAATTTATTTCATAAAGACATCGAAATGTGAGTTAGGTGAGTGAGGTATCGTAATACTTTCTTGGATAGTTCATCCTGAAATCCGTATTGGCTATTGAAAACTATGTTTACTAAATTTTCACATATTTCCATTTTTTAGAATAAAACCATCGTATTGCGGGTTAGAAACCTGACTATATCATACAAGCCCTTAAGAGTCTCCGCAGACTTCCAGTGCGAGAGCGATAAATCCACAAGATTCTGTCACTGACACACAGCTGTATACATGTATCTGCACCAGAATGTGTTTATTAATAAGAACAACTTTCGAAAAATGTAACTGTTAAGGGGTTACGCTGCTCTTCACAGTTTACGTGGAAAGAAATCCCCCAATGTAAGCTCTTTTGAATCGATTACGCCAAGGTTATATGGAAATATCTACCTCAGTCTTTAAGGGAATGTAAAGATTACAAGGAAACATCTAATCACATTTTTTAAAGAGTTGAGAACCTCAGAGCGCACTGTGCATGATATATAATAAAATAGTAACGTATTATTGGAGAAATCATCTTCATTATCAGACCAACAAGTATGAGCATCATTCTGATGGTTTTCGAAATAATTAAATGTAGGAGCTAGTTATTCGATTAAGTGATGACACAAGCTGCAACTATGTGTATTATTCGCTATATAATTTAAAATTTTAGCAATAGGCATGTTTATGGTAAAATGTTAGGTGATTAAAGTTAATGACATCTTACATAGGAAAGTATCATTGTCATAAAAAAATATGTTGATTAAATAATATTATTTATTTAAAAATGATAAATACTGAAGATGAAAAACGGGGTTTTACTAGTTCCTTGTTATACGATAGCTATTATAGCACTTCTTTCCTACAAGGTTTTGATATATGGTAAGAGCAAATCACAACTTCTCAATCGTTGAAGGCAGATAAATATTTCGCCAAGGCAAGGAGCGGCGATCCGTGGTCTTTACACGCGCGGACATGTTTATCCAAGGGCTCGTATTGCAATAACTATACGACCAATAATAAACCAATTTCACCCTACTGGGATTGAGTTTCTGACAAACATATCATACGTGGTATTGGAGGGATCTGCTAAAGTCAGTATATGTAGAAAGACATGTTTTGAGCAAGTTTGAAAGAAAACTGGACAAGAGACAACGACACGACAAATGTGTCGCAAGATGGCTTTTTTCAGCGAACAAACATCCACACACACACCAAATAGAAATAAAACTTTCTCTTAGCGGTTATCATGATATGACTTCGCAGTGAAGTAGTTTCATCTTAACTAAATATTGTTGTTTACGGCTGGATTGCTGAAAAGTATTTCTTTACGGAAACATTTTTGATTTTGTTTGTGCTTTCCTTGTGTCGAAGAAATCTACTGTAACATATCCCATACTGAGACTTAAAATAAAGTACACTAAGGATGGACTGCTTGGGAATTGTACATTCATGTGTTTTATATTACCTGAAAGATATCCATGTGTTAATGTTTTTATTTTATGTTATGCTTTTATTCTGTTTGGTTATGATACTCAACATGAAACGCAAGTGGTAAATTTATGAGAGGATTTTTAAACAAGTGTTTTCATCTTTTGTTTCCCTTTCCAACGCCTTTGTTTATCAATCTGAATTATTTTGGGTGTTATACTTTAGAGCATACTTTATTTTTTTAGAATGCTCTTAATACTATGTACGCTGTACGCATGATACGGTTTCGTGGTTTGTGTTTACAACGTAAGTTGTACACTTTATGTAGTAGGATATATGCCATATCTCGAGTGTGTACACCGTAAGTTGTACACTTTATGTAGTAGGATATATGCCATATATCGAGTGTGTACACCGTAAGTTGTTCACTTTATGTAGTAGGATATATGCCATATCTCGAGTGTGTACACCGTAAGTTGAACACTTTATGTAGTATGATATATGCCATATATCGAGTGTGTACACCGTAAGTTGTTCACTTTATGTAGTAGGATATATGCCATATCTCGAGTGTGTACATCGTAAGTTGTACACCATATGTATTAGAATATATGCCATATCTCGAGTGTGTACACCGTAAGTTGTACACTTTATGTAGTAGGATATATGCCATATCTCGAGTGTGTACACCGTAAGTTGTACACTTTATGTAGTAGGATATATGCCATATATCGAGTGTGTACACCGTAAGTTGTTCACTTTATGTAGTAGGATATATGCCATATCTCGAGTGTGTACACCGTAAGTTGTACACTTTATGTAGTAGGATATATGCCATATCTCGAGTGTGTACATTGAACACTTTATGTAGTAGGATATATGCCATATCTCGAGTGTGCACACCGTAAGTTGTACACTTTATGTAGTAGGATATATGCCATATCTCGAGTGTGTACACCGTAAGTTGTACACTTTATGTAGTAGGATATATGCCATATCTCGAGTGTGTAAATTGAACACTTTATGTAGTAGGATATATGCCATATCTCGAGTGCGTACACTGTAAGTTGTACACCTTATGTAGTAGGATATATGCCATATGCGTACACCGTCAGTTGTACACTTTATGTTGTAGGATATATGCCATATCTCGAGTGTTGTTTAGTTTATTGTATTCTGCATGTTGTAAAACATATTTTTTTAAGCACTGCTGAAGTAACATCATGCCCCGTTTCTGCAAGACCTTGTTATTGTGTACAGACAAGAATTTGACCCGCTATTCCGCGAGGGCAGCGTTGTTAGTGTCATTCAACGACCAGTGTACAATCCTCATCAAGACATGTACTCTACAAGGCTGGTGATACAGAGGCGAGGAGTGTTCCTGAACAAGAAACTCTCGTGAGAAGATGGCGAGTTTTTTCGGGTGGGGGTGTGTGGGCGTGGTAGAAGAAATATTTGTAGCCAGGTTTAAGTTATGAAGTGACGTCTTATGCAGATCTCTTCCTCTTTTCATCTTTTCATGGAATGCTGATCTAGTCGGGGGTAAAATTCAATTTTATGACTATCTACTTAACAAATTAATTAACCTGTCTTTTTTTCCCCTTTATTCAACGTCCTACTATTTTGGACTAGCAGAGAAAGAACGTTATTATCAGGACGGTGCAAACGAGACCAATAGAAAGATCAGCCCGATGATCACACAAATCTTTTCCCCATTATGACTCTCCTCAGTCTTTGAAGACGCCCTAAAACGTAATCGGTTTTGTTTAAAGTTCTGAATGAGAAGAGGGTACCACTAAGCAAGAACTCCAACAAAGTCGCCTCTTATATATAATTCGGGAAATGTTTACTTTGTGTGCCTCTCAAGCTGGAATTTGTTCTCGTGGGTGTGGGAAAAGGGGGGGGGGTAAATCTGTGGTCCGTTCACAATGAGGGTGAGTGGGGTAATACATGTGGTAGAATGGATTCGTCAGCAGTTGTGCTATTATTGAAAGCGTTAAAACTTTTGAATTAAACAAATCATCATCCAAGCCAAATTATTTGGAAATATTTGTTGTTAAAATTTTTATAAAATACTCAATTTGTTCTTATAGTTTGAGTAAGAATCGATTTCTTTAACTTGTTGTAACATTAGCTCGTAACATCATTGCAACAACACTACGGATGACGCACGTTTGTTTAGTTTGTTGCAATTGACAGTGTCCAGTAAGTCAGTGTTATCTTAACCCAATAATATATCTACCATTGTTATACTAGAACAAACACAATGACGGCACAAATAACGTAGTTATAGCTTTGGACGGATTTCACCTTACAATGCGATGTCTGAAAATGGCGGAGTCTTGTTTATTGTTATTTCTCTGGCCACTTTTACCGAAGGTCCACGCCCCCCATCCCCCCCACACACACCCTGTCCAAACTGTTACCGTAAAGTGTCTTGTCTGAAACAACGACCACCTCCTCACCACACACACACACTTGTACCAAATATCGCCATTCTTTTCGTGGGGTTTATTGATTTAAATGATTGGTCATCTCTCAAGCGTGCTCTTAAACCGGTCGCCTTTAAGATATTAATTCAAAAGTAGACTGTTTTTATGTCAGAACTCTATTACAGACGCTTCTTCTATGCATAAGATTATTGCGTCCTACGATTATCCATAATATCCATGTAATCTCTTGATTACATACACAAAAGCAAACTAAATCTCTTAGGCGCAATGATGTATAGAATCGTCTATTGTATATAATATATTTTTCATACTGAAAATCGCGTGAACATTACTTAAACCCTAACAGCGTAGCTCACTAAATCAGACAAGTGAACACGAGAAAGATATTGAGTGATCCTCTGTAGAGCTCGTGAAATTCTGTGGTTTATGTACGAGATTAGAAGCTAGAGTCTCTGACTTTTCAAATCTGACTGCGTGTAAACATGTCATTGTGCAGATTTAGGCTTGAAAGAGAAGCTCGCGAATGACCTCACGTTTTGTCATATTGTTTCTACTATGTTACAAGTAATTTTTTCACACTACGTTATGAGGTAAATACTTCTCTAAACTGCCTAAAAGACGTTGAGATTGTGGTTTTTTGCTTTGGTTCATCTATATTCTCAACTATTTTTAAGACCAGTAAAAAAAATATCAAATTAACGCTAACCGAGATTTTATATTTCCGTGTTGCGAAAATTTACTTCTGATACTAGTATGTTCACAAAGAAACAATTTGATTTTTTGCGTTGGACCGTGGTAAGAGAAAAATCACAGAGAATAAAAAAAGGTAATGTGAATTTTTTTTATTTTAACCCAAAAAAGTGAAATGGTAGCGTGATGCGTAATCAAGGAACAATAAAATCACAAATGTCAGCACAAGCTAAATTTATATTTTTGAGTAATCTTTTCGTATTTCTTGAACGTGTGATGGGGTTGGATTTATTTGTTGTTGTTTTGTTTTGTTTTTGTTTTTTTTCGGGGTGTTGACTGTATATTACAGCTAGGGTAAAATTTATTTTAATCTGAAGCTAATTTTTCTTCATGGGGGAGGGGGGTGAGACCATATATAAAGGACGATTTATTTTTGCAACACCGGCCGCGTCAGGAAAGCATGAAGAAGCTAATTCTGGAATGATAAAACTCACCAAATAAAACAAGAAAATTAAACGAGTCATTTTAAAATGGAATGTAAAAAGTCTTGTCAACCTATCGCATATGACAGTTCGGGAATCACATATTCTTCTACAAATGCTGATAATAGCTAGAGATGTCCCCATACCATTATCCAAGCGCGTTCAGTATCCAATTGCACCGATCTGGTTTAAAATGGGCGAGCTACTAGTGCTCAGTATGAAGATGTTCGTCTCAGAGAGTACAGAGATGAATACAGAAAATTCGTGAGAAAAGCGGGAGATTCAGATGATTGAAACTGAAGACAACAAGAAGATTTGTTTTTATCATTTTGGATTCTGTCCTTTGGGTACTGTCCTTGCTTTTCAGATTCTGACTTTTCGGTACCAATCTACTCTCTCTCATTCTGTATTGTTTGGTACTATTCTCCCGTTACGAACTTGGTCATTTCGGTACATTTTTATTTCTCTAGGCTTAAAACAACTATCATGCACTGACTTACCAGGATCGGCATGCATTTTCAAAATATGAAATTAAAAACTTCAAAGATATTATAACTAGCCATATAAACAATATAAAAGTCAAAGTCCCACACTGTCTCCGTAATCCTGAGGGACATAGTACAACAGTTCATAGCAGTTAAAAAAGACAATTATCATAATCAGGATATTTTTTTTAAATTGAAAATATAGACGTAAAATCGTAATCATTTTGGTTTCGAGATTAACAGAGCGTGTATTGTTTCTCGCCATAAAATATTATATGACGTCAATTACCCAAACAATTATAAAATACTTTGTGTACATTTCAGGAAGTTTAATATTTCGTATTTATCAAAAACTGATAAGTTACATGGGCTTTTGAAAAAAGTGGGCGCCATAGGCGCCCTACGACCCCCTAGTTAACTAATATGTATATGATTCTAACGTCGACAGCATATATGTTTGAGACCAGGAATAGCTTAAAATATTTTAACCCATTTATCTTCATCCCAATCACCCCCTACCCCCACCCCCAACCAATTCTCCTTATCTGTACCATTTTCCCAGAATATCCCCTACTCTACTTCCTTGCACCTATGACTCAATTCACTCCCTTGAATCACCCCCACCCCCCGGCCCCCTAGTAACCCACCCACCGACTGTTCAGACACAAGCCGTCAAATATTCAGTGGAGCCGGAAAGTTGTTGGAACGTGAGCCGTCCACCGACACCATCACGCTCACTGCAGTGCGGTGAAATCTTAGCTACAAGCGGATATTACATGGGGAACCTCTGCTATCTCCACGCTACACGTACTGTAATAGATACGAGATGCATCGAACTTTTTCTAATAATATTCGGGGAATAGGCGTATACATCAGTAACAGTGGAGAGGTCAAACATTTTTTATTATAGAGTTATTTAATGTTATAACAATTTTAGTGAAGCTGTCGGATTTGCAAAGTAACGGATGGTGTTTCCGTGTGATTTAAAGCTGTGTAAAGAATCAACAAACTTCAAGTTCAGTTTCCGAAAAAAAGAAAAATGAATAAAAAATAACTTTCTTATTTGACATGCCGCCCAATTCAACGGCAGACACCAATCAGGAACAAAGACGCCAGCGCCAAAGATGTAAATACCATTACGGCTACGAGTGGAGGAACAAATGTGACGGCAAATAACACTTACAACACATCTGAACCGTGAGGAAAACTCCATCTCATTCACGAAACAAGCCCAGCTTGTGGCCAAATACGTCAACTCTCTCTCTATTTAAGGGAAACAAAGTGTCACCTTGCGCGGACCGCCCATCTCGTCCTACACGACTGCTGCTCTCAGCTCAAACCTGGTGAAAATAATAGTCCTTGACTTCCGACCCAACACGAGAGGCGTCACTGGGGGGGGGTGCAGGGTTTGCGGACCGCATCGGGTGACACCGTCACAAGGGGTGGCACCAAATGTAATTTTTCTGTATATTCCCGTTTATTGGGCAGTATCAGACTCGGGGGAGCTATACGGGGTAAGGTGTGAGGGGGTGACACCAACCCTAGTGACGACTCTGCCCCCACACAAAATATTTAAACCGATAAAATGAAAATAACTACCGTATGTACTCGTTCGCAAGCCGACCTTTTTTTGGACAAAATCTAGGATAAAAAGTGTGTGTGTGGGTCGGCTTATGAGCGGGTCATAGGTGATTTCTGCATGGATATTGAATATCGGTGTTGTTATTGTAGATTATAAATGTCATTTTCTACATTCTACAAGATTCGACTGCTCTATCAGAAGCTATAATATATTATTAAAAATCAGCACTAACCTTATTTAATAATTTTATTTATTTTTGTGAACGTTTTAATAAATTGTTTTACAAATTTTGTTTTCAACCACGGATTTTAATGTACCGCTTTTAAATACCGGTAACTCTTGCTTAACAAAGAACAGAAAGACAAAGATAGGCAGTACAAAGTAAACAATCATAATGACCGATTTAGCTTGTAGTTTTGTAAAAAAAACTATTTTTTTAAAGCTGTCCTATTATTTTTTGGGGGGGTCGGCTTGCGATCGGGTTATACACTTTTAATACTTTTCCCTTCCAAAAGTGTGTGTGTCGGCTTATGAACGAACGGGCTATAGAACGAGAAAATACGGTACTTAAAAAAATTATAAGCAAGCATAACAGAACTCATTGGGCACAATCTACTGTACAAATAAAAATCATTTACGGAAATCCAGGACATTTGAAAGAAATCAATCGACGCAGCGAATTCAACCTTTGTGATAAAGCCACTTTTCTGTTGGATAAATTTATTTACTATAAAGAGACGCACTGGATGATCCCGGATATTAATGTCTTCACGGCACGTCATAATTTTACCCCTTAACCCCCACCCCACCCCACCCTCACCCCCACACACACCAAATTTAATTTCTAGCCTTTTTTATCTGTTGCTATGGAAAAAATATATTTATTATAAGAATGCCAAATTGATGAAGTCGCTTTGTGTGGGTGGGTCGACATTAATAGGGTGCTTCAGCCCAGCCGACTTTTGGTTCGATGTCCGTGTAACGATCTTTGTCCGAGACAGTTGATGAAAAGCCATGGGTACTGACCGATAGAGTTAACAGAAAGCCATGGGCACTGTCCGATATAGTTAATAGAAAGACATGGGCACTGTCTGGTGGAGTTAATAGAAAGCCATGGGTACTGACCGATAGAGTTAACAGAAAGCCATGGGCACTGTCCGATATAGTTAATAGAAAGCCATGGGCACTGTCTGATGGAGTTAATAGAAAGCCATGGGCACTGTCTGATGGAGTTAATAGAAAGCCATGGGTACTGTCTGGTGGAGTTAATAGAAAGCCATGGGCACTGTCTGATGGAGTTAATAGAAAGCCATGGGTACTGTCTGGTGGAGTTAATAGAAAGCCACGGGCACTGTCTGGTGGAGTTAATAGAAAGCCATGGGCACTGTCTGATGGAGTTAATAGAAAGCCATGGGCACTGTCTGATGGAGTTAATAGAGAGCCACGGGCACTGTCTGATGGAGTTAATAGAAAACCATGGGCACTGTCTGATGGAGTAAATAGAAACATTTGAGCACTGTACGAGAGATCTGGTAAAAACCTATGGGCACTGCCCGATGGAGTTAAACAGAAAGACATAGGCACTGTCCGAATGAGTCAAAGCAACCAATGGGCACTGTCCGATGGAGTTAAACAGAAAGCCATGGGCACTGTCCGAATGAGTCAAAGCAACCAATGGGCACTGTCCGATGGAGTTAAATAGAAAGCCATGGGCACTGTCCGAATGAGTCAAAGCAACCAATGGGCACTGCCCGATGGAGTTAAACAGAAAGCCATGGGCACTGTCCGAATGAGTCAAAGCAACCAATGGGCACTGTCTGAATGAGTCAATAGCAACCCATGGGCACTGCCCGATGGAGTTAATAGAAAGCCATGGGCACTGTCCGAATGAGTCAAAGCAACCAATGGGCACTGTTCGAATGAGTCAAAGCAACCAATGGGCACTGTCCGATGGAGTTAATAGAAATATGTGGGTATTGTTCAGGATATATTTAAAAAGATACCTATGGGCACCGTCCGAGTATGAATAGAAATATATCTGTTATGTCTGTGCGTATATAAAAAAAATATGCTGAGACTGTTCGGGAATTATCCAACAGAGTTCAATTATCAACTGCAACACGGCGGCTTATTATCGGATACTTCATGCCAAGAACTCACAAAGTCAAACTCATGGCTTGAGACCACACAAAGGAGAAACTATAAACTTTTCCCAAACCATAGGCCTCTCCCAGAGACTATGGGGTGTGGAAAAAGTGTGAGGGGGGGCAAAGATCGTGTTGTTTTATTCCATTACAATTTTTTTTTCTTTCTAAAACGAAGCTGTTTTTCGGAGATAGTTCCCTATAACTTATATCGCCGAGCGTTATACGGAGATTTTTTCCCCATAATGCTTAGCGTTATACGCAGATTTTTTTTGGCTGGTCACGTGACGATTAATTTAAATGTTACACAGTCTCTGCTACTTGTTAATTAGTTGGTTGTACACGACACAGTGTGACACTTTTACGCATACATCTCTTACTTTTGGATGTGTAGGTTCTCGACCACCAATAGCAGGTACTACGGTAGGATAAAACCAACACTTAAAAGCTTCTGATATAATAATTTTTAAAAGAATAATTTTCATCAAACTTCTTTGGTGTCATGAAAGTGTGTACGAGTTGTGTACTATTGGTATCAGGTATGGGGTTCTATTTTCAGTTGAGACTCTTTTTTTTCTTTTTCTTTTTTTTTCTTTTGCATTTGCCTTTTCAATTACTTCAAATGATCCATAATTTATAATTATGAGGTTAGGGTTTAGAAGTATGCTCAACTAGAAAATTATTGTCAGCCGGCCAAATATACTCTCAACTCCACATAGTACATAGACATAGACTTGTGGTGTTTCAATATCTACACAAGTTACTATTAGTGCTTTACCGACTTTACCTATTACTATTACACCAGCTGTATAAGATAGACTATTACATGGAGTCAGAAGTGCCTCAAGATTATTTTACATAGTATCAGTAGGTGACCAAGGATCAAGACTATTACTGTTACAAGTACTCCAGTACTATTACAANTAACCAGCAAGCCATTCAGATATATATTTTTTACATTATTTTTAAAAAAATTAAAATAAAAATACGGAGATTTTGTTTGTCGAAAAGAAATCTCCGGGTAACACCTTGCATTATCGGGGAAAATCTCCGTATAACGCCAAGAGTTATTGGGGAAAATCTCCGTATAACGCCCAGAGTTATTGGGGAAAATCTCCGTGTAACGCCCAGAGTTATTGGGGAAAATCTCCGTATAACGCGTCCATTTCTAAAATCAGAAAGGATACAAGATTTGATGACCTCCTATTTCACTGGTGATGAGGAGTTGTTGGGTGTTGAGGACAAGGACAGAAATAAAATACTCTTGAATCTAATTCTGTCTAATGCAAATGTTTATGGTTGTGACAGGAAAAAATGAAGTGTTGGCTTAAAGGGCAGCTATTGGAGAAGATTTGAATTGCTACTCATTCTGCAGGGACTCGCTCTCCTGTTGGCACTAATTGCCCATTCCGTTTATTTGCGGCTCTAGAAGTGTTTCTGTCGGGCAAAAGTTCGTCTTATCGATTGTTGTTTGTTTGTTTTTTTGTATTTATCTTTAGGAAAAAACAATCAACATTTTGTGACACGACTTGTTATTTTAGACACACACTTCATTTGTTACAAAGTTGTTGTTTTGTTTTTTTTAAGAATTGCCGATTTTCTGACTGGTTCATTTTCTAAAAAGATTTTTTTGTTTGTTGAGTGTTAGAATGCATGGCAAATCAAGTTAAAAGTGTTACCTAATGTTTGAATGACCTGGATGTAAGACAAACTAGGGGGAATAAATGTTATCTTATCATTGATTCAGCTGCTAATCAAGGTGAAAGTGTAGACTTATTGTTTCACTCACTTGGATGTAAGGCTAATAAAGTTGAAAGTGTAGGCTTATTGTTTCACTCACTTGGATGTAAGGCTAATCAAGGTGAAAGTGTAAGCTTATTGTTTCACTCACTTGGATGTAAGGCTAATCAAGGTGAAAGTGTAAGCTTATTGTTTCACTCACTTGGATGTAAGGCTAATCAAGGTGAAAGTGTAAGCTTATTGTTTCACTCACTTGGGTGTAAGGCAAATCAAGGTGAAAGTGTAAGCTTATTGTTTGACTCACTTGGATGTAAGGCTATTCAAGGTGAGAGATAAGATAAGGTGTTGCATAATGTTTGACTCACTTGGATCTAAGACAAATCAAGGTGAAAATGTCGCACTTACCTGGATGTACGTGACGACCTGGCACATAAACTCCCCGTACGGCCAGTATAGCAATATCAGGTTGGCGATGAAGGCGAACGGGTTGCAGATGACGGCCTTGACAATGTCGCTGATGGCCAGGTTGAGCAGGAACAGGTTTGTCACGGAGCGCATCTTCGGGTGCATGACGATGACGTAGGAGAACAGGAGGTTACCGCCCACGGCGACTAGGATGATGAGGACGTACATGAGCACGATGATGACCTTGGCGTACAGCGGCTGTTCGCTGTTGTGCGAGTGACCAGAAAGGTCGCTGACATTCGACATCGATTCGCGGCCGGAGGAGTTGAAGGCCGTGACCAGCTCGGTCAGCCTCAGAACCAAAGTGGTCGTCGGGGTCGACACGTTGATTTCGTAGTTTGACACGTCATCGTAGCGAACGGACGTGTTGCTGGGGTCGATGACGTCATGGGACGGGGAATGACTTCCGGTTGCGTCAGGTTGGCGCTTTATGCCCAAGAGTGACGTCAAATTTTCGATGCCGGTTACTGACATATTGACGAAAACAATGTGGATTGTTTTGTTAGAAAATCGTTAATGAAAGAGTAGGTCAGGTCATTAACATTGTTGTAAGCCTGGTTGAATATAAGGTCAATAGCATTTTGGCCAGCAATAATGTAGTAATCCTGGTAAAATTTTTGGTCTAAAACATTATATAATCCTATTTCTAAATCAGCTCAGAAACATTTTGTAATCCTTGTTGCATTTCAGGTTAGTAACATTGTTAAAAATCCTCGTTCAACATTAGGTCCGTAACATTTTTTTTTATTACACCTGGTTATAGATCAGTTCGGCAACATTTTCGTCATGTTGTCCTCCACTCACTTAGAAGGCATGTCACCTGTAACACCCCATCGAACAGGAACACCTCGTTACTCCATCGATACGTCATCCTGTCGATTTCTCGTTGACCTTGGTAGCGTTATTATCCTGTATCTAATCAAGGTAGGTCACTCGATGATGATAACACTCGGCCCTAGCCTCGGTAGCATCTTGTTTACAGTGCGGCGGGGAATTCGGTTCATATCCACACAAAAAACACGAAAAAACAAGCCTAGAAGTTGGTCAGGATACAGCACTTACACTACAGATAACAGGCTGTAATCAAAACGTTTGCTGAATCATTGCTGTAATATAAAATGTGATTTTCATTGATTGATTACCTACAGCGAAAATTCCAGGTTTCAGTTGAAACCTGTAGGTTTCAGTTGAAACCTGTAATTGGTGTTACCTATTATCGGAAGTCCCAGAAGCAAGGGCATCACGCAAACCTGTAATTGGTGTTACCTATTATCGTAAGTCACTAAAGCAATGATATTATGTAAACTCGAGATAACGATTTTTTTATTGGACATGGTGTGTTATATTCAATGTTAATGAAGCAAGAATTTAGCTGTGTCTTGATTGAATAGCGGCTTATACACGCGTTTTTTTCTCTCCAGATAGTCCATAGATATTTGTGATATGTCTGATCAGGAGCTTGCTTCTCTGAGCGAGTGTAATCGGAAGTTGTTGTTCTTTTAATGAAAACTTATGAAACCAATTGTTTCTTTAAAAGTATGTGGGGGTGGTGTTTTTAAAAAAAAGGGGGGGGGGATTCAAATTATGTGCTAATTTTAAATGTTAAATGTTAACATTTTTTAGATTGACTGTAAAATTGGTTTAAATTTCAGTTTAAACGTAACTCAGACCCAACTTGACTCAATTTAGTTTAAAATTACGATTGAAAGTCATCTCTCAGCTATAACGGGAATACAGCTTTCCTCGTCTCGGGAATTCCAAATTACATCGTAAACTGAATTCAACTATTTTTAAAATATATATATATCGGTAACTGTTTAATAGTTATTGTCTCTTTGTGACAAAAAAAATCGTTGAGGGTATGTAACATGTTTGGTCTATTCACAGTTGGTTCATTTACAGAAAACTTTATAAAAACTGGGGAGAAGTTATTATTTTGGGTGTTGTATACTTTTGAGCATACTTTATTTTTTGTAGAATACCATTGATACTATGTACGCTGTACGCATGATACGTTTTATAAAAACTAGAGAGAAATGTTTTTACGAAAAATTTTGATTTAAGAACCTGTGCTTTTTTTTAGGAAAATCAATGCATTATCTATACATGTATAAGTTTGATTCTGTGGGTTTGAATATGTATATGTTTTAATGTATGGATTTGTCTTTATATTTATGTGTTTTAGCCCATGGATTAAAAAACAACAACCGGCCTTAACTTACAAGAACGCTTGAAATATTTGTGCTCTAGATTCTAGATCAAATGAAGGTAGACATTTAGTGCTTTGCACTTTGTTGCATACATTTTAGGATAAACCGACAGTTTGTGTAAAATCTGTGTACTGTGGTCTATTTAATTATCGATGCACTATCCTTCATGTGTAAGAGTGGGAATTCCCTGGATAAGTTTATTTCTCGACTGATCTTATGATCATTAAAAATTGTGCTAGTGAGAAGCTATAGTAAACAAATTGCTGACCTTGAGCAAGATTACCACAGGCATTTCACAGATGAGCTGACAAAGAGCTCACGTGAATTTGAAAACATAACATACGGTAGTAATTGTACGAAAAAAGTCTAATCTATTCTAATTCAGTCGCCTAGCAACTCCCCCAATACCCGACACTATTCCGACCAGCGGCACTCGATTAAAACACTCAGCACTCCATCAAACACTCTCAACACCTATCAACACCCTGGACTCCACTACAAACACCTTGCCCTCTAACCTCTTACCTCTCGATCCCACGCCCAGGGCTCAAGCCATTGTTGGGAGATTTATCGTGTACGAACGACCATAAAATAACTTGAGCCACCACGAACACTTACAGTTAGACAGTTAGACCAACGCATCGATTGATTTTTTTTTAAAAATCCTTTCTTTTCTTCTCAGGCTTGCAAACTCAGTGTTAAGATCGTTGAAAGCGGATTATACTCCTCCTCTCCGCCCCCGCTTCACTGTGGCTAACCAGGACTCTTTCCAGGGGATATCAGGGAAATCTCAAACTTAGCCGAAGGATAAAAGAATCCTTTTAGTAACTATCGCCTCGGATATCAGGGCGTGCGTCAAAGTTTGTTTGTTGGGTTTTTTTTTCAATAAAACGAAACAGTTAGTGAAGGAAGTTGGCGTTGAGTCGTGGGCTTCTTATGTGGGTCTGGCGGACGTCGGGTTTGTCAACAGGTTTGGTGGGTGCTTCCAAAACAAAACGGCGGGAAGATGCCAGGACATATGATGGACATATGGCAGACTTATGATGGACACATGATGGACATATGGCAGACTTATAATGGACAGATGATGGACATATGGCAGACTTATGATGGACACATGATGGACATATGGCAGACTTATGATGGACACATGATGGACATATGGCAGACTTATGATGGACACATGATGGACATATGGCAGACTTACGATGGACACATGATGGACATATGGCAGACTTATGATGGACACATGATGGACATATGGCAGACTTACGATAGACACATGATGGACATATGGCAGACTTATGATGGACACATGATGGACATATGGCAGACTTATGATGGACACATAACGGACAAACGACTGATGTGAGACTAGCATATAACTTTAATACGGCAGACATCTGATACTACCAGATGGAAACAAAACTTAAGAAGTTGCGTTTTTTTTCCTATAATGAAAATGGAAATCGATGAATATTAAGTTTTTCGAAGTTAGTAAACATTATCTTTAAACTTTAAAACGGTGTTCATTTTATTCGATCCACACCGTTTAATTTTCTGACCTTCGTCGTCGAGAACAAATGTAGCACACCAGTCTGTCCATGGTAGTCCCGAGTTTACTCCATTGGGGATCATGAGAAATATTTAACACACGTACACTTATTTTTATCCACTCCGTCGTTCACATTCTAAAAGAAATGTTGGCGACGGTTTAAGATTAATGTTAACATAATTCCAATTGTATTTAGTTGAGAGCGCGGGTTCTCAAATCTTTTATCCTGCGACCAGTCAGGAACAGCCAGCAACAATGGGCAAGAACGGGGAAAAGCAAGCAACAGCCGTAAAACGACTAGCACATAACAGAGTAGGTACAGTCGGTAATAGTCAGAAACGGCTATAAATAGCTACTAACGCTGGGCGCTAGCAAATGTTTAAAAATTAAAAAAATAATGTAACAAAACTATTAACTATCAACAATTCCGTACGTACCACCAGAAACGGACTAGTCGTTTTAAAAATTGCTATCTCTTTAAGTCCATGATTGAATCACAATAATGTGCAACAGCCCGAAAAATAAATGTGCTAACATCCGCTCTATCTAGAGCACTTCTTATGTTTTCAGCAATGTAACTATATTTCCAACTAGAACGCCCGCCTATCCACTATTGTACGCCTCTATTATGAACATTGTAATACTCTTCTGTGCATGGTTAAAGAATTATTTTTTTATACTTCCCTGTGAATAATTTAAATCAATGTTCTGCGTTAGACCCAGGTTATTCAAACTGCACTTACAAAGCCTTTGAAACGGTTAAGCATAAATAGATATCATAGCATCCGTTGCTTGTTAACAAGGCGTAACTTTAAGTTATCCACCCAAGCGTAGCTACATGCATCTTGCGCAAAATGTCATCGGACACCCATGAGGCAAACCGCGTGCACAAAATCTTCACATTCAACTAGCGCCGCAGACAAATCGCTGTGGTTTTATCGCCCTTAAATTAAAACCTTTACGTGCTCAGATAACTCACGTAATATCATAAATACTTATTAGATTGAGGAAGAAATATACAGCTTCTACGTGTTAACTTCCGTACGCACGGTGTGCACGCGATATAACCACATAACTTAATTTGTTTAGGTACCGGTGTTTAAGAAGTGAGAATCATTGCCCTAGCGGTTCCTGCATTCTATGGTTAAATCCCACTTGACAAGCTGGTGACAAAGCAAGTGACAAGACACATTATATATATATTTGGACGTTGCTATGCGTTGACCATGTTAAAAATACATTTTCATGCGCTTTATACCGGATACTAATTTCCTATTAATTAATTCCCTTTGACTTGGGTGCGATACGTTTTGGTAAGTCAACTGGTGTGGAGAGGTGCCCACTGTTTAAGAATTAACCAAATCCTGGATATTGTGCCGTCTGCGATTTTAATATCCCCTTTTCGTAACTCATAGAAACTGTTTCTCCACTGGTAGCTAAAGTGTGTAAGCACTTCATTTTGTACAGTATCTGGGTCAAAGTAGTTACTACACTGACTGTTACCCAGCTTTGGCCAGGCGACCACGTTGAATACTTACGGCGGTCCCCCAAACATTCTCCAAGAGATTAAATAACAGGGGAGTGGGACTAAATGTAACAACCACATTTAATTTCACTCAATAAGATTTAACATTTAAAAAAAAAGTTATAACTTCAGAACAATAATCGCGCATTTCTTCTAAAACAGTTTTATTTCGGATCTTGTCACGGGAATGTTTTTAAACGTCCAGGTTTTTCTATTCTGATTTTGAACGATTTACCTATGTTCTTTTCTTTAATTTAATCTCTGAAAAATATTTCAATTAGTGGGGGCAGGTCTTTCTCCTTAAAACATCTCAATGTTTTATATTTTTTCAATGTCTTAATAATCTTATTGATATCCTTTTCTCATTAACAATAAATCATCGAATCGTTATCTGCATATTTCAATAAGTTTTAAGTAAGATTTGAAAAAAGAGAACTGATAAACGATATCTAAATGGGGTTATACCCTACCCCACGAAAGAGACTTACCGGTAATTAAGGAGTTCACATAAAATTGAACAAAATCGATAAAACCAGCAACAAGATTTGTAAAAATCTACTTTAAATAATAGACACGCATCAAACAATTTTTATTTGAATGCGAAAGAAATATCCTCATCTATTTTTTTTAATCCAAATTTATTTATACATCCAAGTATAGACTGAACCAGACCCGATGGTATCAGAGATAGAAGATCACAGAGTAGTGTATCCTACACTCATGATCACTAATTCTGTCACAGGCAGCGGGTAACATAATACTTTGTAGACCAGATTTGGGACACGTGGAATGAGAGTCTTCAGGTGTGGGTTAAATTGTCCCGCCCACCCCCTAACACCACCAACACGCCCGCTTTATATAAAAAAACAAACTGGTTTCATGCTCCGTACGCATGTCATATTAAATGAGTGCAAGGTTGTTGTTTTTTTTTAAAAACTAAATCGATTCTATTTAACTTGACAACTCTGTCCGTTTGTCTGTTTGTCCAGGGGAAATATTGTCAGTGAATTTTCACTCAATTCTTATCTTATCTTATCTTATTCCTCTTGAAAATTTTCACACGTTCATATTTTGGTAACAACAGATCTTTAAATTAAAAAAAAATTATTTACTTTTAATCTTAACTTTGATTTGGTTGGAACCAATCATCAGTCAATTACCCCTCCCCCCCCCCACCCCCACTATGAAATATACTGAAATTTTAGAAATTAAAATCACAAAATAATTATTCTGTCCTATCAACACTTGGCTCTCATTGAGGTATTGCCATGTGTTATTGTGTGAGATAACTACCGTATCCATGTATGTGAGTTCCTGTAAGGCCTCTTTTGATCTATTATAAAAGATTTTTTTCCCTCCAAAAGCACATCTGGCATTTGGTCAATTAAGTCACTATTTAAATGAGAGCAGGCGGTTCAAATCCAAGTAGAAAACAACGGTTTGGTGTGTATATATATAGGACAATATAGGTGGAAGACCTGATACTTGCTGGGGGAATAGATCTGGCTGGGAACAGTAAAGAAATACAGGAGCTCACTGACAAACCTGCGGACAGATCAGGTGCATATGGAATGGAAATCATCTCAGAGAAAAGCGAGATATTGGTTAATACCTCAGTCGCCAGTACGGTAAACATCGTAATTAACCAACAAACGCTGGAAGAAGTACATTACTTTAAATATCTAGAAGCCATTATATCTAGAGGCGGTACCTGTGAAGCTGAAATTCGAGCTAGAATTGGGTCGGCAATGGCAGCGATGACGAAATTAATCAAAATATGGACAAGTAAAAACATTAGCCTTCCAACAAAGCTCAGCATTTACAGAGCTCTCGTTAAAACCATTGTCCTTTACGGGTGTGAGACCTGGACACTACTGGCAAGCAATGAAAGTGAGCTGCAGGCATTTGAAAATATGCATGAGAAAAATTCTCCAGATTTCTTATCTATAACACAGACCAATGAATATGTCTGGGACAGAATAAACTCTATTGCTGGTCGTCAAGAAATCATTATAGCGACAATTAAGAGACGCAGGCTGGCATGATCCGGGTCATGTGCTGCGACATGATAGTCTGAAAAAAATCATCCTTCAAGTCACTGTAGAAGGGGGCCAGCAAAGAGATCGACATTGGAAAAGTTGGCTTGACAACATAAAAGAATGGACATGGCTGAGGTTCAATGAATTACTGGCCGCCTCTCAAGATAGGCAAATGTGGAGATCGTTGTCTGTTGATTCCTATGATTGCGGCTAATTAGCCTACAAACGCACACACAGCAAAGTACATAAATCTTGAGTTAAAATATGGGTCGGGTCTGAAAATCCCACCATTGCATTTTAGACGCTTTCTAACATTTAAAAAAAGAAATCAATTTTTTTCTTTCTAATAACAAAGAGCTACATTTAATCATTTCTATATGCAGCTTCTCGTTTTGTTTTAAGGGTCTACACTCACCCCTGGCAGTCGAAAGATGCTTTCTAATTTAAAAATTCGCCTAACATTCCAGACAATGAAATTACCTTCCTCCTATTACATAAAGTTTCTCAAAGACGAACGGACGTATTTTATGCCGGTGTTGCTACGAAAACCATGACATAATTACACGCCCTTCAACTTGACACGCACCAATAAATAGTTCAGAATTGCGTGTAAGGGAGAGTTCGGCACTTTGGCACACATATAGCTGCACTGTACGCTGGTCGATAGTGATTAAATCAATTATTTAAAAATCGTTCGCCATCATCACTCAACGACAAGATTGACAGACTTTTCCCAAAGTAACCGCTCCAGGGTTATGGGAGACGTAGCTGTTTTAATACCGTAAAAAAGTGTGAACAGGGAAATCTTCATCTTTACACAAAACCCACTTTATTGAACATACGTCAGTGCTTTGTACAGTGACGAAAAAAGTATTCTCTGTGTTCCTAAGACACGAACTAAAACTTTTGGCGAAAGGTTATTCTCTTTTTGTGCAGCCAAACAATTGAATTCTCTACCATTACACATCCGCAGTATTCCAACTACCAAGTCCTTCAAGACTGCACTTAAGACGCATCTTTTCAAAATGTATTTACAAAATTAATGAAACAACATCTCTTTTAATGATTAACGTAGCTTATGTGTAATGTACTGTCCTTTATGTTGTTATTATGGTATGAATGGTTATTTAATTATTATATGTCTGTTATGATCTCCATGTAAAGCGCGTTGAGCCCGGCTCCTTGCTGGGATACAGCGCTATATAGATTATCAATTATTATTATTATTATTATTATTAATTTAAAAGCGAATAAAAAGTCAAATTATCAATTCATTTATGACAAATATGACGTTAGAAGTTTATTATAACCATTTTATTTTCATTTTTTATCTGCTGTATCAATTTTTGTGTGAACGATCCCAATGGTAATATCAATACTTATTTAAAAATAAATCATAGGATGACCTAGTTTTCTAACACCGCCCCCACCCCACCACCACCATACACCATTAACGGAAGTGTAGCCGTAGAGGAGGCCATGTCACTCTTCTGTACTGGGGCAGCTGTCGCGTCATTAAATGGTATACCAATAACACGTTCTCAGGTGGAACTTGCCTATGACGCCCTTACTGCGTGTAGTGTCAATTTAATTTTTTTTCAAGAGTTTCACCTTTACAATTCGATTAAGATAGTTTGAATGCCAAAGAGAATACAGCTTTGGTAAATGTCAAAGAGAGTACCGTATATACTCGTTCTATGGCCCATTCGTTCATAGGCCGACAACACACACACACTCTTTGGAAGAGAAAAGTATTAAAAGTGTGTGACCCGATCGCAAGCCGACCCCCCAAAAATAATAGGTCATCTTAAACAAAATAGTACACATTTTCTTTTAAACTACAAGCTAAATCGGTCATTATAATTGTTTACTTTGTACTGCGATCTTTGTCTTTGTGCTCTTTGTTAGGCAAGAGTTACCGGTATTTAAAAAAAATATTTGGTAAACAATGACGAAAGCGCGTACATTAAAATTCGTTGTTGAAAACAAAATTTGTAAAACAATTATTAAAACGTTCAAAACAATAAATAAAATGATTAAATAAGATAAGTGCAGATGTTTCATAGTATATTATAGCTTCTGATAGTGCAGTCAAATCTTGTAGAATTTAGAAAAGGACCTTGATGATCTACATTTCTACAATAACAACACTGATATTCAATATCCATGCAGAAATACGTTAATGACCCGCTCGTAGGCTGACCCCCCAACTTTTCCCCCAAGATTTTGTCCAAAAAAAGATCGGCTTACGAACGAGTATATACGGTAAGTTCGGTGAAGGCCATAACTAACCGACAGCTTTGTCGCATTTTAATCTTAGTCACACCGAAGTTAATCATTTACAGTGGTACCTCGAGATACGAAATTAATCCAAGTTGGGGTGGCTCTCGTATCTTGGATCTTTCGTATCTCGAGCAAAGATTTACATGTGAAATACCCAATCCGTTCCAAGCCACAAAGAAACAACACTAAAAGTGGAAATCATCATTGTAAACAATAGAAAAACAAAGTAGTACTCTTCAATCCTTCTAAGTACACATTATAAAACAAAATAAATTAATTAATAATAAAACAATGAAAATAAAATAAAATAAATGATAAATAATATGTCTACAAACGTGAACTTTTACCTTTCGAGTGAGGCGATTAATTATTAATTTCTTTAAAGCGATGGCCATAAATATACGCTTTTCCAAATATTTTACGACAATATTCACACCCACACCAAACAAACTACACTGTAAATAAAGCATTCATGACACGCAAGAACACATAGCTGCGATACAGCAGAAGTGCTGGAATTCGCCAATAGGAGAACAGAACTGTTCGTGGCACGTTGAATGACGTCACGTTACTTCCAGTGTTGTCAGCCGTGCGTTTTGTTGTTGTTGTTGTTGTTTTTTGGAACAAAAAATACTTCCTGTGGTCTTTCGTATCTTGGATTTTTTTCGTATCTTGGAAAAATAAAATTTCCAGTGGCCTTTCCAATCTTGGATATTTCGTATCTTGAAGCATTTGTATCTAGAGATACCACTGTACTTGTATTGCCCAATATGTTGATGGTAAGGAGAAATTTTAAATGAAAAAACGTAGACCGTGCCTGCAATATAGTCGTATTTAGATTTTGTTGATAATCATCAAGGAAAGATTTTTTGCAACCAATGTTCTTGAAGGTTCGTTGGTCCATGTGCAAAATGGCAAAGTTGCACGGCATGCATTTTTAAGCACAATTTTACAACACCACAACTGTATAATCCTCATTTTAATTTGCTGCGCGGTAATTCTCAACTTCTGCGCGGCCTCGGTCAGATATATCCGTGGCCGCGCAGCCGCGTAGCTAAAAGGGGACATTGGTTGCAACTAAAATTAGCAACGCAACAAACACTCTAATTATGACTCTAACAAATATTCTCAGCATTGGTTTACTCATAATATAATAATCCTTAACTTTATTCCGCTGGCCCCACCCTGACTATTAATTTACAAACGTCCTATTACCATTTACCTTATAACTGTCGTTACAAACGTCCTATTACCATTCACCTTATAACTATCGTTACAAACGTCCTATTACCATTCACCTTATAACTATCGTTACAAACGTCCTATTACCATTTACCTTATAACTTTCGTTACAAACGTCCTATTACCATTCACCTTATAACTATCGTTACAAACGTCCTATTACCATTTACCTTATAACTGTCGTTACAAACGTCCTATTACCATTTACCTTATAGCTATCGTTACAAACGTCCTATTACCATTTACCTTATAACTATCGTTACAAACGTCCTATTACCATTCACCTTATAACTATCGTTACAAACGTCCTATTACCATTCACCTTATAACTATCGTTACAAACGTCCTATTACCAATCACCTTATAACTGTCGTTACAAACGTCCTATTACCATTTACCTTATAACTATCGTTACAAACGTCCTATTACCATTCACCTTATAACTATCGTTACAAACGTCCTATTACCATTCACCTTATAACTATCGTTACAAACGTCCTATTACCATTTACCTTATAACTATCGTTACAAACGTCCTATTACCATTCACCTTATAACTATCGTTACAAACGTCCTATTACCATTCACCTTATAACTATCGTTACAAACGTCCTATGACCATTCACCTTATAACTATCGTTACAAACGTCCTATTACCATTTACCTAATAACTATCGTTACAAACGTCCTATTACCATTCACCTTATAACTATCGTTACAAACGTCCTATTACCATTCACCTAATAACTATCGTTACAAACGTCCTATTACCATTCACCTAATAACTATCGTTACAAACGTCATATTACCATTCGCCTAATAACTATCGTTACAAACGCCCTATTACCATTTGCCTTATAACTATCGTTACAAACGTACTATTACCATTCACCTTATAACTATCGTTACAAACGTCCTATTACCATTCGCCTAATAACTATCGTTACAAACGCCCTATTACCATTTGCCTTATAACTATCGTTACAAACGTACTATTACCATTTACCTTATAACTATCGTTACAAACGTCCTATTACCATTTACCATATAACTATCGTTACAAACGTCCTATTACCATTCACCTAATAACTATCGTTACAAACGTACTATTACCATTTACCTTATAACTATCGTTACAAACGTCCTATTACCATTTACCATATAACTATCGTTACAAACGTCCTATTACCATTCACCTAATAACTATCGTTACAAACGTCATATTACCATTCGCCTAATAACTATCGTTACAAACGCCCTATTACCATTTGCCTTATAACTATCGTTACAAACGTACTATTACCATTCACCTTATAACTATCGTTACAAACGTCCTATTACCATTCACCTTATAACTATCGTTACAAAAGTCCTATTACCATTCACCTAATAACTATCGTTACAAACGTCATATTACCATTCGCCTAATAACTATCGTTACAAACGCCCTATTACCATTTGCCTTATAACTATCGTTACAAACGTACTATTACCATTCACCTTATAACTATCGTTACAAACGTCCTATTACCATTCGCCTAATAACTATCGTTACAAACGTACTATTACCATTCGCCTAATAACTATCGTTACAAACGTCCTATTACCATTCACCTAATAACTATCGTTACAAACGTACTATTACCATTCGCCTAATAACTATCGTTACAAACGTACTATTACCATTCGCCTAATAACTATCGTTACAAACGTCCTATTACCATTCACCTAATAACTATCGTTACAAACGTCCTATTACCATTCGCCTAATAACTATCGTTACAAACGTACTATTACCATTCGCCTAATAACTATCGTTACAAACGTCCTATTACCATTCGCCTAATAACTATCGTTACAAACGCCCTATTACTATTTGCCTTATAACTATCGTTACAAACGTACTATTACCATTTGCCTTATAACTATCGTTACAAACGTACTATTACCACTTACCATATAACTATCGTTACAAACGTCCTATTACCATTTACCTTATAACTATCGTTAGTTTCCTTCCCACCCAGTGTAAAAAAAAACAGAATTTTCTACGGTACAACAAAGGACGCACAATATTGAAGTTACCGTATATGTTATTATAACGGAGCACGGACTTGCAGTTCTCAATCATTTTAATAATTATCAATTTAAAAAAGTAAAAACTTGAGATGGATATGAATGTTTTTTTGCTTTTTTTTTCCAGTCATGCGAGTAAGAGAAAAATTTGCATCATCTAAAAAGGGTCAACGCTTGACCCAAGAAATTGTCAGAAGGAAAGTGTAGTTATTCACTGTTGTTTTGCGGAACTGCAAGATTCTTAAAATATATCTGTAAAATTTACACGGAGCTGAGAAGGGGTGGGGCAAGATGATAGAATGGAGGAGACAAACGAAACGGAGAAGGTTGTCGATCAAAAGATATGTATTTACAACCGGCATTCCTCTCGTGTGTTGTCTGATGTGAGTTGGTTTTATTGTGAATTGATCCTGGTAATCTGGGGTTGTTCATAAAGTACGTCACGCTGTTTTTGACCATTCTTAACTCCCTCCCCTCCCCCTGTCACAAATTTCGCCCCCCCCCCTTTTCCCCCTAAAGTGCATCACTCATTTAAAACAAAATTTATTTTTTTATTAGCAAAATAATTAAAATTTAATATAAAACACCGTGATGTCACACGTGGCTGGACCCCGACCCTCCCCCCTGTCACAAACGGTCACTCTTTCTTACACCCCTCCCCCCTCTAGAGCGTGACGTACTTTATGGACGGCACCTTTAGCGTATGGGTCTTCTTCGTTTTAATTTGCAGTAACACTTCTTGTAATTCTATGTTTGCTTATTTACGTTAGATGAATCTGTTATTGAGTTAATTTATTAAAAGGTGAGTGCTTATAATTTATTTTTACGTTTTAATTTATTATTGTATAGTCCGTAAAATGATTTATCTTGTGTTACGTGTTGTGGTAACGAGCAAACTTTATAATTATGACAATATTCCTGAAAATTTTAATAAATTTCACCCACGGTAACACTTATTAATCAGCAAACAAAAAAAAATTTGAATCAGACATGTTTACTTCGTATTATCCTATTATCGAAATAAATTTAATATAATAATAATAATAAAAATAAATTTATTATTTATATAGCGCTGTATCCCAGTAAGGAACTGGGCTCACAGCGCTTTACATGAAAGAAATAACATACCTATAAGTATTAAATTAACTTTCATATCATAACAAACACAAAAATTACAGTACATCATACCTCAGCTACGTTAATCATTTACAAGAAATGTATACCTCAAGTCGTTTTCTTTTTTAATGGTTTACTTAAATTTTAAAGTAAGGTCGTCCTTTTTGTTCTCTGATCATCGAACGCGTTTTGTTTTAAAATTCTTAACGAATTATTGCTATGTCAACAAGTAGCTAATCATTAATCACGTCTAGCATGCTGTTCATCGTGGGATGATGTTGTGTCTATATGATGACGTCAAGCCTGGCTGAGATGCACTTGCCATACTAACACCCCCCCCCCACACACACACACAACCTTTTTTTTCCTTCCCTTCTCCCATTCGAAGGAGAACGTAACCTGAAGTACGCAAATAAGACAAGGCAAGTTCAAGACCAATCAGTTCTGTAATAGACAACTGATAATCAGGTGTGCTAAACATAGTGTATTTATGAATTTATGGTGAATCAACTAAACGTAGCCTGAAGTACGCAAGTAGGGCAAGGCAAGTTCAAGACCAATCAGTTCTGTAATAGACAACTGATAATCAGGTGCGCTAAACATAGTGTATTTATGAATTTATGGTGAATCAACTAAACGTAGCCTGAAGTACGCAAGTAGGGCAAGGCAAGTTCAAGACCAATCAGTTCTGTAATAGACAACTGATAATCAGGTGTGCTAAACATAGTGTATTTATGAATTTATGGTGAATCAACTAAACGTAGCCTGAAGTACGCAAGTAGGGCAAGGCAAGTTCAAGACCAATCAGTTCTGTAATAGACAACTGATAATCAGGTGTGCTAAACATAGTGTATTTATGAATTTATGGTGAATCAACTAAACGTAGCCTGAAGTACGCAAGTAGGGCAAGGCAAGTTCAAGACCAATCAGTTCTGTAATAGACAACTGATAATCAGCTGTGCTAAACATAGTGTATTTATGAATTTATGGTGAATCAACTAAACGTAGCCTGAAGTACGCAAGTAGGGCAAGGCAAGTTCAAGACCAATCAGTTCTGTAATAGACAACTGATAATCAGCTGTGCTAAACATAGTGTATTTATGAATTTATGGTGAATCAACTAAACGTAGCCTGAAGTACGCAAGTAGGGCAAGGCAAGTTCAAGACCAATCAGTTCTGTAATAGACAACTGATAATCAGGTGCGCTAAACATAGTGTATTTATGAATTTATGGTGAACCAAATATCTCCATAGAAACCGCTGTGTTAGCGTCATTCAGAAAACTTTTTCAGATCGGTGTTCTTAGTTATTATTATCATTAAAAAACAAGTTTAAAAAGTATGATAGTCAAATCATGCGAATCGAACGGGCCGTTATAATAACTTTTTTTTGTTGTTGTTTTTTTAAAAATAAATTTCTTTATCGTTGTGTAAAGATTGTAGTTTGCCTTTATCAAAACATATTTTTAATGGACACATTCTGATGTACAGTAGGGAAAACTGAAGAAAATATACGTTTTTATGTATTCTTCTTTAAAAAAAAGCTGATAAATTTATTTTACACGTCCTAATGTTAAGACCAACACCGATTATTCCTTAAATAACCATCACGTCAATATACACAGCAGCGTCCTTAAACTATACTTACACAACAACTGGAAGTTATAACTCCTGAGAAATAACATTCCTGTGCGTCACAGACCCGTCGCTGAAATAAGCACTGTCCTGGTGTGATGTCATTGAATGCCGTCAAGGACACGGCAGCAGTAATGGGATTACCTTTGAATTCTTTCAATAACACGTGAATTATTCCCCCCCTCTCCCCTCCCTGGAGGCGAACTTCTCTGTTTGAATTATTTCTTTCTTCTGCGGCAAGTGTCGATTTACTTTGTCGCCCTTAAAAAAAATGTTTAACGCAATCTCCAAGCCAGAATTTTATATCCTGTCTCGCTCACAAAGAATTTTTTTTTCAAAGAGGCGAGATGCGAGTAATGAAATAATATTTATCTCCGCCTTAATAAAAGAACGAAAAGAGCGTAGGCCTTAATTAATGAAGTCCCGGGTGAGCGAAGAGCTTCGAAGAGTCGGCATGAGGTCCGGTTTGTCAAGATCTCTCGCACGCGCGCACGTGGGGAACTGGCGAGGCGGTGCATGACTCCCCCTGCGTGTGGACAGTATGGGGGGCGCGGCGCCCGACGTGCGTAATGAAGAATGTCAAGTTGCTCCCTTATTTTTCCGGCGAGATGTTGGGTTCATAAGGCACAGCTTAACAACAAATATCGGGTCACCTTCCTGATGACAGTGATGGTACCAAGATGGAAAGCTCATGGGTTCAACAAATTTTTGAAGCAACAATCTGGACTAGCAAATAAAAAATACAAGTGAATGCATCTCCCAATTAGAGACTTTTAAAAATGATAGTAAAACAAGATTGGAAAAGCTGTTAAACTTTTACAAATTATTAAAAATAAACTCTCAATATCAATACTCAAAAGATTTGAATTTTTTTTTATGATCTAAGCCTAAGCATTAAAAAAAACCTAAATAGAAATGCAACTGTGTAGCCGAGATGTACGTTTATGCAGCGAAATATACTATTTTATTTTTAATGATTGTCGAAATTATTTTCAACACAAACTTCCATTGTGTTATGAATTTTCGGAAATTATTATTTTTTTTTAACAATGTATTCTATAAAATTTATTTTTAATATATATATATATATATATATATATATATATATATATATATATATATATATATATATATATATATATATATATATATATATATATACATATCTATATATATATATAAATATATATATATATATATATATATCTACATATATATATTTACGCTCAATTATGTAGCCTAACGCTAAGGGACATCACTCTGCTTTTTTAAAAATTTGTGTTGTAAGCAGTGCTGATTGACTCAAATAGTTATTTTTTGGTGCAGTAATTTGGTGCGCTGCTTTATAAAATTATTTTAAAAATCGTGTGGTGATTAGCACTGTAAAAATATAACCTCTATTTTAAATTACTTTGTGTACATTTAAGGTAGATTAATATTACGTATCTATCAGACAAGGACACGTTTGTTGGGCTTTTGAAAAAGTGGGTGCCGTAGGCACCCTAGATAAAAGTGGGCGCCGCAGCACAATCTATATTATATACATACTCTGTGTACATTTCAGGAATATTTCGTATTTATCATACAAGGATAAGTTACTGGGGCTTTTGACATTAAAAAAATATTTAAAAATTAATTCTATTTTTAAATAAAATACTACTTTGTGTACATTTAAGAAATTTTAATATAACGTATTTATCATAAAAGGACAAGTTAGGGGGCTTTTGAAAAAGGTGGGCGCCGTAGGCGCCCTTAAAAAGAGGGGGCGCCGCAGGCGCCACGGCGCCGCAGCACAAACTAGTATATATATATATTAATTAAAGTGATATTTTAATTTTAAATTCATTTTTTAATTTTACGTTTTAATTTTAAAATAGTTAAATTTAAAATATTGACAAAATTATGTTAACTCTTAGATTGTTTAAAAATTCACACCTCACTGACGACAACCAATACTGTTTCGTTAGATCTACATTGACCGTCACTTAAACGTAGGTGACCTTTAGCTTGCAACATTATGGTGTACATTTGCTCACCTCCAGTGACCACTGACCATTTAGACTCTCGAGAGAATTAGGTCACTAGTGATCTTTGCTTAACATTTCGTGACCTCTTTTATGCAGGTCAATTTATTAACCATGTGCAGTTTCAGCCTCCTGTTCGCGCACCCCCCACCCCGGTGACCTTACAACATTTCTTGCAATTTAATAACCAGTACATGTGTCTGCATTTTTACCCGCATAATTTTGTCGTATTGAGCTGAACTTACATATATTTTCCACGCCAGACAGCAAATAAAAAAAATTCTCACTTTTGCCTTCATGACATTTATGTAACATCTAAACTAATGTCGAAAAATAAAAAAATGACAACTTTTACGCTTACTTATAATAAAATCATTCGTGATCTTTCAGTAACCTACTGTTAACATATCAAGGACGAACTTAGTTAGGTAAAGCAAATGTGTTGGAAACTACGGCGTTTTCATAAGAATGGCTACTCCTTCCATGTAACATTCAACAACGTGAAACACTGTTTACTTCATTTGACTGCAGTCAGGTCTCCATTGACCTTTACTTTGGTTATAATTTTTTTTTAAATGTCTTAGGGGCCGTACATAAAGTACGTCAAGCTCCAGGGGGGGTGTAAGAAAGTGTGACAGGGGGACGGGGGTCTGGCATTGTGTGACGTCACATAGTTTTATATTAAATTTTAATTATTTTGTTAATAAAAAAAAAGAATATTTTTTTTCGAAAGTGTGACGAACTTTAGGGGGGGGGCGAGATTTGTGACAGGGGGGAGGGTGTAGTTAAAATGGACAAAAATAGCGTGAGGTACTTTATGGGCGGCCCCTTATAGTCTGTTTTCCTATACATTTTAACACATTTCCTGGTCTAAAGATATATTTTCAGCGATGCATAAGTTAAAAAAAAATATACAAATTTATTTCTTAACTTCTAAAAATTAACGCTGTGTATGAGACTGACATAGGTTCTCAAATAATATTTACCTCGACCCCAACTCATTTAAATAAAATACTCGGAAAAGGAATCGATTTAGTTGTTATCAATAACGAGTTAAAATTTCAGCTTTAAAAATGTTACAAGTATTGCAAGCACATCGTAATTAAACAAGAAGCGTTTCGATACAATTCTTTTATTCTCCAAACGCATCTTGAGTAATGTCCTGATTTCCAGATCCTATTGTCCGAGCTTATTACCGTGTCGTTCTTGCATCTCGCGTTAGATGTCAATGACTACGACACCTGTCCAGTTCACTGGCTTATTTCTTGTCGGTTGTGCCAACATAGGCCTGGCGGTACGCTCCAGTAGAATACTCGTTAAATCGTGAGCGGTCCCCAAACATGTAATGTTGGCTCATATCCGTGGAGTAGCGAGATGCAGGTGGGGTACGTTGGTAAACCTATTGATTCAAAACAAAAGTTGAACAAATGACTTTACGTCAATTTAGTTTTATCTCAATATTTGTTTAAATTACTATTTTAATTATGCAATTAATTAAACAATATAATTTGTAATGTCTGTCCGTGACGTTACTAATTTTAGAAAGCAGGGAAAACCAAATTACTGCACCAATGCATCAAAAGGTGTGCAAATTAAAGATGCGCTGTAAAAAAATATTATATGACGTCATTGTTTTCACTCATACGTATATTTTAATTTTGGAAAAGGGATCAATGTAATTTTAAAAAACGTAAAAAACCAAAGTTTTTGACTATAAATCCTTTATGTACGAGACTTAACTAAAAGAATGTTAATTATAATACGCAGCGCAAGACCATACAAAAATAAAAAAATTGCAGTTGTGTCGTAAAACATGTTTAATATAATGCGCACCGATCAAGAATATGCTTATAAAAAATGTTGTCAATAAAATACGCACCTTATTGCGCGACAGAAAGGTCGTTCAATATAATACGCACGGCGACACTCTATCTCAAAAAATAACATGATACATAGGAATAAATAAAATAATCTAAAAAATCAATAATTTAATTACAGTACATGCGATCGATCAGAAATTTTGATGCATCGTTTTTATCATCGGTACGAAACTGCCTGCAAAATTTCAGCTTGCAAGCTTACGAGAAAGTGGGTTAAAAATCGATCCAAAGTTTTGGCGACAGACAAGCAAGCAAGCAACCAAACACCACCAGTTAATATAAAGGATTTAATTTTTTAAAAACCGTGAAAACCAAGTTTTTGACTATAAATCATATTTGTACGAGAAGTAACTAAAAGAATGTTAATTATAATACGCAGTGCAAGACCATCCAAAAATGCAAAAATGCAGTTGTGTCGTAAAACATGTTTAATATAATGCGCATCGATCAGGAATATGTTTATAAAAAGTGTTGTCAAAAAAAATACGCACCTTATTGCGCGACAGAAAGGTTGTTCAATATAATGCGCAACCTTACACTCTATCTCAAAAAATAACATGATACATAGGAATAAATAAAATTATATAAAAAATCAATAATTCAATTACGGTACATGTGATCGATCTGAAATTTTGATACATTGTTTTTATCATCGGTACAAAACTGCCTGCTAAATTTCAGCTCGTTAGCTTACGAGGAAGTGGGTTAAAAATTGATCCAAAGTTTTGGCAACAAGCAAGGGTGCAAGGGTGCAAGAAAGCAACCAGACACCACGAGTTAATATAAAGGATTTAATTTTAAAAAACCGCAAAATTTCAGTTCGCTAGCTTTAGAGGAAGTTGGGTTAAAAAATTGATCCAAAGTTTTGGTGACAAGCAAGGGTGCAAGGGTTCAAGGGTGCAAGCAAGCAGACACCACGAGTTAATATAAAGGATTTAAAAAAGAGGATTTGATGATGGTTAATTTTAAAATAAAAAAACAAAAGGGGCGCCGTTTATAAAATACTTTGTGTACATTTCAGAAAGTTTAATATTTCGTATTTATCAAACAAGGACAAGGTAGTTGGGCTTTTGATAAGGTCGGCGCCGTAGGCGCCCTAAAATAAGTGCATTTTTTTATCAAATAAATAGATTTCAGCTGAAAACTTCCGTCATTTTTGACGGGTGATACGCTAGTAGTTATATAAAAACGGTATACTTTTTTGTTTGTGATTTAAACCACGTTACGAGAGGCAAATTCACGCTCCAACATAAAGTTTGGCTAAACAGAAGGTGTTAGGAATATTTCCAATATAACCCAGAAAAAAGCTCTGGAAAGGGTAAACTTGCAATTTACTTAAGGCAGCGGCGTAGCGAGGGGGGGGATACCAAGAGGGTAATTTGTTACGAGCAGCTTATTCCTCGTCGTTTATTAGTTTCTAAATACGATGAGGTTAAAAAATGTATTTTGTAACATAATAAAAGGAAAGCCAATGAATAAATTAGTAAAACAAATGAAAAACTATCATAAAATATTACAAGTTCCTTCTGTCAAAATCGTCAAACTTCAAACTGGATGCAAATTCTTCACGTACTGAACTGAAAAACCAATAGGCTGAGTTAGTGAGAAAGAGTAACACAGATGTTCTTTTCATTTGTACTTGATTTTCTAAGAAGTTCTATAGAACATTGAACGTAGGACTCTCATCCTAGCCGACAAGCCTATGTCCAGTATGGGGCACGAAATTAACAAGTGCGACACTGTTTTAGAGGCTATGCTGTTATGCCTATATAAATAAATCGCTCGAAAGAATATATGAAAATTTGCGAATACTATTAGTACAGCGATACTGGAAAAGTCAAATCAGACAAGGGCATTTTAACAAAATGTTAATTGAGGCGGCCTTGGAGAAAATAATTTTAGTGTATTTAAACTTTTGGAAAAATTAGTACGTACTTAGTTGGCTTATTATACTTTTAAAGCATACATATTTTGTGTTTAATGTCGTATGTCTAAAGTCTAAAGCATGAACACAACGAATAAATTAAAGTTTCACTCATCTAATTTATTTAATAAAGACATAAACTGAACTGAATCTTTAAGTAACATTTAGGCCGTCGAAAGGTAGTGGCCTCTACGGGGCTCGGCGGATGAGTAGGGTCGTGGGGCACGGACCTGACCGTGACTCGGCGACCTGAAACCAACAACTCCCGGCAGGCAATGCCAAAGACCGATATGTTAGGTGTTAGGTGCTAGTTACATATGATTACAGTCGCTGTACGGATCTTAGACAAACATCTTAAATGCATTGTCGATGATGAAAACCAAAGTACCCGTTGAGGGTCGGGTAAATCCGAAGCGACCGATTCGTCCCCCTCAATTTTACTAGCAACGCCAATGAGCGGTGCCGGTTTAGGGCCAGGAGTGCCCGTACGGATTAGCAAAAGGAACCGCGAAGAACGCAGCGGACGCCAGCTCTGAGGAAACCTTCCAGTGGGGGTTGCACCCTAGGTAGGCCATTGATGATCCCCCACATAGCGGTGGTCCTAACCATTGAGACTCGTATGCTTTGCCGGGGTGGCGCCAAAGTGGTAGCGGGTCATAGTAAGGCAATTCCACCCCTCCTTGTGAGGCCAACTTAGTTGGAGGCATCTTCGACTTTCTGTCTTGGATGCCCAGGTGGCCGCTTCAGAAGTAACCGCTCCGGGTTCCAGCTGTCACGTCCTTTTCTGGGGGAGGGGGCCAGATAGCTGGGAGGGTCTTCCAGGAAGACCCATGAAGAGCACTAGGCTCGGGGCTTCTGATTTTCTTCCACATGTAGGATCATTAGTAACATTTAGGATTCAAGTGCTCAAAACAACCAAATTGTTAGCAAATGGAAGGAAATTAGAAACCACACTTCAACAAGTATATTGAAAAAGAAACGCACACGCTGTGATAAATGAAAAAAAGAAGTCCTCGTAGCAAGAAGTTGTATTTAAATGTTGATATTATTTATTACACTGGGAAAAAAACTACAACAGAATTTGGCTTTACGCTGCCAAATAGAAAGTGCAATACTAATCAAAATATCAGCAATATCGTGGAAATGGTGCATCTGCTCTGCATTCGACGATATAAATTCTCCGCGAACATCTTGTGAAAATGAAAGTGAATCACGTATTTAACTACTCACATTCAAAATGAGTCCGTAGCAATTTCGGGAAATATAGTTCACCAAAATCAACTGTCAGATGCAAAAAAGTCTAATATTTTTCTGTGATATTAATTAAGTTAATTTTTTTAATAAATAATTATGATCAACAATGAGTATACTAATTATAATAAAAGTATTCTTCTATTTTTGTTAACTTGCATCAAATGACTGCAAACATTGATATTAACAATGTCATTAAAGATTTTGTCATAAGCAATTGCAGAAAACTTCAATTTTAGATCAAGAAAAGAAGGCTCTTCATTTCTTTTAAAATTTCCAAATAGTAACTTACAATAATTAATTTCCGATAAAAATTCTCTTTTCCCCCTCAATCGCCTCCAAATATGTGAGGCAGGGGGGGGCGCGGCTAACTTTTAATCACACTGGAAGCACGCATGTCAGATACGCACGCTCCGCCGCTGTCCAAAGTCACGGAACAAAACATGTTTACAAGTGAAGTCATATATCTTTATCTCAATCAGAGCAATACCATTCTTAGAACGCAACTGCACACACCTTTTGTCATTACTCTGAGCTGTATAATTATTTTCAAAATCACCTTTTTTCCGTCCAGATTGATTTCAGCAATATTCGAATAAAATTGAACGAACGAAATTATTACGCACATAAACGCGCTCTTCATTTTTCGAAGAATATCATTTGGAGCTGTTATCAGGAACTGTATCTGCTTTAGCCGAAGATTGACCGACCCACACGTTAACTTCATAAAAAATACAATTAGTGACTTCGTGTGGTGCATAATTTCCAGTGGGAGAAAATCTTTTTTTCTAAAGACAAAAATGCTATTCCCTCTATTGTTGCATGAAAACTTCTTGACTTAGAACGTGTAATATATTTTTTTCTCCCTACATCCCACACCCCTTTCGTTTTGATATAACATTTTTCTCTCAATTTCCTCATTCTGTCTGTAGTGATTACAATCAATTTTTCTATTTCCTACAGCCTATTTGTATTCGCGTAATTATTTTTTTTATACATAAAACAAAGCCGTCACAAAATCTCGGAGAACTCTGGCCAACTTCGACTGCACCAGTCGCTGTGACGCATTTCCACGCAATTACCTCATAGAAAATTGCTATGAGGGACATTTTTCCACGGAAGACCCAGGTCACGTCCCTAAACGGCTGAAAACGGAAAGGTGGTGCTACAGAATTTAGTTTTTTCTTATTTCTGTCGACTTCAATATAATTTAGTGTTGTTATTGACTAAAACGATGCGGGAGGGGAAAAAAGACAATTTAACTTTTTTGGCTTAGAGAAGTGAATTTTTTCGTCTACTTTTATGATTGATTCTGAAACTTTATTTATTTTTTTAAGCCTAGGAAACCTAACTTGATGGTTCAACGTAAAGATCGCAAAGACGAATTAAAGGCTTTTTATCAACAAACTGTCTATGTGAAGTCATTCTTGAATTGATCCAAAATATTTTTCAACTCCACCCATCCTCACCTCACCACACTCATTTATAAAAGCTACTTATGACGATGGAATTTTATTACAAGGAATTATATCGAGGATGTTAACGAATATTCATTATCGACATCTTACAATGTAATGATTGTATGTTTAGAAATTTGCATTAAATGCATCAACAGATGCGGTTTATTGCCTTTTATCTTGTGAGATTCTCTTAATCACTCGAATATTTATAAATTAATTTTGTAAACCATTACAACGGATAACAAATTTAATGGAATTATGATCCTAGGCTTTTGGCTTATTTTGGAACGGTGGTCGAGAGGCCTGCGCGCTCGGGTGGCGTACGAAAAGACACGGGATCGAGTCTACGTGAAGACGAGGATATTTTCCCGTGGTTTAAGGGAGTCCTTGAGTGTATCTAACTCTGATGGGTAGCTGACATTATTTTTAAATACTTTTATTTTTCAAAACAAGTTTAAATGTAGAATTTAAAGTGGCTCATCATGCAAAACATATGAGAACTTTGTTTATACAGCAAATCCAATATGCTTCACTGGTAGGGTCGAGATGTGTTACCCACAGGTTAAACTCACCTCGGCCACTTCTCGAAAGTAATGAGAAGCATTGCCGCAACAAAGCCCCATGTACTGGACACCAATGTCTCTACAAGTCTCAGCAAACTTTCTGATCTCCGTGCGTCCACACAGTTGAGACGGCAGGTCTGTGGGAAAGGCGGGCTGACCTGGTGATAAGATAGCAAATTATGCATTAGGCAGCTCTGATTCAATGGATGCATATTGGAAGGGAAGGCGTAAGCGACTCGTGATTCTAATTTGTTGCGTTGATTCCACGAACATGTTTCAGTATTCTTTTAATGTTATGAACAAAATAATACAGACACGAAGAAATAAAACTATAAGCGTGAGGATAATATCCTGAGCACTGAATTTAAGTTTGATCAAAAATTTACATTTGAGATTCACCCGGTTATTTAAGGATGAAATCTATTTTTTTTTATTGATGTTGCTCGTTTCATTTTGTTCTTATTCATCTTTATGAAGACTTGCGATCACGCCATTCATGTGATCTACCTTTGATACACTACAGATTAAAGGCCCATGTGCAGCCTCTGACACTAACCAAAAAAAGATTGGAGGTGCGTGCGCGACGGGGATTTTCACTATAGTTCATATGTCATGTGCGTATTCGCGGAACGACCTCACAACATATCCACTGAACACAAATCTATGTAATCGTTATCGGTAGGTGTTCGTTAAATGAGATAAACGACGTTGAACGCTGATCTTTTCAATTATTTATCTATATATAAATGTTGTTTAAAGGTTAATATGGAAGAAAAAATATTATCGACCTTTATTTCCGTAAAACTTTTTTATTTGAAAATAAAGTGTTCAGCAGTTAAAAAATGTTGATACACAATGTGAAATTTTCAAGACAGGAACTTTAGACAGCGTATCCCTGTTGATGTTTTTTTTTCCATGATATATTTTAGAACACCTGACTGGTATCATGGTGCAAGGAAGAAAAATTGTTGTTATCCATTCTGTGTTTGCGCAGTCTGCATTCTGCATAACGAATCGTGTAAACCATTATTCGATAAAGGACAAAGCTCGATATATGTCAAATATTTATCGTGCTTGTTACTGAAACTTTTGTCGCGTTAGTAGGACAATAGAACATTCATATAAATTTTTCATTCACATGAATAAGCCTGTGACGACTGATAGCATAAAGCATAGAGTGTTAGCGAGGGGAGAGAACTCCTTACAGGTTGCCATAACAAATGGAAGAATGGACAAATGCTGCTCTACTCGGAAAATCTGCATAACCTTTTGTAATCAGCTGCCAAGCATGGCTCCAACAGAACAACTGTCCCCCTTAACTCAAAGTGCTGTCACAACAAGGTATGGAATGGAAAACCTATTGACTTTACCTCATTGGAAGACTGACTTTAAGTGATTCCACTGATAGTTTTTATTATGTTTAAGGCCGTTATTGACCTTGTGAGCTTCGTAGCCTATATTTTGCTACTCAAAAAAATTACCATGATATTAAAAATATAACTACGTATCTACATAAGTTATAATTTTATCAATGGAGTAAAAAAAACAACTATTATATCAATGCAGATTTTAACAAAAGAGTTTCTTTCTACATTAGAAACAATAAAATTAATGTACTTCCCAAAACAATATTTAACTTTTTTTTTCAAGAAAATGCGGATGTTTGTAATAGCAACCCAATCCTGATTTCATTCTGTAAAATTTACTTTAAATTAAAAAAAACAATCAAAGTTGTAAATTAATCGAGACATCTTGCTCCCCACACTCCAACACAAACTTCTTATATTGAAAGTGTCTGATCAATGAGGCAATTTAAATTAGTGAATTAAGAGAGAGAGAGAAAACGCTAACTAAAGGCAAATACTTTAACACCATATATAGCAAGTATGTCTAGCAACTATATTAAATGTAATATTCAATACCTGCTCTAGGTAACGCTAAAAGTTATTCTTTGAATTGTTCTTTAAATAAGATGTTGTTGTTCGTTGAAAAGAAGTACCTTAGATAACGATGTGTAAGAAAGAAAAAGAGCTAGTAGCAAAAAAGCAATTATAAACAAAAGTAAATGATACCATTTGAATTTAACTTAAATCAATAAAGTGCGAATTGTATTAGATAAATGTACAATTTTCGTTGGCGACTGGAATCAAATAGATTTAGTTAAATTGTCTTAGCTTACAGTATTCCAAGACGACGAACACACTGATGTTGATATAAAAATAGCAGCGTATAGGAATAGCCCAAATACTAACACGAGGCAACAAAAATACAAGCCAGAATCTTTTTTCGATCTAGCTCAGTTGTTCTGTTTTTTATAATATTTTAGACGACAGATTAATTTTAATTCCTAAGTAAAGGATGAGATGACGTTGTCAGCCTCCTGGAAAAACTGGGCTGGAAACCACTGAAAAAAGGCGGTGACCGTCTGGTTTTAAAATCCATTCAAAATAAACAATTGGCTGGTCAACTGCTCATGCAGAGGGCGAAAAGCATTGCTAGTTAACGATGGGGCCACGATTGGCAGTTCAGGCCAATAAGTGTAAGAGCGCCATACAGGAAAAGCAACTCGTTCCTCCAAGGAGGGACTTGTGACTTTAACAAGATTCCAAAAGTATCAGTTGAGGCGACAACGATTGACACATGTGTGTATCTCTATTGCCTCCTGTACTCCAGACACCCCCCCCACTCACTGCTAACCTCGGTGAGCAGCCCAGACCACACTCACTGCTAACATCGGTGAGCAGCCCAGACCCCACTCACTGCTAACCTCGGTGAGCAGCCCAGACCCCACTCACTGCTAACCTCGGTGAGCAGCCCTGCCAGACCCCACCCCACTCACTGCTAACCTCGGTGAGCAGCCCTGCCAGACCCCACCCCACTCACTGCTAACCTCGGTGAGCAGCCCAGACCCCACTCACTGCTAACCTCGGTGTGCAGCCCAGACCCCACTCACTGCTAACCTCGGTGAGCAGCCCAGACCCCACTCACTGCTGACCTCGGTGAGCAGCCCAGACCCCACTCACTGCTAACCTCGGTGAGCAGCCCAGACCCCACTAACTGCTGACCTCGGTGAGCAGCCCAGACCCCACTCACTGCTAACCTCGGTGAGCAGCCCTGCCAGACCCCACTCACTGCTGACCTCGGTGAGCAGCCCTGCAGTGTGCCATCTTCACAAATTCATTGGGAAAACCTCAACATTCGTAAGATCCATTATTATCAGAGCACCGATCGTAGGCACTTAAGGAGAAGCCTGAAGGTCGCTTTTATTGAACGACCACAAAACATCAGGAATGTGGGCCAGAACGACTTATTCATTATGTCAACTCTGTGTTTATCTTCCGACATCTTTTATGGGTGAGTAGCCTCCTCATCTATACCGACTCTACATTTCAGTTCTAAGAAAACAACTATCTTAAACAACAGTCCGTAATCAGGCAAGTCGTGAGACGTTTGCTCGGGCCGTTTAAACTAAAGATCAGAAAACATCAACATTTTTTAAGCAAATGGCGATCTTAAAAAATTAGTTTTACCTCTGATTTTAAAATTTTCACGTGTAAACCTCGTATATGTGCAGTAAAACAATTAGTTTTCTAGACAACTCACTTGGCACAGTAATATATGACTAGTAGTAGCAGTACCTGAGAATGAATCCACAAGAGACATGAAGGTAGGTTGGTCGTTGGTCGTCCTGTAAGGCACTGGTAGACAAGCAATTGGCCCCTAGAGTAAAACAAACGAAAAGCTGAGGGATTACAAAGGGCTGATGAAATAATTTGCATTGTGAGAAAATCTATTATTATAATCTATTATTATTATGTTCCTGCTTCTTTTCTTTTCTTTTTTTTTCTTTTGAATGTTTTTCCCCTTTGCTTTTGGCAGGTCCTTTATTTGTTGACGAGGCTGAGATACTGGTTGTATTTTACAACTTTCTTGCTATCCAACACTTTCCATTATTACTTTATCAAATGCTTTGCTTATCAAAATAAAAAAATGTGTTTAACTTTTGAAAAGCTTGCCTCTTATTGCTTAAGTTGAGTGAAATTATATGGCGAAAAGAGGTGACGGAGCAACGCTCAACTTTAAATTAATTTAAAATCAAAATGCATTCCTGTCTTAACTTGTGGGGGTGCTTCATTGCTGTTGTTTTTTTTTATTGTGGGTGTGTGTGTGTGTGTGTGTGAGTGAGTGAGTGCGTGTGAGTGTGTGTGTGTCTTTTTTTTAATAATAAGGTTTCTCATGTTAAAATATCCATACCCTGCACGCGGCTCTAACTTCACGAATGAGCGGGAGCATGGTTGCCGGGCCTCGGCTGCAGTTCAAGCCAACCACAGCAGCACCCGCGTCTTCAAGTCTGCGACAGGCCTCTCCGAAAGGGACGTCTTCAAACGTTCCAGCCTTTCCAGTGGATGACAGAGTGACCACAGCAGGTGTTCCTGTGAAGTTCAAACGGTAATTTATCTAACACTTTGTCTTGCAACAGTGACGTAATCTACTTTCATATTCTTGAAAGTCTGAGATACTCCATTAAAGCTTTTGCTAACACCGGGCAACATGCTCCATCTGTTGGGCAGTTCCATACAGCATCTGTTGGGCAATGCCATACAGCATATGTTGGGCAGTACCATACAGCATATGTTGGGCAGTACCATACAGCATGTGTTGGGCAGTGCCATACAGCATCTGTAGGGCAGTGCCATACAGCATCTGTTGGGCAGGGCCATACATCATCTGTTGGGCAGGGCCATACAGCATCTGTTGGGCAGTGCCATACAGCATCTGTTGGGCAGTGCAATACAGCATCTGTTGGGTAGTCCCATACAGCATCTGTTGGGTAGTGCCATACCGCATCTGTTGGGCAGTGCCATACAGCATCTGTTGGGCAGTGCCATACAGCATCTGTTGGGCAGTGCCATACAGCATTTGTTGGGCAGTGCCATACAGCATCTTTTGGGCAGTGCCATACAGCATCTGTTGGGCAGTGCCATACAGCATCTGTTGGGCAGTGCCATACAACAACTGTTGGGCAGTCCCATACAGCATCTGTTGGGCAGTGTCATACAGCATCTGTTAGGCAGTGCCATACAGCATTGTCTCTGCGTAGAAATTCACTCACCGAACTACCGCCCCCACCCCACCCACACCCGACTATCTCCATCGCGGTGGCATGAAGTAAACAGATGAACGACTGTCTCAGGGACTAGGCTGCAATGCCGTCAGCTCGATTCCTTGTTGTGCTATAACTAGTTGAAGCATAAGTCGGTAGGGCCATGCTCCTTTCTCATTGGGTCACCAAACTCTGGTGTTTGCGGCTCCACTTCCATCATTGGTCTGTTCGTTTATTTCTCTAGCCGTTGTGCTGTCGGCCGATTTCCGGTACAACTTGTTCCTAAAAGGAGTCCGCCTTTCATTGCTTATGCCATTCACGTGACTCATAATCGATCGCGCTTTTATCCTACGTCATCTAAGATAGTTTGAACCCTACTAGTTCTGGCCTCTGTTGTAACACAGATACATGATTCGTTGTAATTTTGTTTTAAAAATGTGACGAAGTGTTAATAAAAAAGAAGCCATAATATGATTTACTTGACTCTACCGAAATCGTATTCCCTCTAATTTGTTAATTTTTTTAATTTACAATATAACACTCAGAATTTGGTCAGAATTTTTTAGTCAGTCATTTGGGAAGTCACATATCTAACTCAAAGCTTGATTCTGAATACAGGTATCTTTTAAAACTGCGATATCACATATTTTATACGAGACATTTTTTGTTTTGGTTTTTAAAAAATTGTAAACATGGAATTTACATTCTATTAAATTTAGTATGCTAATATAAACATCAAATTACAATATTTCAAATAAGCATGTTAAAATTCAGGTGGTCAAAGTTCCCCATAGAATTACGCACATCAACTTTTGTCAAATATTCCCCAAAAAAGGGATGCTGTGCAACTTGACTCACGATTTTTGTTTACCTTGCACACGAACCTTAGAGTGAACATTGGAGGTGGTGGTTGGTTACCTTTGCCGTACTTTTGTATACATTTCAATGCCAGCATGGCCTCTGCCAGTTCAGTAAACGTTTCTGCCACAATGAAGTCCACGCCAGCTTCTACGGCCCACTCAATCTGCTCCTGGACGATCCGAAGACAAGGTTTTAGGATAAAGAAGCCATACATGGAATCCCCGTTACAATATTTATGTTACTTTAAACGAAATTCAGCTTTTAATTCTGAAATGTTACAGAAATATTTTAAGTAAATGTCCATAACATGGTATCATGTATGATACCGAAATCGTTTCAATGACACTGCAGACTGAATGGGGGCCGTCCATAAAGTACGTCACGCTCCAGAGGGGGCGAGGGGGTGTAAGAAAGTGTGACAGTTTGTGACAGGGGGAGGGGTGCCCGGCCATGTGTGACGTCACGCTGTTTTATATTAAATTTTGATTATTTTGTTAATAAAAAACAACATTTTTGTTCGAAAGTGTGACGTACTTTAGGGGGGGGGGTCCGAGATGTGTGACAGTTTATGACAGGGGGAGGGGGGGGGGTAAAAATGGTCAAAAATAGCGTGACGTACTTTATGGACGGCCCCATAAATCCATATTTCGTGTTTTAAAATTAGAAGGTTCGAAGAAGAGCTTTAACAAACTATCATTGATCATCATTCTTTGTTTCATTTTTAATCAGAGGTTAACTTACCATGAGCGTTATTTATTACACTATCCACCATTAACACTGACGTCACTCCCGCCCCACAATGCCGTGAACGCCACCCCACGTCTGTTTACAAAACTCCTTGAATTATCAATATAGTTATCATCGATGAAGTCAGTCCTCTTCAAATTTTAAACTCAAACAACCTGTGTACCCCATGATAGAACTATTCATCATTTCCTTGTTCACCGAACTTAACAGCTGTTTCCCGCGTCTCAATGGTTTACAGTTAAATCTATGTTATTTCTTCTGTTGAGCCTCTCAATTTTTACAACTTTTGTCATTGTATAAACATGATTTGGAAGGTTCCAAAAAGAAAATGTTTCCTATAAGAATGAAATCTATTCACGCACGCACACAGACACAGACACACATACACACACTCAAACACATGCACACACACACACACACACACATATATATATATATATATATATATATATATATATATATATATATATATATATATATATATATCTTCATGTATTTGCCTTGAAAATTGCTTCCACTTGAGCATGTGTAGCTTCATTGTCTTTCTGGTAGAGCGTTGTATTACAGATGTTTCCTGCAAATAGCGTTCCAGTTGCCTTGGCAACCCCTTTGGCTATGTCTAAGGCTAACCGATTCATTTTCTCCAGGTCTCCCTCTCTGCCAATGACTCGGAGTTTCTCCCGATGTCCATAATACTACAGGATGATGAAGGATGAAGAAAGAGTTTAAAGAGATATGAAAAATAAAAGTAAATTTTTCTTAGAACACTCATTCTGTAAAGGAATAAAAATGAATCACAACAGTTTTTGTTTGTCGCTAGTGAATGAAAATGGCTGGGTACTGTTGGAAGAAACGTTAAAATGGATTTATAAAAAATAGCCGTGAATGAAATTGATGAAACAAAATTGTTTGTTATTGGAAAAAGAAATTCTGAACAATGTCAGTTGATAAAGCTGCCGTGTGGGTTATAAATTAATCAATTTGATACTTTAAAATGAAATAAAATATTTAAATTTTGGGATTTAAAATAAATAAAGAATTTACACACAACAGAAACACTAGAATTGTGTAGACATATGTGCTGTATGAGATACACGCATTCTAAATCTTTTTGGCCGCCTTAAATCCCCCAAAATAGGAAGAAAAGCTTTTGTTATGTTTAAGTGATCCTTATTTATTCCCTTCTCTTCAAAGGACACTTGCAATTTAAATTAAAAGATTTTTAAAAACAATTCTTATTTAACAATCAATTTTAAAAGTACACCTTCCATTGGACTAAACTAATCTTTTTCTACGTGTTGATTTTGAAAAGTCATTGAATTTTATTTACCGTAAAAGCCAGAACAACGTCACTTCCCGCGTGGACGAATTCTTCGTGAAGAGACTTCACCAATTCTGGATGTTCCAACACTACTTCCGGTACAAAGGCACCTGCTTTTAGGTACCCCCGCCTCTCAAACTCCAACAGATATCCCTCTGCAATCAACACAACGCCGCCTTTGGCCAGACGTTTCAAAAGAGCTTCGGGTGCAATGATAAAAAAGACTATTTGTAAAATTTCAACATATTGTAGAGCTAAGGATATTTCATTAAACAAAGTACATTGCCAAAAATGAAAATTTTCTTTAGGCAAAGGAAATTTAAAAATGCGAAGAAAATAACACAAAGTGCTAGTGTAACGCACTAATAAGATTTAGAATAAGAAATATTGAATAAATAAAACACTTGTGTTTAACGTGGGCAAGAGCCCTCGGTTATGATAACACATTCTAGATATAGAACCGTAAGTTTAAACGATGAGGTAAAATTAATTTTATTTCTGAGAAGGATCGGGAACAACTTCAATTCACTGACTATACACTAGTAGAAACATGTTTAGAACCGAAAATTTACATTTTAAATTAAATAAGCTTTTGTCATTGACTTAGGGGGTGCTGCTTAGTTTAGATTTTCACTATATCCTTGATCAGTGATGGCGAACCTATGCCACGCGTGCCACGGACGGCACGCAGAGCCTCATCAGCCGGCACGCAACTAAAATATTACTTCCTTAATCAAACCACTTTGCTGGCACTTCGTGTTGGTATTTTACTATATATAAGTATGTTTTAATTGAATTTTGGACACGCGGCTCCAAAAACTATCGCAATCACTGTCCTTGACCTCAGATAGACTGGCACCTTGAAATAAACAGGACCTTGGATACACTCATATAAACTAGCACCTTTACTCAGATGGTCATTCAGAGAGACCGGCACTCCGACTTGGGTAGACTATAGCCGTCTGATTAGAGTTAGAATCAACCAATGGAAATAACGAGGTCAGAGATTACATCACAATGTGAACAGAACCATTAGATTAATTTATTAATATCACATAAAATCGGACTGAAAGTAAAACATTATCACCAACAATAGTTCTATTGAAACCAAAGTGCCACTGCTACGTGCAGCTGCCCCATTAACTCTCTTGCCAGCCATACGTCATAGTTTACTAGAAAATTAAATAAAATTGATACCAGTTGTGCGTATTTTTGTAATATAATGTTGAATTTGACTTAAACGAAGATTATTTTTTATAGTTTATAAAGTGTATATTTTATGGTAATAAAATGCTCACTTGTTAATTTGCATGTCATCATTGGTTTCTCTAACTTTAAAGTTCGCCTGCGCGGGGGACTTAAATTGCTATCACCCTTCAGACCTTACCAGGCAACAGTTATGTATTGCATGGAAAACCTAATTGTAATAAAGCCCCTATTCTTTGCAAAACTTTTTCTACTTAAGAAAACTAATTGTACTTTACAACTCTTGTATCGTTCTCTAAAATATTCGTTGCAATGTGCTATTCTACTCAAGGAAACCACTTGCTCTCTCCAATTCTGGTAACACACAAATATATAAATGCGTTTTGGCAAAATCCTCAGTTTAACCAAGTTTGTGTTGATGCAAACAAATTTAGTGAGTCTTTTTACACATGAAACTTTTTAAATTTGCGCCCCTTAGAGGGTTGCACCCAGATTGACTATGCCCCATCTCTACCTGGCGCAACCAATGCAAGTTCTATTGTGTTTGTAAACAATGAAGAAGTCCAAATTCTTTTCCATACAAACGAACAAAAATCATGAAAATATTTATTGATTACTTTTCCGTTTGGCGGGTCACTAAAATTACAGGGCATTCGTTATTGATGCGATATTTGTGGTATTGGATATCTTATCAATTAAACACATGTTCAGCATCATGAGACGAGCAATTTTTTCAAGGTCACCCAAAAACAGCTATCACGTCCGGGGCCTTCTTTCTTTGTCTAGAGCTCTGACATAACTGAAACTGTATAGTATCAGTGTTTAGCTGACTGATGCACATAAAAAGTCATCGTTTTTTATCAGGCTGACTGACTGACTGACTGAGAATGAGAAGGATGGAAGCAGTTGAGACAGGCCTACAGCTACTTGGGGTCCGGGCTTCGAGACCACATAATATGGGAGAGTGATGGTAGAGGTTTAAAATTAAACATGCGACATGTAACATAATATTAGCGATGATTTCTTGGTAAAGACTCAGTTAAGTGATTCAATATTTGAAAACTTTACGATATGTAAAGAGATTTAAAATGTTCTAATTCATATTTGTTAATGATATGAAAGTACGTTACCGTTTTCCGACATTTTATCTCTGCAAGTGAAACTTTGTAGCACATGCAATCAGAATAGAGGCCAAGTAATTAATACCGTGCGTACTTTGGCCCTTGGTGTGCTAAGATAATAAGCATGCGAACATTCATTATCTGACTCGGGCTAGTAAAAACAGTAATACATGTGTGCCATAGTTTGTCTTTTTTTTTAAAAGAAACTATTAAGTTTAGAGATGTATAAATTATTTCCTATAGTCTCCTTAATGAGGTTAAATTTAAAATATTTTTTTAAAATTATTCCCTTTTAAAAATTTAATTATTTCTTTTTATTTTTTATTTTTTAATTTGTGTAAAATACTGTCTCATAAATTTTAAAGAATTGTCTAGTTGTAATATTCAGTTAATTTGCCGTATGTGTTTGTGTGTTTGGTTTTTTTTGAAAGAACATGCCAAACCTAGCTGGCATGCTGTATAACTGTGTAATGTACTCCAAGGCTAACGTAATACACACTTGTGGCACGAATTAGAGCCGTGACTGTTTTTTTTAAACTTCGTGAAGTAAAATTAAAATTTATTACTATCATATTTATTTAACTGTAGATCTATCTGTTTTAAAAACGTTGCTTTGCTAATAAAAAATAAGTTTAAAAATTTAAAAATAATAATCATTCACCTGAAACACACACTCTGTATTGCACTATTTCACTATAGATACATTATATATATATATACTAGCAGACCCGTCGTGCGTTGCAACGATCTCAGTAAAAAGGAATATATATAGATAAAAAATAAATTACATTAAGGGTCACCAGGCCCATCAGTTTGAAATATGAAGTTCGAAAATCTGTTCATTTCAATCAATTTCATAACAAAAATATAAATATATGTATCTATATTTCTCAATATCGTGTAAAATTGAATGGGGAATACAAAATTAAAAATTTAGTAAAAACACATTTAGGGCCCCTAGCCCCGATGAAATGGACATTATGAGATCAGTGCCCTATCGAAATTTAATATAGGCTTTTAAGTTTTTATATACCCGCGTTTGGTCAAAATCCATTTATTTTCTCATTATCTAACACCTAAACTAATTTTTATATATATGTAGATATAAGGAAAACTACATTAAGGGGCTCCCAGGCCCGTTCAATTCAAGATGTACATTTTGAAAACATGTTCATTTAAATTCATTTTAATCATGGATATATTTCTCAAGATCGTTAAAAACTGAGTGGGAAATAATATCTTAGAGTATACACACAAAAAAAAGACATTTGGGGCCCCCGGCCCATTCGATGTAAGATGTAAATTTCAAAATGCTGTTCATTTTAATTCAGTCTCATCATTGATATATTTCTTAAGATCGTTAAAATAGAATGGGAAATAATATCTCAAACACATACGAAAAAATACATTTGGGGCCCCCGGCCCTGAACAATTAAAAATTAGAAGTGCAGTGCCCTTTGTTATTTTAATATGGGCTACCAAGTTTTTATATACCAAGTTTGGTTAAGATCCATTCATTTACTCAGTAGTTAACGCATAAACTCATTTTTATATAGCTCATAAAAGCAAAAAACGACATTAAGGGCCCCAGGGCCCATTTAGTGCAAGATGTCAAGTTCAAAACGCCTGTTTATTTCAATCAATTTCATTGTGGATATATTTATCTATATTTTTCAAGATCTTTAATAATTGAATGGGGAATAAAATATTAAACGTTTATGAAATAAGACATTTTGGGCCCCCAGTCCCGAAGAAATGGACATTAGGAAATTAGTCCCTTTAGTATTTCTATATTGGCTACCAAGTTGTTATATACAAAAGTTTGGTTAAGATCCATCAATTTACCTAATAGCTAACGCTTAAACTAATTTTTATATAGCTCATATATAAGAAAATAAATCATTTTATGGGCCCCCGGCGCCCCATGAGGGTTAAATTTTGAAAAAAAGTAGCCAGTGACCATCCCAGGAGCGTACTCAAAAGTCTCCAAAAGTTTCATGGCGATCGGATGAATGGTTTAGTCAGCTATACAAAGACATGCATACATACATACATACATACATACTTTGATTTTTATATATATAGATATAAGATTAGAAAAAACAACATTAAGGGCCCCCGGGCCCAATCGGTGAAAGAAATTAACTTTAAAATACCTGTTCATTTCAATCTGGATCATGATAGATATATTAATCAATGCTTTTCAAGATCGTGTAAATCATACCGGGAATAAAGTATTTAACGCTTACAAAAAAAAAGATTTTGGGCCCCCGGCCCCGAAGGAACGGACATTAGGTGTTCAATGCCATATGGTACTTTAATGTTGGCTAGATACTTTAATATAGGCTATTAAGTTGTTATGTACCAAGTTTGGTCAAGATCCATTCATTTTCCAAGCAGCTAAGCCCTAAACTAATTTTTATATAGCTCATATAAGAAAAAATTCTCATTATGGGCCCCCGGCGCCCCATGAGTGTTAAATTTTGAAAAAAATTAGCCTATTTCCATCCCCGGAGCGTACTCAAAAGTCTCCAAAAGTTTCATGGCGACCGAATGAATGGTATAGTCAGCTAACGGGAATAAAGTATTTAACGCTTACAAAAATAAAGATTTTGGGCCCCCGGCCCCGAAGGAACGGACATTAGGAGTTCAATGCCATATGATACTTTAATATAGGCTATCAAGTTGTTATGTACCAAGTTTGGTCAAGATCCATTCATTTTCCAAGCAGCTAAGCCCTAAACTAATTTTTATATAGCTCATATAAGAAAAAATTCTCATTATGGGCCCCCGGCGCCCCATGAGTGTTAAATTTTGAAAAAAAGTAGCCTATTTCCATCCCTGGAGCGTACTCAAAAGTCTCCAAAAGTTTCATGGCGACCGAATGAATGGTATAGTCAGCTAACGGGAATAAAGTATTTAACGCTTACAAAAATAAAGATTTTGGGCCCCCGGCCCCGAAGGAACGGACATTAGGAGTTCAATGCCATATGATACTTTAATATAGGCTATCAAGTTGTTATGTACCAAGTTTGGTCAAGATCCATTCATTTTCCAAGCAGCTAAGCCCTAAACTAATTTTTATATAGCTCATATAAGAAAAAATTCTCATTATGGGCCCCCGGCGCCCCATGAGTGTTAAATTTTGAAAAAAAGTAGCCTATTTCCATCCCCTGGAGCGTACTCAAAAGTCTCCAAAAGTTTCATGGCGACCGAATGAATGGTATAGTCAGCTAACGGGAATAAAGTATTTAACGCTTACAAAAATAAAGATTTTGGGCCCCCGGCCCCGAAGGAACGGACATTAGGAGTTCAATGCCATATGATACTTTAATATAGGCTATCAAGTTGTTATGTACCAAGTTTGGTCAAGATCCATTCATTTTCCAAGCAGCTAAGCCCTAAACTAATTTTTATATAGCTCATATAAGAAAAAATTCTCATTATGGGCCCCCGGCGCCCCATGAGTGTTAAATTTTGAAAAAAGTAGCCTATTTCCATCCCTGGAGCGTACTCAAAAGTCTCCAAAAGTTTCATGGCGACCGAATGAATGGTATAGTCAGCTAACGGGAATAAAATATTTAACGCTTACAAAAATAAAGATTTTGGGCCCCCGGCCCCGAAGGAACGGACATTAGGAGTTCAATGCCATATGATACTTTAATATAGGCTTTCAAGTTGTTATGTACCAAGTTTGGTCAAGATCCATTCATTTTCCAAGCAGCTAAGCCCTAAACTAATTTTTATATAGCTCATATAAGAAAAAATTCTCATTATGGGCCCCCGGCGCCCCATGAGTGTTAAATTTTGAAAAAATAGTAGCCTATTTCCATCCCTGGAGCGTACTCAAAAGTCTCCAAAAGTTTCATGGCGATCGGATGAATGGTTTAGTCAGCTATAACAGACATGCATACATACATACATACATACATACATACTTTGATTTTTATATATATAGATATATATATATATATATATATAAATATATATATATATATATTATATATATTTACGCTCAAATATGTAGCCTAACGCTGACAGACATCACTCTGCTTTTTTTTTAATTGGATAATCATTTTGGTTTCCAGATTAACATTAAACACCCTCCACACTTTTAATAATAATTGAACAATGTCATGCGGACGTTCGGACAGAGTTATTTTTGGTGCAGTAATTTGGTGCGCTGCTTTCTAAAATTTGTCGCCGTAAAAAGATATTATATTACGTCATTGATTTAGCTCATATTTTAAATTTGGAAAAGGGAACGATGTAAAAATGGATTTGAAGATTGTAAATTATGAAATACTTTGTGTACATTTCAGGAAATTTAATATATCGTATTTAGTTAGCTGGCACCCCAGCACAACACCATCAATTATCACTGACTCACTCATTCCGTAACGCTCAAAGCACACTATCAACAACAACAGAACCACTCGGCCCATTTTTTGCCATACTGTCCTTTTCAGGACAACCCCCAATTACTCCCCAATTACCTTGGTCTTGGTGCCGCCACGAACAAACGAGTTTTCCTTCCAATGTTTACTTACTGTAGTTGCTAATTAGTATTAGTCCCACCCTAACTAGATCTCTCTGCATTTCCTGTACATAGTATCAATTCAACAATATGTGTTTAATATTACGTATTTATCATACAAGGACAAGTTAGTTGGGCTTTTGAAAAAGATGGGCGCCGTAGGCGCCCTTAAAAAAGGGGGAGGCGCCGCAGGCGCCACGGCACCGCAGCACAAACTAGTAGTCTTTAATATGTAGTTTCAACTACTGCAAGGCAGATGGGTGTCACTTCAGATTTTATTTTCAACCCTTTTTTTAGAGCAGTGCGTTGTCAAACAATTCTTAATGGAATACATGGTGCGCATGTTTTTGTACTCATTTTAAAATAAATCCTTCCCGATACAAAGTCTCTCTCCCCTCCCCCGGGGGGAATTCCTCTTAAAATAAATTATCCGCGGGAGAAATAAATTCCCTTTAGATTCCAAATAACATCTCGTCTTGCTGTAAAAATGAAATCCTCTCCCGACGTCGAATCGCTCCCCAAGTTAGTATTTCAATACATTACAAAAATAACGTTAAAAGCACAAGAACAAAGCACACCTATTATTGTAACAAATCGAACGTGTTTTAGTTGATATTGTTTGCAGTTGCGTACCTGGGGGGGGGTTTTCGGGGAGGCTGAGGACCGCACTGTTTGACAGCATCTCAGTTGCGTAATGAAAACTGAAAACTTTTATATCTGCTTCATATTGATTCATTTATATTAAAGTTTTCACTGACCCAAAAAAAAATAGAGCGTAACATTGAGATGTGTGGCTTATCACTCTGAGTATAAAGCCCAGGTGTTGCGTGAATAAAGCCAAGGATATTGTGCATAAAGACATGTGCTGATGTTATTCCTAGACCAGTGTTAGCGTCACAATCTCTATGGTGTTCAGACGGTGAAAAAGTTTATTAATTTCTAGAATATTCCAGGACACTTTTGGGGTTGACATACTTTAACGTGTGAGGACCATACAGCATAGTCATAAAGCATAAGGAAAGAAGAAGCGCCATATAAAATAATAGCAAACAGAATTGGTTTCACAAAATTTTTGTCAATTAAATAAAGTTAATTAAATATAAATTGATAGTATTAGCTCCTTGGTTTTAATCATTATTATAATAGGGGCCGTCCATTAATGACGTCACGCGCCTTGAGAGAGAGAGAGAGAGAAGGGGGGGGGGAGGGGTCACGCATTTGTGACGAGGTGTGACGAGGGGGAGGGGGTTGTTTAAGAAATGTGACGTCACATAAAAACACGCTACTTTAAATAATAGTTCCACTTAAATATTTGATAGCTTAAATTGTATTAAATAACGTTTTACATGGGCTTCAAGAGTGTGTTACGATATTAGAGTGCAAACTTACACTAAATACCTATTTAAGGGACAAAAAAGTAATTACATGTAGCTACATGCTAATTTTCAATTAGAAAATATGGATTTTAGGGGGGAGGTCAAAGTTTTGTGACGAAGTATAACGAGAGGGGGGTTTAAATCGGACGAAAACGCGTGGTGTCATTTAAGGACATACCATATACCTTTTCTAACAAGAAGTCGTTTACCCACAGAATGACATCAACCATAGCTAGGCCATGAAAAAATAAATAGTTAATTATAGTTACATGTTAATAAGAGGTAAAACTGTAAGACAAGGCATGATATAAAATTTACACCTAGTTCCTTATAAGGGACCTAATGGGAATTGGAGGGTGTCTTTAAATCGATATTGTCCTTAAATAGGGGATCTAAATTTGTTCCCTTTACCATAGCAATTTAAAGCCTAAAAATAGCGTTTTCTTTTTTAAAAAATGCTTTCTAAAATGATCTAGGAAAAATACTTTTTTAATTGGGATTGAGGGTCATTATAATATTTTATGATATAAGTATGTTAATTATCTAATTATTTTATCCGGAAAAAATATATAAAGTTTTCTTGATACCATTGTTTAAAAAAAAATTATTACGTAATGGTAGTAAAAAAAAATTTTTAATTAAAAAATCGTAAAAAAAATGTATAGTAAAAGCGCTGGGCCCTCAAAAGCGCTGGGCCCTGAAAAGCGCTAGGCCCAAGGCGGTTGCCTCGTTCGCCTTGCCCTAAGCGGCCTCTAGATATAATTAAGTTTTACTTGTGAGACATATAGAAAAGTTCCATGACGTTTTTACCAGGGGTCAAAATGTCCGTGGTCGAAACGTCCTTGGTCGAACTGAACAGGGTCGAAACTTCGTGGGTTCTAACCGTCCGGGGTCGAAGTGTTCAACTTCAACCACCATATAGAAAACCATGATTAACCCAAGCAGGAGTAGGCGGCCTGCGGCTAGTGAGCCGCATGCGCTCTTTCGATGTCTAGATGCGGCTCTCCTGTTCCATGCGCAAATATTAGTAATTATATTATTTTATTTTCAAAACTAATACTAGTGGCTCTTTAAAAAGCTGGGGAAATTTTTACATTGTAACTTTTGGCTCTTCCGTCTCAAAAGGCTGCCGACCCCTGACCTACAGCACATAGATCTAACATTTGTAGGAACTACTAACGTAGCCTAACGTAGTAATCACGTAACACGCACGTCAATGTGCACTTGGAAACGGGAGACTAAATGTAATGTGTTACTGGTGTGATTTTTATCACGTTAAAAGGTAAGCACAATTCAACAGTATGATAATAATAACAACTCATCGTTGCGAAAATCTGTTTAAAAAGACTGTAAGGGGCCGTCCATAAAGTAAGTCACGCTAATATTGACAATTTTTACCTCACCACTGTAACAAATCTCGGACCCCCCCCCCTTAAAGTATGTCACAATTTCGTACAAAAAACTTTTTAATTAACAAAATAATTAAAATTAAATATAAAAACCCTGATGTCACACATGTCTTGACCCCCTCCCCCCTGTTACAACATGTCACACTTTCTCCCCCCCCCTTTTGGAGCGTGACGTACTTTATGGACGGCCCGTATGTGAGAATTCTTCTTCTTCTTTTCGTTAGTCTTTTTGTTATGTTTCCTTTTTATTATTTTTTCCTTGCTGTAGTATGTAAAATATAATGTAAATGTCATTGAAAAACTTTCGTTTATTTATTTGCACCAATGAAGGCATTGGCCCAAACGTTTACTTATGTATATGGGCATTAATAAATCTTTAATTTATTGTTTTAATTACACGTATCCTTTGTGCATCTTCTATATCATTTTTAAGAAGATGTTAATGAGCTCCTCTAGCCCATCCTTCCTCGGTTAGCACGAGAACTCAAAAATCGTTAAATTCTTCACTCCCTTAGCCTAAGTGCTTATGTAATTAATATATGAATCACAGCACCCAAGGAAAATTAGAAAATAGCCACACACACACAAAAATTTAAAATGTAAGGAAATATAACGAAAAAAAAATATGAAGGAAAAAGGAACATTTACATGAATTACCACCACAATTTAATGAAAATGTTTATTTATTTATTTTTTAAATTAATTTCTATTACTCAGCTCTGATTCCCAGTAAATTAAACTCTCCATTCTTATACATCACTAGAAACACCCTTCCCGCATTCTTATTGAGCACCCCAAACGTCATGGCCGCGGGGGAATGCACTGCAATCTGTCTTAAAGCGCGAGTGGTTTCGACTTTCGACGTTATCTCTGGACAGAAGTACAAAATGGCGTCCATTACGTCATGTTGCCTTGTCCTACAATCGACAAAGTCCCTTAATTCCGTCAGAAAACAAGGGTCCACGATAACGACACAAGAGTAATTGAACTTAGATTGAATAGATTAGAAGGCATGAATTGAGTCAGGTTGATAGCCTCGTTACAGCCAGCCGGGGAGTGAGGGAGATATCGGCTTTAGCTTTTCTTTAACTGGAATGCCTCATTGTTTAAAACACTGTGCATCTTTACAGTTTAAGAGTATGTTTCTTTTGGTTAACCACGCAGCAAGCCCCTTGGTTTAAGATCATATCTCTTTAACCAAGCAGAAAATGCTTTTTAATTTTTTAGGCCCTTTTTTAAAGTTCTTTCACGGAAAAAAAACTTAAGAATCTCCGGTGATGAGAATTAAACCCGTGTTTTCACGGGCAAACTTTTAAGTTAAATATTTTCGTAATGGTTGGGTGGTAGTTGAGATAAACCCAGGAAAACACTTTATCAATCACTACAGAGCCGGTAGAAGGTTAAGATAGTATCGTTTTGGTGAGTTATGTCAAAATATAGACTTGATTGGTCAAGTGCTGTAGTCCGGTTACTCTGTCTGCAAACACGCCGCCCAGGAACTTGATGACTGCTATCATTGCAGTCAGCGCGAAGAAGAGATGTCGATGGCTCACGGTGGCTGGATCTCTTAGGGCTTCTCACCGACTCGATCAACACGATGTGAGAGACAAGGGGGTCAATTTGGTTGCTTTGTTTTTACACGTGGAATAATCTAGCGCTAACGAATTCTTGGATTCGATACATTTATTTTTTGTATATGCGCCAAGAGGACCATGCGAGGTTATGAAAACACAGAGGCATGTTTTGAGGTATGGAAGGATGGGCGGTACGCCCAGGGGGAAATATTATATTAAACAAATTCATGTCGACTTTAAATTACTTGCTTTTGTATTTATTATTTTGTCTTTTTCAAAATAATTTGTTGGAGGCAGAGTCAACGACAAACAAGGGGATCACAAACTCTCTTATACTGACCACAAATAAGACATGCTTTTTAAGCTCAGGCTTTCATGTCATTATTTTTATTGGTGAATTATTGCAAAGATATTGAATCAAAATAGAAGTTCTCTAAGTCAAGTTATTGGCTAAGGGGCCGTCCATAAATGACGTCAAGCAATTTTTGCCGATTTTCGACCCCCTCCCCCCCCTCGTCACGCGTCATCAAAAAAAAATAGAACCCCCTCTAAAAATACTTCACAAATCTTGACCCCCCCCCCAAAAAAAAACACCAAAAAAACCCAAAAAAAACAACAACAAAACACTTTATTTTCTATTTGAAAATAAGTATGTTTCAAATCACTTTTATTGTCATTCAAGTATTTATTATTTATTAACTGAAGATCTACATTGTAATATCGTAACCCACGTGAAGCATTTTTTAAAAACGTTTAACCGGCTTTCAGAAAACGAACTGTGTTAACATCCTTAGATTATATTTTATTTTAATGAATACAAATTAAACATTGACTATTAATCATCACGGTTTACGTCTTTGTTTAGAAATTTTTTTTATTTAAAAATAAATTTTTAAAATGTATTTTTAAAAAATCCCTCAATTGACTGACGGGCAACCCGTAAGAAAGAGGTCGGCGAACAGAGGTAAATAACCTCATCTGGGGTCAAAAAGGGAATTCTTGGGGGTAATGCAGACTCATTTGGGACATATAACATCAACTACAATCCACTACATATATTAAAATACGTCATGTATAAGTGTACGCTTGGAACATACGCCCATTATTGAACCGGTTCCTTCCAGAAAATGCTTTTTTTTTAAATTTGACAACTATGTAGATTTCTTACCTACATACTATACGAAGACACCTAAATCTACCCTACTTTCATTTATATTGACACAAGTGACAATAATCTTAATCAACATGACTTGTCTGTATCACGTATCCTTTCTGTGATATTTAAAATTAATGCCTTAAAAACTGCTAAGAAGAAAAGTGGTTTTGTGCTCCTCTTGAATTGCGATGTCAAGAATTTGATGCATTCAATAAAGTTAATGACTAGTTGACTAATTTTAAATGGGCTCATTTACCATTATATCTAGAACAGTGGTTCTCAAACTTTTTAGTATTGTGGACCGGCAGGAATTTTTCCATTGCACCAGGGACCGGTGCACTATTTTCCCTGCACTGACAATTTTTTCGGTCCTTTTTTGAGAACATCTGCAGACCGGCAGCGGATGGCCCACGGACCGGCACCGGTCCGCGGGCTACCACTTTGAGAAGCACTGATCTAGAAGACTAGAATGGCCAGGGGCGTTTGACCAAAAACCAATCGAACAATTATATCAAACTTAAAAAGTTTTTAATTCTATCAAATAGATTCCCTCCCCCCCACCTCCCCTTTTAAAGAAAAAGGATGTTCCGTGTCGTTTTGACTGAAAATATATACACATAATCCTATTCAGATCATTTTTAGACACTCTTCATGCTTGTAAAACTCACCAGTAGCATTTTCGAGGATGGTGGCTAACGACGCTCCCCACAAATCCCCGAGTCATGTGGGCAGGACCTAGAGTCTGGGGGGTTTGTTGGGGGTAACGCACACATAAACTTGTATATTTTGGCAAAAAATATCGACAACTCCTGCCATGAGAGGACCAAACGGAGCAGCAGTTACATCACAAATGCTTTAATGTCAACATCAAACGACGCAGTGTAACAATTTCATATGTTATCTTGTTGATTCTCAAACTTAAGGATAATAATTAGATTTAATTTTGGTGTCTTGATAGCTTACGCCAACCAGCGTCTGATGGCCTACCGACCGGCACATTGAGAAGCACTGATTTTTAAAAAAGTCATTAAATAAATTGTAAGGGACCAAATATTTCAGTAGAAGTTTTTTTTAAAGTTACCCTTTTGATGTCATTTATGGACGGCCCCTAAGTTATGTGCGCGAGTCTCCAACAACATTCCCTCAAAGGTTCGTTGGTCCGTGTGCATAGTAAAAAAAACTCGTGTGCAAAGTTGCACAGCATCCATTTTTTTGTGCAAATAATTTTGCCAAATTTACTGCGCGGTAATTCTAAACTGCTGTGCGGCGTCGGTCAGATATCTGCATGGCTGCGCAGCCGTGTAGCTTAAAGGGAACGTTGGTCTCTAATAAACATGACCATAATTAATATGAAGAGTTTGCTGGATACAAGAAAAATCCCCTTTGTGTCACAATTGGACTTGAACTTGAACTATCCATTAACCCGTCGTTGGGGCACCATCGTGAACTGCACACTATCTCACGCCATTTGTCCCGGTACTGTGCTGCCTTTTGAGAGTCGCTGAATGACAGGCCGGTCCACTCTTTGATATCGTCTTCCCATCTCTTCCTTTTCCTGACTCTTTTCCTTACTCCCTGGACTGTGTCTTGCATTACAGTCTTTGCGAGACCTCCAGTTCTTGTCACGTGTCCGTACCATCGTACTTTCCTCTTCTTAATTGAGAAGGTCCTCGTAGGCGCCAATGAAAGTAATTATTGTGTTGCGGACCGCTTCGTTTGTGATGTGCGCTGTATAGGAGATGTTCAAAATCTTTCTGAAACATCTGATCTCTAGCGCATTGATTCTTCTTTTGAGGTCTGCAGTCAGCGTCCAAGCCTCACAACCATACAAGAAGACCGACATCGCGCATTAGTCGATCTTTGATCTCAGGGAGAGTTTCTTGCTTTGCCAGATGTGCTTTAGATTACTCAATGCTTCCATTGTTTGGGCCAATCTGGCAAGAATTTCTGGCTTTGAGCCTTCGTGGGATATTATGGCCCCTAGATAACACTACTGCTTTAAAATTTAATACTTTAGACTTTAGATGACAAATACAAAGTTGGAAAAAAATAATTTTAGAAATAAAATAAATGAAAACACGCCAGTAGTTGATTTTGGAATGTTTCTTTTATGGACGTTGAAAATGCCGTATTTGGAAATAACTATACTCGTCTCAAACTGAACATTATGCAGCGCGCAAACGGTGTCTCTAAGCGTACGAAACAAAAGTTAAAAGCAATGTGATTAGAACTACATGTCGTAAGAGACAAGAATTGGGAGTTGTTGTTTTTAGTTTTAAAAAATTAATTCTTTTATTTAATATTCAAAGTATGAAATATAAACAATCAACATATGTTTGATATTGCCAAGAAAGATAAAAGTAATGTTAACACGAGGCGTCTCGCACAGAACTGAAAATCCCGTATCTATGAGATAGGGAGTGAACCATCATTCTTGGCAACGAGACGACAGGACAATTTGGATTGCTTAAAAGAAGATTTCGATTGTGCAGCACGCACACGTTTTATAGGCGAAATTATATAATGAATGAGTAAAAACAACAAAAAAAATGTGCGAGGTGGGGGGGGTGTGCATCCACCGATTGCAATGGGAAAAAATACACGCACACAAACCCAACTAATCACGTGATTCTCTATAGACTTCTCTTTTTAAAACGAAATGATTGAATATTTTAAGATGGGTTTTAATTTTAAAAAAGGATGTTAACGGCGGTTAGGCTGTAGTAGACAAGCTTTCTGGATAAACAGACAAGTTTTAATTTGAATGAACATTGAATGAAATAAATGAGTAGTCAGGACTACATAAATAAAGACTTTATTTTTTTTTAAACCCGTAAAAAAACAAGTTTTTCGCTATAAATCCTTTATGTACTAGACGTAACTAAAAGAATGTTCATTATTATACGCAGCGCAACACCATCCAAAAATACAAAATTGCAGTTGTGTCGTAAAACATGTTTAACATAATGCGCACCGATCAGGAATATGTTTATAAAAAGTGTTGTCAATGAAATACGCACCTTATTGCGCGACAGAAAGGTCGTTCAATATAATACGCACCGCGACGCTCTATCTCAAAAAATAACACGATACAAGGTATAAATAAAATAATCTAAAAATCAATAATTCAATTACGGTTCATGCGATCGATCTGAAATTTTGATACATAGTTTTTATCATCGCCACCAAACTGCCTGCTTAATTTCAGCTCGCTGGCTTACGAGGAAGTGGGTTAAAAATCGATCCAAAGTTTTGGCGACCGACAAGCAATCAAGCAACCAGACACCACGAGTTAATATAAAGGATTTATACGTTTTTCATATGAAATTACAAGTTAATAATCTTTCTTTTAAAAATCCATAATTCATTTTCTCTCCTCTCTCATTCTTCATATTTCTTTCTTTGTAGAGTTCACTTTTCTGTATTACACACTAAATGTGTCATCCCTTCTTCTCTTTTTCTTTCCCTCTCTCATTCTCTCTCTCTCTCTCTCTCTCTCTCTCTCTCTCTCTCTCTCTCTCTCTCTCTCTCTCTCTCTCTCTCTCTCTCTCTCTCTCTCTCTCTCTCTCTCTCTCTCTCTCTCTCTCTCTCTCCTTATTTTCCCTTTTCACTATATTAAAATATATTGGAGATAAATTTAGTTTTCTTTTTTAAAGCTTATTTGAATTATTTTTCTTTTTAATACCCCATTTTCTGTAACACGCAAAAATGCGTTAGCTGTTGCGTCCAGTGTTGTTGATCAATTTTTGAGTAGCTGTGTTTCTAGTTTCCATGCTATACTATTTGACCAAGGTGTCAGTCTTCTGTTTAAGTCTTTCTTAATCACTCTCACGTAGCTCTATTTTCCCCGAGGGCAAATCAAACAAGACGCATTTCTTCAATGTTGTCTCAGATATCACTACTCAATACACCTTTACAATGTAATCAAATCCACGAGCCTAGCAGCCGACAATTAAGGGCAAGTCCACATATCCTTTTTCTTGGCACGAAGAGCCTTTTGATGACATAGCGACGAAATAACATGAATGTGTTCTAATCGGACATGGACCTTACACTATAAGAAGACAGAACATGGCTTATGTGAGGGAGGTTTTAGTGTTTATCTTAAGTAATTAAAAAAAAATCACATGTACTTGGATTGCGTATTCTGCATTAAAAGCAGCATTATTTTGACTTTGTTGTTTTTTTGTTTTGTGGCATAAGCCAACCGAACTATGGCGGAAGAAGGGGGGGTGCTGATTGGGCTAAAGCCAGGGGCCCCCAAAGATTTAAGGGCCCCAAACTTATTATATTGTATAATAAAGGTGGATGGACCGGGCCCCATGTGGAATTGCTTCCAGGGGCCCCGTGCAATCTTGATCCATCCCTGCTACCGAATATAACAATTTTGTGCTCAAGAAGCTGGCAGTGATTAATTCCCAAAGTAGTCATTCATGAATATATTGCTAATCAGACTAATCACTAATCACATCCTATGGCTTGCAAACGATAGGAATCAAAAGTCAAAAATTTAAAAAAGGATTGATAAGTAGCAGCATGGCCGGCGATTAACAATTGAGGGGCCCTATGCGGCTTAGTGTGCGGAACGGATTGCGCGGGGCCCAATTTGGGTAGGGATAAGGAATTAATAAGGACAATAAGTGAAAATTAAGATAGCGAGGGGCCCACTGCGGCGGCATAAATTGCAGTGGCCCAAGACCGGCCTTGAATAAAAGCTATGCGTTGTGGAAAAAGAATTTTTTAAAATGATGAACTTTTTGTTTTAAATATATTTGCAAGAGAGAAGGACATTGTTAAAAATTCAAATATAAAAATATAAATGTAAAATAAAGGTAACAAAATGATTTTTAAAAACCACGTTTTTATAAGTGGACTAAAAAGAAGAAAATAATTTAAAACTTATAAAACTTATAAGTTCAAGCAGAGGCGTCACTAGGGTTGGTGTCACCCGGGGCGGTAGCTCTTGGTGTCACCCCCCCCCCACCCACAGGACTTTCCCCCCAAAATTTCCTCGATTCTTTAGTAACGTTTGAAAATATATATCAAATGTTTGCTACAAAGGTTTTAGGAGAAAAGTTGAATTTAAAGTCGATAGGTAAAATATTGTAACATTTAAAAACGAAGAACTAAATAGAAAAAATGTTAATTTTAAATTTTTATTTTAACATAAAATTATTAATTTTAAGTAATACGGTTAAATAACTGTAATGTTTTCAAATTTCACAAATTTGCATCTACATTGCGTTCCATTAAAATTTACAATTACATTACATTACCAAAATTAGATTATATTACCAACCAGTACAGTACAACTTCAAATGAGGTAAGGTTGTAACCGTTCTGTTTTGGGTTTGCAAAATCAGCAACTATCAGAATAATATGTAATAATTCAAAATACAATGTCATTAAATATATTTAAAAAATCAGAATTTAGCTTTTCTGGCCTTTAAAACTGAAAATTTGTTAATTACGTCATTGAAATCTATTTCTTGTTCCGAATCACTCTCAATGGATAACATGGCAAGATTAGAAAACATTGACTGCCCCATTTTAGATCGCAAATAATTCTTTATAAGCTTTAGCTTTGAAAAACTCCTTTCACATGAAGCCACATACACACAGATTGTAACAAATAATCGTAAACTCAATGTGAGATAGGGGAGAGATTCTATGAAGTCCCAGTCAGCTACAAATTTCAAAACGTGAAGTACGGACCAGTCTTCAGCCTCTTTGAGATCGATCTCTGCTGCCTTCAGGTGCCTTCTCAGCCTTGGTATTTCTAATAAAAAGCTCTTCCTCTGACAACTCATCATAGAAAGTGGACAACCTTGGAATGGACTTTAGTAATTCTTCTTCAGTGGCAGATATCAAGCTTTTGGCTTGAACAGCCTCGGACATGGTTGCTACTTCCTTGATTGCACTTGATCTTCACTGGAGTTCAGAATGGAAAGCGATCAATACACTCAAACAACGACCTTTTGTTTTTTTCTTGCAGAGTTAGTCCAGTATCTCTTGTTTTCTCACCTGTCACCCTTTTCTTCAACCTGGGTCTGTTCTCTACTGAAATTCCAAGTTGTTCTGATTTTAAAAGCGCTGGGATATTGTCCATGTTTCAATCTATCATAGCACAAATTGTGAAAGGTTTAACGTTGAGCTTTGTATTTGTTTAATAATAAAGCTCAAATCTATTGTTTTCATTACACGATTCGTTTGTGTTTTAAAGAAATTTCATCATCGTGCGCTCTTTAATGACATACATGTGCCAAAATTTATTATATAAAGAAGGACAATGTTCCCAACATTCGCTCCCCTAGAATAATGTTCTCTGTGATGTTATCTTAACTTATCTTATCTATACAGACGCTCCTTCTATGCAGAAGATAATTGCGTCCACAGACCATGACAGATGATCTGTTGGCAAGCGATGCAGCGTTCACAGGCCACGGCTTTGTGGGTTCCACGGATTACCCAGCCTCCTAACTAGTGTTAGGTACCCACTTAGAGCTGGGTGACTCAGGGACGCCCTAGGCCCCGGGAACAAACCCTTGCCTTCACAAGGCTTCGAACCCGTGACCATCGGTACGCCATTAGAGTGCGCTGCCACTCGACCACCGCACACCGTTTGATAGACCTATATTGAGTTAGGACCTTGTTATTTTGTACTACCTACAAAATTGTCTCACGATACACCTTTCACAATTTGTGCTATGATAGATTGAAACATGGACAATATCCCAGCGGCAATAACTCATTTTTGTCAAAAACTCAACTTAGATCATTGTTATTCTAGGGGGCGAATGTCAAACAAGCCTTCAATTGAAAAAAGTTAATAATTAATTGTATGCCATTTTTTAAAGTTTAAGTCTTGTCTGTCATCATTTAAAAGAACATTACATTTTCTAAAATTCGTCTAACTTTTGAACGTGTCAAAAATTTAAGTCTCATTTGGCTTACTTTTGTAACTTTCTGTCAAAATTAGTCAATCATTATTAAAGAATTATTTAACCAGGAAAAGGTATACTATAATGTGGCATTTTGACTCAAAAATAATTCGAGAAAATTCTCACTATCTCTCCCTGTTTTAACAAAATTAAATAAAGGATTTAACTGGCTTACCTTTGTGCTCCAAGAATGTGGAATCATGAATTGTAGACAAAATACTGGAATTTAATAGATTATATATTCTGTAATATGCTTTATAATGTTCAGACCAGACGGTTTTTAACGTTAAAAATTCGTCGCTGCAGGTGCGGTTCTGATCGCGTCGTTCAAAATCAATTTTACTTCAGCTGCCGAACGTACGCATCACGCGATCTATCCGTGAAAATCGTTTCATAAGAAATCGAAAAGACTGAAATATTTTTATTTTAAATTAATTTAGTGTTAAAGGTTATTTTAAAAAGTACCTATACTCAAGAAAAATACGAAAATCATGCTTCTTAGAGTACATCACATTAACATAGATATGCATGTTTAATAATTATAAATTAAAAATAATAATAACTCAAACACGTTAAATTTAAATACCTTATTTTCCTATAAATTTTTAAAATACGAAGAAAACCTATCTATTTATTTTTTGGAGAAAAATCTTATTCCCCCCCCCCTCAACTGTCGTGCAAGAAGTAGTGAGTTGGGATTGGTCTCACAGGCTGACTCCGTGTGTCGGCATGTCAAAGCCCAGTATGTCGGATTTTCTTCAAAAACAAAAGACACCACTTCTTTTATGTCCAGCCTTTTTTTAATTGTGCTGCTTTTTCTTTCCTTTTTTTTTCCTAATTATTTTTATGGTAGTTTGTGGAGACGTTTTGCTATTGCCTGTTAACTGGTATTTTATTTTATTAATAAGTTTTCGGTTTAAACGTATTTCATTGTATTTCTCAATTTCTTTCTAGATGAAAAAAATGTGTCTTCTTTTTTTTCTGACATAAAATCGTACACAGTAAATTTTAGGCTTGGGTGTCACCCCCTGATGGGTGTCACCCGGGGCGGCCCGCACCCCCCCCCCGCACCCCCCTAGTGACGCCACTGAGTTCAAGTACTTCGATTTAATTTGACTAAAAACGTGGGGCGGGCGCTTATGAGGTTTAACATCTGCGGTTCACTCATTCTCTCACTTATAGATCTCTCTTTTGCCTTCTAAATTATAAATCTTTAATTATTATACCAAACCCCCGCCCCACGTTTTAGTCATATTAAATCGAAGTACTTGAACTTATAAGTTTTAAACCAGGAAAACCAACACTTTATCAATATTTAAAACTGTAATAAGAATGCAGGACTAAACACAAACCATAGATAAGCTTAGGACGCAATAATCTTTTGTATAGAAGGAGCGTCTGAAACAGATAAGATAAGATAAGACAAGAAACGTTTGAAATCTTAGAGAAATCTCAGTTTTGAAATAACAATAGCAGTTGTAAAAGATATTGCCATGTACTTAGAAGTTAAACCCATTTTCAAAGAGACGAGAGTGCGAAAAAAAAAGTTACATACGAAGATGAAGGACTTGTGGAGGCACAAGAAAAATTTCTCAAAGATTTTTGAAACCATGTTGTTGATATGGCAATCATATCTATTGACAGTCGCTTTTAACAACTACAAAGGCATCAAGACTCGTTTGAAATTTCTTTATTAATTTCATCAATTAGAAAAACAACAAAAAAAGATCTGCTGAATTGCAGTAGAAATCTGGAGGAAAAGCTGGAGAAACGCTGCACAAACTGCTCACAGCCAGCAAAATTAAGGAACCTGAAGAGTTGCAGTCATTGATTTCCATAATTCCTGCAGTTACCTACAGTCCCATTATTTTAATACACATAGGTCTTGCGCCTCGTCTGCAGCCTTGGAGCCCCGTTCATCGTTTGCTGCCTTTGGCCCCTCACACTCAAGGGCCGCCCTGACGCCGCTAATACAATATGTTTCAATAACTGATTCGATAAGAATAATTATAAAAACCTATGTTCCTCGCAAAGCATCTACAGAAGATTTCTAGGCTTTTCTTACAATAGTAATTACTCTAGTGATTTATAGACTTATCCGACATTCGCAAAGTGTCTTGATCTGTGAAGATGAGTTCAAAAAGGAAAAGGAAGTAATGTAATGAAAATAACTCACATGCACAGCCAGCATTGCGGTAAGGCGGGGTGGGGGTTGTCATCGGGGGCCCCCATTCTTGACACCGCAAGTAGTGAGGGAATAAGGACACTCGGCATCTTATACATTCGTGTATTTTTATTCATCATCATCATTTGTCCTTTGAGCTCCTTGTGGAACATAGGGCCTCTGTCAAAGCTCGCCACTCTACACGGTCCCTTGCCAATCGCTTCAATTCTTCCCAGCTCTTCCCAGTCCTTCCAGCCTCGTCCAACATGCTCCGTCTCCATGTACGCTTGGGTCTTCCTCGTTGTCGTTTGCCCTGGGGGTTCCAATCTAAGGCCTGCATAGCCCTGCTGTTATCTTTCCTGAGGGTGTGTCCAATCCATCTCCACTTTCTTTCCACGATTTGTTGTTCTACTGTTCTTTGTCCACAACTCTCCCAAAACTTGGAGTTTTCGACCTTATCGAACCATTTTATTTTCAGAATATTTCTGAGGCATCTGTTAACAAAGGTCTGAAGTCTATTTTTTGTTGTCTCTGTCGTCCGCCATGTTTCGGATCCATAAAGTAGGACCGTTTTAACATTGGTGTTAAAGATCCTTACTTTTGTTTTGACAGAGATGTGTGTAGATCTCCAGACCTGTTTCAGATTGGCAAAAGCCTGTCGCGCCAAATTTATTCTTCGTTCGATGTCCTCATCTGTTCCCCCTGATACACTGCATGACCACACTCCCAAGGTATACAAAGTTGTTTACATGCTCCAGGTTACGGTTTTCTACTTGGATGACTTCATCTTGTAGGAAGTTTATTTTCAACAATTTTGTTTTTTGAATGTTTACATTGAGTCCTACTCTTTTCCCAGTCTCGCTCAAGGCTGTGTATTTTTATTGGATGGAGCTAATTAGTGCCTCAGCCCTTGGCGTGATATTCCCTAACTGCGACCCTGTTCACAGCATTAAATTATGTTTGACCTGCCTTTTGAGGAGGGTGCCTTATTTGTATATGATAGTAACTCTGATTTAAATGTAACAGCTGTTTTGAGGATTGTGATAGAGAACGGTTTAAATGCGGAAGTGCTGTCCCCGGTGGATAAGGGTACGGATCCCACTTGTTACGATCATGTGTTATGAAAACATGTTGTTATGAGTCACACTGTTCCAACTGCTGCTAAACACAGGTGGGTCCAATGAAACTATCCCCACCGTGCCCCCCTTCCCCCCCACACACACACAACCACACTTTGTGAGCAGCATAACTGGGTCAGCTCAATTAGATTGCTAGAATGCCCCACATCCGAGTATCTTTGTAACAAATGTCCATGAAATGGGGGCCTGGCTCGGTAATCCGGTTCACCATGTTTGAATCGCCGTTCGAAATCTACGTGTCCAAGAACGTCTCGTGCGATTCCAAGACCGGCTAGTCTGATGTGACCTACCAAGTGTTTAATGCAGAAGCGTAACTGGGTTTTCCGCGCCCTTGGCTATAATTCATTTTTTGCACCCTTGAAAAAATAATAAATATACTAAATTATACATAATAAATTGATTATTGAAAGATTAGCTCTTTTCGTCCTTGGCAACTGACCCGATGCCAAGTCGTTGTTACGCCTCTGGTTTAATGAAATAAGGACGGCTATCATGATTACCCAATTCCAATCTGATTGAGAACACAACGTATTTACATTAGCTACCTTTCTAGATATATTCCAACATTATACTTTACATGACGCGATAAAAGGGTGGTTACACAACCAAATTTGTGGTGTTCTTATTAATTTAATATTTTTTTAAATAACAAAACGTTTTGATTATTCACGTCACTGGATCGAAGAGACGCATATTTTATGCATTTTGAAATTATTATAAGGATACACAAAGATAGAAATGCTTTTGAAACTGTTGTATTACAGTATTTATCGGCGTATAACACGCACTTTTCAGCTCTGAAAATAGGGGGCAAATGATGTATGCGTGTTATACGCCGATATAATGTTAAGTTATTTTTTCCTGAAATTTCACTCTTAAAATGAAGGTGCGTGTTATACGCTTGTGTGCGTGTTATACGCTTGTGTGCGTGTTATACGCTTGTGTGCGTGTTATACGCTTGTGTGCGTGTTATACGCTTGTGTGCGTGTTATACGTCGATAAATACAGTAACCAATTAGCTTCTTAAATTAATTCACATGGCATAGCCATTAATCATTATGAATGAATGTATGCTTTCTTCTATAGCGCTAATACTATCCATGCTTGACTAGCAAAGAACCCAAAAAAATACAGTGGAACCTTTCATAACGAGCACCTCTCAAAGCGAGTAATTCGCATAACGAGCAAAATATGTGAAAAAGTTGATCTCTTAACGAGCGACATTTCGCATAACGAGTTACGCAGACAAGGGAAGTCCCTTTTTCCCGATATTCAATTGTGAGCCGGGACTTCCACGCTGATGCATTAGTTTGTGTTTAGCACTCGGTCTGTTAACGTTTTTGTTTTCCGTGTGTGATCACCCGTTTTTACAAATTTTGTATTCCGGCAGTATTCGTATTTTTTTGTATGTGCAAAAGGTAATAGTAATAACCTGTGATAAAATGTCTTGGAAGAAAAAGCCACAAGAAGACAATAAAAAAAACGAACCGTTATATCAATGAAAAGGGACAACAAGGTGTGAGCGTGGCTAATCCTATAGCGCGCACATACAATCGGTCAACATCAACGATCTGCACTATTCTCAAGAACACAAACAAAATTAATGAGATTGGTGATTCAAAGGGAGTGTCAAGAATGTCTACTAAACGATTACGACACATTTTCGTCAAATTTTAAGCAAATGTCTTTAGACAGTTTTCTAGTTAAAAAGGATTAATTATTTGTCATAAATTCATATTTTTATTTACGTTTTTTGTTTCAAATATAAATTGTATTCCAATTTGTTTCACGCCTTAACAATTCATAAGTAATTTATTTGAATAAATGTTAATAATTTTTTTTTAAATGTGTATTTTTTTCAGCGTGGAACACGTGATCATTTTTTACATTGATTTGTATGGGAAAAATTGTTTCGTTTAACGAGTGTTTCGCTTAACGAGTAAGATTCTGGAACGAATTATGCTCGTTATAAGAGGTTCCACTGTACTAGCATGCTCAGTAGAAGCGACAGACACATCAGTTCATTTAGCTAACGTACGAGACATGACGAAATCTGACCCCACTTTGATTCTAATCTGGCTTATTTCGATATATCCAGGCCTGACGTATAAGGTTAAAAGTAGACCAAACCATCGACAACAACAACCAGTGGGTGGGCATGTTGCTATCTGATGTAACCTGGGTAAAGTGGAAATTAAAAGTTCGCACACTAATTTTAGTCAAATCTTTGACATTGGGACTCATACAACTCTGGGCAAGATTGAATACTGGCCAAAGGAAGCAAGGTCCCGTAGTTGAACAAATTGCAATAAAAACAAAAATCGCAATAGCTGAGGTGAGAAAAACCTCCAATTTCTAGAATTACGGACACTTCGACCCCGGGCGGTTCGACCCTGTCAGTTCGACCACAGGACGTTTCGTCCCCAGGGGTCAAAACGCCCTGGGGTCGAAACGTCCTGTGGTCGAACCGTCCGTGGTCGAATCGACCGGGGTCGAAAAGTCCTGGGGTCGAAACTTCCTGGGGTCGAAACGTCATGTGGTCGAACTGGCAGGGTCGAACCGTCCGGGGTCGAATCGTCCGGGGTCGAAGTGTCCGACCACATATTTCTAAATGATGAAAGTCCAGCACCATAAACAGAGTGCTGGGAAAAATATATAATTTTGGATGAACGAGATTACCGCTAGGAATGGAAATAAAATTGTTATTAAGGGACTGTTAATGCGTTTCAACATTTCATAACTGGAATCATTATTCTCATTTCAATGACATTTCATAAAAAGAAATACATAAAATTTGTACTGTTATTCGGTTAATGGCTAAAAATTTACTTTTTTAATGTTTAAGAAATCTCTGCTTAAGTTACTGAAACGAACTAATGATGTGGTAGCCGGTAGCCTTCAAGTCAATGCAGACATAGTGTCAGGTTACTCCTGAGGCCATTTTGACCCCCAGTTTAAAACAGTTTTTATAGATAATAAATTGTTAAATATCTCAACTCATCTTAAATTGACATCTAATAAGCAAAACAATCTTTACTTTCACCAAATGCCCTTTTTTAAATAACTGATATTATTTCATTTAAAGTAAGATATAATTCAAGCAACAATCTTGTGTAACATTTTTAATTTTCAAGCACGCATGTCTATTCAAGGAGCCGCTTGTGTTAAGCTGAAGAGCCTGATAGCGCTGATTTGTACTGATGATCAACATGGAAAACATCGTCATGCTATTTTAAAGGTTACTTTCCAGACTCCAGCTTTTTAAAAAAAAACAATTGGGGATTCATTTACATTGTAAATAAAAATTTACATTATTCAAGCACTTTTTGTGTAAATTAATTGATTTCGAAAATGTGTACCGCTGTGTTTCCCCATGTGCCAGAAATCTTCTAATTGATGCACATTATTATTATAAGAAGTAGAAGATACACGTAGTTTATGCAAAATATAATAGACCATGCACATTCTTTACAACAAAAAAACCCTTTCAATTACTACTTGTGGAATGGAGTCAGCATCTCTGAGCATAAGGCTCTTAGTAGGTCTTGCCGGGAAACTCTCACAGCAACTATGTCCCATCCCGTCCAGGGAACTAATAGCTAGGGAACATCCCCCCCCCTGGAACGGTCACCTCTGAGGGGGCCGCCTGGGCATCCCAGAAAACGGTTGAAAATACCTTCCACGAAAGCTGACCTAACAAGGGAGGGGTGGATTTTCCCTACTTCGAATCGCTACAACCTCGACGTCACCCCGGCTCAGCAAACGAGTCTATTATCCAAGGACGGGGAATCGTCAATGGGACCAGACGGGGGAATCATCAATGCACATGTGACCAACCTAAGAGTGTCACCATGTCGGAAGGTTTCCTCAGAGCTGACGTCCACTAAGTTCTTATAGGTACCTTTTGCTAATCGGTACTGGCCCTCCTGGCCCTAAACAGTACCACCCATTAATAGCCATAGTGACGATGCAAACAGTCACTTCGGATAACCCGACCCTAAACGGGTTCTTTGGTTTTCATTATCGACATTGCATCTGATTCTCCGTCTAAGATCCGAACTGCGACTGTAATCATATATGATTTACTACCACATAACCGGACTTGTTCAGCGTTGCCCGCCAGGGTTTGTCCGTTTCAGGTCACAGCCAGCTCTGCAACGCTAGGTAAATGTATAACATAAAAACAGGGTATTAGTAGGCCTGACAGGACGTAACACAACAGCGAACGTTTCGTCAAAGAGCCTTTCTCAACGGACAAATAGAACACAAATGAAACGAATATAACGAAATAATAAAAACACTTAGCTGCGGTGAAATCCAAGTAGTCCAGTAGAGATAAAGTAGGGAGAGAAAAGTAAGAGCTTATATAGGAAAGGATAGGGTGGGTGTGGCCAATCAATCAGGTTGTCAGTGCAAACACAACGTTGATCCCATGTGGTATAAGAGTCCCATACTCATGGATTAGTCTATTCTCCAGACTGACCCGGCCGGGTGTGTGTCTGCAACGCTACTCGTGTTCCGAGCCCCGTAGAGACCAACCCTTCTCGGGACAAGCAGCTCGGTTTGGCCTTCAGCTCAAGTTGTACACATCGTAAACGTTTTGCCCTTAACCCACCTTTCACCGCTTCAACCAGTACACATTGCGTGATCTGTTCCATAGACCCGTGTATCAACTGGTCAACTAAACGCATGTATTCGATTGCTCATTCCGCTCCCACTCTCTCGTCCTATTCGATCATCTTTAACTTTGACATGATGATGGAAGAGTGGTGGTTGTTAATAATAATCGAATCCGATATATCTCCTACCAAAGATTTTTTTTTAAATTCATGTAACATATTTGACAGAATCGATATTTCACCTGTCAGTTTTCCATTAGCTTGAAAACGAGTGTCCCATGAACAGCTTCTTCATCCTTTTGTATAAAGAAGATTCAACATTCGCCATAATGATGGCTGTCAGCGTTTCTTTAATTAAGTAGTATTAGATTCAATTTCAATAGTTGTTTCTTGTAATACATCCGTGGTCAAGCAAATGATGTGAAAAATCTGTTGATCATTGGGATTAGTACCGGTAATTTTATTAATATCAGAGTTACTTGACATGAAAGACGGTTTTCATTTGGTTAACATGCAGTTCAAAGGGGCCGTCCATAAATGATGTCACGTACCTCGGGGGGGGGGAGGTCACACTTTTGTGACGATGCGTGACGGGGGGAGGGAGGGGGCGTGAAGAAATGTGACGTCACATCAAAATGGTAACTTCTTTAAATAAAACTTCCACTGAAATATTTGGTCGCTTACAATTTATTTAATAACTTTTTTTTAAAATTCTTTTTCTTTTTTCTTTTTAAATCAGTGCTTCTCAATGTGCCGGTCGGTAGGCTATCAGACGCTGGTTGGCGTAAGCTATCAAGACTCGAAAATTAAAGCTAATTATAATCCTTAAGTTTGAGAACCCCCAAGATAACGTATGAAATTGTTACCCTGCTTCGTTTGATGTTGACATCAAAGCATTTGTGATGTAACCGCAGCTCCGCTTGGTTTTCTCACGGTAGGCGACTTTTTTGCCCGTTACCCCAAAATGTACACGTTTATATGTGCGTTACGCCCCCCCTCCCCAAACCCCGAGACTCTAGGTCCTACTCACATGACTCGGGGATTGGGGGAGCGTCGTTAGCCCCCCTCCCCTCCCCCGAAAATGCTACTGGTGAGTTTTACAAGCATGGCAAGTGTCTAAAAATGATCTTAATAAGATTATGTGTAGATATTTTAAGTCAAAACGACACGGAATATCATTTTTCTTTAAAAAGTGAATCTATTTGATAGAATTATAAACTTTTTAAGTTTGATATAATTGTTCGATTGGTGTGTGGTCAAACGCCCCTGGCCATTCTAGATATAACGATAAATGAGCCCATAAAAAATTAGTCAAGTATTCATTAACTTTATTGAATGCATCAAATTCTTGACATCGCAATTCGAGAGGAGCACAAAACAACTTTTCTTCTTAGCCCAGTTTTTAAGGCATTAATTTTAAATATCACAGAAAGGATACTTGATACAGTCAAGTCATGGGGATTAAGATTAGGGCTATTGTCACTCGTGTCAATATAAATGAAAGTAGGGTTGATTTAGGTGTCTTCGTATAGTACGTAGGCAGGGCCGGATTTCCGCTTAGGCCCACAAGGCCCTGGCCTAGGGCCCCAGCCCGCCAAGGGGCCCCGGTGGTGAAATATTTACATAAGCCCAAAAGCCTGGCTTCATTATCAAAAAGATTTATCGAAAATAATAGTATAATAAATAGTTTTACTACATTTTGCATACACTGCCCAGTAGTCAAGTGCACGGGGTTCGTTTGTGTTGGTTTGTCATTGTAAGCCGCGTTCTGAGCTGCTGTTGCGATATTGTGGAGAAGGCGTAGGGTGGGTGTGACAGATTGCACCACCAGTAAACAAAAAAACTGCACGACCCTCACTTCTCCCCTCCCCATACCACACACAGGACAAGACACCGCCGAGCTGATATTTGGGTTTCAGATTACAGATGACAGGGATCGGGAGAACAATTTTTTAATGTCTCCTGACTTGACCAGAGGCCAGGGAGATGTCACAGGTAGTTTATGGGGACCTGCCAAAGGTTTCAATGAAGTTCGTTTTAATGCCTTTAACTAGATGGCCTTCTACAATTTCACCTGCATACCTTTGGTCACCAATATAGTGACAGGGAAAATGTTAGATCGGGGAATAGGAAGCCGGGGAGGCAGAGAGAAGACAGGGTGCAACGAGTCGAAGCCGGGGAGCCACCGAATAGGGAGCCAGTGTGTCGAGGGACGCAGTACGGAACAGAGACGCTTCACGCCGGACCAGGCAACACATTTATTTTCACATTTTTGTCCTTTATTAAGTTAATCTTATGATTGTATGTTTATTTGTAATTATGCACAGAAAAAACAAATTACTTGAACCAAGAGAAATTCTTGAATTAAGAGAATTTGAGGTAAACCGAAATTGTCTTAAATTAACAAATAAACAACAAATTGAAAATTAAAAAATGTATTCCAAATTATTAAACAAAATTCTGTTAATAATGACCCTCCGTTTTATATTAGTTATAGAAATTGCGGTGCCGCGATGTCTTACTTCAATAAAAATCTAAGCGAAGCTGTTCCAGAAAAGGAAACGGAATCTAAAAATCGAAAAAAAAGCTCTTTGTAATGTTCCTAAGTTAAACACATTTTTAGTCTCGCCTGCGTCTAGACCTAGTTCTGGCTGTAGTCCTAGTACTAGTAATACTAGTCCAGTAGCCAGTGGAAGTTGCAGAGATTCGGCTGATGACCGTCAACAGGCAACTCCAAGAAACGTGTCTGACTGCAACTAGCTACCTGAAAACATTGTTTCTGAAAAACCCGTAACAACTACAAAACAAAAACAAAACAAAAACAAAAACAACAAAAAACTGTTATTTATGAAATCTTGAATATAGTTCTTCTTTAACTGACGATCCTGCTGAGTGTGTGCTAAACGAAGTTACATTGGAGTACCTTGTTCAAAATGGCGTGAAAGAAAATATTGATGCCGACTTTTCTTTTTCAAGGCGTTAGTACTCAGATAAAACCATATATCTATCGCTGTCACTTTTTACCACGTTTTTATTAACTCGCTTTCGTTCCTGTTTGTTGGTTTGTTGGTTTGTTTGTCCAAGATTTTTTCAAATCTGCCAACGTAAAATTAAACCACTTCTGATGGTCCTAGAGATCTGAAAATTTTACCACAGATAGATCTTGGATGACGATGCATTGTATCAAAATTTCAGATCGATCGAATGTACCGTTATTAAATTATTGAACTTTTTAGTTTATATATAAGCATCTGTGCCGTCTGCGTTTGTTGACATCCGTGAGTTCACCTCGTGACCACATCACAATGTTTTTAAAACGTTGGGCGGGCGCTTGTGAGGTGTTTGGTAAAATAATTAGAGGTAAAAAAAGATTTTTAAAAACCAGGTTGTTATAAGTGGACTAAAAAGAATTAAATAAATAGAAGTAAAAAAGAAAAGATTTTTAAAAACCACGTTTTTATAAGCGGACTAAAAAGAAGAAAATAATTTAAAACTTATTAGTTCAAGTACTTCGATTCAATATGACTAAAAACGTGGGGCGAGTGTTTCGTATAAAAATTAAAGATTTCTAATTTAGAAGGCAAAAGAGAGATCTATAAGTGAGAGAATGAGTGAACCGCATATGGTAAACCTCATAAGCGCCCGCCCCCCGTTTTTAGTCATATTAAATCGACGTACTTGAACTAATAAATTTTAACTTATTTTCTTCTCTTTAGTCCGCTTATAAAAACGTGGTTTTTAAAAATCTTTTTTTTAACTTCTATTTATTAGCCGAACATTAAGCAAGGGTGAAACACGACCTCGACCTTGGATCATATTTTGGAAGATCAAGGGTGCAGTATTTTGCGCTCCTTGTAAGATGTTTGGGAAACGGGGTCACTAGCTAATGAAGGGTTCATCGACTGGAAAAATATGTTCAAAGAATGAATGAACATGAGAATTTGGACGAACACAGGTCAGGACTTGCGACACTTAAAGCTAGGAAGAAGCATGATGGTAGAGTTGACAAGAGTCTTGTTCTTCAAACCGAAGAAGAAATAAAATACTGGGATAAGGTTTTGAGGCGCATTGTGGCTGTTGTGAGCTCACTTTCTGATTTGTATGTTAAAAAAAAACCAGTGGGAACTATGTTATGACCATAGAAATTTTGGCTGAGTTTGATCCTTTTCTGGACTTATGCATAAAACGCCACGGTAACAAAGGGAGTGGCACAACATCATATCTTTCGTCAAAAATATGCGATGAAATGATTAATATCATGGCAGAAAAGGTAATAATTACAATACAATCGTGACTGAGATTTTTTTTAAAATGCAAACTATTTCTCTATTTCTGTGGGCTCTACTCCGGACATTTCTCATGTAGATAAAATATTTTTTCGTTGTGAGATGTGTCTCTGAAGACTAATATTATTTTGATGTTTATTAAATTCACTAAAGTAAAGAAAAATTATAGGTTCTGTACTACAGCATTTAATTTGCTAAATTTCCAAAATTTCTTCGAGATGGTTGGGGGCCCAAAAGTAAAAGGTGCCTAGGGGCCCTGGGTCTCTTAAATCCGGGCCTGCGTACGTAGGTAAGAAATCTACATAGTTGTCAGAACCTGTTCAATAATGGGCATATGTTCCAAGCGTACACGTACACATCAGAGCCGTCTTAACGCATAGGCCCGTTGGGCATTTGCCCGGGGGCCCACGAGCATAGGGGCACCATGGGAATATGTTTATTTATATATATTATGTATATTTATTTTTATCCCTGCGGGGAAGGGGCTCAACACTATTTATTTGCCCGGGGGGGCCCAAACTGGTGTAAAGACGGCTCTGGTACACATGACGTATTTTAATATATCTAGTGGATTGTAGATGATGTTATATGTCCCAAATGAGTCTGCATTACCCCCAAGAATTCCCTTTTGACCCCAGATTAGGTTATTTACCCCTGTTCGCCGACCTCTTTCTTACGGGGTGCCCGTCAGTCAATTGAGGGATTTTTTAAACAATACAATTTTAAAATATTATTTTTATATAATTTTTTTCTAAGCAAAGACGTTAACCGTGATGATTAATAGTCAATGTTTAATTTGTATGAATTAAAATAAAATGTAATCGAAGGATGTTAACACAGTTCGTTTTCTGAAGACCGGTTAAACGTTTTAAAAAACGCGGGTTACAATATTACAATGTAGACCTTCACTAACTAAATAATAAATGCTTAAATGACAATAAAAGTGATTTGAAACATACTTATTTTCAAATAGAAAATAAGGTGTGTTTTTTTAGGGAGGGGGGGGTCAAAGCTTTGTGACGTATTTTTAGAGGGGGGGGGTCTAACTTTTTGTGACGACGCGTGACGAGTAAAAAATCGGCCAAAATCGCGTAACGACATTTATGGACGGCCCCAAAGACAGAATCTAGATATTATCAGAGAGAAGTTACTATACTTTTTGTTTTTGAAACTTCTTTCTCAGTTCATAACATTATCAGTCATTAACTTTATAATCATTAACAGAATATCCTCATTAATTAATTAGTAGACTAGTGAGTTAGAGTAGCGTAGACAAAGACTAAGATTCTGTGATCGTAATAGTAGTAGACTGTAGAGCATGTTATGATGTAATAATTATTATCATGTAATGAAAATAGACCTAGATAAATAATGTTAGTGTGACAATAATAATGAACAATTGTTTAAATAATGTAACCCATATGTCCAGTGTTCGAATTGTTTTATTAAATTGTTAGTATTATATTGCTACTAGTGTTTTACCAGTCAAAAATGACGGAAGTTTTCAGCTGAAATCTATTTATTTTGAAAAAATGCACATCAGAAGAAAAAGTAATGTAATACAGAACTTTTATTTATTTTTATTTTGTTCATTTATTTTCATACTGCACAATTTTATGTGGAACGTTCATAAAGAGTTATTTTTGGTGCAGTAAATTCGTGCGCTGCTTTCTAAAATTCGAAGCGTCACGGACAGACAGACATGACAGACGGGACATACATTGCAAATTATGTATATTGATTATAATTGATTTGTTTTAATAGTAATATTAATTTATATTTTAGTGTTATTTTTAATTTATTGTATTAATATCTTAATTTATTTTATTATTATTGTTAACTCGTTTTTTTATTATCAACCTTATCCTAGAAATAGACATGTAAATACGCAAGGACTGTAAGAATTAACAAGGATGTTCCAATAGTACCTTTAAGTATAGTTGGCGACATTAGGTTTAAATTAAACACGACAACTGTTTCACAAAAACTTAAGTATCCTTTATAAAATTTTATTATCTTTGATATCTTTGTCGTCGTTAAGTTACGGTGACACAAATGGCATGGAAATGTCTTTTAAATAATTACAGCATTACACAAGATAAATGAACACTGCGTTTATTCGATTACTAATGAGATTCTGCTAAGTGTTACCTCGGGCAACCTTCTGCTCTTGCTTTTGTTCGATTACGTCCAGGGCCGGATTTAGACTTGATGGGGCCCAAAGCTATTTGAGATATGGGGGCCCTTTTGAAGTCCAGATATTCAATGTAATTGCAAAATATGGGAAAAAAAATCCGGGAAGGGGGGGGGCAAGAAAGTGGGGGCCCTAAGCTATAGCTTGTTTAGCAAATAGGTATATCAAGGACTGATTGCGTACCGCATTCCACACTATCGATCACAGATATTGATCCACAGACTAATGGCTGATGGTTTGATCCGTTGAAACAGATTTAAGGTGTTTTTCATCTTACATGGTAAATCGTACTTAGAGTGTTATTTTTGGTTATACTGTCAGTCTAAATCTCGGATAATTGGTCGAACTAACGTTGAAAAATTTGTATTTGGTCGTTACTTCATTGCGGATGACCTTCAAATATTAAACATATACTCAGCGTGACCAGATGCAGAAAGAAACCTGTTAGAAAATTTGAGCAGCTCTGCAAGGCCATCGGTTTATAGAGGACAATAAATCTTCGGAAATTAATTGACGTTTTGACAGACTACCCGTTTGTATATGTTTGTGTGTGCCGAAGAGAATAATAGAATTAAGTTATTGGAGATTGTTAGAGTACAAGGTGGTGTTGTTGATAACGCTTATAAGTAACCAGAAATATCCAGTGTGTGTGTGTGTGTCTAAGTTTTGTGTGTGTGTGTGTTTCTACGTTCGTGTCGTGGGGGTGTACATGCATCTAAAATATCCTGCAAAAACTACGCGCCAATACTTAAATTATTTCTTGTGTTGCAATAAAATAGCTGCTTCCCTCCCTTTGGATTCTGTTCCATTTGAGATGATTCTTCTCTTAAACAGCACCAGGGCTGTCCATTAAACCCCTCGTAAAATTTCAATTTGTTAACCACGCGTCATTACTTTTTTTAAATAAAACAAAATTTTAAGGACTTCACCACCCCCTCCCCCCACCCCAAAAATGGACATGGAAAATAAAAGTTCAAATAACTAAACTGACTACTAAGGCATAGGTCATAGATTAGACAGGAAAAACACATTTATTTAGTTTATTTCTAGAATGTAGGCTTAGAAGTTGTCTTCAATTACAAATGTTTAAAGTTTAAAGAAATGATAGCCTTAAAATTATTATTTGTAAATTTCTGATAGTTTTTCCCCATTCTTCACTCTAATAAGACTAATGATCCTCTTAAACATAGCTGTGGCTACCACTACCACTCAATTTTACATTATTCTTTTAATTTTAATGTATTAAGATTATAAGGTGCTATTTAGTATGTCCTATGTCATACAGAAATTTTATTGTTAGCATATTTTGTGTAGATATTAAATGGGAAAATTTAGCTTTTTAGTTTTATACATGTATTTTTGTGGTATAGGTATAGTCTATAGCAGTGCTACTCAAAGTGGTGGTCCGCGGACCGGCACCGGTCCGAGGACCATCAGCTGCCGGTCCGTAGAAATTATGCAGAAAGGGGGGAAAAGGCTGAAAAAGCACATACAATTAAAAAAAATAATAATAAAATAAATTATATTAATTTAAATAATAATAAATAAATGTTATTTTTGCGTGTTAATGTGAAACAGGTGCGAGTTTTCTAACTGGCTAATACATTAAAATAGATCTTTAAGATTTCTTACACCAGCATTTGGAACTTGCCATCTAGTGATGTAAACAAAATGTCCGACTGAAAATAAATTGACATGAACAGGTTAATAGCTTACATTGATTCCAATGAAATATTTAATAAATTTAAGTGAATATAATAAAAATAATTAGTTTTTTTTTAATGTAATTTGACCATGTCACTATGTTTTGTTTGTTGTATTATTTTATTTTATTTATTTTTTTTTATTTTTTTTACAAACAGCATTGATTTATTGATTTTATTTATTTGAGTTGATTTATTTTAAGTCTCAGTAAGTCAAAACGAAAGGAAATGAACAATAAGCCATTAATGGTTAAGATTTTTAGTTTCAAAAATGTTGGATGACATAATGTGTTTCCAAATATACCGAAAGAATACAATTATATCTGTAAATATATGGGTATACAAGTAGGCACTATATTTTGTCAGTGAGAAAGTCACTTTATTTTTATCTGAAAACTTAAAATAAATTTTTATTGTTAACATCTGATGTGCATTACAATTTAATTGTCAGTAATCGCTGCAACACAAAGCACCGGTGCAAATATATTTTATCAATTGCGTTGTTGAGAATATTTAGGTGACTAGTGACTATTTAAGAAGTTAAGGATTGTTCATTTATTGTAAACTCTTTTAAAATTTCATTTACAATGCTGTGAAACATAATATTATTAACTTGCGTTACTTAACAAAAATACTATTAGTAACTTATACATACGTTTACAGAAAATTAAATTCAAATAAAAATACATTTTAAATATTGCCTTTATTTATAATTACAGAAACTATGAAATTAGTATATTAATGTTAACTATACTATATTTATCTTTCCAAAGCGCAGTGCATTCTACGAAGGTACATGTTTGTGTTGACGTAAGTGGCACGCCGCTTAACTTCGATCCCTAAATATTTAGGTATACAATGAAATTCAATGGTTTTCATACTTGTCGGTTAATTTATATGTTATTTTCTTATTTCTAAAGTTTCACAAAATTGGTAACTTGAACGTCGAAAAAAATTAATTAAATTGACTTTGATACTCAATCAGGGCGACAATCATTTATTATTAATATATTTTTTTATCATTGATAAATATTGTGGCCCAACATATGACACCTTTTATTCTCAAGCAACATTTTAAAATCCCTTATATTAACTTCACCGCCGTCTCATTCGTCGTCCGTCCCTCGACCGCGACGCCCGTCCGCCCGCGGAAAAACAAAAGTCGAAAATGACCCACTTCCCGTGAAGCCATCGAGCTGAAATTTGGCGCACGGACCCGTCTCACCTAACAATGCATCGTATCAACATTTCAGATCGATCGAACGTACCGTAATTAAATTAATGCATTTTTAGTTTATCTATATAAATCACTATTTAGAATGTTTAGTCGTCGTCAGCTAGAGTTTTGACCTAGTTTTAAAGCTAAGGGAGATCATTTCGGTTTCAGTCTGTAAATGTTTGTCACTTTTGAACATAATCAATACTTTAAGTTATGTCTCATATATAAGGGATTTATAGTCAAACACTTTGTTTTTACGGGGTTGTTTATTAGTGAACAATTCATAGTTCCAGCCCTTGACGATGAAAAACAGGGGTGAAGTAAAGTAGTTACCGCCAACGAACATTAAGACTAGTGGCTATTCTGTTCAAAATTTGTTGGATATAACTAACCGAAGTCATGCCAAATATTTTAGGGGTGGGGGGGGCCTCACGTCGCTACCATGTCTGTACAGGGAAAAAAGTGCACCGGTCCCTGGTGCAATGGAAAAACTCCTGCCGGTCCGCCATACTAAAAAGTTTGAGAAGCACTGATCTATAGTACAGTATATATATTTATTGTCACTGGGCGAATTTTAGTGTATCCGCACCGCTCGTACCCCCAACTACACTACTGCAATTGAAATCGACCTCAAAAATTCCCGTTTCAAATTTATGTTCTAAAATAATATTTTACTCTAATGAATTTTTAAGTTAAATGTTTATTGTGTAAAACACAAAATATTATTGGAATTTCGGTAATTGGCTGAACCTTAAAACCATGAGCAGCTTTCTTGACAATACCTTGAATAACAATTCCAGTGAAGTCACAGCTTTAATTCACAATTAACAAAACAAAATTAACCATTTTTTTAAGTGTTGATTTTTCCTGTATGAAATTACTTGATTTATAGAGCTTTTATTTTATAAATCAAAACTGGCCCTTCAAATATTGATGCTTTAAATAATTTAGACTAAAACTACTAATAGTTACTAAATTCCACTTACATAAATAGACTAAATAGTTAATAGTATAGTCTGTAATTATACAGTACAGACAAATTATAGCTGATATTGAAACTACTACTACTTAGTACTAGTGCTATTACTGCTACTAGTGCTACTACTACTACTGATGACTAATGGTAATGAATCATTCATTAATGTCGTAGAATGTAGTGAGTAGACAAACTCAAAATAATAACACTCTAACTTAACACTCCTATAACTATAACTTTAGTCATCAATTATAAATGATGATGATGCATTTTTATTGCAAGCTCTCTTGTTTGATTTTGTTGACAGTAGGTTAGAATCTCTGTGAAGTCAAGCTTCCCCCCCCCCTCTAAGTACTAACTAAGGGCAAGGGTGTCCCTGAATCCACCCAGCTCTGATGGGTACTGGACATTTTAGTAGTGAGGGAAACAAAGGCGGCTTGGCATTGGGCCTTGGCCTGTGAACGCTTTATCATTTGCCAATATGCCAGCATGGTCTGTGTGTTCTTATAAGAATGTAGGACGCAAGAATCTTCTGCAAAGAAAGAGTGTCTGTAAAGATAAAATTTTAAAAAATCTAAAAAGTCATTGTCACGTAATTTAAATGAAATTGTATAGTATGTATGGAATATGGGAAATCTCTGTTTCTTAGCCCTAAAGCCTAAAGTTGCCCACCTGTTAGACCTGTAAAATTTTAAATTATTATTAATCAGATGATAATGGGGAGAACCAGAAGCTGAGCCAATTCACTGCAACAGATTCACTGATAACTGCATTTACAATGAAATTTGAAAATTGTGTCCCTCTAATACACATTTCCATGGAATTAATATTTTACAGTTCTCGTATTGTGATTGTGTAGAAGTGTAGTATCAAAGGGCTAAATGTTATTATATTTGGTAAAGCTAGGGCACTCCAAAGCTCAGTAAGCAATTTGAAACCTGAGTATAATTAATCCTCAGCTAATGACCTAGAAACTTTTTGCCTACTTTAACTTCTGTTTGCAGTATTCTGTTAACAGCAACCCAATGTTTACTCCCAGGCATTAATTTGAAATTCCTCAGCTTTTCCTAGCATTATAATTATTATATAATTAAATTTATTTGGTCTTAAGATTATAAAAAATGCTTACCAGTATTAATTATAAAAGGAATTTTAAAACCTTCTTAAAAAATTCCAAAACTGAGATTTAATGTAAACTACAATTTATAATTATCAAACTTTATAAAATGCTATATAATGTTAATTATGTCTGTTAACATTTGTAGATTATTTGAGCCATGACTTAACGCAGCGAAATGATGCTGTTACGAAGATGGCAGCGTTATCTACGTTGGTGCATTGCTCTTGCTGCTCTGCTTGTTCTATGGCAAATCATCCATCAATTCTCAGAGATAAATACCTTGGGATTAAGTTTAAGAAGATATGGTAAAAAACTGCCTGACCATTGGGGATCCACTAATGAAGATATTGATTGGCTACCAGGTCTTGTAAAATCTAGATCTCAGGAATTACCTATTGTCATAGTCGAGGAACATTATGAAGGTATGACTGCATTAAGGTGGTAAAATTATTTTATTTTGATTATTGGATATCTGATTAGTAGTTTTGAACATAATTGAATTACATTTCATTAATTTGATAATTCAACACTAAGGTATGTAACAATAAATCAATATTATAATTTATTATTAATTAAAAGACACATAGAAATGTGCCATTTAAAAGCATCTCAAGTAATCTTTTAAAATTTATATCTATTGGCATTTGTTTCAAATACTGGTATTTGGCCAGTTTTAAAACTCTTGTTTAGCAAATCATTACATATATTTCAAGCTCAACATAGTTTTACCAAAAAAATACAAAATTAAATTGTGAGCATTTGCTAATAGTTTGAAAAAACAAAAATTTCAATTTTTTTCTTTTTTTATACAAATGTTTGATAAATAGATTCTTAATACTTACTATTTAATTTTCTTATATCCTAATTTCCTCTCACAGCTTTAAAGTACTGGTTCCAAGCTGCAGACCTTGGTCTTATTTCAAAGTCAAGGAATGTTTTGGTAATGATAACCACACCTTAACTTCATCACAGTTTATTTATCTTACTGAATCTCACATAAGTTTTAATATTTTAAGGTTTTTATTTATGAACTGCTTAGGGGCCGTCCATAAATGACGTCACATGATTTTGGCAGATTTTTCACTCTCGTCACGCGTCGTCACAAAAACTTAGACCCCCCCTCCAATATGACGTCAAAAAGCTTTGCGCCCCCCCCCCTTCCACCAATAAAAGCTGTATTTTCTATTTAAAAAAGAGCATGTTTCAAATCACTTGTTTGTCATTTAAGTATGTATTTAGTGTAAGGTTGCACTATAATATCGTAACACACGTCAAGCCATGTAAAACGTTATAAAATAAATTGTAAGAAATCAAATATTTAAGTGGAAATTTTATTTAACGTTGCAAGCTTTGATGTGACGTCACATTTCTCAAACACACCCCCCGCTCCCCCTTGTCATTTATGGATGATCCCTTATATAATATAAAAGATAATTGAGATTTCAAAAAGCAGTTTAGCTTACCTGTACTTTATACTTGATTTTTATGTTTAATTATTTGTAGTACCATACAAGATTTTGCAAAGAATGTTTAAATTCTATACTTTTTGAAGTTTTTGTAGAGGTTTTATTTTGAAAATGTACATTTATGTGGTTGAATTATTTAAATGAGTAATGAAAAGCAAAATGTATACTTGCAATCCCTCCCTCTGCATATAACAGATACATGTAGACGGCCATGTGGATGGAGCAGTGCCGTATGATACAGATAATATCCCATGGTTTCACTACCCCAACAGTCGACAAGAGATATACAACATGATGCAGAGAAATGATATGTTCATAGTGGTTGGTTTCCGTAGTCTTAGCTCCCTTGAGGCTTTAAAATAAAATGTTAGTGATGGAATTCTTTCAGTCATTACAAGATGTAATTTCATTGAACTGGCATTGTAATTAATTAATTATAATGTTCACTGCCTGAACAGTCGACAAGAGATATACAACATGATGCAGAGAAATTATATGTTCATAGTGGTTAGTTTCCGTAGTCTTAGCTCCCTCGAGGCTTTAAAATAAAATTTTAGTGATGGAATTCTTTCAGTCATTACTGGATGTAATTTCATTGAACTGGCATTATAATTAATTAAATGTTTTGGGGAGAGTTTCTAAAATCATCCATTTCAGTTAATCATCCTAACACTAGTTGGGGCTGATTGTAGTGTATTAATGCATTCAGGGAATTTCACCCTCAATGTGCAGCTTTAAGACCTGACTAAAAGTTTGATTAAAAATTAATTGATCTAACATTTAATAACAATAATTTAGGAAATTGTTATACTTTGTTCGGGATATGGTCGAGCCCGGTTCACTCGCCCACCCTACTAACTCGACGTTTTTTATTGGAACCGCCAAATTCTCTCTTTGTCTTAGCATTTTCTCATCTGTTAATTCGATTTTTTAAAAGTCGCCGAAACCTAATACCTCGAGCACAAAATAGGGCCAAATTTGCAATTTAACGGTTAATAACGTTGGTTAGCTCGATCCTCGTCTGTTCGCCTAGCAATGCACTTTGGCATTTTTAGTCCAAAACAGTGTTGACATCTCGCTTTCTTCGAGACTTCCGGCTATTGTGTGATTCTACGAGATTTCCATAAAAATTACCGGATGTTTTTACTTTCAATTTGATTCCGTGTGTGAATTAGTTTGAGCATGTATTCACCCTAGATGCTCGAAAATCGTGTTAGCGGTCTTTAATCCGTCATTATTTCGCAGTGCATGTTAAATTATTATTAAACTTAATTCATTTTCTGATGCATTAATCATTTTATTTTTTAAGATAAACGAATATCTTTAGAAATGAAAATAAAGGTTTGTATAGAGAATCGACGATGGTTTTTATTTAATTTTTAAAAAAATTATTATTCTTTTAAAAGTTTGTTATTGCTTTGTTACCAGTAAGATACGTGACTGTGACTAACATGCGCGTGACGGTGAAATCAAATCATTTTCTTAATATTCCAGTATATATATATATATGTGATATACACGTCATCACTGTTGTAGGTTGAATTCTGATAAGGAATGATTTTTTAAAAAATTCTCTTAGACTTAGTTGCCGGCCGAGGTCTAACACACAGCGTGCTGTGATCAACGGTCAAGGCCGCAATAGTTTTATTTATATTACAATTTTGATTGACTGAGGAAATTCGAGAGCGGTCTGATAGTGACAGATATCCTGCACGTCAAAAGCATTAAACTTAAAATTACCATATTGATATGTTTATTTATTTATTTTTTAATTCACTGATTCGACGGGCATTGGAAACACGAGAGGCTGTGACATCCCTTGCGCCATGGGACGAGGCGAGGCGAAAAATTTAACCTAAGTTTTAACACATGCGCAGACAATTATAAACTGGTAACTTTTTTTTTAAAATATAAAATGGAATCGAAACATGACCACAGAGATGTAATCAAAGTCCTTTCCTTTGGCATAAAAATAAATATATATAAAAACTCCCGGCTAGTCATAACTTTTCCCGACTTTCAAGGCAGGTAAAATTATTTTAAGAATTCCTGACTTTTTTCCGTTTTCCTGACTGAGTGGGAACCATGGTTATATTTAAACGGTCCTTAAAAACGAACGGTCATTACAACCTTAGGAAAGAGTGAAGAAATATTAGGGTCCCGATATTCCGATACGATTCCGATTAATCGTCCCATCACTAATTAACGCACATCATGTACATAAAGAAATTTCAAGCACATGTTAATATTTTGCCGCCATATTGGTTTTCGTTTCACTCGATCATCGGTTATCTCGACGCCATTTTTCATACCCCAACGTCGTCGACTTAACCGGGTTCGACTGTACTTTCTAATTCAAACTAAAAAAATTTTTAATCTTATATTTTTTATATATCTTCTGAATGTTGTTTAGCTGGTAACTTGTTACCTAAATTTTATAATTTTTAATCCATAGAATAAAAAATAACATAGTTTTAGTTTCTCTTGTTCTGTTTTATCTATGTCTAGAGCCACATCTGTAAATTAGGTTATGAAGTAGGACGAGTAATTGCAACACAATTAAAATCTGTTGATTTATATAAGGATAGTATATAAGTATAAGGATATTGTTACCATAAGCTTGTTTCTATATTTCTAAACTTTTTTGCATACACATTTTTTATTCTAAATTTTTTTAAAAAGATAATAATTATACACAATCTCACTTTGTCTTAGGCTGCAGTCCTGGCTGGTTTTGTTGATCACATGATTTGGGTGTGGCCACAGTGGGATGGCCCCAACCATGAATCAGACTGGAGTCATATTGTCATTGACGTACAGATGGGCTACACAAAAGTCAAAGTAGACACTGAAATGACTGGCTACAAAAACGATCTTTGTTCCTGCTGGAAGATTCTAGACTCAGAGGAAAACAGTAATAAAAAAACACCACCAGACAGCATGTGGGAGTGTCACAGGAGGAACTTTTCAGAGGTTGAAGTTGACAAAGGCCCGCAGATATCGAAACTGGACTGTATGATTCACGCCACTGCAATCTTTGAAGTCATGGGTGAAGCTGAAGCAGTAGTTCAGCTTCCCAAAATTTACCCTGCCTCTAGTTCAGCTGGTCTGATCTTAGACATAGACGAGGACTTCTACGGGTGCTGGAGCGATATGATCGCTCTGCAAATATTGGGAATGACTGAGAAGAGTGTCGAGCTCCTGTCAGATCTCATCGCTGATGTTTTCTGTGCTGACACGGCCAGGGAAGAGGCCATCGCGGATATGCTCTACACCGCACTTGTTGACATGGTCATCAGCCTTAAGTCTGAAAGCTGTGAGGTGATAGGTCGGCAATCTAGGGCACGGAACAAGCACTGCAAGACCAGCTTGGAAGTGAGTAACTACATTATAGAAAATATTCCTACCCTGTTGGGTTATTTTAAGAGAGAAGGACATGAGAACCTCCTGTGTCATGAAGAGCAAAAACTGCAAGGGTTGTACATGCAAAGCATGATGCAGCTTCTCCTCAACTTCTCCATCAAAGAGCTCAGGCTTCTTTCTGACCTCGGCATTTGTTTTAAGGTATCACCATCCTCGCGCTATTTTGCTCAAGGGGGCCGACTGCATGTTTGTATGGGTGAAAATACTCCAGCTAGAAGCCAAGTGTCCTTCCACCTTCCTACAGAGGTTGAAATTACATCTCAGGCCGTCAGCGTGCGCAAGATTATATCAGCCGTCTTCAAGAAGCCTGACCTTGTGACAATCTGCCGTTCTGTTCGAGACGGATACACGCCAAAACAATTCCATCAAGTCATTGAGTCCAATATTCTCACCAGCATTTCCTACATGTACAGGAGTGCCCATATTGAAAACGCACATTATGACACTAACTTGCTAGGTGGCAAACTAGGATGGGCACAAAGAAGCAGGAATATGACAGAGAAGCTTTTGAATTATGTGTCATTGAATAGGTTCAATGACCTCACTGATTGAGAACTAACTGTGAAATCAGTTTTTGAATTTCGCTTTAGGTTTTCGCCAAGATGTAGCAGTGGGTCTCTAACTGGAAGATTATGTTACTTGTTAATAGGAAGCTATGATCCAATGAGATTGAGTTAAGTTTGACCATAGTTATTACACTTGTTATGCATGTAACACTGAAATACACAGAAGTATACAATCTTCTGTATTTAAAGGAGCATATGTAACAGATAAGATAAGTAGCGTTGAATGGTGCTAAAACATTGCACCTTCCACATTTTATAATTTTAGAATGTGAAAGGAAATTATATGTTGCCCTATCATTTTTTGGGGGGTCAATACTTGTGCATTTTTTATGGCTATGTGACAATTGTACTATATATATTATTGATTATTGAGTTAAGCTGCCATCTTTGTCATTTAAAAAAACAACAAAGGGGACTTTTTTTTTAAAGTTATGGAAACCCTGCATTATTTTTCTAATGAACATGTTTCTACATGATGTTTTTTTTAAAACTTTTATTTGATATAATTTGTACTAACTCCATGAAAATATACACAAATGATGCATGAGTCATATTTCTCGCTTTTCAAATTTTTTTAAGACTATAGCAATAACTGTGAGCAAACATTTATTTGTATTACATGGCATTATGAATATGTAAAGTAATTCATGAACAACTTTTCTTATCAAAATTATTGTTATATCTTGTTACTGTTTTTTTAAACATTTCTACCTTACATGTACTCACATGATAATCTTGTAGTTGTAAATATTTTTGTTTAAGTGACCCATTTGTTCAATCTAAATTAAAAGCTTATTATTTTCAGTGGAATTGAATCGACTTAAGACCTGAATTGACATGATGATCATTTTAATGACATCTCTTTACAATTAAAAAAAAAGAAATTTAAATTTTTTTTAATCATTCTTACCAATTTAAAACTTTTACAAGAGCATTTTTTTATGTGAAAGAAAGAAAAAAAGCCATTTTCAATAGCCGTCTGTGCTTTTGAATGTTTATACTAAACTCATGTAAATGATTTTTGTAACATGTGTTGAAACATTAATTTACTGGAGACATTTTTTTTGTATCCTTATTTACAACTATTAAAACCATACATTTTTATTTCACTTTATTGATTTATTTGGTGAAGCTAATCTTATACTCAGTATTGTTGCAAATACTGTAATGTGATGTACATTATACATTTATTGAAATTAACCATAACCATTCATTTTACAATTTGTTTTTGTCACAAAATTTTGTTTTTCCAGTGCTGCTCAAATATTTTGTTTCACTTTCATTGCTCCTTTTTTTTTAAATTAACTCACTGATGTGGTATGGAAAAAAAAATTCCCCAACCTCTAAATTTTTGGGTGGACATTTATTTTATACAGATGAGTGAAATTTTGGAAGAAGTATTTTTTTGTTATAAGTAACTTGTTATTAACTTGGTTATTGGTGTGCTTGTGGTGGAATCTTGCATCTCAATCACAACCCACTTCCTGGTGTCCTGCTTAAGGTTTTAAGCTTATCCAAACTTAATGACGACACAATCCTTTATGGTTAGAGGAGCGATCAACCGTCATTATCTCACTTTTACTGACTTCCTGGTGGATAACTGAGAAGAAATTGTGTAAATTTACTCAGTGCCGTCTTTAAACCATTTTGGGCCCCCGGGCAAAGAAATAGTGTTGGGCCCCTCCTCCGCAGGAATAAAAAAATAAATATACACATAATATATATAAATCAACATATTCTCATGGGGCCCCTATACTCGTGGGCCCCCGGGCAAATACCCAACGGGCCTATGCGTTAAGACGGCCCTGAATTTACTCCACCTGATAACATTGAATTCATTGAACGTTTTTATGAACCATAGATGAACAGCTTAAGAATAGTCAAAACGACCAACAAATACCAACTTAGCAATCTAAGTCCAAGTGCCGAGATGATATACAAGTGACTCTGCAAATGTTCATCAAATACTAAAGAAACTTTAAAATCCACCAAAAGAAAGAGACCATGACCCAGAAAGACACATCGTCCTGACTACCCCCCCCCCTCCTTCCCCGAATTTAATCTTGACAGGACATTCAGTGACGTTGCTGGTTTGTTAAATTTAGCCACCTCTTTCCAATTTGAAATAACCGTTTGTGGTTGTAAATGCCACCCTTTAAGTGACTAATGGTGTACACGTGGCCACCTGCACCAGGGCCTGATACTTGTTATCAAAGCCAACCGTTTTAATAGAGAAATGATTTTTTAGATTTTTTAAAAACAAATTTAGTCTTGTGTTAAAAATAGATTTGAATCATTTCTCCTTCCAGTGGAGAACACTTAAAACATTGGTTGATAAGAGCTTTACAACTAAAGAGAAATAATTCAATAAAGAAAACTTTACCTGCCGTCTAATGTTTGAGTTTTGAAGTTTGTTTGAAAATAGCCTTTTTTTGTGTTTAATCTGTGATTTAAATAAAGTCCAAGATACGTAACAATTTCATTGAGTTCATTTAGAATCTAGAAAATCGTGGGATATTAATTAAATACTTCTGCTACCCGTGAAGTTGCAATAAAAACAAAACAAAGAAAAACAAGATAGTGGGAAGTGCTTTGGGCTAGGATATTTTGAGCCCCAAAATTGTATTTTAAATGGGAATAAAGAGTAATCAATTTGTATGGATAATAGGCATCAAACAGACAATTTAAGTGGGGCCTCCACTATTCACTTCATTAATGCATCAGTAAAACTAAAACACGTTGATACTTTTAAGCGAATGAAAATTGAACTAAAATCTTGAGATAGATAAGTTTACTTTTTAACTGACTGAATTTTTTTTTCTCTCTCAAACATGATTCTTTCATTGAAAGCTTGTCTTCAATTCGTTTATGTATCCTTCACTTCCTTCCAATTACAATACAAGGAGTCTTGAAGGAGAGTGACCCAGCCCAGAGTTTGGCAGCCGCTGACATGACAGCACAGAATTTAATTTTAAACTGCGTCTCTCCGACCATAGAAGACCTGGTTGGTGAAGGTTCAAGGACGCCTGGTTCCTGAGGATGTGATGCTTCTGCAAAGAATTCACAAATTGTAACTTAATTTTTAAAGGGGGAAGGGGTAATTTTTTTACTATCGCATTCTTCGGTTCCAACAATGACGCATTTCTTTCTTTACTTTTGACATAAATCTTGAAGAAGAAAAAACCTGCCTGCGAAATATATTTCTTTAAGAGGCCGTCTATAAGTGACGTCACGCACCTAGTGGAGAAAAAGGGGGGGGGGTTGTGAAAAATGTGACGTCACATAAAAACTGGCAACTTTAAATAAAAGTTCCACTTAAATATTTGATTTCTTAAAATTTATTTTATGACGTTTTACATGGCTTCATACGATATTAGAGTGCAGACTTGCTCTAAAATACATACTTAAATGACAAAAAAGTGATTTGAAACATACTCATTTTCAAATAGAAAATACAGCTTTTAAGAGGAAGTTTTTGTGACGAGGGGGGGGGGTGGGTGAAAATCGCGTGACGTCATTTATGGACGACACCCAATATCCTTGATATATTATTTTTTTAAACTTTAAAAAAAAATTTTTTTTTAATCTTTAGATTAAGAATCCCAATCTCTAGACCGCTGACTAAAGTAATGGTATACATTTTTAATTAACAAGTTCTTATAAACTACCTTGACCAAAAAAAAATGAAACGTATTTCCAGTTTAAGTCTTTATGGAAGCAAACATTTTAGCAACCAATAATAATCTGACCACTAAGAATCGGGCACCCATAAATCTTAATACACATTTTTAAAATTGTAGACAATAAACGCTATCGCGGTCTTTACGAACTGACTATATGGTGAGAATAGTTGTTACCTTCTAAGATACAGATTTCCTTTAGTGTCGATAAACCAGATAACGTGAAAGAAACGAATTGAACATGATCCAGGCCTGTGAGAAGTGTCGATGACAGTATTAGGGGTTATTGGGGATTCCCCCCAACAGTAATGTTTATGCTAGTCTGTTGCGCGGTGCGTATTATATTGAACACACTTTTAGTTATGACGCAGTGTTGGGGAATACGACGTGGTGTTAGGGAAAATGACGTAGTGACGGTTAGGCAGTCGGTAGTGAGTTACGCCATGGATATTGTTGTTATTGGAAGCACTTTGTAAAGAGTTAGGTATATTAAACTGATATATAGGCCTTGCAAGAGACGTGTTTGTTGTTGTTGGAGCACGTGACTTGACTGAGTATGGAGCTCGTGATCTGTATTGTGAAGTGAACTCGTACATGTGTTGTGAACGCAGCGAGTGGCTATAAACGTAATGTGCAGGCGATTAAAGAAGTAGATGTTACACAGACCACAAGCAGTTGATGTCTTCTTGCTTGCAGTATTGATGTATAGTTAGAATATTGAATAATAGACTATTAAATAACGTAAGAAAGCCTCAAAACTATTCTATAATGTCAGAAGTTGACCAATGATGAAGATCGGGACTATTGATCCTATATGTGGAAGAAAATCAGAAGCCCCGAGCCTAGTGCTCTTCATGGGTCTTCCTGTAAGACCCTCCCAGCTATCTGGCCCCCTCCCCCAGATAAGGACGTGACAGCTGGGGAACCCCCCCCCTGGAGCGGTCGCTTCTGCAGCGGCCACCTGGGCATCCAGGACAGAAAGTCGAAAGTGCCTCCCACTAAGTTGGCCTCACAAGGAGGGGTGGAAATTTCCTATTATGACCCGCTACCACTTTGGCGCCACCCCGGCAAAGCATACGGGTCTCAATGGTTAGGACCGCCGCTATGCGGGGGATCATCAATGACCTACCTAGGGTGCAAACCCCACTGGAAGGTTTCCTCAGAGCTGGCGTCCGCTGCGTTCTTCGCGGTTCCTTTTGCTAATCCGTACTGGCGCTCCTGGCCCTAAACCGGCACCGCTCATTGGCGTTGCTAATCAGGACTATTACATGGTGTCAGTAGTACTGACTCCAGTACTATTACAGTCCTGGTGGTGTTAGGTTTAGCCTGTCCTGTTGGTCATATAAATACTAGAACACAGAACATAACAACGAGGTGTGTCACGATGGTGGTGATACGAAGGGTGGTGTCACAAAGGTGGTAATATGAAGGGTGGTGTCACGAAGTTGTATCACAAAGGTGGTGCTATGAAAGGTATGTCATGATAAGGTGAAGTGGATAAATCGACTCGGATATCAACACCAAGATGGTAGCAAGATAGTTTATAGATTGATAATGTATTAATAGACAATTAAACGATAATATCCAACTTTCTACACAAACAATTCGTGCGCCGCCGCAATGGTCTTTTAATTACTCAATGCCAGAGACATTATTTAAAATCCTTTATATTAACTCGTGGTGTCTGTTTGAACCCTTGCTTGCTTGATTGTCACCAAAAAGTTTGGATCGATTTTTAAACCCCTTCCTCGTAAGATAGCGATCTTAAATTTTTTAGGCAGACTCGTGCCGATGATAAAAACGATGTATCAAAATTTCAGATCGATCGCATGTACTGTAATTAAATTATTGAATTTTTAGATTATTTTATTTAACTCTATGTATCATGTTTTTTTTAGATAGAGTGTCGCGGTGCGTATTATATTGAACAACCTTTCTGTTGCGCAATAAGGTGCGTATTTTATTGACAACACTTTTTATAAACATATTCCTGATCGGTGCGCAATATATTAAACATGTTTTACGACACAACTACAATTGTGTATTTTTGGATGGTCTTGCGCTGCGTATTATAATGAACATTCTTTTAGTTACTTCTCGTACATAAAGGATTTATAGTCAAAACCTTGGTTTTTTACGGGTGTTTTTTATTAGGTTGTGTGCCCATGGCGTGTTTTTTTTTCGAGTTACGTTAATGCTTAAAAAATGTTTAAAAGTTTGTTTAGACAAATTTAGTGATTAATATACATGTATTTGGTGCTAGAAAACTTCACCTTGTAAGAACTTGCGGCTCATATGCAAATGCAAGTAAACCTTTCTCATTTTTTATATAATTTTTAAAAAATACTAATTTACTTTTACCAAAATTACAGACGCAGACTCTGCCTAGTTATTGCCACTGATGTTTGCACGAAAAGGACATTGACGCGTCCTTAGACCTCGATGCGGGGTTCCAATAAACTTGTAGTTGTAACAATAGAAAATGTTCACCGCTGTGAATTTAGCTTAAAGTGTATCCTTTGTAATGGGTGCTTTCTCTACAGCCCCGAGTTAAACAACATTTATTGGGGGGGAATCTTTTTCCGATCAATTTTGTTTTTGTTTTTTTAATTTTAAAAAAATTTTTTTTATGAAATGAAGTTTAAAAAACTCTGAATGTGTCATTGTATCATTATATCCACAAATAGTGGCACAATCTTGGATTGGCACATATATATTCATTACTGGAGAATATTCAAAACTGACAAGAATAACACCATTAGTTAAATCATTAAACCTTGAAACACTAGAGGATAGAAGAACCAAGAGTAAAGTAGTAATCATACATAAAGCAATTAACTCTAATTTAGAAATACAACACAAAGATAACTTAATACAACCCTCAGATAGACATAAAGATAAAAACACCTTTCTTATTCCGTATGCAATATATATATTGACAAATAGGAGAAAAAAAACGATACATTCTATATTTAGCGAACAGCAAAGAAGGCTTTAATGCATATCATTTTCCATGTCATTAATTTTGTGGTTGTTGTGAGTTTGGGTAATATTAACATGGATTAGATCATTTTATGATGTAACTGCATTTTATTTTGAAGCCATGCATCAATACAATTAAATTAAATTATTCAATCAAGACAATTTAACCTATATAAAAATCCACCTCCACCCCACCCACCCCAACAAAAAAAATTAAAAATTACCTCAGTGGGCCGTGATAAAATTATCAAACTTTGACCGGTTAGCGGCGATAAAAAGGTTGGGGACAACTGTATTACAGAGTTTAAATTAATAAACTTTAATAATAACCTAATGCAACCAAATCAAATCGGAAAAAATAAATTGTAACACGGCAAGCTACTCTCTTTTTTTACATTTATGTATTCAATTTTGTTATTTCTTTAAAAATTTTAAATACCGCTAAGTGTTATAAAAAGACTTTAAAACAATTATGTAAAGCAGTGCTTCTCAAACTTTTTAGCATGGTGGACATGTAGGAATTTTTTCCATTGCAACAGTGACCAGTGCACTATTTTCCCTGCACTGACAGTTTTGTCTGTCCTTTTTTTTTGACCTTCTGCGGACCGCGGTGGATGGCCCACGGACCGGCACTGGTCCGTGGACCACCACTTTGAGAAGCACTGATGTAAAGGATTTTTTAATGTTATTTTTTAAATGAAAAGTTCATTTTGATATCAACAAGCTGGGCAGCACTCTTAACAAGGTGATTTGTCACCTTTGATCAATGAAATATCTTTGAAATATTTAAGTGATTTAATAGAGAGTTTGCTGGGGGTTTTAGGCCTTAGACTCCAGTTGAGTGACATATGGTAGGGACAGAGATGCACGGTGATAGACGACTGGTTGCTGAGCCAGAGCCGTCTTTACACCAGTTTGGGGCCCCGGGCAACGAAACAGTGTTGGGCCCCTCCCCCTATGCTCGTGGGCCCCCAGGGAAATGCCCAACCGGCCTATGCGTTAAGACGACCCTGTGCTGAGTCTTACTACTCTTACATACCGATTTGATGACAGAGGTTTGATGTCAGTCACTCGAAATCTTCAAGCGCTGTTTTAACAGTGTGATCGTGAAGCTATTTACTGATTATTTCTGTAACTGAATGCAATTTTACATCAATAGTTACCACTTATTACCATTTAAATTTACTTTTATTTATGTCATAGGACGTTTTCCCGGTCATGGCTTGAGAACCACTTGCTCATATTTTTTTATACTTGACATAAAATTAGAAATTTTGAGGCTTGGATATTTTTGGGGGAAGCCTTTGAAGCAATAAAAGGATTGCGATAAGTCTTGGTTCATCATTCTCGGTGATGTCAGTAGAACAACTTTTGGGATAAGTCTATAGACCTTGCCGATTGGAACATAAAGATGATTTTATGAAGACATCGTTGATGGTTTGGTCATCCTTTCTTCTTCGTTTCAATTCAGAGGCGTATCTTCCTGTATATGGAGCATTTTGAATAATATGTATACTTAACCGATTGAGTCGTCAGTTATTTTCTCACGGAGGATGTTACAGGTAATAAGTAAAGCTGTACATTACAAACCAGCGCGAGGCATCTGTTGTGTTGCTGTCTATAACCCACAGGTTGTTGTAGGTAATATTGTCAGAATAGGATTGGGGTGGGTTTTTTTTTAATATATATCCGTGATAGCTGTTATTTCATTATCTGAATTAATTGTAAAAATAATGATGCCATTTATGGGTAAATAATTAAAAGGCTTAAGCTGTTTTGTTTCTAATGACTACATAAAAATACGAACACGAGAGCCCTATAGGGTATGCAAAAATATTTCTATTTGGGTTACTTATAACTTATATTTACAATCACTGTTTTAACTCTTGGAAGCCGGGTCGTGTCAAGGGACCTGGGCGAGTGGGATCCTAAAAATTGAGAAAAATTCTTTTTTTTTCCCCTTGGAAAATATATACATATATATTTATTATTTTATTTCTTCAACCAACCCACCCCTCCACCCCTCCGCAACGGCATCGCTTTTGCTCGCCACGCTCTTGCTTGTTATCACTCCACTAACCCGGCCCTTGATGTAGTCTTCGTATCTTAAAGAGCTATCGAAATAGAGTCTTTCTTCGTTATCATCTAGGGCAGGGGTTCCCAACCTTTTTGTTCTCTAGAGCACATGTTTAAATTTCGGTAGGGTGGCGGGCACCACCTATTTTTAATCGACAAACTCCTTCCATAACTTCTCATTTTCCGATAATTTATTTTCTTATATTCATAATTTATTAATAAATAAATACAAAAATGGTTCAAAATAATAAAATTATTATTCAAATTTCATACAAACAGATAAATGTATTTACAAAACGTCAACAAAGTAAATAAAAAACACAAATACAAAGAAAACATTTTATAAAAAATAAAATATATCAATATGTCAATGTGATCTTTGGCATTGCATATCATTGGCCAGTGCGTCATAATTAGGAGAGTATGACGATAATCCCGTTAGCAAACAAACATAAAGATGCTCATCGGTGAGTCGAGATCTATATCTTGATTTTATTAAGTTCATGTTTGAAAACTGATTCGCAAAATATGTCGAACCGAAAAATGTTTTAATTTTATATGCCGCCTTTTTTCAAAAATTGGAACTTTGTGTCCCCTGTATTCCAAAGTCCACTGATATTAAGGATTTTATCAAAATGTCATTTTAAGGCCAAATATTTCTAACTCTAGTTCTTCTGTCTTAACTTGAATAAAATCTGCAATACATGCGGCCATTTCCACTACATTTGTTTGGCAAGTAAAAGGATTGATACAGAAGGAAACAATTGGTACGAAAAAGGAGTGGTAACTAATTCGCGTCCCTTTGCTGCATGCTGTGACTCTTTTCAAAAATAAAAATCGTACTGCCCCATACCACTGTGGAGGGAGTAAAGTGGGGGAGGGGAGGAAAGGTGTCTCATCTCACTGCTTGTGTCGGCATGTCACAGCAAGTTGGCTTCCTTTCATATGAAACATAGACACCGCCTCTCTTTCCTGTCAAGCCTACTAGCGGTATGGCTCTCACCTCTTAATATCTACATAGTCTTTGATTAATCGGCGCCTAGTACGCCATTTTCCCTAACTCAAAAACTCCATAAGTCGAATTTTTGTTCGGGTCCTTTTGAGTTCGACTTAGAGAGGTCCGCCGGGTTAGGGTTTTGATCTGGCGCCCTTATCAACTGCCCCAATGCCAACCCATTTTTACGCCACTGATTACGCACCTCGCTTTTAGCCCGTTAAAAATTTTCAGATGGAATATCAAAACTCCTAATTCGTATTTTGTCAGACGAAGATGTCTCCTAGCTAACTGTCACGATCCGAATGGTGCAGCAATCGCAATCACAATGACAACCACGCTATTCCAGGCGGGGAATGCTATTTGCACATCACTCCTTGTACGCGCCCAAAACCCGAAGTGAGTCGATGATCGCCGAAGTATTCAATCAGAGTCATTCTCCATGTGTTTTGGCGCCTTTGGTGTTCATCGGCTCAGTTCGTGGCGTTCGTTCATTTCGGGTTTTTTTGCGTGTACAAGGAGTGAAGTGCAAAAAGCACAGAATATTAATATTACGACGTTATTTCCAATAATTTTGTTCATTCAAAACTCTTTTCCACGCTTTCGTCCGCCTTTCAACGTCTTTCTTAATACAAACTACCATCTCTATTATTTATTAAGAACGCTTGCACGATTTCTGTACGTTCTGCATGGTGCGCACCCACTTGACTTGCGCATCAGTAAAATACATGTAACTCGTAATAAATAGACCCAGCACGACACACAGCAAACATCGACCACATAGATAGACTGTGATAGAGCTTTTAAATAAAGTACAAGATACACTAACGAATTGTGTGATCAAAACAATAAATTAAACCTTTATTAATTAATTGATACAAAAGTAAACATTTCGGCAGATTCTTTCATCAGTACAAATAACTTACACAAGAATTAAAATTAATTTTTCTTTATAGAATACATACTATATCACCCTATATAATAAAAGGCTAAGTTCTGTCCCGTCATCTATAGCGATTGGTCTCTCAAACACAAATGACTCCTACAGCCAATCATATCAAGTTTACGCGGACGTTCAAAACGAGTTATTTGTGGTGCAGTATTTCTTCCAAGACTTTATTTTGAATTATGCGCGTTGGAATTTATAGTAAAAAGCTCTGTTTTTACGAGTTATTTATTTTAACTATAATGAATAGTATTTTTGACGTGATGCACATGTATGCCGGTCGAGACGGCTGTTGAAGGGGAGTTACAACATGCCACCGAACGGTGGCGGAACGTCCTTGGACGGGCTTGGTTGCTCGTATACAAATAATTAAGTAAAGATTACCACAGAAACTAAAAGAAGATGGGCACAATTACTTAACAAAGACACAAGATATAACCAAATTAAATGGAGTTAACAGCGCAATGAATGAATTTAAAGAACATTAATTACTTTAACAAGGATGTGCGAATGTGTGTGAGACATGTTCTTGAATCTTTTTTAAATAGTATTTTTATTGCCTTCCTAAATTTATATTTAAAAGATGTTTTGTGTTAAAATGTATTTTACATTGTTTCATTCTTACCCCCCCCCCAATAAATAATATGAAGGTTTAAATTAAGGGATCACAACAGATCGGCTGCAATACCCCGTTACAACCTGGGAGCAGTACCTCCAGAATGCTACCACAGCCAGTTAAAGACGTGTACAACACGAGGAGTTTAGTGATCGTCGCCATAGTAGTTATAGTCACCTGTGGACTGTTTGTCAGATACAGAAGGAGGAATCGCAGGGTCACTCCTGGACTGAAGTCAGTTCTGATTACAGGTAAAGCCAACGGCCGGCAGTATTGCTGAGTAGCTGAAGTTGTTAACTTAAATAGTGGGTCCAGCATGAGTTATGTTTGGCCGAAAACGGGACCTTAAAATTAGTACTCGCCAGTAGCCGAGCCCTCGCCTGTACCTCAAACTCTTAGGGCTGCATGGTAAATGGGGTGGTTCGGATATTGCGATTGAAGGCCTAATTTTTGTTATGAGTAAAACATATATTATACAGTCCACTGGTTTTTAACCTGGATTTGATCGAACCCCATGGGTTCGGTGAGTCAGTCTCAGGGGTTCGGTGGAGGTCAAGACACACGCCCGACTCATATAATTCGAGATGACACGCCCCGCTTGGAGATCATAAAGAAGGGTTCGGTGAATGCACATATGAAACTGGTGGGGTTCAGTACCCCCAACAACGTTAATATAACTATTATATATATTTCTCTTTATGTAGGCGTTCTCACAGTACATAATTTTGTGCACAATAATCCACTGAAGAACTTGTTTATACAAAACAACTTTAATATATATACTATGTACACATAGTATAGATATAAATATCATTTGAGGTAATACAACGTGGAAATCTTGAGGCGCACACATACACTACCTCCTTCCTTGCCGGAAGTCCTCAAACAACTCCTCGCCCAACACTTTCAACCAATAGGAATGCTCCTTTCTTCCCGCGTCCACCATTCACGTGACCTTACGTCACAAAATTATGTTAATCACATGTGACAGTTAAGAGCCTCTTATATCGTCATTTTATGAATGAAGTAGCACACAAAAACACCGTCACACGCACACACATACATAAACAAAATAGAAGTATGTCTCAAAATATCACGAAACGCCCCGGTAACAAGCATGTCTTTATTTTCACCTTTTCCTTTTCCATCACAGGCTGCGACTCCGGTTTTGGTCATGCGCTAGCTGAGCGCCTGGATGCCGATGGCTACAAGGTATTTGCAGGATGCCTGGACGCCAACGGTGAAGGCGCCAAACTCCTTCAGAGTAAAACGTCACCGAAACTCGAAATCATCCAGCTGGACGTAACAGATGACGAGCAGATAGAGGCTGCCAGGGTCACGGTGGCCGACCTCCTGATGGGCAGCGGTCAGACTTTTGTCATGTTGATGTTATTAACAACGAGCCTCGATTGTTTCACATTTAATTTAGACAGAAGGGCATGTCGATTAATTTTAAATCTTATTTAAAATCTAGTCTCCCCTATGGGATAAGCAGTCATACTGGCTTTATTGAGAACGCCAATTTTTTTAAGGGGCAAAAATGAAAAGTACACTTTACAAATTATTATTTTTACATTTTTACTTAAATATATTTTTTTATTGACTGTAGTAAATTAATTGAGAAACACTCGGGGTTGGGGAAGGGGGGGGGGTAAAGAGCAAGATCACCGAGGCACAGTTAATCAAAAAATAAAACTTTATCTCTAGATAAATTTTATTTGTCTTCCAATTTAAACGTTTATGCTTTCAAAAATAGCCATATATGAGTTCCTTAAAAACAGGGAATAAAATGATTGGTGGCTAGGGCTTGGTTTTATTGCGTTGGGAAACTAGGTACAACCAGTAGTTCAAATAATATTATTAATAACTAGCGTATCACCCGTCAAAAATTACGGAAGTTTTCAAAATAAATACACATCAGATTAAAAAGTAACGTAATACAGAACTTTCATTTATTTTATTAATTTGTATTTGATTCATTTATTATCATATTGAACAATTTTATGCGGAACGTTCGAAAAGAGTTATATTTGGTGCAGTAATTTTTGGTGCGCACTATTGAACCTAACAGCATTACATCCAAGAAGCATTACATCCATTACGGGAATTATTTATATTGATGATTGTTATTGATGATAAAGTTGCTACTGATTAAATAAGCTTTTCGTTCAATATTCCTATTATATTTTCAATTAATTATATTTTAAAGGTACTTCAATGTCTTCATTTGTTTCCTTCTATTGTAGTTTTATGGGCAGTAGTGAACAACGCCGGAATAGCATGCCATGCAGAATTTGAGTGGACACCAAAAGAGACATTCCACAAAATTGTGGAAGTAAACCTCATGGGCGTAGTCAATGTCACCCGTGCTTTCCTCCCTTTGGTTAGGGCAGCAAAGGGGCGGATAGTAAACATATCAAGCATGGCGGGTATTTTAATTCAACTCTTCACGAATGATGAAATGTGTTATAATTAATGCGAATGATTGATCTGTTGCTTTATTAGTAAACTTTGATTTTTTTATTTCTTAGATTCCTAGCTTGTAAGCGTAATGCTGGATACATATGCTTAATCGTGTGTCTTAAACATAGAATTATCAAGTTTAAAAATATATAGTCATAATCATTACTTCTATTGTACGGGTCTTATTATTTAAAGCAAATTAGAGTCTGTTTTAAGGCAAATGGTAATTTGATTACGTGTTCTGTGGAAATACAAAAACAAAATTTTAGGAAGACAAAAAAACAACAACCGGAAAACTGTGTGAAAAGGATCAGTTATTTGTAAAGATGTGTGACAAGAAAGTGAATGTTTGCAATTCGTTGGGTTTAGCTTATCCTGGCAACAGGATATTAAATGCAGACCATAATTAATTGAAATGATATTATTATGATATACTAAAATAACAAAATTGGAAAGCTAATTTGCATAAATTTAATTGAATATAAAATAATTTTAAAAACAATGTAATATTTATTTAAAAGTTTGGAACCTAGCCGTTCTCTTTATGTATATACATTGCATGTATACAGTAAGAGATTACTAGCTAATATTTCGCTTTTAGAGCTAACGTGAGGTGGGGGATGGACGTACGTAGATTTGACGTCAAAAATTTAGTTTGAATTCATCCCTATTTACATAAATGCAAATGTTTAAATCAACTTCTTACAATGGTTTCCGTTTCAAATACTGTACATTAAAATGATAATAATTGGCATGTATCTATACAATATGCATAATATTGCTTTCTAACTTGATTTTTTCAAGTTACATATTATCTTTGCTTGTAACATGAGTAATTAGGATTTCATTCATTCATATGAGGACCAATGTTCCCTCTAAGATTCGTGTGTAAAGTAAAAAATTAAAAAAAAACAACTTCTGTGCAAAGTTGCTCAGCATCCATTTTTTTTGCGTGCAATATTTTAATTTTACCAAATTTGTTGCACCTCAAATCTAAACTACTGCACGGCGTCGGTCAGATATATGGGTGGCCGCGCAGCCTAAAGGGAACATTGACGAGGACACGTGGCTATCTCATGGAAAGTGACCTTAACCTGAGTTGTCTATGGACTTCTGTGACGTCAGCGTTAGATTTATAATAGGCGGGAATTCAATTTTCTCTTATACTAGATGTTCTGTACATTTTGAAGAACCTTTCCTTATGTTTTAGATTGGAAGTTCCCTCGTGTTTGCTGAATTTTCAGTAATATATTATAATTTTTTTCACTTTAGCTAAATAAAACAAACAATATACATGTATAAAAGACCCCAAAACAGAGTTTTAGCTTCAAATAGATTCCTTTACTTTCATTATTATCATAAGATAGTTTTTGTTGTTAAAAATGTGAACTTCCACATTTAACTTTGACTTTGTAACAAGCAAATTTTCAATTTGATGCACAAATATTGTTCTGCGGGTTGTCGTTTCTGCTAACTTCCACTTAGAAATAAATAAAGAGGAAATAATCAGCATTATTTAATTTTGCATCGGTTGAATCTACATCCACATATTACAGTTTTAGCAAGTTCGTGCATTCTTTAACAATGACAATATATCACATTTCTTAAAATTTATTTAAAAATGTAAATTATTGTCATTTTTAAAGAATGCACGAACTTGCTCAAACTGTAACATATGAGAATGTCTTTTCAAAGCCAAAAATAAATCATTGTGAGGCGATAACTATAAACAATGAATGTCTAACGGAATGTATTGTGGCGGATATGAAATCTGGTGACAACCAAATTTATTCTACAATAATTGTTTGTATGTTCTTCTATCAATAATATATCTATTAAAATGTAACTAATGATATCGTCTGGGATAACGGAAACAAAAGATGCGTGTGAGTGTTCAAAAAGTGTGCAACATTTTTTTCTAAAATAAATTGCTTCGTGTATTTAAGTCAACTTTACAGATGACGTCTGAAAAAGAAAAACAATCAATTAATAAAAAAAAATTTTTTCAGGCAGAACAGCTTTGCCAGGTTTTACGGCATATTCGGCATCCAAGTTTGCTGTCATTGGATTCTCTGACAGTCTAAGGAGGGAAATGAAACACTTTGGAGTAAAAGTCATCACCTTGGAACCTGCATTGTATAAGTATGTCCCCTCAGTGGTCAAATGTATAGATATTAAGTTGGCATAAGGCTGTGAACATAGGGGCGCTGTTTAATTTTAATTTTTTATTTAATTTTTTTTACATTTTCCCCCAATTAAAAAATTGATTAATAATGATGAACAAGAAAATAGTGTTCTGCCCCCGTGTGCCGTACAATTTCTGAAAAGTTTTCTTTTTAAAAATCATTTTGTTGAAGTAGGCCTACCGGTACGAAAAATGGCGATTTGTTAAGCACATGGGGCTTTAATCAGTAGCGATCCAATTCTGTCGTTCTGTGAAAGGGGCAGTTTGGCACAGCTGATTGGAACAAGACATTATTCTCAAATGTCCTTGTTTCACTAAAGTTTGGTCCACACCTCTCAAATGCTCGCGAGCATTTGAGAGGTGTGGACCAACCTTAACTTTGTATGTTTAAATTAAGAGAAGTTTTTTTTAAAACGTATGTACTTCCATTTTTAAATAGCCACAAAATACCCCCACAAATGTGTCATACATCATACAGGCCTTGTCATCTGGCGGAAATTTATAAATAGAAAAATTGGGGTCTTTATTGGGGACGAATTTCATAAAAATTTAATAAAAGAAATGAGTCAATATGTAAATGTAGGTATATTGAGAAGGAAGAATCTTATCGGCTATTTGTTAATTCTTCGTTAATTTAAGACCAGGTCTTTTTTTTTGGACATGAACAAGAAATAAAGTTTCGTAATTTAACTTTGCTAACAATTTTGAGAGCTTATTCGACTGTATTTATACTTCAAAACATTGTTCTGCTAAAATGTAGTCTAAAAATAAAACATTACTCAATGAGTTATGACGTTTACCGGCCTTAGAAATGACAAGCCCTATAAATAAACATTTCAGCGTTTTTAAAAACGTCTTGTTTGTGAGCTGTAGAATATATTGACTGTAAAGTTAATGCGTGTACAGTTAAGGAATTAATTATGTTATATGATAATTTAATGGAGACCATTTTGTGGGCATAACCATTACAAGGTTTTGTCCGAAATCGCATCACTCGAGGCAATATTTAGCCCAGGGCGTATTGTGGGCTACCATATTAAAGGGCGTGCTGTAACAGCGGAATGGAACAGGTGGTGGTCGAGTGGCATGCGCTTCTCGGCTGGCGTACCTATGGTCACGGGTTTGAATCCATGTGAAGGCAAGGATTTGTTACCGATTTGTTACTGAGGAGGGTCACTGAGTCCACCCAGATTCGATTGGGTACCTAGTTACTACGAAATAACTGGGTAATGCGTGGAACGCTGCATCACTTGCCGGCAGCACCGGCATGGTCTGTGGACGCATTAATCCTCTGTACAGAAGGAGCGTCTGTATAGATAAGATAAGCTTAGAGCGAGACGAGATATAGCATTATAACCAGAAAGGGACATAGCTGCACGAGGGCTACATTACAGCGAGGGCTGGTGTAACGAGGTTGGTATGGCGGCGCATTAAATACAGCGGGAACGGCATATCTTAGTATGGTGTATAGCGTGGCACAGCGAGGGAGGCGTGATATAACGGCAAAAGTTATAGTGTGTCATCTTTTACTGCAGGACTGGCATTGCGTCCACTTCTACGATCCTGTCACAAAATGATACATTCTGGTCAAACGCCGAGCCTGGGATACGAAGAGATTACGGGGAGAACTTTTTCTCAGACGCTCAGGTAAGCAACTTTGTGATGTCAAGTTATGAGTATTAGGTCAACAGTGTCCGGGGGGGGGGTCATAATGGATATATAATTTGCGATTACCTAAACCGCAAGTTTACATCTTTTATAGATAGGTTACGTTCCCTGGAAATGACATACTTTGAGCATATTGAGAAATTACTTTGGATATTTCTTGGAACTTTTAACTGATTGCTAAATGTGTATATAGAAAACTGTCCTTGTCATCATACTGATCTATTGCAGAAATGTGGTTATCCGCCAATTATTCAAATTTTTAAAGTTTGAAACCTTGTGTTTCTTCGGTTTTTTTTAGTTTTCTTTTATATAAACCAATTAACATGAGGCTCAATAGAATGGATGAATTAAAGTTGTGTTATCATTAGGGCTGCGAAAATTAACGATTAATTAATCGATTAATCGTTAAAAAATTTAATCGATTAAAATTAAATTGATCGATTAAAATTCGATTAAAATTTTAAAAAAATATGTCTAATATTTTTTTCTCCTATTTATTAATAATTTATATTTTTTTGTTACTCACATACTTTTTCCTCGTATTATTATTATTTATTTAGACGTAAACAAAAATGTTTTTAAATCCCTTATATTAACTTCACCGGCTTGTCTCTCTGTCATGATCTCTTGGTCGGGCGGGCGGAAAAACAAAAGTAAAAAATGACACACTTTCTGTGATTCTATCGAGCTGAAATTTTGCACATAGACTCGTGTCCCCTAACAATGTATTGTATCAAAATTTCAGATCGATTGAATGTACTTTAATTAAATTAATGCATTTTTAGTTTATCTATATATAATTCAATGTAGCCGTCTGCTATTGTTCATCTCCACGTGATGGAGTTCAGTCCTGCCATCGATGACCTCCCAACCCCCGGTTTTACAGCAAGGGGAGATCAGTCAGTTTCAGTCTGTTAATGTTTCTCGCGCGTTGCATATTATATTGAACATATCAATACTTTAAGTTATATCTCATATATAAAGGATTTACAGTCAAATACTTTTTTACGGGGTTATTTAATTCTTTATTTACTGCATAGCAGAAAGAATTTGCTGTGTTACGTCACAAAATTTGGGAGCCAAGGAATTACCACGACTTAACCGATTTTGTGAAATAATTAATCACGACCTAACGGGATCTATATATGCGTTATAAAAATATAATTAAACGAAATTAATCTATTAAATTCTTCCCTATTAATCGAACAACAAAATTAATCAGTACCAGCCTGGATATTTAATACATCAAAACGCAGTAATTTACTGATAACAACGATAATTAGGGGCCTGATGTGACATGTTTTTTCAACCATGTAATTAATTTGACAGACAGACACCAAGTCTTATTAGATTATTAGCACGCACAAAAATAAATTCACTTTATTCTGTATTTCAAAAAGCTATACAGTATCCTATATAATAATCCTATATAATAAAAGGCTATGTTCCGTGCGGTCATCGATAGCGATTGGTCCCTCAAACACATATGACTCCTACAGCCAATCACATTGAACACGTTTACCAGGACGTTCAAAACGAGTTATTGTTGGTGCAGTATTTCTTCCAAGACTTTATTTTGAGTTATGCGCGTTGGAATTTATAGTAAAAAGCTCTGTTTTTGCGAGTTATTTATTTTGACTATAATGAATAGTATTTTTGACGTGATGCACATGTATGCTGGTCGAGATGGCTGTTGGAGGGGAGTTACAACATGCCACCAAACGGTGGCGGAACATCCTTGTACGGGCTTTATTGCTCGTAAATGAATAAAATAAAAATAAATGAGAGTTCTGTATTACATTATTTTTTATTCTGATGTGTATTTTTCAAAATAAATAGATTTCAGCTGAAATGTATTTATTTTGAAAACTTCCGTCATTTTTGACGGGTAATACACTAGTTATTAATGTATGACATGAATTCAAATCCCTTAGGCAGCAAGAAAAAAACTAATGCAATGGGCCAGGGACAATGTTGAGGAGGTCGTCGATAACTACATTGACGCCATCACCGCCACACACCCCTGCTCACGTTACGTCGTGCCTTTTTCGCTGAGAATACTTAACGATGTGATGGTAGCTCTGTTTACCCATGTACAAGACGCCATTGTTTATTACGTCACTGGGGTGAAAGCCAAGCCCGACATGCTGTGTCCTCTCCTGAACGAGAACAACAACAGAAGCACGGGAAGGAGGCGTAGTCACGCGACATGATGTGGTATCTATGTCGTAATGGTTGCACGTTTTAACTAATAAAACAGCTACAAGGTGTTTTCAAACAACAAAGTCTGGCATTATTACGTTGTTTTGATTGTAAGCTGTTTTTTTAAAGAACACATTTACATTGTTTTTAATAGTTGTTTTTTTTTCATGTTGATTTTCCTGCTTAAAGACGTTGGGGAAAGTTTTCATTCATAAAATGTTTTTAAATGTTACAAATATTCTGTACAATACATAGCGTTTTAATTTGTCTTATTTTTTAAAATACACATTTAAAAAATAATTTTTCATTATTATTTTAAAGTTATTTTTGAATACATTATTTTTGTTTTCTTTTTGTGCTAGTTTGTAAGGATGTCCTGTGTAAAAAATCTATATTATCTACAATTCTCAGCTTCACACATTTCACACAGAAACATGTCAGGGATCACCATTTTTTCACGGTGGGTCGGATAACAGACTAAATGAACGAAAGCTCTGAGGAAGAAGACGATTTTAGCATTCCTTATTAGTAGGCAGGGATGAATGCTACTCACATCAATGATCAAAGATGACAGAATATTTGTTTAATTTGTTTTAAAAAGTATCAAAGATGGTGGTATTGTCAAAAAGATATTTTCGTCAATCCTTGTTTGCACTTGCAGTGCACATATCCAAATCACGCAGACTAAGTTGCAAAAACACGTTTGTGAGATTTAAAAAAATGATATTTGGATGTCAATGTCTCAACGTTTGGCCCAGAACTGCTGCATCAATTATAGAGAATTGCTTTTAAGTGATCATCCGTCAATTTCTTTTTGAAAATATTATTTAAAAAACATTTGTTGTTCCAAATAAGTGTGCCATTTCAGCGGTAAATTTCTTCAGTTCTACAAATTTTTACTAATCAATGAGTTCCAGCTATAGTTCAACGGGACATACGATCGAGGTTACATTAAAATATCACTCCCTATTTTACCAAGATCTGAATATTACGTATTAAAATGTCTCTTGAAATCACGAATAATTAAATTTTCTGTGTTTCATTTTAAAATTTATTATCATTTTTAAATATTTACTTATTATTTTGGGTAAGGGTGGTCGATGTTGACATTATTTGGGATTGTGAGATAAAACTCTTTGAAGCAGAGATGAAGACAAGAATTGCCTCTATAAGTTGTTGTTCTTATAATAGCAACTTTCTCCAAAGGCAATTGATAAATGGTTAAATAAGACATCTGTTTGTTTGCTTGTTAGTTTTTTATAACTAGTCCGTCACTCTCAACCTTAGTTACTGGATAAGCTTTTTCAGCAGAGTTTTTTTTTAATTTAATTTTTTATAGAATTTTGTCTTTTCAATTAAGGGGCCGTCCATAAAGTACGTCACGCTCCAAGGGGGGGGGGAGGGGGTCTAAGAAAGTGTGACACTTTGTGACAGGGGGAGGGGAGGGACAGGCCATGTGTGATGTCACACATTTATTTTTTTTAATTATTTTTTTTCTAATTTATTTATATTTTTGTAGTAGATTTTAAATAGCTTTAAAAATAATGTTAAATTTTTTTTTATAAATTAGAATTAGTTTTATGTCAAAATAGCATGAAATACGTATCTCCTGAATGTGTTGTTCATAAATCTGAATTGGATGCAGCAGGACTAATATTACAAATATAAGGATCAGGTATGGTTTGACAATCATGTTAGCACCAGCCAATACTTCACTCAAATTGTTAAATATCAGGACATAAAATGTTGCGACAAAGCACGAAGCTCATATTTCAACGTTTTACATTCAAGATTCTTCCCCTCCTCCAATCCCAATCAACCAACCAGAAAGATGCAGATTCTCACAAATGTCCTTCTTTGATTGTAGCACAAATTCTCAAATTTGATGACATTATGCCGAGATCAACAGGAGTTTTCAAAGTACAACCATATGATTACCAGCTTATTTGATCTACTTTGCAAAGTAGGTCACTTATATTTAGCCTCACAAACAATTTTGAGGAAACATACAGGACAACACAGAGCTCGGGCTCAGGAGAATGTGCCCACCCAAACTGTTCCAGAATCAACTCAGATCAAAAGCATCCGTCCTTTGAGAATCACTTCTAGAAGGAAAAGAGAACCTATGGCAGTTATTGCCAGAAGAGAAAATGCACATACAGAGGCTGTTGAGTGGCTAGATGAGGACGAGTTGATCTGTCTGCAATTACCCTTCCAGGAAACGATGATGGTGAAAGAAAGATGTCAGTCGTAACTATGGATGAAAACTTCATTTCACCGTTGTAAGATGATGTCCGGTGAATATTTTTGAATGAAACATAATTCATAGGACCATAATAAACATATTCAATATAGCACAAGAGTTGGTCACATAATTTGTCAATCTAGTCTTTTTTTTAAAAGTCAAATCGTTTTGTTTTCTTTGTATTATTTAATCTCTGGGTGAGGTCAAGTTTCGCTAATCTACTTATTATCCTGTAAAAATAGATTGCATAATCGGAAGATTATCTAAAACTTAACCTCACTCATTGTAAATGAAAAGTTAGCAGAGAAATTATGTGTATTATACAATTGTCAAGTGTGATTTTTGCAATTTTTCTTTTCAAATTTGATCTAGATTGAGTTACTATTTCATTGATTAACTGTGACAACTGTTTCCAATTAACTATTCTACTATTTACTATTAAAGTCATTTTAATAATATGATAGTTCTTTTAAGTGGGGGTGTAAGGGATTTCGGCTCCAGCTCCGGAAAATCCGGAATCCGGCTATTTAAAAAAAAATCCGGGTCTGGCTTCGACTCCGGCAGGTTTCACTTTATAAATCCGGCTGGTCGGTAGATTCCTAATTTATATATATATTCATAATGGCTCCGGCAAATAAGGAATCCGGCCATTTTAAGAAATCTGATTTCGGCGCCAGCCTGATTTCACTTCATAAATCCGGCCAAATTCAGCTCCGGCCGGATTTCAAAATTTTGAATCCGGTACATCCCTACTTTTAATTGGAAAGTTTTTATTTTAATACAGTTTAATGGTGAAGTGTAATTTAAGTATTAAATTAAATATTTTAATTAGGTGTTAATTTTTAAAAAATTTCGAAAGCGTGACGTACTTTAGGGGGGGGGTCCAGAGATTTGTGACAGTTTGTGACAAGGGGGGAGGGGGGGGGTCAAAAATGGTCAAAAATAGCGTGACGTATTTTATGGACAAGCGTAAACAAACAAGAGCGTCATAATACAGCTAAATTATGTTTTATCCTATATTCTTACTTGTAAAAGTACAAGTGGCACGAATCACGATTGATGAATGAAGAATGATTTGTGTTGCGCTCTGGTTTTTAGTATTTTGTAAGACCACTTCAGACAGGTTACAATTCAACAACATCAATTATGAAACACATAAGCTTGATTAATGTCTACTAGATACGACCTCCTTCTACAATATCTATAGTGAAACTCACTATAGCTCGACAGGGCTCGATTACGTCACTACATCACAACCTCTAACTATAACATCTCGTCATAATATTATTGCGTTCAATATACACGCACCGTGTGCCGAATCAGCATACTCCTTACTATTGCGCAACAATCCACTAACCACTAATATTATACTCGACAATTTGGAGATCCCGGTAGAGAACTGAAATATAGAATGAATTTTAAAAAACGTAAAAAAACAAGTTTTTGACTATAAATCCTTTATATAGGAAACAACTAAAAGAATGTTCATTATAATACGCAGCGCAAGACAATCCAAAAATACAAAATTTTAGTTATGTCTCGTAAAACATGTATAATACAATGCGCACCGATCGGGAATATATTTTTAAAAAGTAACGTCAATATAATACGCACCGAATCGCGCAACAGGAAAGTATTAAAATGGTTGCTCAATATAATACGCACCGCGACACTCTTATCTCAAAATTTTAACATTATACATAGAGATAAATAAAATAAACTAAAAATTCAATAATTTAATTACAGTACATGCGATCGATCTGAAATTTTGATACATCATTTTTATCATTTGGCACGAGTCTGACTGCAAAATTTCAGATCGCTAGCTTACGAGGAAGTGGGTTAAAAATCGATCCAAACGTTTGGCGACAATCAAGCAAGCAAGGGTTCAAACAGACACTACTAGTTAATATAAAGGATTTAATAATAAAATTTTAAAAAATGTAAAAAAACAAGTTTTTGACTATAAATCCTTTATGTACGAGAAGTAACTAAAAGAATGTTCATTATAATACGCAGCGCAAGACCATCCAAAAATACAAAATTGCAGTTGTGTCGTAAAACATGTTTAATATAATGCGCACCGATCAGGAATATGTTTATAAAAAGAGTTGTCAATAAAATATGCACCATTATTGTGCGACAGAAAGGTTGTTCAATATAATACGCACCGCGACGCTCTATCTCAAAAAATAGCATGATACATAGGAATAAATAAAATAATCTAAAAAATCAATAATTTAATTACGGTACATGCGATCGATCTGAAATTTTAATACATTGATTTTATCATCGGTACGAAACTGCCTGCAAAATTTCAGATCGCTATCTTGCGAGCAAGTGGGTTAAAAATCGATCAAAAGTTTTGGCGACAAGGTCGGTCGGTCGGCCGCAGACACCACGAGTTAATATAAAGGATTTAAAAAACCAAGTTTTTGACTATAGATCCTTTATGTACGAGACGTAACTAAAAGAATGTTTATTATAATACGCAGCGCAAGACCATCCAAAAAATACAAAATTGTAGTTAAGTCTCGTAGAACGCGTTTAATATAATGCGCACCGATCAGGAATCTATATATATAAAAATCAAAGTATGTATGTATGTATGTGTGTCCTTTATAGCCGACTAAACCATTCATATGATCGCCAAGAATCTTTTGGAGACTTTTGAGTACGCTCCTGGGATGGTAACTGGCAACTTTTTTTGCAATTTTTAACACTCATGGGGCGCCGGGGGCCCATAATATTTTTTTTTCTTATAATAGCTATATAAAAATTACTTTAAACGTTAGCTATTAGGTAAATTGATGGATCTTAACCAAACTTTGTATATAACACCTAAGTAGCCAATATTGAAATACTATAGGGCACTAATTTCCTAATGTCCATTTCTTCGGGGCCGGGGGGCCCAAAATGTCTTTTTTAAATAACCGTTTAAGATTGTATTCACAATTCAAGTATTAAAGATCTAGATTCTAGATAAATATAGAGAAATATATCCACTATGAAATTGATTGAAATATACAGGTGTTTTGAACTTGACATCTTGATCTAATTGGGCCCTGGGGCCCTTAATTTCATTTTTTCTTTTGCTTATATGAGCTATTTAAAAATTAGTTTATGTGATAGCTACTGAGTAAATGAATGAATTTTAACCAAACTTAGTATATATAAAAACGGGGTAGCCCATATTACAATAAAAAGGGCACTGCACGTCTAATGTTCAATCGTTCAGGGCTGGGGGCCCCAAATGTCTTTTTTCGAATATGTTTGAGATATTATTTGCAATTCTATTTTTAACGATCTTGAGAAATATATCCATGATGAAACTGAATTAAAATGAACAGCATGTTGGAATTTACATCTTAAATCGATTGGGCTAGGGGCCCCAAATGTCTTCTTTTGGTATATGTTTGAGATATTATTTGCTATTCTATTTTTAACGATCTTGAGAAATATATCCATGATGAAACTTAATTTAAATAAACAGGTTTTCAAAATGTAGATCTTGAACCGAATGGGCCCGGGGGGACCTTAATGTAATTTTTTACTTATATCTATTTATATATAAATGAAAGTATGTATGTATGTATGTATGTATGTATGTATGTATGTATGTATGCGTGTCCTTTATAGCTGACTAAACCATTCCGATCGCATTAAACTTTTTAGTACGCTCCTGGGATAGTCACTGGCAACTTTTTTTTGCAAAAACTCATGGAGCGCCGGGGGTCCATAATATAATTTTCTTTCTTATATGAGCTATATAAAAATTACTTTAAGCGTTAGCTATTAGGTAAATTGATGGATCTTAACCAAACTTTGTATATAACAACTTGGTAGCCAATATTGAAAAACTATAGGGCACTAATTTCCTAATGTCTATTTGATCGTGGCTGGGGCCCAAAATGTCTTTTTTTCACAAACGTTTAAGATTTTATTCTCCATTCAATTATTAAAGATCTTGAGAAATATAGATACATATATCCACTATGAAAATTGATTGAAATAAACAGGTTTTTTTATCTTGACATCTTGCACTAAATGGGCCATGGGGCCCCTAATGTTTTTTTTTATTAAATGAGCTATATAAAAATTAGTTTATGTGTTAGCTACTGAGTAAATGAATATATCTTAACCAAACTTTGTATATAAAAACTTGGTAGCACACATTAAAATAACAAAGGGCACTGCACTTCTAATGTCCAATTGTTCAGGGCTGGGGGAACCCAAATGTCTTTTTTTCGTATATGTTTCTGATATTATTTGCCATTCTATTTTTAAAGTTCTTGAGAAATATATCCATGATGAAACTGAATTAAAATTAACAGCATTTTGAAATTTACATCTTACATCAAATGGGCCGGGGGCCCCAAATGACTGTGTTTTTTGTTTTTTTTTAATACTCTAAGATATTATTTCCCACTCAGTTTTTAACGATTTTGCGAAATATATCCATGATTAAACTGAATTTAAATGAACAGGTTTTCAAAATGTACATCTTGAACAGAATGGGCCCGGGGGCCCCTTAATGTATTTTATTCTTATTTTAGCTAAATAAAAATTAGTTGAATTGTTAGATAATAAGAAAATAACTGGATTTTGACCAAACTTGGTATATAAAAACTTAAGAGCCTATATTAAATTACTATAGGGCACTTAACTCCTAATGTCCAATTCCTCTGGGCTGGGGGCACTAAATGTGTTTTTACTAAACTTTTAGTCTATTGTATCCCCATTCAATTTTACATGATATGGAGCAAAATAGATAAAATATTTATATATTTGTATTGAAAATGAACAGATTTTCGAGCGTCATATGTTAAACTGATGGGCTGGTGATCCTTAAAGTAATTTCTTTTTTATATGTATTCCTTTTTACTGAGAACGTTGCAACGCACGATGGGTCTGCTCTATGGCGGATTAAGGGGGGGGGCTGAACGGGCTAAAGCCAGGGGCCCCCGATGATTTAGGGCCCCCAAACTTAGCATATTTTATAATAAATGTGGACAAATGTATACATGAATTGCTGAAAATATGATAAGTTAAAAAAATCTTATCTACTAAAACTAAAATGATCTCTTTTTCCCACACGATAGTCTTAGCAGTCAAAAAATCTGATTTGATAGGCTCAATAACAGAAATTATGAAAGAATATTATATATATATTTTAAATTGACAACCCTAAATGAGCTCTCGTGGCCGAATGTGAAGTATTAAGGCTTATGGTGTTAGCGGTGGCGGGTTCGATCTCCGGGTGGGGTTTGAATTTTTTTTTCATGTGTTTTTTAATTTTATAAATTGTCTTTTACACTCAATTTTAGGATACCGGCAAAAAGTTATTTCTTCGAATTCGGTTTTTTCATGAATAATCATTTTGGATGAATATTTACAAGTTACAGTCTTATAATAACTGCTAGCAATCATTTTATCTAAAGGTACACTGGCTGGATAGGGCCCCAGTTTGAATTGCAGCCAGGGCCCCGGGCAGTCTTAATCCGCCCCTGGGTCTGCTAGTATGTTTATAAAAAGTGTTTTCAATAAAATACGCACATTATTACGCGACAGGAAAGGTCGTTCAATATAATACGCACCGCGACACTCTATCTCAAAAGTTTAACATGATACATAGAGATAAATAAAATCGATCTGAAATTTTGATACATCGCTTTTATCATCAGCACGAGTCTGTCTGCAAAATTTCAGATCGCTAGCTTACGAGGAAGTGGGTTAAAAATCGATCCAAACTTTTGGCGACAATCAAGCAAGCAAGGGTACAAACAAACAGACACCACGAGTTAATAAAAAGGATTTAATAAATTTAAAAAACGTAAAAAACCAAGTTTATGACTATAAATCCTTTATGTACGAGAAGTAACTAAAAGAATGTTCATTATAATACGCAGCGCAAGACCATCCAAAAAAAAATGCAGTTGTGTCGTAAAACATGTTTAATATAATGCGCACCGATCAGGAATATGTTTATGAAAGGAGTTGTCAATAAAATACGCACCTCATTGCGCGACAGAAAGGTTGTTCAATATAATACGCAGCGCGACGCTCTATCTCAAAAAATAGCATGATACATAGGAATAAATAAAATAATCTAAAAAATCAATAATTTAATTACGGTACATGCGATCGATCAGAAATTTTGATACATTGTTTTTATCATTGGTTCGAAACTGCCTGCAAAATTTCAGCTCGCTAGCTTACGAGCAAGTTGGTTAAAAATTGATCAAAAGTTTTGGCGACAAGCAAGCAAGCAAGCAATCAAGGGCGCAAGCAGACACCACGAGTTAATATAAAGGATTTTTAAACAAAAACCGTAAAAACCAAGTTTTCCACTATAAATCTTTTATGTACTAGACGTAACTAAAAGAATGTTCATTATAATACGCAGCGCAAGACTAATCCAAAAATACAAAATTGCAGTTGTGTCGTAAAACATGTTTAATGTAATGCGCACCGATCAGGAATATGTTTATAAAAAGTGTTGTCAATAAAATACGCACCTTATTGCGCGACAGAAAGGTTGTTCAATATAATACGCACCGCGACGCTCTATCTCAAAAAATAGTATGATACATAGGAATAAATAAAATAATCTAAAAAATCAATAATTTAATTACGGTACATGCGATCGATCTGAAATTTTGATACATATTTGTTATCATTGCCACCAAATTATTGCCGGCTAAATTTAAGCTCGCTGGCTTACGATGAAGTGGGTTAAAAATCGATCAAAAGTTTTGGCGACAAGCAAGGGCGGGCGGCCGGGCGGGCGGCCGCAGACACCACGAGTTAATACAAAGGATTTAAGAAGGAAATGTCATCATTAAAATGCATACTTCATATCGTTGCCTGTTTTTGTTTTTGTTTCTCTCTTTCTTTCTTTATCCTTAATTTACTTTTTGTTTAAAAAATATTATCATTATCATTCATGTTTTTTGTTGTTGACTTTAAGATTTTATGACGTTATGAATAATTATGTTCTGAAAATCGGAATTTTAAGGGGTTTGTCGGAAGGTCAAAATGAAGGGCAACAAATCCTTATAATTCCGACAAAGTTGCAAGAGCAATGGAATGTGCTGCACTCTGAGTTAATTATAGCAATCAGCAAAGTTGGAAGTAACAGCTACACGTGATTTGTTATCATTGATAACTTCAGATTTCTTAAACGTAATCTCAGCTTCTTCTTCTTCTTGTTATTACAATTATGGCGTAAACCCAATAATGATGTGGTCAATTGGGTAATTTTTATTTTATTTTTCTATAACTGGTATTGCACAAGTCATTTAAAAGACATTTTGCGAGGTGAAAGATTCTGCCTCCTAAGCCTTTTTTCTTTTAATAAAACAGAATTAAACATTTTACAAAGAAAGTAGGCAGAGCAAGCGTGAACGGCGCTGATTTATGATGAAGTTGTGGTGAACACTGATCCGGATATAAGTGCTCGTGACAATTGCCATACCTACTCGTCTACGTGATCATAGAAATACTTATTATTGAGATGGAAAAACGGCGCTCAGCATACTCAACACTGCAGAAAGGTTTAACTTTCGTCTGGGGGAGATCTCTGTCAATCGATTCAACAGTTTCATACATCAAGGTAGTAATTGAGATGTATTCATCCGCACTAAAAGAAGAAATCAGGTTTCTTTAGATTTCCCGAACATTTGGTGACAATAAAACTCTGGCTAAAATAAATAAGGCAGATTTCAAGAATAAGTGGATGAAACGTTTTCCTAATATACCTTTCAAATTTTTTGTAGCGAATTCTAAATGTGAAATTTCCTCTCTTCAAATTGAAGCTGATAAAACTTTAATTACTGTCAACAAGGGGAAAAACGCGACTATTTTCTTTGGCATTATTTTTCTGGAAAGGGAGCTGTAGGCCAAATAAGTTTGGGAACCACTGTTTCAGAAGGATAATAATCTATTTAAGAACGTAAAAATTTTCTCGTTTAGTTTACATATATTAAAATGATTCTGGCGTTAGCCGTATTATCTCTATTTTTGTGTAAGCTCCGCATCTCATTTGTGGCCGTCCATAAATTACGTCACGCTTTGATGGGGTGGGGGAGGGATGTAAGGTAGTGTGACTCTTTGTGATAGGGGGGAGGGGGGTCAGGCCATGTGTGATATCACACATTTATTTATTTTTTTTTCAAATTTATTTATATTTTTTAGTAGAATTTAAATAGCTTTAAAAATAATTTTCAAAATTTTTGTGAAACATTAGAATTAGTTTTATGTCAATATAGCATGAAATGCGTATATCCTGAATGTGTTGTTCATAAATCTGAAGTGGATGCAGCAGGACTGATATCCAAGGATCAGGAATGGTATGACAATCATCTTCGCACCAGCCAATATTTCATTCAAATTGTGAAATATCATGACATAAAATATTGCGACAAAGCACGAAGCTCATATTTCAAAGTTTTACCTTCAAAATTTTTCCGTCTCCGTCTTCCTCAACCAAACAATTGATGGACTCAAAGCTTTAGAAAGAGCAGATGCAGATTCTCATAAATTTCCTTCCTTGTTTGTAGCAAAAACTCTCAAATTTGATGACATTATGCCAAGATCAACATGAGTTTTCAAAGTGCAATCATATGATTACCAGCTTATTTAATCGACTTTGCAAAGTATGTCACTTATATTTTGCCTCACAAACAATGTTGAAGAAACGTACAGGACAACACAGAGAGAATGTGCCCACCCAAACTGTTCAAGAATCAACTAAGATAAAACGGCACGGGTTCAAAATAGCGACTGTCAAAACAGCGACCGTCATAATAGCGACTTCAAAATAGCGAATGTATCAAAAGAGCGACTGTCATAACAGCGACTTCACTGCATAGCTATTCTTGTCCAACCGTTAATCTAACAAAGTGGTTCCAAACTTTTTTGACACAGTTACCTTTATACAGGACTATCTGACCACATTGCCATTTTATTGTCCGATTACATCGGATTGGGGTGGGGTTGGAGTTGGATAGGTTTGGAAGGAATGTCTACCTCAGAGGAGTGGTGCATTTATCACAATCATGAACTCCCACTTAATGTTGACTGGTTTTCAGTATATATACTTTTTAGTGGTAAATTAAATGTTGGAAATAACTATCTCATGCCGTTTTTAATTTTTAATAGATAATAATATTAAACTATATTTTTTATTTATTTTTTTAAATTAGAAGAAAAAAACAACAACAATTTGACGAGGTAAAAACGAAAAGGGTCGAAACATCCTGGGATCAAAAAGTCCTGTAGTCGAAGTGTCTCTAGCTTAAAAAGCAGCCACACGCCACCTCTGCCCCTACCACCGCAATCCCCCTCAATTTATCGACTCATCTATGTTTGCTAATCTCTATCGAGCTTTCTGCAAAATATATTTGACTGAAGTTAAAGCAGTTATAATTTTAATTATTTTACAGAATTTTTTATTTAAATGTGTCCCGAAAATGTGTAGACACTCTTTACAACACCAACATTTATTTATACACACCTCCAGTTGATTGTATTTAATTTTGTATTAGTGGCATATCATATCATCCTTTTCTTGATTTTATAAACTCCATTGTAGGCTAGGCACAGTAAGTTTTTCAAATATCTTAACAAGCAAAAGAAAAAAGTCGCTATTTTGATACAATCGCTGTTATGATGCAGTCGCTATTATGACGGTCGCTGTTTTGACAGTCGCTATTCTGCCCGAATGCGGATAAAACGCATCCGTCCTTTGAGAATCGCTTCTAGAAGGCAAAGAGAACCCATTGCAGTTATTGCGGGAAGAGAAAATGCACATATAAGTTGAGTGACTAGATGAAGAAGAGTTGATCTGTCTGCAATTATCCTTCCAAAACCCACTTCCTCGTAAGCTAGCGAGCTGAAATTTTGCAGACAGACTCGTGCTGATGATAAAAATGTTGTATATGATTGCTATAGTGTCGTGGTGCGTATTATATTGAACAACCTTTCATGTCGCGCAATAAGGTTCGTATTTTATTGACAATACTTTTTATAAGCATATTCCTGCTCGGTGCGCATTATATTAAACATGTTTTACGAAACATAACTACAATTTCGTAATTTTTGGAATGTCTTGCGCTGCGTATTATAATGAACATTCTTTTAGTTATGTCTCGTACATAAAGGATTTATAGTCAAAAACTTGTTTTTTACGTTTTTTAAAATTAATACACTGACTTCGGCTTCGGCAGGATTTCACTTCATAAATCCGACTGGCCGGTATATCCCTAATTTATATATATAAATATTCTTAATGGCTCCGGCTAATCCGGAATCAAGCCATTTTAACAAATCTGATTCCGGCTCCAGCTGGATTTCACTTCATAAATCTGGCCAAATTCAGCTCCGGTCGGATTTCAAAATTTTGAATCCAGTACATCCCTAATTTTAAGTGGTAATTTTATATTTTAATACAGTTTAATAGTGAAGTGTATCTTAAATATTAAATTAAATATTTTAATTAAGTGTTAATTAAAAATATTTTCGAAAGTGTGACGTACTTGGGGGGTGGGGGGTCCACAAGATTTGTGACAGGGGGAGGGGGGTCAAAAATAGCGTGACGTACTTTATGTACGGCCAGTGGCGTAGCTAGGGGGTGCAGGGGGTACATATGTCCCCGGGCGCCACATTAGGGGGTGCCAAAATGAGTATTAAAATTAATTATTTAATTATATTTTGATGTTAACTAATGTATCCCAAATACGTTTGTAAGACTGAATTTTTGAGCTCCACAAATATCATCATTACAAACCAGTTGGCGAACATGATTTTGGCGCCCCCATTGAGCATTAAGGGGCGCCATTCTACTCATAAACAAATGATACATCCACAATGCAGGATTGCTGGTGACGTTTTATTTTTTAAACTGTGATTTGCTGGGAGTGAGACTAGGGGAGCAGTAAGAAACAAATTCTAGTAAATTACTGGCAAGGTTTTTAAAAAGAGCGAAGACGACAGAAACAGCTGAAGCCGCAAACTCCATATTTCAGAGTCAGATGACGGCAGTTATCAAGCACCTGCAAATGCAACCCAGTCTTAGAACACAAAAGCGAGAAGGTTGAATCATACCGCCAGGATTACAACATACAAGAAGATATGACTCAGACAGATAATTCTATTTATTCTGAGGAAAACACTAGAGACGTCGTTGTTGAACAGGTTCAACAAGACGATGAACTTTCTGACAGTGACGAGGACGATGAGATTGAAGAATTTACTTTGATGAAGAATTGCTAAAGATTGTGTTGTTCTTGTTCCTCCTGTCCTAAGATTTCGTGATGTTGGCTACTTAGAATTTGATCTAACGACATAGATATCGATTAAACCACATCCTCTTCCTGATGAATTGATAACTCTCGGATCTATACCCTTTCAGCATAGAGGCAGTCTTCAGTCTATCGTCACTAGCAGGGGAACGTTCGATTACTGCGTCATGGTTTAAACGCCGACTAGCAAATGGAGAGGAAGTAAATCGCTCGTGGCAATTATATTCAAAAATTAATAAAGCTGCTTACCGTTTCTGCTGTCTATTGTTTACATCATCAAGTTCAAACTCACGATCTTCATTACAGTTAACCAATGGTTGCAACAAATCGATAAAGCCAGAAAAACTACAGTATCATGAAAACAGTCTCGGCCACCGCAGAGCTTTTACTACATGGAAGTCGAAGTATAGTATAATTGATAAAACTGGAATTGATGTCCAGGTCCAAGCTCAAATCCAATTGAAAAAAATGTTGGGGCGACATTTTGAAAATAATACTTATCTCTAGTTTCACAAAATTTGGCACTGCGTGGCCATGAGGAATATCTTCATAAGGACGAGGATAAAAATGTTGGAACCCTTCTCTCTGTGATCAAACTCCTTGCTCAGTATGATCCACTGTTAGAAAAACACCCACAACATGCCCGAGAAAATCCAGGTTCAGTATCTTATTTATTACTGGAAATCGAAAATGAATTTACCCACCTACTTACATTGACTGTAAGGAATCAGCTGTTGAGTGAAATCGGAAGAAAAAAAACAAGTACTACGGTATCTTACTTGACTCAACTACCGATCTAGCACACCGGGAACTGCTTTCCCAAGTCATCAGATTTGTGGATGTGGATTTTCAAACTAAAAAAGAAACCATCAAAGAATCATTTTTAGTTTTTTACAGATACATTCCAAAGAAGCAACAAGCCTTGAGAAATATATCGTAGAGAAACTGGAATCTGATAAAATACCTGTAACCAACTGTCGGTCACAATGCTATGACAATGCTTCTGTAATGACTGGGCATATATCCGGCTTTCAACGGCGAATATGTGCCAGAAATCACTGGACATTGTTCGTCAACTGTGACAACCAAAGCTAAAACTTAGCAGGCGTAGACTCAGCTAAACAGGATCCAGTTGTTATCACATTTTCGGAACAGCTGAAAGTTTCTATTTTTTTTCTATCGTTTGGAAGATTTAAAAAGAGATGTGATGAGGGAGTCTGAAACACACTGGAGTGCACGATCAGATGCTGTTAAGCTATTTATGAAGGACTAGATGAACTAGTAGGGCTGTTGGAAAAATTATCGGAAGATGCAACCATGAGGCCTTACACCAGAAGTGATGCAGAAACTTTGCTGGCAGGTATGCTAAACTTTAACTTCCTAGTTTTGTTACATTTCTGGAACATCATACTTGGGAAAATTGACTGTGTCCAGAAAAGGTTGCAGGATCCTACTATGAATTTCAATGAAGCAGCATCTGATCTTGAATCACTGGAGCAAGAACTTGTCAAAATTCGTGATAATTTGAGCCAGGTTGCGGTAGACAATGGAAAAACAAGATGCACAACTTGGGGAATCGAGGTTGACAGAAGGATTAGACGACATCGGAGGATACCTGGAGAATTAGCAACAGATGCAGGACTTTTCACAGAATAATAAATTGCACGTGTTATGAACAGCGTAATTGATAGACTCCAAAAGGCCATATCAAAGCGGTTTTTACTTCTAAAAAACCTAAACACAAAATTTGGGTTTTTTACTAGACGTGAAACTCTTCTCGCTGAGACAAATGTCGATACACTTCGTTCAAAATTGCTTAGATTTTGGAAATTTGTATGACACTGACGTCAATGGCAACGAATTGTGCAAAAAAATCGGAGCAAAATGCTGCTCAATACCCGGACTGAATTTCTACCGGAAACTCCTTTGGCTCCTCTTTGTTTTATGGAGATGACGTATATTCGAATCTGCGCATTGCACTGCAAATACTTCTAACAATTGCTTATTGTAGCTTATTTTGTCTCATTTACGTGCTTCAATCGGACAAGATCGTCTGAGTGATCTTGCACTCCTTAGCATCGAAAGAGAAACACTTGAGAATATTAATTTTGACAACGTGATTGACGAGTTTGCAACATTCAAATCAAGGAGGATCAATTTGTTGTATACTATGTCAATTCCAGTCATAGTATATTAGTAGAGGGTTTGTTTTTTTTTCAAATAAATTGTTTACCATCGCATAGAGAATTATTAGTATGTATTCTATTTCATTAAAATGCCAGATGCTTCGAAAATGAACCATATAAACCATAAAATTTTAAAATTTTCTTGTGGACTCAATCAGCCCCGGAATCTGTCGGTCCGAGAAGGGGCGCAGACTTAGTGTCATGTCCCCGGGCGCAGATGACCCTAGCTACGCCACTGTGGACGGCCCCTTTGGTTAAACTAATGTTCATATGTTGGACACTTTTCCAATCTCGCTGCATTAATATAAATCGAAATGTTCATCTATACTTTCATGCAATTTAGTTATATCCTTAAAGTCCCTGCGTGTTGTTGAAATTTGATTGGTGGTTTTCGGAATTCGATCAGGTACAGTAATTGTGGCTTCTGGCATCCGGGCAGAATAGCGACTGTCAAAACAGCGACCGTCATAATAGCGACTTCAAAATAGCGACTGTATCAAAACAGCGACTGTCAAAACAGCGACCATCATAATAGCGACTGCATCATAACAGCGACTGTATCAAAATAGCGACTTTTCTATTTTGTTTGAGATAATGTTTGAATTTTTTTTTGAAAACTTACTGTGCCTAGCCTACAATGGAGTTTATAAAATCAAGAAAAGTAAGACATGATAAGCCATGCAGGTTTTTTCTACAGAAGGGACAATAGAACATTAAATACAATCAACTGAAGGTGTGTATAAATAAATGTTGGTGTTGTAAAGAGTGTATACACATTTTCGGGACACATTTTTTTTAAAATTCTGTAAAAAAAAATAATAACTGCTATTACTTCAGTCAAATATATTTTGCAGAAAGCTCGATAGAGATTAACAAACATAGATGCAGTCAATTAATTGAGGGGGATTGCGCTAGTAGGGGCAGATGTGACGTGTGGCTGCTTTTTTAAGCTAGAGACAGTTCGACTACAATACTTTTTGATTCCCGGATGTTTTGACCCTTTTCGTTTTTACTTCTTAAAATTGTTTTGTTTTTTCTTATTTAAAAAAATAAATAAAAATAATATAGTTAAATATTAGTATCTATTAAAAATTAAAAATGGCATGAAATAGTTAATACACGCTTTTTTTTCAACGTTTAATTTAACACTAAAAAGTATACACACTGAAAACCAATCAACATTAAGGGCGAATTCATGATTGTGTTAAATGCACCACTCCTCTGAGGTAGCAAGTCCTTCCAAGCATATCCAACTCCACCCCCACCCCAAGGCAATGTGGTCAGATAGTCCTTTATAAAGGTACCTACATTCTCTCAGCCCCAATCCCTTTATTTACCTTCTCCATAACACGGGGTCCGTGGTCATCACTTAGTCTAGCCTTCGTAACATGTCATTATGTAACCGCCGGACAGTTTCCACCACAGGACGTTTTGACAAGGGGGCTGTCAATATTGTTTAAAAAATGCTGCCCGGATAACCATGATTCAAATTTTATTTTTTACTGAGCAGTTGTTTGTATTTGAAGGAATGCGTGTATATATAGCATAAGTTAATTGTTTTAAATTTTATTTTAAACACAATTTTTAATTTCAATAAATACTTCATACAAATGTTGCTATTTTTTGGAGTTTTATTTGTTACTATGCATTTATGTAGTTTTTTCACTAGGGGTCCTTGGGTAAGTTTAGACAATGAAAAGGAGTCTATGTGTCAAAAAAGATTGGAACCACTGTGTTAGGTGAACGGTTGGACAAGAATAGCTATGTGGTGAAGTCGCTGTTATGACGGTCGCTGTTTTGATACAGTCGCTATTTTGAAGTCGCTATTATGACGGTCGCTGTTTTGATACAGTCGCTATTTTGAAGTCGCTATTATGACGGTCGCTGTTTTGACAGTCGCTATTCTGCCCGGATGCCCTAAACAAGATAGCTGTAGGTGACAGCAGGAGTTATGGAACTCAATGATTGCAACTCTTCAGAAACCAGGAAACCATCAAGATCCTAATTTTCGCAGGCTCTTAGCTTTTTTCTCCAGATTCATACTTCAATTTAGTTCATCTTTTTTTTTCTAATTGATGAAATTTATGTGTTTTAAAATCGAAACGAGGCATGATGCCTTCGCAGTTGTTCAAAGCGACTGTCCATCGACATAACAGTTTAAAAACTGTGCGAAATTTTTCTTGTGCATCTATAAATCCTTCATCTTCTCCTTCATTTGTATTTTTTTTTCTTTTTCACATTCTCTACTCTTTGAAAAATTAAATGGTTTCAAATTTGTAAGTCCGTGGCAATTTCTTTTGCAATTGTTATTGCTGTTTCAAAACCGTCATTTATGTAAGACTTAAACCATTTGCAAGTATGTTCTATGCTGTCAACCGCAGTTGCTAGATCAACTGAAATATTTTTGTAATTCTTTGCTGCTGTAATTAAATTGGAACAAAATGACGTATAAAAAACCAATGAAAACAATCAAATAGAAGTTATTAAGTTTTGTGTTTTTGTTTGGTTTTTTTTTGCAAAATGACTCTTCTTATTTCGAGCTTTTGGATCACAACTTTGCTCTTCAACTTCGAAAAGTGCATCATTATCATAGATTTCGGCTACTTAATATCGCACTGCCTTTAAACTTTCCCAACACGGTTTTCCCATCTTATTTCACAAATACAAATGTATTTCGAACATACTTGGAAAGGATTGCCTATCGCTTTGTTGAAGCAGAAAATAAAAATAATTTTGTTGAATTATATAAAAAAACGTCATTGCATCAGGACGAGTTTTTGCCATATCACATAGCAGCAATTTATAACTGACAGCTACAAGAGGGTAAAAAAAATACCCAAGGATTTTTATAGTAAAAGACAAGCTTGTACGCCTGACTTATTTCCCCTTCATGTTCGCACCGTTGTCGTATCCTTGACCGCGGATTTCAGAAACATCTAAGCAAATTTTTTTCAGTTCCAATAGTAAGATATCAAGCAGGTGTTGTATAGTACTTTCTTTTACTTTTAAAAAACGTATAAAGTGTTCATTAATTACTTCAAAATATTCCCCCTCCTGTGCTTACATAGCGAATTGTCAGTGACATCTGTTCATGATCACTTTGGTCTGGTGAGCAATCAAGTATTATTGAAAAGTATTTACTGATTTTACTCTTCCTACAATACTTTTCCTTACCTTATTTCCCGTCAACGAAATGAGCACGTTTTGAATTCGCCTTCACAAGAAGTGATCATGAATTTTATTAGTTTGTATACTTCGAATATGCTCCTACTAAACCGGATCAAATTTTGCCAGCGATTCAACGAGACCCTTAAAGTTTCCATTGTGCGCCTGATGTAGTTTATCCACTTAACGTCGAAAAGCCATGTTGTGCTCAGCAAGAAATTGAACAGTGGTCATGAGACGTTGAAATACATTATGCCAATGAGCCTTTTCAATGTTATTATTTTTTTACTTTGCTTGTCAATTGTGCATCGTGCTGAAAGTCTGTTTTCCATGGCAGCTCAAAGCATTTCAAAGTAGATAATAAAGTCCCTTTGATTTTTCATGATCATACAGTCGCACACTGGCATTTTTCCCAAGCACAAATCTCGTCATATCTCAAAGCAGACAAACTGTTGCCAAAAAATGTGCAACGGAAACAAAACATTTTATTCTTAGATTCTTAGGTGCTAAATATATAAGACTTTTCGGTTGACGTGAGGCTGTCCTTAAATCGAACTTCTCTTTAAATAGCAAGTTAAAGCCTAAAATGGTGTGTTTTTTTTAAAATTAAAATGTTCACCTGAATCCATCAAATGTTTTCTAAATGCTTAGAACAAAATACTTTTTGCAATAGGATTTAGGATGATAATAATTGATAATATTTTATTATATTAACACTTTATTTTTCTAATCGTTTTATCCTGTTACATTTTCTTGATATCGTGTATTAATTTTTTTTTAAAGTATTGCGAAATAGTAGTAAAATTGAAAAAAGTATTAAAAAATGTTTCTTCAAAGCGCGGGGCCCCGAAAAGCGCGGGGCCCAAGGCGGTTGCCTCGTTCGCCTTGCCCTAAGTCCGGCCCTGGGTTTAGCCAACACCATCATTACTTATTCATTAGAATTTGGATTAGATATGACAAAGCTTGTTGGTCAAGGATACGAAGGATGTTCTACAATGGCAGGTAAAGAAGGAGGAGTCCAAGCAAAAATTCGGAAAAATACCAAAAGCAGCATTTGTATATGGCAGTTCACATAAACTAAATCTCGTGAACGATTTAAATAATGTGAATGTTGTAAGAAAGAGAATAGGAAAAATTAAGTTAATTATAGTGTTTTTCCCAGAAAGTAATCAGCAAAGAAAACTATTTCCAAATGAAAATGATCCTTTGCTATGTGAAACTAGATGGACACATAAATATAAAAGCTTGCGGATTTTTGCTGGAAATGTGACTGAAATTGTTAAACAACTGGATTATTTTGAACAATCAGTAATGTAATCAGTTATACTTGCAGATATAATTCTTTTTTATGTTTGATAAATGTAAACTGTCTTCAATGTAATAAACTTTCAGGCAATTTAGTTCAGTTTTATTGTAACAACTTTATGACATTTTTATGACATTTTTCTAAAATTTAGCAAATGCCCCCTTGCCCCCCCTTCCCTATGCCCATGTGCACAGGCCGAGAGGTTGGGGACCACTAATCTATCAAATCAAAACCCACTAGGAATTGTAATCATAACAAAAACTTCATACTGAGTCGTATCTTTATGTTTTTTAAAACTTTATTCAGTAAAGATATGAAACAAAAAATCAAAATCACACTCAAAAAGATTAAAATTAAATAAAGATTGCCGAGAGGAAAATAGTATAGATCTAGTCTGAATAGCCTAGGCCTAGATGGAAGAGATACCAACATGACATAATGATGAATCCTGAAACTGAAACACATTGAACATGTCTTATTTTGTTGTTGATATTTTGCATTTAAAGTTTTGAGAGATCACTTTTTAAGAGTCAAATTCAAATGAAATCTGAATAATAGAAATTCGACCATCTACTAATTAAATTCTAATCTACTAAAACAGAGAGTGTAGTTTGATTCTTATAAGTAGGCTATAAGAATTCATTAATTTATTAAATACTTGCAGAATAAATGTCCTAAAATATTTAATTACTGAGACTGAGTAAAATCTTGATAATTATTAATAATAACTGAAAACATTGTTACTGTTGAATAGAAGTTTCCATGCAGCGAAACTTGAAAGAAAGTTTAGAAAGCCAAATGAAATGTGTTGACAACAAATTATTAGTACAATATGCTTCTATGAATAATTTGTTATTGGTACATAAAGCTGTAGACAATGGAGCAGATGTAAATCTTATATGGGTAAATCGGCAATTTATTAAAGTAAAGTGAAAGTACTTGAGAATAAAAAGATTAATCTATAGTTATAAATAAAGAAATTGATTATAAATCAAAAATATTAATATTAGACTATAATTATAATAAGTAATGTAATAATAAATTAAATTAATACGTGATTTAGTGAATTTAATTTGAACTACATCCAAATAAATGTTCATTGTTCATGTGTTACTTTTAACTTTTAATTAATTACTGCTTTACCAAAATTTTTACATCTTACATTCAAGATTGGGATTGTTAATATTCATGCAGCTCACATTTACTCATACCATTCATCAAGTTTGTGGATGGTCAGATAACATTAGTTCTTGATTCTACTTAATACTTTATATATTGAAGTGGTAACCAAATTGTCAACAGTTGACACTAAACCCCCGAACGGTGGTCAAGTGCCATGCACACTCTGCTGGCATACTGATGGTCACAGGTTCAAACCTCCATGAAGGCAGGGATTCGTTCCTAGGGCCAATGATGTCCCTGAGACCACCTAGTTCCAAATGGGTAACTGACACTAGTAGGGAAACAAAGGTGGCTGGGAATAGCGTTGAACCCTCATAGCTGTAGCCTGTGAATGCTGCATCATTTGCCAACAGACTGGCATGGTCTGTGGACGCAATAATCTTCTGTATAGAGGGAGTGTCTGTATAGTATAGATAAGACAAGATTAAGTCAAGGGCTGTGTAAAATTAGAGCTTTTAACCCCATGCTAATCTAAATTTTTTGGCATCCACAAATTTCTAGATACTGCTTTCAAAAGTAATTTTAATTTTACCAAAATATAATTCTGCCACTCACCCCAAAAATCCTCAGCCTTAGTTATCTCTGCACCACCCTACCTTCTTGGCTCACGAAATGTTTTTGTTTTAAAGGCCTAACTACAAGCGAGCAATCATATTAATCCTAAAACTGAGATAAAGACACTATAGTAACTTTTGAGGGTAAATGCAAACCATTCTTTGTTTAATAGGCATATTGGAAAGACTATAAATTTAAAAAAAAATTAAGATGGCTTTTGACCCTTGCATTAGATACATTAAGTGTAAGGGGACCTAATTACTTTTAAGAGCTCCCAGATAAGTAAATGATACCTTAATTATGCTTCCAAAATTAAAGAAACTATTTAAAGTAAAGTGAGGAAAGCTACTTCTATTTGTGAGAATATGCAATCTTCAACTTAAAGTTAGTTTTAACTTTTATATATATTTTTTAGACACTTCACAGTGTCATTAAAAATATCTTTTTGTAAGCTGTTCATGTATGTATTACCTCTTTAAATGCACAATTTATTAACTGCAAGATTATTAATTTTATTATTTCATTACAGCAAGGTCAAACAGCCTTGTTTTTTGCTGTTCAGCACTGCAACTTGGAAATGTTGAAACTGCTGTTACATGCAGGAGCTAAGCCATCAGTTGTTAATAAAGTTTGTATATTTAAATTTTTATTTACTTGCTTGTATTTTATTTGAGACTTTAATTAAAAGTAGGTTATAATTATAAGGATCAAAGTTTTAATTTGAAAAACAAATTTTTTGTTATCAAATGGATAAACAAGTATATAAATGTGATACGAGAAACACCAAATGCTCTGTTAACAGCGAAACCAAAATTGTTATGATTTTACGTCTATCTTTTCAATTTTAAAAAAATTAAAAATCAAGAGTTACCAGGCATAGCGGTGACAGACGTACCTTAACCCAATATATATTAGATAGATCTTAAACAGTGTTATGAGTTATTTTTAACTAGACGCCCCGCGGCGTAGCATACGCCGCAAACTTGCTCATGGAGAGTGCAAAGAAATAATAAATATGACTAACCCTCGCTAGGGTCGGCCAATCACAGTTTATGTTTAAGGGATGGTAGTATTAAATGGGAGGCGGGTAACAACAACCTCAGTGAGCATGTCTTCACGTTTACTCGCTATTTTTTATTTACTTGGTGCTGCTTTTTGTGTCTGTACTCTCACCCCTCCCCCCCCCAAACCGTTCTTTGCACTGTCTGTAATGAGCAAGTCTGTGGCATATGCTATGCAATTAAGGGGTAAAATAAAGGGCACAAACACATTTTTTTTAAAAAATCTATTCGCTGGGGCTTGAACCTAGGACCTTCCCCGCATGAGGCGGACGTATTAACCAGTACAGTACGAATCTCTCGTTTTCTGTGAAGGAACAAAGCAAGTGAAACGCAAGGACCATTGTTGGTGACCCCTCCACTACCTTCGCTTGCCAACGGTTAACTGTGTTTAGTTGACCCCAGCTAGGGTCATTCGTCATGCTTGTTTGCACATGCTTGCGTGGTGGTGTCTCGCATGGTCCCATGAAGAGAATTATATATATAGATAGATAATGCTCTCTTTGTGTAGAGATTATGTGTGTACTTTGTCAAGGCAAAGCCTTCAAGAAGCTTAATAAGAATGCACTTCAAGTTTTGCACATCTAATGTTCCTAATAAATCAGGAATGTTCTTTATCAAGACTTTTCTATGAAATTTGGTATAAATATGAGCTCAGCGCCAGTTTTAAAAGTTCTCATATTGCTTGCATATAGACCTGCTTGCTACACATTTGTATTTCAAGTTCACATATTCAATTGCTTTTAATATTCAAACTGTGGCTTGTTTAAATAAAACTTACCCCTGAACACATAACAAAATGATTAACATCATTTAAACTACAGATCTTTTTATTTATTTTTCTACAGGAAGGCTTAACGCCATTACACAAAGCTTGTGAGAAAGGAGCAGATGGCATTGCTAAATTACTGATTGATGCAGGCTCGGATGTCAATGTTAGGTCAAAGGTATGGTAAAACATTTATTTAAAATTTCATTGCAAACTAATTAAAGTGATTAATATTTTTGGTACAAGTGAAGTCATTTTCTGTCATAATTTTTAACTACAAATTGTTGATATTTCCCTTATTGTGCATTATCTGTTATGTTAAACCAAAATAAAATAATGAAGAATAAATTCCAAAAGTAAGTTATGAAATCAAAAAAATATCAATAATCATTCATGACACTTGAAGAGAAAATTTATAATAACTAATTAAAGTCTGAATGTTACCCTTTTATTGTTTGAAATATGTTACTTTAATCAGAATTTTATCCAAGCTGAGGATAAATATGTAGCTTAAGCTAAAGAATAATTTAAGCACATTTGTGTTTATAAGGATTAATACAAAATTATTACTCCAACGTCCACAACATCTATATATCAAAATTTGAAAATAAGTATCTACAAATGTATTGTAAATTTTGTGTATAAAAAGTAAAAACATCTCACTTTCTAGATCAGGCATGGCCAGATAGTGGTAATTTTAACATTTGCCTAAAGAACCACATTTCACAGGCTTCCAAACGTTTCTGTAATTCCTTTGTGACTGTCCAGGCTTCACATCCATAAAATAAAACTGGTTCGATGTAACACTGACGCATGCTTTTCCTCACTTCCATTGATATGGATTTGTTGGTCAGGAGATTCTTCATTCAAGCACTATGGGTCATTAAAACTGGTTTGGAAATCTTCCAGTAATTCTTTGTAACATATATTTCAAAATTGTACATAAGATGCAATGTGAACACAGAAGAGTCACGGTTGGGCCGCCGTTGGTCTAGATTTATTCATATTATAACAAGCTTTATGTATATGAATGCATTTTAATCTTATCTTATCTGTTTACAGACGCTCCTTCTATACAGAAGATTATTACGTCCTTTCATAAATTTATACTTATATCTTACTAGTTTGATTAATTATTTTTCAGTTTGACATTTATTCATTGCAAATTAAAGTAAATTCAAGCTGCCTCTTGAGAAGTCTCCAAATCTGCAGGCTTTTTGTCTACTCAATATTTCTCAGCAAAATGAAAATTCCATGTGCCTGCTGTCACCAATATTGGACTGAAATTTAATATATTATTTTTAAAAAATATGAAAAATGGTAAGGATGTAATAATAGACCTATTGTTCCTTAACATACAAGTTACATAAAAATCCTAAACAATATTTATTTTATTTGTATCTGTTCATCATTTTCAGTATGGAAGAACTCCTTTGCTGTATGCTGTTCCATATGGAAACTTGGCAATTGTTTTGTTGCTTCTTAAATACAAAGCACAAATAAATGCAGTTGGTAGGAGCTTCGGAGCACTCACTGAGAGAAATGTATGATTATCAATTATAATTGTACTCTAATGGCTATCATTTGTAGAGGCAAAAATAGTGAAAAGAGGGTATGTTTTTATTACATTTTTATTGTGAAGAGAGGCTAACATTTCCAATTCATATCTTGTTATGTAAATTAGCTTTATTTTTCTATCAGAATACTATCGAGCAATGGTGTACTCCACTTGGTCAAGCATCTAAGAAGGGACAGTCTGATCTCATACTAGCACTGGTAGAAGCAGGAGCACGATTAACAGATGTATTGGTTAGTTGAAATGGGCAGCTTGATACAACTACAGAATCATCCTAAGAAAACCGGTACCAATACCAAAACTGGAAATAGAAAATTTTAAAACTAAAATATGCATTATTTGGTGTACCATTTTCACTTCAAGCTTAAGGCTTCATTTTAATTTTACATTTTAGCATGAACTTGTAAACTGATCTAAAACTTAGTAATTAGTGACTATGCACTTAAATTGTGCAAACGTGTGTAGCTATGGGATGGAGGGTTAGCTATTACTATTATCTTAATATTTTTATTTCTGATTTTAAACTTACTTATTTAGAATAAGTTATTATCGCAGGAAAAGTTTGGTTGAAAAAATCCTTTCTTTCTTTGTGCTTGTTATTGAATTTTTTTTCCTTCAGTTTTTGTGTGTGGTGGAAATGGTTGCTAAAATGTTATATAATTATTACCATTGTAAAATGTTACAGAAGTATTGGCTGGGGTTGGGTAAAATATGTAATTTAATAATATGATTTAAAAACATTGCCTGTTTCAGATCTTGATTAATGTTTCAACAAAGGAAAGGAAGAGTTTCACAGCTTTTGATGTGAGCTTGACACATTCAGATCTTAACGTGCTGACGTACTTGATAAAGAATGGTGCAGCTGTCAAACCTGTATGCTATACTGGTAGACATTTTGTGTGGTCTGAGGTAATTTATTTACTACTTATGCTAAATATTTTAACATGGTATGGGGTTTAATTATCATATCTTGTATTTCAAATAATAATAATTTATTAATTATCCTGTATCTTTAAAAAATAGTTTAAATCAGGGGCATCCAAACTTTTTGCATGGCGGGCCATATTCGTTGAAGTAAAGATATTTTTATTAAAATAATTTAAAAAAATGACATAGGTTGAGAAGTTTTTATTGCAAAATTTTAATGTGAATGTGAAACTGAGGTCTTGAATACAGTAAATAGGTGAGGTCAGGTTCAATGCCCCGGGTTTTGGTACGCAAGATATCACGCAGATGAGAGTAACTTATTCTCGTCCTCACACGGTTCTTGTTAAAATTTATAACTGAAAATGTCTGCACACATAAGTATGTCCGGCAAAATAAGCTACGCATTGTTTTAGCAAATCTTCGAATTTCTTGGAATCTCTCTTTATCCAGCTGACGGTAAAAGACAATGAGAGAAAGCTGTTGTTGTCTGCTGCGAAATTCAGCATCACTTTGCAACTCAATGAGTTCTAGCTGTAGATTGCCTGGGCATTATCATGGTCAACTGAGAAAGGTGTAGAAAAAAACATGATTTTCTTTTCAATAGTTTCTAAGTCCTGAAAATGTCTTTGAAATTCATCGTCCAGGGATGTGATATCTGCAACATACCTCTGCATTTGCTCATTGAAGCTTATTTATGGAAAATTTGTCATGATTCCCTCTAGTTAGAGGAAATTTGTGGTATTAGGCTGCATATGAGACAGTTGCCTTTGAAAAAGTTGCAGCTTGTTCCCAAATGCCTTGATATATGAATATAATCGGCTTACCATTGCATTGTGCCCTTAAAGATTTGTGTTAAGAACGTTTAGATGTCTTGTCATATCTAAAAATGCAAAATCTGCCAGCCAAGCAGTATCAGATAGTTCTGGAATTGGTTGTTCCTTAGCTTCAATAAATTCCTCCATTTCTTATTTAAGTGCGTAGAAGCACTGAAGTGCTGTCCCCTGACTGAGCCATCTTACATTATTGTGATAGACATCTCCGTATTGTCCTAGGATGTCAAGAAGAAAATGCTAAAACTGGCGGTTAAACAGGGCTTTTGGGCGAATAGACTTTATAGCGTTTATCACTGGCTTAATGACATGAACACATCTAACATTTTTGACACGAATAACTTGTTGGTGAATGATACAGTGAAGTTTAAAATCTTTACCAGCCTCTTCGTTGATTTTGTTTTTGTTACAGACAAGTGTTTTTAGTCCACTAAGCTCACCAATCATGGCAGGAGCACCATTAGTAATAATTCCAGATATTTTTTCCATGATAGTTAAATGTCATTGACAGAACAAACAGAAACAAATAAATCTTTTCCAATTGATTGGTCTTTAAGACTCTGAAGGTCAAGTAATTCTTCTCTCACACACGTCATCATTAACTCCTCTTTTTAAAAAAAAGAAGTTGGGCAGTGTCAGATGCATCAGTGCTTTCATCACAGGCTATCGAAGAAAAGTCAATGTATTTTTTCTGCTTTTGCCTCTATTTGTCTCTCAATGTCATATGATATTTCTTCAATTCTGCGAGCCACGGTATTGCGTGACAGGCAAACTCCCTAAACTCCCGCTTTTTCTCGGGACATATATTTTCAACAATTTTCATCACTTAACAGCGCATAACTGAATCGGGTTTTTAAAAATCCATTTCCACGTTGTAAAAAAATAAAACGTCATCGATTTTCCATCATTTGACGTACTCAAAACATTACACAATTTCGACTTCCTTATAAATATAATGTCAGTACAGAATCATAATTAATTATAAATTATTTAAGATGAGGCCGCGGGCAAGTCAAAATTGCATCGCGGGTCGGACTTTGGACACTCTGATTTAAATGTACCCCAATTTAATTTTCAAAATATATTTTGTATCAAAAAAATTCACATGGCTATATAATATTTAACTTGTACGTGGTAGAATATTAATATTTAACAATATTGTGACTAGCACTGAATATTAATTTAAATAAAATATGTAGAGCAATGCTTAAAAAACCTGAAGAAACAGTTAAGAAGAATACTTGTACAGGGGGTCCCCGAGATACGACGGTGATCAGTTCAAGAAGCGTCGAATTTCAGTGTATATATATACATACTGTAAATTACTGTACATGTAGTGCTATTAAAAATGTTATTGTTAATGACATAAAAAAGTATTTTAAAACAAGAAAACAATTTCTTACACCATAAAAAAAAGTCTTTTAAAAGGGATAAAACAGGAGAGAGAAAGAGAGACGGTGTAAACAACCGAAATGGCGTTTTTACTGACCCGAAACATAAAAAAATAATTTAAAAATATACTGTACGTACAGTGCTATAAAAAATGTAACAGTTAATGCCATAAACAAACAAAAAAACGTAAAAAACCAAGTTTTTGACTATAAATCCTTTGTGTACGAGACATAACTAAAAGAATGTTCATTATAATAGGCAGCGCACGAAAATCCAAAATTTTAGTTATGTCTCGTAAAACATGTTTAATATAATCCGCACCGATCGGGAATATATTTTTTAAAATTATCGTCCATATAATATGCACCGAATCGCGCCACAGGAAAGTATTAAAAAGGCTGTTCAATATAATACGCACCGCAACACTCTCTAAAAAAAATAAAATGATTCATAGATATAAATTAAATAATCTAAAAATTCACTAATTTAATTACAGTACATACGATCGATCTGAAATTTTGATATATCATTTTTATCATCAGCACAAAACTGCCTGCAAAATTTCAGCTCTCTAGCTTACGAGGAAGTGGGTTAAAAATCTATCCAAAGTTTTTTCGACAAGGGCTCAAACAAACAGACACCACAAGTTATATAAAGGATTTAAAAAGTGTTTAAAAAGAGAAAACAAAGCCTTACAACAAGGAAAAAGTTTTTTTTTAAAAACCATAACAAAGATGGAATGACATGTATTATTATTTTTTTATATTTTCATGGGGGCTCGTTCGTAACCACAAAACAGCGTAAGTCGGGACAGTCGTAACCCGAGGACTCCCTGTAACATTTCCAGAGGAAATAAGGCATCTATTCCTGAAGTTACATTACAAAGCAGTTGGATGGCCTAAGGCAGTGATTGCGAACCTATGCCACGCGTGCCACAGACGGCACGCAGAGCCTCATCAGCCGGACTCAACAATAATATTTCCTTAATCAAACCACTTTGCTGGCACTTCATGTTGGCACTTTGCTATATAAAAGTGGGTTTTAATTGAATTTTGGTCATGTGGACCCAAAAAGGTTTGTCATTACTGGCCCAAGGCCTTAAACTACTCTATTAGTAACCACCATTAGTAAACATTCTACTATTATTTTTCAGGTCTCATGCTCTGTGATGAAAGCTCTCCAAGAATTTCATCTTTCAGAAAACTTTGTTTGTAAAATACTTTTGTTGTTAGCCCAGACAGGTTTCTCCATTCAAAAAGACAATTATTGTAAAGATATTGTAGATTCTTATAGTTATAGGCATAAATCAGATCTTAAAAAAGATGGTAAAGATTTATTGTTAGATATATTTCATGAATTTTCAGTTGGTAATTTTTCAATGTTATTTGCAATGACCAATTATACAGAATTTGACAGAACCAAAACAGTGCAGCAGTTACAAGAAAATTCCTTCAATATAAATTCTCTCTTGGCCAAGTGCAGGATTCGCATAAGGAATCGTTTAAGTCTTGTCAACCATAGAAGAGCCCTGGGTCCATTGATAGAGAAATTACCATTACCAATTCAACTCCTGAAATACCTTATGCTTGATTATTAATTTGTGATAAATACTTATTTTTCATTGTTATGTTAAAGTTAATAGCAACAAATACGATTCAAGGTTGAGTCTATACCAGCTCAGGAATTTGACAATGCAATATAAGGCCAATTTTAGAGCCATAATATTGTGGATGGTTACATTAGCTCAGTTTTAATTGGTGAAATCCTATGCTCCACCATTGTTGGTGTCAGTAACTACTTTCAAAACAGTTGAAATTGTGGAATGTTAGCTTTCAATCTCTAACTCTAATTAAAAGTGTTTTTTAAAATAAATTAAATAATTGTAACTTGATATGTGTTTCGTTTTTTTGCATTCATCATGTTTAATTAATAACTCTACAAGTTGTACGATTTTATAATGGCAAATGGTACGTATTGATAAATTAAATTTAGTATGGGAGATAGAAATAACCCACTGGCTTAAGGTAAAAATTGTTGATTGCCAAGAAAACAGAGAATGACTCAAATACATTAAAATTAAAAGCGGAAGCACACGATTGAAATCTAGCCAGATACAAAAATAATTTTTCTATTCTGACACAGCTTTTATTATGTGTGTTAAATTCCTGAAACAATACAGACCTACCACTAGGTATTACAAGTTAACAACCTAAATCATATTTAATTCTTAGATCCTTTCATTTATCATTACCTGAAGATGTAAGAAATTATAAACATTATTGTAATTTGTATGGGTAAAATAATCATTTTTAATGTGTAACTGTAATGGGACATAGTATTTTTTAAAAATATGAATCATTATTTATTATTGTGTAAATTTACATGTCAACAGTAAATAATAGAAATGGCATAGGAAGTTTTTTTATCTTGTATAATTTTATGCTAAATTAATGTGAAAGTTTATGTCACCCAGTGACAAAATAATTATTTTACTATTGGGCCTGCCTGTCAGCCGTGAAAAAATATTATTTATGTAAAGTCATAACTGCCATTAGAGCTAGAGAATCCTATGGTGTGTATTTTTGACAGCTCATATGCATAAGGGTGTCCATAAGAACAAGAATGATCTCAGAGGATACAATTTTTAACTCTCTTCACTTATTTAAAATTAATTAAATGGAAACTTTGTCACTGTATATACACCATCACTATATGAAAATTTAACACATGCTTTTGTAACAATTATTTTATAGAATTGTATTCCTCCTGCAAGATCACACAAAAGGGACCATTTATCTTATCTGTTACAGGCGTTCCTTCTATATATGATTATTGCGTCCTACGCATTAGATAACCTTTTTCCATTTGTTTGTCCATCCCAGGAAACATGAAAATAAAAATTCCCAAATGGTTCTGTGGTTTCAAATTTTAAAAAACATTTTTTAAACCTGATTTTTATCTCATTTCTGATATATTTATTGTAACATGAAAATGTGGAATGCTCATGACAAATTTTTAACATTTTAAGACCTTTTAAAAAATCGCCTTCAATTTCAATGTTTACTTAATGATGCATCACAATGAATTCATTCAATGATCATCACGAAGTGGGCAAAATTATCTTTCAAAATGTGTTGCAGCAGGAGATTGTATTTTTTTTTATTAGACCTGAGCTTTTATTTTAAGTCTTAATAAAATTTCAAATGCCTGGTGTAGCAAGACACAGTATTTATATTTTCATAAAAGAACAAATACTATGTGCATCAGATGGCTTTTCCCCTATATATTGAGGGTTTTCATAGCCTTATAGTTTCATCTATTAATGGAAGGTTTATCAGGTTTACTCATCATAGAAATCAATTATTCTCTGTCCATCCCACAGTTCGAGAAATTAACTTTAGCCAACTGTTCAAATACCTCCAGTTTAGATAATAAATTCATTTGTACGCAAGTATGTAAATTTAGATAAATATTTCCATCAGAATATGTCAATAGTAGTAGTAGTAGGTGTTAAATTTTTGTTTATTTATAACACTTGGATGCATGTTAAGTGGGTGATTCTACATTTAAGTTTAAGATGAAGATAATATGACTGTCAAAAGATTCAGAAAGTATCTAAACATTAATATTTATATTGTTTAAGGTTTCCTAAATTAAATTTTGATTCAGCAAATTAAAAAAAAACCAAAACAAGAAAATTTAATGTCAATTTTTTTCTAAATTTATTAATGAGAAGTAGCTCAGTGTTTTTTAGTTGCCTCCTGTGCCTTGAGTACTCTTGCCACAATCTTCTGTTCCTCAATTAAGAAAGCACGAATAATCCTAAAAGAAAAATTAAACAACAGATAATTAGTTGTAATCTAAACATTGGTTTATGAATTTAATTTTTAAAATAAACTTACAAATAGTGTTTCATTATTTAACATTGTTATACATAATGCTAAGTAATAAGTTTTAATCATCTAAGACTCAAATTAGAGTGAACCCTAACAAATGCTTATGTCAACTGCATAAAATTAGCCTTACCTTCTTAAAATCTAAAATACTGAATTGCAATTAGCATATAAATAAAGCTTAATGTATTCAAAAAGTATTCATTAAAAAAAAATTGTTTAAATAAATCTGTTTACTAAAAGTAGAAGGGATATTTAACTGTACAAACACTAAGAGCCATCTTATAAAACTAATTTTAAATGCCACTTTAAAAAAATCACCAAGTTAGTCAATATACATAATAATATACAACTATTACAACACTGATATGCTGATCAGATAACACTAAAAAAAAAGGAATCTTCCACCATTTTCGCTATCCTTGACAATTCATTTCCAGCTCAAATTATGTATTAATAGTATTATTAAGAAATGGTAAATATTAAAAGGAAAACATACAGAACACACAAGATCAGTACTGGTTAGGGCATTGTAAAAAGCCAGGTCTAGTTTTTTTTTAAAGCTATGACATTTTTAACAGCAGCTAATAAAAAAAGATAGCAAATACAACCAACCATCACCACAGGAACTATTGCATCAACTAATAATGACCTGTAGCAGAAATTAGATTATTGTAGACATATCTGTATTGAACTTTTACATATGCAAGATGTGAAAAGGTATTTAATTTCAAGGGAGAGAAATAGCTGTTGGAAGGAGTAGGATCAGACCAAAAGTCAAAACTACCTCTCTCTGACTGCTTTGTGGCACCTGGAACCTCCATAAGCACGGGTCACTGTTTTCTGTCTCTTGCTCATAGCAGCCAATTTGTGTGGTCTTACAGCTTTGACCTTAAAATAGAGAATTAGTCTTAGATTTGTCCATACAAAACAACTAAATAATTAACAATACAATAGAGTACAGAGCTCATGTTATATGAAACTCAAAAAACAATTGCCCCATTGGCTACTTTTCTAAACTGAAGCATTATTTTAACACATTTATCTACATGTCAGACGACCAGACAAATATCTTGGGTGGGGGCTATGTGTCTGAGAAGGGGGTATCGGGTATCACATTACCACTTTGCCTGAATACCAAAATAAAATAAAAGCCATATATATTCTTCAGATTTAAATTGCTCAGTCGACAATTTGCTGATTAGGTTGAGTTCAAAGACATCTCAAGTCCCAAGCCCAAGCCCCTAACCAAAATCAAGCTTTTGTCTTTAAAAATTCAAAAATTGACCCTTTTCTTAAAATACAGATTTTGACTAATTTAAGATCAACTTAGTAAAGATTTTATCTTTATTTTTAAATATTTGACATGTATTTACTATTTACTGCATTCAAACTTGTTAAAAGCAGGACATAGGCAATACACTTGTAAGTAAAATAGAAATATCCTTTAACACAGAAGACAAACTTTTGATAGCAAAAGTTACATATTACAAACAAAAAAGATTACCCTTGATACATACAATCTATTCAAGCAGTACCAGTTTAAATGAGTTAATTCTTAGGTACAAAACAGCACTAATTTATTGGTTATTTTAATTATTGAGTTTTCAAACTTTAATGTGAAAGCAGTAAAATTTGACATTTCTATGTAATAAACCCAAAAATCCAGCTATTTCTAAATAGATAGCATATAACTGAATACATTTAAAAAAGAAATGAAGCAAGGCTTGAATTAAATGATTAAATGACCACAGCAGACCCCACTTTCCCCACCTTCTACTTGTCTGATCCCCGAAAAGATGGCCCCAATAAAAATGACCAGTTGCGGTTGGGTTTATATTTATATTTTTTTATATAATCATAATAGTCACTTGATTGGAAAAAGGTGAAAACAATATAGATAAAAGTTACATAGAGATATTTAGTTTTCTACGTTATCTGGAATAGGGGAAACAATGTGATTAAAACCTGCTATTAAGAGGCACTGGTTAAGCTTTTTTGTAATTGAGTAAAATTTTATCATGTTACTAGTTAATAAAATGTCAGCCCTAATTGACAAGGCATCTAAGAGTGGTTTCAAAATTGAGATGCAATATTCTATCACTATCACACTGAAATTAACAAATGAACTAAACTAGTGTAAAACTTAAGCACTCTACAAAAAAACTTACAAAGGGGAAAAAAACATTTATTTATAGTAAGGTTGTTAACACTGCTCGTTGTTGAGGACCAGTTAACCGTTCAAAAAAGACCAGTTAACAGTCAGTCCATATTTTTACTATGTTTTGTGAAGCAACAAGAGAATGGATCAAATTGTCATCTGATTTGACATCAAAGCGCCTGTGATGTACCGACACTAGGGTTCAGTGTCGCCGTCAAAACAGTGAATTCAACAACAAAAATTTGCTCGAACAACGAAGTAAACTGTAATGATATTCAATTTTTTATGTAATAAAAGTCTCAAAACGGAATATTATCAAATTTTGTCAAGTCTGTTTTTGTAGACAGGTTAAGCGTGAAAAAAGCCTGTTATACTGTCCGGTCTGTATTTTTCCTTAACTTTTTTAGAACCAACAAGAGACTACATCAAATTTTTGCCTCGCGACGTCCAGTGTACCGACATCACCTCCCGCTTGCTTTCAGTCCTCATGCGCTGTGCTTCTTTTCCAAAGAACACTAATTTTTCTTTCTTTTTCTTTTTGAAATATATGAATGTGGTAATTATAAGTCTAATGTCTTTGACGTGAAGGTACTTAGCTGGAAACTTAATATAAAAACGAAATCGAATTTGACCTCTAATAATAGTAACACTCACGGCATTGACCGTTATTAACAATTTGACATTAGCGCCACGCTGTATTACTTCTGTTACTATGCTTCTGCAACTAAGCAAATATATTAAAAATCGTTCAATAGCTGAACTCAACTAACAGTGATGACGTGTCTGTTTATATTATACATAGACCGGAATATTAAGAAAACGCTTTGATGTCACGGTCACTTGCGTATTGGCTCTGGTATTCTGCAGTAACACAACAAAAAAATTAACTCGGGGTATTCAGCTAATACCAACTAAATGAAGTTACGGCTACGGTTAACCGGTCCTGATCTGAGGTTAACCGTTAACAACCTTAATTTATAGTTAAGCCTACATTTTATCAACTCACCCCTCTTAATTTCGTCTTGTAATCTCCACATATTGGGGTTTTGGCTAATTTTTTCTGGTACAGGTAAACAAGTTTTCCACCAGGTGTTTTAGATCTAGGACAAAGGAAAATATATAATAAACATTCACACCCCAGGTTGACATAAATCATAAACTGCTATCTCAATTGACATTTATGAAATCATTAAAAAACCACACAACTAGCAAAACCATAAACTTTGACCTGCGTACACCAAGATAAAAATTAATTTGCCTCATGATAATGATATAACACCCTGACTGTCCAAAAAATGCAAACCTATTCATTTGTCTTTGAATTTTAAAATCTCTGCCTCCATCTCCATAGTCGTAACTAGTGGATGCTTAAACTTAAACATTTAAAGCTGCACTACATGTTAAACAGTATAAATGACTATATATATATATATTGATAATTGGAGTACACTAATCACACAAGTCATAGTTACTCATAGTAATTGTAATCGTGTGGTATACAGAATACGATGAAAAGCTGAACTGATGACCGATGGTTTAGCATTCGATTCCTAACACAAGACAACTTACAAAATAACACCTCTTTCTGTGTGCTAATTTTTCATTATTCAACTCTGTTTCACAATTAATATTTTTTGTATACACCTGCCAAACCTCATAGTTGTTAGTTTTGCTAAGTATTTACCATCACAGTAGACTCAGTAGTCCACTTAGTCGTACAAAGGCCACTGCTAGGTTCACAAGGGTTACATACTACTCAGATACTTCCGGCTAACTTAATGACAACATTTTAAAAACAGTAATAACCTAATCAAATAAACAGTACAGCGTATGCTATTTGAATTAACACTTCACTAACTACTAAGTACTAAGAGTGCCAGTTCAGTGCTATTTACTAGCAGCTACACTGCTTAAGTGATGAGTGACTTGAAATAAGTGATAAGCTTATCTGCCTATCGGTTATTTAATGATTACTTACACCTTTCTGCGGTTGGAATTTGTGTTGTAGGACAGGCGGCGCCTGAAAGTAAGACGCTGAACCATCTGAAATTATACCGAGAAATTTCTTAAGAAACTCCATTGCAAGTTTTTAAGAGTGATATAAACACTGTTCCATTAAAAAAATATTTATTTTCATTAACAAGGACAACTTAAATAAATAACGTCTTGTTTTCTAAATAAAAACCATACGAAAATATTTTTTCAACAATTGTGTCAATCAAAGCTAAATATCATTAAAGATTAGATCGATTTCAAATGGTAAAATATTAAATTGTACCTTTACTCTTTTGCTATTATTTTAAAAAGGAAGCGGAAATAGTATTGTTTGGAGCTCAACAAATTGATGGAGTGGATGTCATTTTAAGCACCATTATTTAAAAAATAAAATACCTTGTTGATACCACTTAAAAACATTTTAAAAATTCAATTTTCAAAACGTTTTATTTTATTTAATATTCCTTACTTTTTTACATTAATAACTTTATCACTAGTGATTAAATTAAAGATTTTTTTTTAAAGTGTGTCGTCGATCTTTAGGACTAAAGTCATTATTAGTTCTATTCATGCCAATGCTACCAGACCTTGGGAAATATGCAATAATCTTGGGGAATAATTTTAAGGGCTAAGGGAAATTCTAGTTAAAAAGTGAAGTGGAAATACTGAAAATATCATTTTAGCAATTATTTGAAGAAATATTATTTATTTTAAAATATATTTAAAAAACCTTTTATAAACCACGATATAAACTGGCATAAAAAGCTGGAAATAATTTTTCAGTGTCAATCTGAGATTTTGGAAATGGGTGTGACTGAAATTTATCAACAACCCGCTCAGTGTGTGTAAGCAAATTAACTATCCTATAGCCATAGCGTGGTGCATCAGTCCATAAACTCGCCCCAGTCCTGCGGGATGAATATTCCGTTAAGATAAAGATCTTGTCTGTCCAGTCTGCACACTCTACTGGTGGCGAATTTAATGGGTGAGGGGGTACGGGCCGAAGTGGATGACGCATCCAAGAGGGTGACACCAAATAAAAGGAAAAATAAAACAAACCCGTAAAAACAAAGTTTTTGACTATAAATCCCTTATATATGAGACATAACTAAAAGTATTGATAATGTTCAAACGCGACAAACATTTACAGACTGAATGTGTCTTAACGCCCCTTTGCTTTATAACCCGGGGGGGGGGCATGGGCGTAGGAAAGGTGGGGCAAGGGGGGTATTTGCCCCCCACCCTACATTTGAGAAAAAATGTCATAAAGTTGTTACACTAAAACTGAACTAAATTTCCTGAAATTTTATTACATGGAAGACAGTTTACATTTATCAAATATAAAAAAGAATTATATCTGCAAGTATAACTGATTACATTACTGACTGTTCTAAATATTCCAGTTGTTTAACAATTTCTGTAACATTTTGAGCAAAATTCCGCAATCTTTTATATTTATGTGACCATCTAGTTTCACTTTGCAAAGGAACATTTGGAATTAGGTTTCTTTGCTGATTACGTTCTCGGAAAAACACTATAATTGACTTAATTGTTCCTATTGTGTTTCGTACAACATTCACATTATTTAAATTGTACACAACAAGATTTAGTTTATGTGAACTGCAATGTAAAAATGCTGCTTTTGGGTATTTTTTTCGAATTATTGCTCGGACCTTCTTTACCTGCCATTGTAGAACATCCGTAGTATCCTTGACCAACAAGCTTTGTCATATTTAATCAAAATTCTAATGAATTAGTAATCATGGTGTTGGATAAACCTTCAGCTGTTCTATTGACAATTGTAATATATCCCAGGAATTCTTCTGTGATCATCATTTTCCCATTTTGTTCTTTGACAAATCTAACACCAAGTGACATCTGCTCAATGCCTCCTGAAATGTCAGTTGTCTCGTCGGCAAGTATAGAAAATGCAACTGAATTATTTGCTTCACGAACAATGTCTTCACCCAAGAGGGACCCACAAATTTCGATTTTAGTGTTTTGCGTAGTTGCCGAGATACACTCAGCGGTTACCCGTCAAAACGGCCCCAGACAAAACGGCCCAGGTCAAAACTTCCCCAGACAAATTGTTAACATTTTTTAACCCCCAAAAAATATAATTTTTTTGCATTTTAAGCTTTCGTCAAATTTTTCACCCGTAAAAAAAGTGGTACAATTGTAAAATTATTTCTTGTGATGTTATAAATTGTTTCTTGTCAACAAACAACCGTTATTGGTAACAATTTCGCGTAAACGCTATTAAATTCACTTTTGTGGTGTTTTTATTATTGTTTATTGTTAGCTAAACCTGACACTGAATAGGTGAATAAAAATACGAATAATTTTGATTGTAAATTTTACTATTAGTCCAGGGCCGTTTTGTCGGCGCCGTTATGTCGGAGCCCAATTGTCGGGGCCGTTTTGTCCGGGGCGTTTTGTCGATGAACCATACTCAGCACTACAAGAACCAATTGACAAACGATTACCAAGAACTTCATCTCCAGATTCAACACGAAGCTCTATCAATTCATACAAATTACCATAATTTGATTCTGTTCCACGAAGTGCTAAAAAATGCATGCAGCAAAACAGGATTGTAGAAATGATGGGACCCAGTTTGTTACGATTTTCTTGAATTTGTCTTCTAAATGATGAGTCCATGAATCCAGCTGCTCATCTATAGAAACTGCTTTGGCTTCCAATAGAGCAAATAAAATTGCTTGCATCTTCATGAGAGCCTTTGTGCCATAATGTGCTTTGCAGGTTGCTACGTGCATCTTCGTTGAAATCTTTATATTTTGTACATGGTTTGATGACAAGTACCCACTGAACTCATAGAATTACTTTTTGCAGAAACAACAAGCAATATTTGCAAAAGGCACCTATTAACATTTGCGAGTATACAAGCCGCGGTGAATAGTCTGATAACAATGCATATCTAAAAACTAAATACTCTGTTTCCCTCACTGTAAGCTCTAAAATCATAATTTTTATCAAGGGTCCAACAATCACGAATCAGCTGCAATTTCAACTTATTTGAAAGGTCGTATGTCCAGACATACCTTCCAATATCCAATTTAGGAAATGAATAAGTGTCAGCGACAATCATATTAGGAAAGTTGCTTCAGTTGTGTCTGGCTGTTGAACGTGTACTGTTGTCATCAATGCCAATGATAAGTCAGATGCTGCAGACGCCCCAAAATCTTCTAATAACGGCATTTCGCAATCCCGCGATTGGTCTACTTTTCGAATTTTTTTAGCCTTTAAAAAAATTTCTGATATCCATCCTTGGTAATCCTGCAGTTTCTACACGTATATTATTCCACACCAAAATTCAATTTTCTCGTGAGAACTTATGTTTTTAATTTATTAATTGCATTAATAAATGTTGTATTTTAGCTATTACAGCAATAATTTTAAAGTCTTATTAATTTCTAAGGCTTTTTTCGACCCTTCTGTTATACTGAACTTGAATTTAATTGAAAATTGTACCTGTATGGCATTGTCAGTTAAAATAAAAAAGTGGGGTTTTTTTTCCCCTCCCTGGAAAAATTCCTAGCGACGCCCATGTGGGGTGTGGGAGAGGGGAAGGGCTGGTCACCGAGCTCAGCGTGACACGTAAATTGTAAACAAAAGCACGACGGTACACCTGGTTAAAACACGAGATGTGTTCACCGATGGCTGAGTGACCCGTAAAATGTAAACAATAGCGACTTCTACATATAGTTTTATATAGATAAACTAAAAATGCATTAATTTAATTACGGTACGTTTGATCGATCTGAAATTTTGATACGATTCATTGTTAGGTGACACGGTCCGTGTGCCAAATTTCAGCTCGATGGCTTCACGGGAAGTGGGTCATTTTTTACTTCTGTTTTTCCGCCTGCCCGCCCAAGACAGAGACGGCGGTGAAGTTAATATAAGTGATTTAAGAATGAACATTCACAGAGCACACCCACTTGTCGTATCAATACAGACGCTCCTTCCATACAGAAGATTATTGCGTCCTCCGTTCTGTTAAAAATATATTGGCAAGTGACCAAGCGTTCACGGGCCACGGCTATTCCCAACCGCCTATGCCTATGTTTCACTAACTAGTGTCGAGGTATCCAATCGGAGCTGGGTGGACTCAGGGACAGCCTGCACCCCGGGAACAGATTCCAGCCTTCACGAAGATTCGAACTCATGACTTGATCAAGGATGACTAATTTCATTAGTAGATAAACGATCAAAATTAAATTGGTTCATTGTTGTAACCAATAAAATGCGTACTTTGTTAAAAGTTACTGGTTTATACCTACAAAATGAGATGAGCCATGTAGGTCAGAAAAATAAAAAAATTGACCAAAAGTTAACACCTATTGCAGTGTTCGGTAATTTCTTAGTGACGTGAAGCTATATTAATCTAAATTCTGAGAAAAAACAACATTCATTTAATACATAATACGATTTAGTAGGGCTATTTAAGTAATGAATTGCTTAAAACATAACACCTTACTGAATACCCATTAATAGCGTTAAGAACATAATATTCTATGCACTAGTCCAATACAAGAGCAGATGCAAAATGTAACAGACCTACACCAGGTAGCATAACAATGCATGGGTCTAAAAGATTTTTTCTACAGGGGTATAAAAATTTCAGTCGTACATATTTTATTCACTAGCCAGTGAGAAATTTTACAGTTTTGATGTCCATTGATTGTGGTTTGTTACAGACACAAAATCCCAATATTTTTAAATCCTTTATATTAACTCGTTGTGTCTGCGGCCGACCGACCGACCGACCTTGCTTGCTTGCTTGCTTGTCGCCAAAACTTTTGATCGATTGTTAACCCACTTGCTCGCAAGATAGCGAGCTGAAATTTTGCAGGCAGTTTTGTACCGATGATAAAAACAATGTTTCAAAATTTCAGATCGATCGCACGTACCGTAATTAAATTATTGATTTTTTAGATTATTTTATTTATTCCTATGTATCATGCTATTTTTTGAGATAGAGCGTCGCGGTGCGTATTATATTGAACAACCTTTCTGTCGCGCAATAAGGTGCGTATTTTATTGACAGCTCTTTTTATAAACATATTCCTGATCGGTGCGCATTATATTAAACATGTTTTACGACACAACTGCAATTTTGTATTTCTGGATGGTCTGGCGCTGCGTATTATAATGAACATTCTTTTAAATTCTTCTCGTACATAAAGGATTTATAGTCAAAAACTTGGTTTTTTACGGGTTTTTCTTATTACTAGGCGTGTATGCTGGGTCAAGGTTCACAGTGATAATCATTTGAATTGAAAACATTAGCAAATAAGTGGGGCTGGGGGCTGGGGGGATTTAAACTGCATTAGCAGCAGGACAAATACCACAAAACAACAATGGATTCAGACGTCATTCTTGTGGTGGATAGGAGGTCACAAAAAAAAAGTAGATGAAATGGTTCACAGGTTCCTGATTATCTCATTGCTTCTAGCTAAGCAAAATCTGGCACCCTGGGGCACAAAAGATGCATCTCTAATAAATAAAGGATCTTTCCTTGAGATGGTCAAATGATGCCTAAATACATGTAAGACCAAGTGACAAAAGAGCACATAATGAGACTAACATGAGTACATCCACAGAAGAGCATCTAACTGCACATTGCCCTTTACCAGATACCCAAAATAGATTTACCGACGTCGTGGCTAATCATATGAAGATGATAATTAACTTGGATAGAAATTATTATAAAGGCTGAGAGGTATTTTGAGTTGTTGTTATTTTAGATGACACAACCTAAAATGGTAGGATGCATAATTTGTTAATCTGATTTAAGTTATGCGATTTTCGGAAAGGAAAAATGGAAAACTTCAGTGAGAGAAGTGTTTCGTTGATTGATTTTTTTTATGGGGGAAAAAGCGGATGATCTCAGTTCTGACATTCTTAAAAATTAAAAAGTGACAGACGAGCCATTATAATTTTGTCCAGAGGCGTAACTAGGTTTTTGGCGCCCTTGGCAAATTTATTTTCGGCGCCCTTGATAAATTGACAAGTTTCAGCTTTGCGATTTTTTAATTTGTTAGAAAAAATAATTGAATTTCTCTTATTTTATTTATGATTTATGATAATTATTACGTAGTCTGACAGTGACAGCCATACAACGTGAATATAAAAAATGCATAAGACAGGAACAATTCTAATTTGCAGTTTATTATTTACTAAATAATAACAAATAAATTGGTGGATAAAACGGGATATTGTAGCGTTAATAAAGAATACAGCAAAACTTGAATTAACAAGTAGATCTATTATAAATAAAAACATTAGTGTCAAAGTGTCATACTCATTATCTCATACATAACGATAGAAACTCACAATTAAAAGTAAATTTAAATAACACTCCACCGACTACAGCTCAGCACTTCCGTTAGCTGGCGTATTGACGTGTTGTTAATACAGTCGGACTTTTCTAAGTCCAACTCAAGGGGAAAAAAATTCCACTTATGGAGTTTTCTAGTTAGGGAAACTGGCGTAATAGGCGCAGATTAATCAAGGACAATGTTGATATTGAGAGGGGGGGAGAGAAACAGCCATAGCGGCATAGAAGGCTTGACAGGATCACAGGAAAGAGGGGCGGTGATGTTTCATATGAAAGGAGTCAACTTGCTTTGACATACCGACACCTTCCCTCCTCTCCTCCACTTTACTCCCTCGACAGTGGGATGAGGATACTAAGATTTTTCTTTTTAAAAGAAAGACTGTAAAATCATATTGACATTTGTATGATAAGAAGCCCCGCAAAGGCCACAAACATAATAAAAATATTATAATCCTTTAAATGAAATATATTTAAATATAATTAATTATTCACTTTTTTATCAAGGATAAAAGTGAAATACAGTTGGACCTCGCTAAGTCGAACTTCCCTAAGTGGAAAACCTCCGTATATTAATTTATTGTAAGGTCCCGGCCAAACTCCATAAGACTAATGTATTTTAGATCTCCTTAACTCTAAGATTTTTGGCTTTCAACCTCTCTTAGTCGAATTTTCCAAGGCATTTGGGTTTTTATTCTGGAGTGACATTTCTGAACACGTGTTCCATAAATCCACGTAAACGGACGTAAAATCTTATCTTAGTGCATTCCACGAGGGATTAAGCGACCTTGCAAGTACAAAAAATTACAAAGACAAGAAAAAGGAGTGGTAAGTGGTAACTAATTTGCGTCCCTTTGCTGCATGCTGTGACTCTTTTTAAAAAGAAAAATCTTACTCCCCCATCCCACTGTTGAGGGAGTAAAGTGGGGGAGGGGAGGGAAGGTGTCTCCTCTCACGGGCTTGTGTCGGCCTGTCAAAGCAAGTTGGCTTGCTTTCATATGAAAAATAGATACCGCATCTCTTTCCTGAAAAGCCTACTAGCCGGTATGGCTGCCCCCCCCCCACCTCTCAATATCTACATTGTCCTTGATTAATCGGCGCCTATTACGCCATTCTCCCTAACTCAAGAACTCAGTAAGTCAATTTTTTTATCAGGTCCTTTTGAGTTCGACTGTATTTATTTAAATAAAAATTTAAAAATTAGTGATTTAGTGGCGCCCTTTTGAGCCGGCGCCCTTGGCAACTGCCCCGATGCCAACCCGTTGCTACGCCACTGATTTTGTCTTTCTTAATGATTTCAGTGGTTCTAGGTAATTTTAGCCGTTGAAAAACATAGAAAGATTCACGAAATGTGCATTGTTTTGACTTAATAGCAGCGGCTAAGATTCTTTGAAAATTAATCCACGAGAAGTGGCAATATATTATTTTAAAACTTTAATTCCTTTGTGCCACAACATGCAAATTCATTACCCAAAATAAAACAATAGTTTTGATAAAGCAATACTTAACTCTGCTCTGGGATATTCCACTGGAAAAAAATTGATTTATGTTTTTTCACATTTTAAAGCCCAAATTGAACACCATTCTCTAGTGCACAATCAAACAATTGTAGATTGATCAAAAAGTTAAATCCGGTATACGCCAAAATGAAATCTTGCATGCTGAATGTAAATTAATCTTCGAATAACTGAATAACATCACCACCCTTCCTTAAATCAGAGAGCGCACTTTGGTTTGGATGCTTTGAGTGCATTTCATTTCGTAATCCACCCCATACCCACACCAAAGTGACTATCTCAACCCACAGATCTAAGTTACTATTAGGTACTATTTTTATCGACTACCTAAAACAGCTTTAGTGATGGCGAACATTTTTGGGGCCTCATGCCCAAAATTCAAATAAAAACCTACTTTTATATAGCAAAGAGCCAACACAAAGTGGCAGCACAGTGGTTTGATTAAGGATGTAATATTTTAGTTGTGTGCCGGCTGAAGAGGCTCTGCGTGCGGTTTGTGGCACGCGTGGCATAGGTTCGCCATCACTGACCTAAAAATAGGCTTGAAAACTGATTACTGAACTGTTTTAACCGTTCGGACCGAAACAAAGATTGTGTTAAAAGAAATGTTAACTAAATATTTTTTCCGGATTTAGTTAGCTCATAAGCCCGGACAGTGTTATTTCCATGTTCGCTTATTAAAGATTTCCCTTCCCCAGAAACCATTTGTTTTAAAGGGTGAATTATTAGGCCTAACCGTCTCGATATATTCCGTAAGCATGATGACCGTATTTTTTAAATTAAAGACCAGAGTGGTGCCTGACTTTTGCAGACCTTCAGCAATTTTAAATACTTTCGATTAATGTTTACTAGGGCTCTTATCGATTAATTTAAAATTAATCGTTAACTTTTGAAAATTTAACGATTAATTAATCGATAACTTCGATTAAAGCCAAAAATAGAAATTTATGACGTCATTAAACTGAACATTTCAAGGGAAGTAACAAAAACAACACTTTTCACCATCTTCGACGTTGCCATCCGCAGTTAGCCTATCTTATCTTATCTTATCTGTTTACAGACGCTCCTTCTATACAGAAGATTATTGCGTCCTACGCTTATCTATGGTTTGTGTTTAGTCCTGCATTTATACTAGAGATTTAAATGTTGATAAAGTGTTGGTTTTCCTGGATTCTTCAGGCAACCCATTCCACGCCCGAATTCCGGACGGGAAGAAGGAAAACTTGTATGTGTTTGTTCTTGCATACGGAATGCTTATTTATAAAACAGAATTTTTGCTCAACTTGCCAGTTATATGTTTAAATTTAACTGTGCTGATACTGTCAGCAATTTTTTAGTCGACGTCTCTACCCGTCCACATACATTGATAAAATAAATTATAATATTACGCGGGAGAAGTTTGTATGTAAAAAAAATAAAATATTATTAATTATTAATAATTAATTATTTATTAATAATTAAAAAAAAATATTATAAATATTTTCTTTAATTTTAATCGAATTTTTATCGATTAAAATAATTTTAATCGATACAAAATTTTAAGGATTAATCGATAAATTAATCGTTAATTTCCGCAGCCCTAATTTTTACCCATTTTGTGTATATACATAAAGTTAGATTTACATAAACATAGAGTAGATGAAAACTTGGAGTTGGAGGAAAACATATCAAAATAAAGTATTATATTGTGCACGACATAAAAATTTTATTATTAAAAAGGAGGGGTTTGCTAAATATTGTACAGGCTACACTGCTGCTACACTCACCCATTCCACAAACATAGCATGTCATTTTAAGAATGGTTTATGTTTCAAAAATATAAGTATAATCTAGGGAAATCTATGGAAATTCTCAAATTCAACATAGGAAGTTTAAAGATTTTTGACTGGCAGCACTGCTTTAAGCTATATATTCAGCAAGCTTTATATCACTTAAAACTTTTAGACTGTTCAATGCGAATTGCAATAGTGAAAAATGGCCTTTACTTCGAAGTTAATAGTTCGTGCTTTATCGACATCTGCAGCACATTTCAATTCAATTAAAACAGTTACAGTCATTGGCAGTGGTTTGATGGGGTCTGGCATTGCACAAGTAGGCTATACTACTATAAATATAATTATAAAATGTATTTTTCTAAAATATTTTTTTAGTTCTAGCTAAGTTCAAGCTTTAGACTTTAGTCAGTTTACAAATCACTATCTTTGGACTTTGACCTCGACTAGGAATTCCATATATGTAACCTTTGGATCCAAAATATTTTCATATATCATATATTAACTATTAAAAAGAATAAATTTACAGTACAGTTACTGTCTATTTTTTCAAAAGTCCAAAATTGAGCACAACTAAGACTTAATTACTTTAGGCAAGCGTTATTCACACAGCTGTGGGAATATTGTCCAGCAATATTCACACAGCTGTGGGAATATTGTCCAGCGTTATTCACACAGCCACAGCAGTTACAGTTATAGTGACTTAAAATTAAAAGCATACTAATCTTTAGTCTATAAGTCGATAGGCTAATAGTATTAATAGCTAATGCCTATTGTATTTAATTCGTAAATTATAATTAGGCTTATTAATAATGTATAGCCTATAGTAGAATAGGCGAATAGGCTATACATGAACATCATTATTCATTACGATTATCAAAATATTTCATAGAAGAATAGGCATGGGGCCATTTAAAGTTAAAGTATTATTAATAGTTGTAATAATAACATTTAATTGTTTTTGTCTTTGTGTTAACCTTTTGAGTTTGAGAAAAATATTCGATTACTGAAATTACTGATTTGTAGTTATTACGTCTAATCTTAGTAACCCGTCATTTTGCTATTTGTTGAAGTCAGTCATCAAATGACTGGACGTTTTCTAGCCATCCCTCTTCATCATACGATAATGACATTGATATGGAAATTAAATATATTTATAGTTTTTTTTTCTATTTGAAACTGAGCATTTTTCAAGTAACTTTTTTGTTATGTCTATGTTAGTATCATTAAGTATGTATGTTTAAGTCTGCACTCTAATATCGTAACACTCGTGAATCCACGTAAAACGTCAATAAATAAACTGTAAGCAATCCAATATTTAAGAGGAGCTTTTATTTGAAGTTGCGCTTTTTGATGTGACGCCTCATTTCTTCAACACTTAACCCCTCCCCATTTTTTTAGGTGCGTGACGTCATTTAATCAATGGCCCCTAATTTTAGTACCGGTCATTTTGCTATCTTTTGAAGCCAGTCATAAAGTGACATTTTCTACAACCGTTTGATAATGGGGCCGTCCATAAAGTACGTCACGCTATTTTTGACAAGTTTTTACCCCCCCCCTGTCACAAATTGTCACACATCTCGCAAACCCCCCTTAAGTACGTCACACTTTCGACCAAAAATTATGTTTTTTATTAACAAAATAATCAAAATTTAATATAAAACCGCGTGACGTCACACATGGATGGACCCCCCCTCCCCTGTCACACTTTCTTACACCCCATCCCCCCTCTGGAGCGTGACGTACTTTATGGACGGCCCCAACGTAATATATTTATATGGGAATATCTCATTTATTGCTGCTAGTTATTTATGTAGGATTGCTTATTGACAGCTATAGATGTGTTGGTGTAGGGTATAAAAATATTTTGTCATTTTAACCATCCTTCAACTTCAAGTGATTGGAATATTTTATTTGCAATCAATTTGAACAAGAATCTGTGCGGACCTGCATACCAAAATACCATGGATTTAACTGTTCTAAAACCATTTTTAATAGTTCCATTGCATTTAACTTCATATTCTCATTCTATATTTCATGAACTTTATTAACTTGAATTGATCTTGAAAAGAATTCATATAGTTGGACAAAACTTGACAAAACTGTATACTAACTCATAGTAGGCTATATTATTTTATTCCTAAACTAAAACTAGTAGTTGGTATAAAAAACTCTTTTTTTTCAAAATTGTAATTGTTATAGTATATAGAAGTTATTTATTATAAAGCAATATATATATATGTTATATATATATATATAGCATGAATGCTTCACCTTAGGATTAAGAATGTGCGTACTAAATCTGAAAAGTACCAATGTCATTAAGCTATGTCACTATGACAGACTATGTCTGAAAAACTTCAAAAGTCAAAAACTATATCATCTAAATGCAATTACATTCAACTATCATTAACTATGATTCAACACAAACCCACATACACATATAACAAACTAATTGTTTTCATGGGTTAAAGGCGAAAGATAATAAAACACAATGTTTGTGGGAATTTCATAAAAATAAGTAATACAAACTGCAAGCACCTTCCTTGTGGTTTTAAATTTAAAAAAAAACAACAAATCACTGACCGCTCAGGGATTCGATCCACCACCAAAAATGAATAGTCCATCATGTTCCTAACCACTCCTCTAGCGACGCTTACGTTTACCATGCATTTTTTAGTACTATTATTATTTCTCATTCAAATGGACACCAATGCGCATGCGCGACTGTGTGAATATTGCTGGACAATATTCCCACAGCTGTGTGAATAATCACTCCGTTACTTTAAGTTACTTTAACTTTAATTAAAAAAAAATTAGAAATCTCTTATTTATTCGTCTCAAAATCTTTAAATCACTTTTTAAACTTTATAATTTATGTTTAAGTTTAAGCCAAGCAGATCTAATTTAAAAGTGAAACTCTTATTGTTTTAAGATTAAAGCAGGGAAGGCAGTTTTAAATTTCTTTTTTTTTATAAAGTTAAAAGCAGAATTTTACTAGGAGTAAAGAAGAAACCCTGGAAGACAAGACGAAAAAGATGCCTGACCCTGTACTGTAATGTTGCCTTCAGCAGCAAATTCAAACTGTAAATTTTCATTTGTTGGTTAATATTTGCTGTGTCTTTGGACTAAATTTTGATAGATTTCTTGTATCTGTTAAAGGTTAACTGTTTCATCTTGGCTGGTGTTAATGGTAACTTCAATTTGTCCATAGTAGTGTATTTACCAGAGTTTAGTTTATGTGTGTCAAATCTTAAAACAATCATATTTCAATTTAAATATCACTGGGAGTAGATGTGATTACATTGCAATAAATCTATAAAAAGTGTCAACTGTTAATAATATAAAAAGAAGAAACAAATGCAAACTATTTGATTCATAGGGGGCACGGTGGTCGAGCGGCAGCGCGCTCGAGGGGCGTAGCGATGGTCTCGGGTTCAAATCCATGTAAAGGCAAGGATTTGTTCTCGGGGCCTAGGGCATCCCTGAGTCCACCCAGCTCCGAATGGGTACCTAACACTAGTTAGGCGGCTGGGTAATGCGTGGAACCCTCATAGCCGTAGCCTGTGAACGCTGCATCACTTGCCAACAGATCATCCATCATGGTCTGTGGACGCAATTATCTTCTGCATAGAAGGAGCGTCTGTATAGAAAAGACAAGACAAAAAGGCTTATCCAACCTAGAGATTCAAAGTACTTAGAAGTAATAATAAATAAAAATTAGCATGGAATTCACATGTTGTTAAAGTAATTTAAAAAATACAATAAAAATCTAAGCTGTATACTTTATAAAAAGAAACTTTTACAAATTAAAAAAAACAAAAAACTCTAGTACTACGTTACATTGGCCAGATCTATAGTAGCATATGCATCTTTGTTTGCGACCCAGACATAGGGATAAAAACACTCTTCTGTCAGTGGCCTAGCAAGGGGGGGGGGCGAATGCCCCGGGCGGCACTTTGCCATGGGTGGCAAATTCCTAGTAGTTTTTATATAGTTTCTAACAATAAAAAATTTATAAGAAAGTTGAGCTTTTAATCGAGATAAAAGAAAAGCCAAATAAGAAATTAATAAAAGAAATAAAGGAACTATCATAAAGCAAGTAAACGTTTCAACTGCCAAAACTTCTTAAATTCTTCTGATACTAATGCTGCTGTTCTGAAAACCCAGTGCTTGATTGTACCCTATCCATTTGAAACATGAATGAATTGAATTATCAGAGTGGCACATTGTTGGGGGGGGGGCAAATTCCTCTTTGTTAATTAGCTTCTAAAATAAAAAAATAAAAGCGTTATGATAAAGTTTAATAAAAGAAAAGAAAGGCAAAGATAACATTTTTTTTTAAAGGAAGAAACTATATTAAAATACTTGGATGTTTCTAATGCAAAAATTTCAAACTTCTATTCTTTTATTAATCCAAAGACTTCTGATACTAATGCAACTGAGCTGAAAAACATAAGGGCTGAAGTAGTGTACGAACATGACAATTATGTGCTGGTACATTTAATCGATTTTTAAGTAGGTAAACTATTGGAACAAAATTGTTGGCGTACTTAAATGGTTTGTTCTTTCAAAGCATACTTATTTTAATGTCTTTATTTTGTGGAATAAATAAAAATAATGAATACAATTACAATTGCTTATCTAATGGAATTAAAACATGGTACACAAATGCAAAAGTAGCCACTCATGAAGAAGTGCTCAACATTACCAAAGTATTTTGCAATTGGAAAGAATCATAAATTGTATAAAAAGAATAAACTATTAATAAAGAACAAAAAAAAGTGGCAAGAGGTTCTTACGACATTTCTGAAATGATTTTTAAATATATGATGGTCTTAAAATAATGGACTGCAGAGGCCCAAAGTGCGTTAATACTTATGGAAAGTATGCAGGAAGTCAAGAAAGGCGCAATAAATTAAATGTCAATGTAAAATCTTGATCAAAAAGTTCATTTAACTTAATTTGTTTATATGATACTCCAACTGAAATGAACTCTCTAACTATTTTAGTTCACTGGAACGTTTCTACGCATTCTTTTTCCATGTCTATAAACCGTTTGGAACATCTAATTGCTTCTACAACCAAGGCATTAAACAGATTTCAGGATACAAAATAGTGACTATACCATGAAGCCATTTTGAGGTTATTTTTAAAGCTATAGAAGAACTGATAGATGTAGACAAAAAGCTCAACACACGAACAGGCGCAGGAACTTTGATAGATACAATGAAATATTTTTATTTTCTAATTTAAGTCAAAGATGCCTGAAATTATTTACAAATGTATAGTGTTAAAATGCTTAGCAGAGGCTTCTCACAGAGAAACTAATGGAATACTTAAAGGATGCTTTAACATGTAATAAAAATTTTATGTGGAGACCTCATTCTTTTAATCGAATCTTCTAATCAAAGAATGAGAGCAAATGTTTGGCAATCGAAGTGAATATGATCCATACTGTGAAGAAAAACAGAGAAGAAAGTTGTATTCTTCATAACATGAGATTACTGTAGAAATTCATGTGAGTTTTGGCAGTATGTATGTAATATCGAATTTAGATCACAGATTTCCGTACACCAGCTAATATACTGGACTTTGAAATTTTGCCTTCAAATTAGAGTATACAAAATATCTTGCGTGCCATTGTCAAACAAGGAATATTTTAACCCACCGGGAAAAAAAGAAGAATTAATGAATTCAAGGCAAGTTAATTTATTCAAGCTTTTTAAAGATATTGAGGCTAGATTTTAGTCTGCCTAAAATAATAGCATTAATTTGAACATTGTCTTAAATAATACAAGGTGTTGAAATAGCTCTCTAAAATTAAGTTACAGTGGGACCCACTTAACTTGAGCCCGGTTAACTCGTCAGCTCTATGAAGTCGACATTTTTTATTAGAACCGCCAAATTCTCTCTTTGTCTTTGCATTTTTTCATTGGTTAATTCGATTTTTTAAGTCGCCGAGCCCTAATATTTCAAGCACAAAAGAGTGCCAAATTTGCAACTTAACGTCGGTTAGCTCAATCCCCGTCTGTTCGCCTAGCGACGCACACTGGCATTTTTAGTTAAAAAAGCATCGAATTCTCGCTTTCCTCAAGACTTCCGGCCATTGTGTGATTTTACGAGATTTCAATAAGGATTACAGGATGTTTTTTTTATCTTGTTTCACTTTTGATCCGTGTGAGAATTAGTTTGACACCGTAATGACACGTCTCTATCGAATATGTATTCACCAGAGGTACTCGAAAATCGCGTTAGCGGTCTTTAATCGTCGTTATTTCGCAGTGCATGTTATATTATTATTAAACTTAATTCATTTTCTGATGCATCAATCATTTTATTTTTTGATATAAACGAATATCTTTAGAAAAGAAAATAAAGGTTTGTATCGAGAATCGACGGTGGTTTTTATATAATTAAATAAAAAATTATTATTCTTTTAAAAGTTTGTTGTTGCTTTGTTACCAGTAAGATACGTGACTGTGACTAACACGCGCGTGAAGGTGAAATCAAATCATTTTCTTAATATTCTAGTATATATATAATATACACGTCATCACTGTTGTAGGTCGAATTCTGATAAGGAATGATTTTTAAAAAATTTGCTTAGGCCTTTGATGTGATCAACGGTCAAGGCCGCATTTGTTACTATTTATATAACAAGTTACACATATCATTTGATTGACGTAGGAAATTCAAGTGTGGTCTCATAGTGACACATATCCTGCACGTCAAAAGCATTAAACTTAAAATGACCATATTGATATGTTTATTTTTTTAAAAATTCACTGATTCAACGGGCATTGCAAACGCGAGCGGCGGTGACATGCCACGCCACACGCGCCATGGGAAGAGGCGAAAAATTTGACCTTAGTTTTAATGCATGCGCAGACAATTATAAACTGGTAACTTTTTTTTTAAAAATGGAATCAAAACATGATCACAGAGACGTAATCAAAGTCATTTACTTCGGCAAAAAAAAATATCTATATAAAAATTCCAGTCTAGTCATAACTTTTCCCGACTATTTCCCGACTTTCAAGACCTCGAAAATTATTTTAAGAATTCCCGACTTTTTCCCGACTGAGTGGGAACCCTGGGTTATATTTAAACGGTCCTTAAAAACGAACTGTCTTAACCTTAGGAAAGAGTGAAGAAATATTAGGGTCCCGATATTCCGATACGATTCTGATTAATCGTCCCATCACTAATTAACGCACATCATGTATATAAAGAAATTTCAAGCGCATGTTAATATTTTGCTGCCATATTGGTTTTCGTTTAACTCGATGATGGGTTATCTGGCGCCATTTTTCATACCCCGAGGCCGTCGACTTAAGCGGGTCCCACTGGAATAAAAAAATTAATCAAGATCAATAACGAATACATACAATAGATTGAGAACCGTCCATAAATGACTTCACGCACCTAGGGGGGAGGGGGTCACACATTTGTGACGAGGGGGAGGGGGTGGTTAAGAAATGTGAGGTGACATCAAAACGCGCAACTTTAAATAACATTTTTATTTAAATATTTAATTGCTTACAATTTATTTAATGACATTTCAAATGGCTTTCCACGTGTTAGAGTGCAGCCTACACTAAATATATGCTTAAATAACAAAAACGTGATTTACACNGAAAAATACTCATTTTCAAATAGTAAGTACGGCTTTTATGGGAGGGAGAGGAGCAAAGCTTTGTGACGTCATATTGGAGGGGGTCTAAGTTTTTGTGACGACGTGTGATGATGGGGGGGAGGAGGGTAAAAAAAACGGCCAAAATCGCGTGACGTCATTTTTTGACGAACTCTTGTGCAATGAGGAAAAGCATAAACTTCAATTTTATTCAAGAAATGAAGCATTTCTTTTTATTTCTAACATAAAAATGTATTGTGTCCTTATTATAAAGACTATCTTTACTTTATAGCATTGCAATATTTTTCGCGGCAAAATTGGGTTCTGCCCCGGGCGGCACGTACCCACGCTAAGCCGCTGTCTTCTGTTCATGTTCCATATGCAAGAACAAACATATACCAATGCTCCTACTTCTTGCTGGAATTTGGGTGTGGATTGGGCTGCCTGAACAAACCAAGAAAACCAATACACTTTCAAGACTATCAATATTCAAAACTCTAATAAAAATGCAAGGCTAGACAATAACCATGGATAAGCGTAGGCTAGAAGGAGCGTCAGTAATATATAAGATTGGATTAAAAAATAATTATTCACTTTAATAAATAAAAAAAAATCATCTGCTTTCTCTGTAGTTTGGCTGTTGATTTTTATGCTTGATTTGATGTACTTCTCATTTCAACAAAGTCTACCTTGCTCAATAATTTTCAGGAGCAAAGCCTTTAGACTCTAGGTATTTGCTTAGTAATTTAGTAAGATTTACTTTCTGAATTATGTTATCCTAAAATTGAAAATTAGTTGATTGAAAATGGATGATTGGAATGAGAAAGATACTCTTTGAACTACATGGTACTTTGTCCTGTACCTCATGTGCCCTAATGTTCACAAGGGTCACATAGAGCTTTATTAATATAAAAGTAGTTACAGCATACAGGCAGTTGTGTTTTTATTAGTAATAGTAGTTGTTTTTTCACTGAATTGAGTTAAATTTAAATATCCTATCGGTGGGTGAAAAGGAAAATAAATAGACGTAACAAAAAATTAAAAAAAACCACAATTTTATAAGTGGACTTAAAAGAAGAAAATAATTTAAAACTTATAAGTTCAAGTACTTTGATTTAATATTACTAAAAACGTCGGGCGGGTATTTGGTATAAAAATAAAAGATTTATAATTTAGAAGGCAAAATAGAGATCTATACGTGAGAGAATGAGTGAACTGCATATGTAAAACCTCATAAGCACTCTTCTTTTTAGTCCACTTATAAAAACGTGGTTTTTAAAAATCTTTTTTTACTTCTATTTATTTTATTCTATTTAGTCTTAAGTGTAAAATCATAGAGTATATAGAAAATTTTATTTCTTTAAATGCATCACGTGACAAACATTTACAGACTGAAACTGACTGAACTCCTCTTGCTGTAAAGACGGGGATGTGGTCATCGATGGCTGAGATGAACTCCAGTGGCACATGAATGTCAACAATAGCAGACGGATGATACAGATGCTATATATAGAGATAAACTAAAAATGCATTAATTTAATTACGGTACATTCGAGCGACCTGGCACATGGATGTCAACAATAGCAGACAGATACAGATGCTATGTATAGAGATAAACTAAAAATGCATTAATTTAATTACGGTACATTCGATCAACCTGAAATTTTGCTACAATGTATTGTGGTAAAATTTTGAGATCTCTAGGACAATCAGAAGTGGTTTAATTTTACGTTGGAAAATTTGAAATTTTTGCAACAGGTACGAAAACATCGCAACAGGAATGAAAGCGAGTTAATAAAAACGTGGTAAAAAAGAAGGAAATTATTCTCACATTATTCTGTAACGAAAAATTCTGTCAGTTTTAACCAATCAGCTGTATCATGAAAATTTATGGACCATGTTTTATCTTAAAGAACTTTTTAGTAAAATTAACTATATGCTGGAAATGAAACCAGTAATAATAATACATTTGGAATTTCAAACATTCCTTGGGCTGACTATAAACTGAACTTGACTTTGTCATTTACATTATAGCCAGTGATTGATTTACTGATAATACTAAATTTACCTCATGAATCTTTTATGTCAAATTTGAATCAGAATAAACATAATTCATGCAGCTGTCATCTTCTCTTGTTGCTGTCTGTTATTGTTATTTTAAACCTTTTTACTAGGGCTGTGGAAATTAACGATTAATTAATTGATTAATCGCTAAAATTTTTAATCCATTAAAATTTATTTGATAGGATTAAAATTCGATCAAAATTTAAGAAAATACAATGTATATCCAATATTTTTTTCTTCCAATTTATTATTTATATTTTTTGTTGCTTACATACTTTTCCCTCGTATTATTATTTATTTAGACGCGCATACGGAAACAAAAAGGTTTTTATTCCTTATTTCTTTCATAGCAGAACAAATTTGCTGTGTTATGTCACAAAATTAGGGAGCCATGAAATTACCGCGACTTATCGAAATTAATTGATTAAATTAGTTCCCGATTAATAGAAGAAAAGCCCTACTTTTTACACAACCTTTTTACACTTCAGAAAATACTCTTTTCAGGTTGCAGCTGCTAGTGGACACAAAGTCATTGTTGTGGATAAAACTCAAGATATAATTAACAAAGCTGAAATCTCCATTAAAAAGAGTCTGGAACGAATTGTCAAGAAAAAGTTTCCTGATGACACCAAGGTAGAGGTTGCACATTAGTCAATTTGATTTTCATACTCTGATTTCATCAAATTTTTTTGTACATATTTTAGCTGAATCAGTAGATATTGCCAGATAACGTACTAAAAAAGTTGTTTAGTTATTGGTAACACTGTGTTCGATTAAAGGGATAAATGTAGATATTTTTCAAAATTACTGTAACATTTTTAAAAAAAAGTTTGTAATAATGGGTTAGGTAGTTTAATTATTTTTTTAAAAATTAGACATATACAGCTTTTAAAACAACCTATAAAAGGTGATCAATATACAGTGAATGAATGCTGTGTAGAGTTTGTCTAATGGGGATTAGAGGTAACTTTCTACTGATACTTTTTATTTCTATTCGTCACAAAAAGGCTCAGCAAAAGTATTTAACTGACGTAATAGAAAACTTGAGCTTGTCAACTGATGCTCTTGCAGCTGTCAAATCTTCTGATCTGGTCATTGAGGCTATAGTGGAGAACTTGGATGTCAAAAGAGAGTTGTTTTCAGCCTTAGACAAAGCTGCTCCAGAGTAGGATGTTTTTTTTTGTCTAAAGATATTAGTTTTTCAAGGCCACCTTATACTTTTTATAATGCAATTTATGTGTTAAATTATATTAATTTAAACACAGCTTATGTATATTTTTGCGTGTGACTTATATATTCTTTCAAAGATGTTTTGGCATTGAGGAAAATCACATCCTCAAATGCTTATTTTTGTTTCATATTCTTTTCATTTATTCTCAGGAAAACATTATTTGCAAGCAATACCTCTTCCATCCCTATTAAAGAAATTGCCACAGCTACCCAAAGAAAAGACAGATTTGGAGGTCTTCATTTCTTTAACCCTGTTCCCCTCATGAAGCTGTTAGAGGTAACGTTAGGCATGTTACTTTGACATTTTGTATACATACAAGAAAAATAATGCCATTGATCTGAGATGGTTGTAAGGCATTCAAAGAAGATAAAATAGTACATCCTAGTGTTTATTTTTTTTTGGTTTATGTTTTGTCATCTATTGGGTATGTATTATTCAAATATTACAACTATATATTTTTAGGTGATTAGAATTCCTGAGACAACTGATGCAACTTACAAATCTCTGGAAGCCTTTGGTAAAGCCCTTGGAAAGACAACAGTTCAATGCAAGGTATACATCATTTTGAATATTTATCATTTATGAACAAAACCTTTATTAACCTTTTAGATAAATTATTTGTATACTCCCAGAAAATTATTCCTTAATTTTCTTAATGAAAGTTTTTTTTCCTGTAACAGGACACACCTGGTTTTATTGTGAATCGACTCCTAGTTCCTTACATGGCTGAGGCTATTAGACTTGTGGAGAGAGGTATGTGTGAGATGTACTTTCTGTAATTAGTCTGATGTTTAAATGAGTTTTAGGTTTATTTCAAGACCTTTGGTTTAAAATCTTGAGCATGGCTAATGGTCTTCAAACAATAAAACTTTTCCTATTGCAGTTAAGACGGCTTATAGTAACCCACCAGTTAACTACATGTATTTCATTAAAAAAACTTGTAACTTGAATTTATCAGGCCAGGACTAGTAAAACTCTCTGTTTTTATGTTATTGGTGTTTAAGTTAAAAAACAATTATTTAAAATATGTCATTTGCAAAAATGAAAACATATTTTTTATTTATTAAAATTCCTTATTTTCAACTTGCAGCTGGCCAGGAGCACATTTAATTAAAATGTAATTTTATGATTTTACACACAAAAATTAAGAATTCCAGCCAAAAAATGAATATTGGGAAATTGAAGTTACGTGTATTGCTAACCATAAAGTTTAAACAGGACAGAACCAAACTCTAAAGACCAGTTGAACATAAACACCTTTGATAAATTGAATTAAAGTTTATTTTTGTGCATTACTTATTTAATAAGAAGAAATTTATACTTAATAAAATAATAGTGGTGTGGCGAGAAAGATGTGTATCTAGGTTTGGCAAGTTGTCTAGGGGTGTAATATTTAAATTAACACCTTCCCGCTCACACGCATAAACTTTGGTGATCTCTTGCACTCGATAATCAACAGACCAAAGGGGTGTAAAATGTAACAATAAATTTATTTATACAATTTATACAATAGTGGAAACTGGTTCCAAATGATAATAGTGATACAACAACTTAACTGTCCCTTCTTTGGCCTAGCTTTATCATCATTAGGGCTATGCCTTGTAACCTTATGTTTATAGTGTGGCTACTTAAATGCAATGGGGTCGTCACGCCCCGCTTCGTGTGGCGGTTGGTTCTGCGCGCTCCCCTGGTCAGTGTGTGCTGTTCTCCGCAGCTGTGTGCGATGAAGCGTTCACCTTGGTATTTCTGCCCTACACACGGCTCCGTCAGTGCTGACGTGTGTAGTTGGTTCTGCAGGTTCCCTCTAGCTGAATCGTGCGATTCTTTGGGCTCGGTAGGCTGCTTCACCTATGGTTCCAGGTGACTTGGGTGATCACGGAAGTGTGAATAACCGGCTTCTGTACGTGTAGTGTGCGTTTGTCGGCGTCAGTTTATGTTAGACGTAATAACTGGTAACTGTTGAGTTGTCCTCCTCAGGGTCCTGTCGATCGGTGCATGGATGAGGTAGGGTGTCAGATCCAAGTCGCTTGGGACAGCGGTGGGTCCAGCTCTTGGTACTGAGTATTAACGACACTTCTTTCTGGGCGGGACTGCCGTCACGAGTTCGCAATGTCTCCGGTACAAGCTCGTGCCCAGAAGCCAGACTAAAAATAGAAAAACATACATGGGTAGTTTCTCCACTTTGTCTGTTTTAATCCACCCTTCTGGCTGCCGAGCCTTCAGAGCAGGATACCAAAAGGGGATCAAAATACATTCATATAAACAAATTATCATCCAATACATTACATGACACGAGACTGAAATTAAGACCTCATTTCTACCACCACGGGTGCAGATCTACCTTGCTGACACCTCATAAGTGGATTAAGGTAAATATAGTTATGGTATTTATTACGCATAGACATAACTCGATCCATCTATCTGATGGAGGGCGTGTAATCACATTAGTTAGAAAATAAACGTGGGATAATTAAACATCGCACGTGGCCCCGTACGGCGATCATGGGGTTAACATATTCCAATAATTTCATCACGGCATTATACAATGGTTAACATTTAGATAATTACAGGAAATATATACATAAATACGAGGGAAACAAAGCTAGAGTTCAACTTAGATGGATTCTGGTCAGCAAGAATAATGTCGGCCCTTCCACTACAAGGATGGATGCGGATATAGTTGTATGAAATATGATCACACTGGCACTACAATCTGCTGACGTCTTGGGCGGAAAAGAGAGTGATTTCTGGGTTGCGTTGGCCTTTATACCCGATGGGTAATATATTCACCTCTTTTCTGATTGGCTTTTAATTGTGACCCGTCACATGATCCCGGTGCATACCTAATCAGGTCAGATCGTCGCATTGTTGATTGTTTCAGGTCAGACAATAGTGAGTTCCCCTTTGTTCTACCCAGTTCCCGTGCACAGATGACTTTATCTCCATAAATTTCGTCACAAGTGGCACCTCAAATATTTGTTTTTTTATCAAATATATGTAGGTTTTATTATTTTTCAGTGTGATATTTTTTTACCCTCCATAAATTCCTTTCAGGTGATGCATCACCGCGAGATGTGGACACAGCGATGAAACTAGGAGCTGGTTATCCCATGGGACCATTTGAGCTTCTGGATTATGTGGGGCTTGATACGACTAAATTCATAATTGATGGTAGGCCAACTCTTTTGACAATTTTAAAATACTTTTTTTTTATTGCTGGAGAAAATGCATTGCACATTTTTCAGTTCCTCTGTTCTACATAGCTTTCTGATTGGCTAGGGGTAAAATTGGTGGTCAACATATATTTTCCTGATGTGCATAGAAGCTATCTAAATGCAGTAGTGGTTGACAAATTATAAGACATTTAGACATTACACAACGTTTTGTACTTGTTAGTCAGTTAAAATATATTTAAGTTTCCTTGCCATTTGGAATTATTTTTCTATTTTATGTATCCCTTGAGTGCATACTAAAGTTTCTAAAGTAGTCCTGTTTTTTTAAAAAAATAAAAAACTTCAATTGCAACTTATTTTTCTTTTTCCATCACAGGCTGGAGTAAAAAGGAACCAGACAACCCATTATTCCAACCGTCCCCAATGCTGAATAAATTAGTGAAAGAAAACAAATTAGGTATGAAGAGTGGAGAAGGATTTTACAAATATGATAAGAAATAGTCAGCATAATATCTAAGATTGTTTTTAAATTCATTTAATGTAAGTCTTGTGTACAACTAAATTTGGGCCTTTAAATAAGATTTGAACTTAGGTAAGATGCAGACTGTGAGAGTTCTTCTTTGTCCTTATCTACTACTTAATGTATTGGTAAAATACTAGAAACTTTTTTTGAGATGGCCAAAGCAGTAATTTTGAGACAAGTTTGGGAGCATTTAATTCAAGAGATTTTCGGTTCTGAATTTTTTTCGGTTAAGTTAAAAGCACTTAAACAATTCTGTTACATTTATTATCATGTCCCAGTTTTCCAACAGTTTTTTTGTTTTCTTCATAAAATTAAGAAATTACCAATGAAATATTTTAAAGATATTTATTAAAAAAAAATAATATATAAACATAGGTAATAAAAATAATGTTGGATTTTTTGCCCTCAAAAGTTTGAAATAAAAAGATTAGCTCCAAATATGGCTGCACTCCGAAAACCATGCCTTTTTAAAAAGTGGTTTTCAATCATTTTTTAAAATGAGGAATTAACAATTTCACCCTTTCTTTTTATTAACTTGTCATTAATATCTATCCTCAAAGTAAAATGACATAGTTTAAGTTTTTACAGCTTAATTAATTAATATATCTGATAGGTCCATATAGAGGACAAATCTTTACTTAGCTTAACAGAAAGACTTATTTTGTAATTTTGTCTAAGTTATGTATCTGCAAAATTGGGAGTGAAATAAAAGTTGAGTAATATTAGAGGCATATTTTTATAATCTTATGTATTAATTAAAAATTCTTTGCGAACAATTTTATTTAAATTTTCTGCAATAAGTACATTTTTTTTCCTCCTTTAAAATGTATTTGTCTAATCTGTCTTTTAGTAATTTGTTTTAATAAATGAATGTCAAGTTGTAAAATAAGATTTGATACAGGCCAATAATCCTATAAAGCTAAATTTTGAAAATGAATGGCTCTGGTTGCTGTTCATTTTTGCTAATATGAATTATATTTAGTAAATGATTACCTGGCAACTTTTGGATGTGAACAAATTTTGTGTTCAAGTCTATTATATATATTAAAATATTATGACCTTGTTATGTATGCAAGGAATATAATGACTTAAATGTGATTTGTATAAAATAAATGTTTTTATACTGTGATTGCTGAGTTACCAATGTTGGCTTATAATGAAAATATTATTGGATCAATAAACAATATGTAATTAATTAGTGTTCTAACTTGTGGACTCATACTTAAATTGTTCTTGTGTATGTTCAATGTTGTAATCAGTTGGTCAACCATTCGCCAACTTACATTGAGTTAAAAGGTTTGGTTTCTTTTTACCTTCATATCTTCATAGTTATAGTGTATAGTTGGAGTTTGCGTCAGTCAAATGGATTCTGATTCTAATGAAAGTACATTAGCTAATCTTTATAAGTATAAGATACAATACTGTTTTAAAATGTTTAAAGATGTAATTGTGACAGTGCCTCATTTTCCTACAAATACAGTTTTATTGATTATATGTATATATCTATATATAAATATATATTTTTTAAAAATATTTTTTTCCCTTTTCTTTTGAGCAAAATATTTGATTTAAAATTCATTTTCCTCATTTGCATATTCTGAAAGTTTTAATTATTTTAGTGGGTCTCAAGAAATATTTTTGCTATGGAATTATGAATCCTGAAATAGAATGTAAATGGGTCAATTTAGTATTTTGCCTTAACTTATTGATGCATAATTCATATTAATTAGTCTTTTAACCAGATAATACCATAGGTATCAATAAATGAAAATTCTGGGGTATCTTCAATTATATTGGGTTGAGTTCCTGGTTAACGGCTATTGGTTTTCTTCAGTTATAAATGGATCCTTGGTAGTGGTCAAACACAAGACATCCATGGTCCATAGGCTCAAGTTATTTTTTTGTCCATTGTCAATAGTTCTCCATTTACCCTAGGCATTAATAAAAACTATTATGAAAAAATTAAAGAAAAAGACCAGCACAATTAATGTAGAATTTCAAGATCTGGATCACTTCATTTTAAATAATGAAAAATGGCTTAGAGACAGGAATTAAAAGAATATAAATATTTCCTATTATATAAAAACACATACAACTAAAGGAAATCTTGCCATATATTTCCACAAAATGTAGCACCTTACAATCCCTGATGCGTGCCAATATCCAAAGCATGTTCTCAATCCTTAGTGAAAGACGCCTGAGATGGCTAGGACATGTAAAAAGAATGAGCTCGGGTAGTATCCCCAAGGACCTCCTATATGGAGAGCTGGCATCCGGGAAAGAGGAAGACAGGTCGTCCACGTCTCCGATTTAAAGATGTCTGCCAGAGAGACACGAAAGCAGCCAGAATAAACACAAGTGACTGGGAATGCAAAGCAGAAGACAGATCTACGTGGCGCACAGTTGTCAAAGAGGGCGTCATAGTAGCCGAGGAACAAAGGATTAAGGAGGCTACAGACAGAAGAGCTAGGAGAAAGGACAAAACATTGGGAAGCACAGAACTTGTGTGCAAAAGCTGTGGAAAAGACTGTCACTCAAGGATAGGACTGCTCAGCCACACGAGGAAATGAAACCTAACCCAACGGTGATGCACCATCGTCTCTCGAGACGGAAGGATGCCGATGATACATTAAAATATCAAGAGGCACACATATTCCGGAAAAATCAACCGCTATTTTACCAGCATTTCTCTCCCATCTTGAAACGGGTTCTTATTTTTTAGAAATAGAAACAGGGTCACGCGAACAACATGATTCAGAAATAATTAATCAAATCTATAAACGTGAAAAATGGATCCTCCTTTACTGCCAATTTTGTTTGAGTAAACGTTGAAATAAAAAAATGTGAAAATACGATCATTACAAATTCTTTCTTTCATTTAAGTAATTAAGTTAGTCCCACCCCCAGAAAATTTTTATTTTATTTTCGAAAACTTCGAAAATTGAAATAGTCTATCAACAATTATACCATTAAAAAAACTATTTTATAAAATGATAAATTAATCAATGTAATGGTGGTGTGTAAAAATATTAGCATAAATAATATGATGATGAGGTAATTAAAATTTAAAGACCTTTTCCGATTCCCTTTTTAAAAAATGGTCACATCATCAAGTTCATCAAGAGCCTGTATGCACAAAGAAGTGCACTGACTAGGTAAAGGTTTCACTTTTTGCCCCTAACGTGTAATTTTAAAAAATAAAATAAAAACAATGGTTTACCTTAAACAACTTATAACTCGGGAGAGTAATATAAAATTTAAACTTCTTATAACTTATAATGTCTTACAACTCCGGAGAATAATCTAAAAGCTAAACTACTTATAATTCCCATGGGAGAAATAAAGCTACTTTTTATTAAAACCACAATATATTTAAAATCATCTATATAGCACTCTGTGAACTTAATTTTTAAATTTCAAAATTTAATTACTCATTGCTGTTTCATACTATATGATATGTTTTATGATATAAGACCATGAAGCGTGTTTATTGATTTTTTAATATTTTTTAAAAAATTTTTCCGGGCGCGAGGAGAGGTGAATTTATTATATAATTTGATATGCTATATTATTTTGATAGGAATCTTGTGGGGTGGGAAATATATTTTTTTTAAACTTTAAAGGAAAACCCTTTACCCCTTTAATAATATTCACAAGAGAGATGATTTTAATATAATGTCAAATTAAACAAAACTGACACAGAAGGAGCGTCTGTAACGGATAAGGAGGAAGCTAAATTCGGGATGCCGAGTCAATAGGAAAAGTAAATACATAGGAGTAAGTAAACTGCGTATGCAAACAAAAGGCTTTGGGGTGAGGGTGGTTTAGGGGTGCGTTTCGTCAAATAAGTTAGGGGGGGGGGCACGACTTCCTAGAATATATTACTTTACCCTTATCCTGCTTCTTGCAGGTTCTTTATCATGAGTGTGGACATTTTTGTTCCCTCTGTATCTTTCCATGTCGCATGATTTTTAACCCAGCCATGTCGAATAGTAACTGAGGTGTAAATAAATGAAAGTGACTACTAAAGAAGGCATAAGTGAGTAGAGCTGGATTTTTAGTTGCCATAGAGGACATGATTATTCATTGTTATAGGGGAAATAATAAATTGTGTTATGTCAAATAATTCTTACTCTCTGTATGGGCTAGGAAGACATTAGCTTAGTTTTGTTGGTGGAACACAAGCGCATGCGTTAAAACACGTAATTTTACCAGCCGTAAGAACAGATGATTAAAGAAGCTGGTAGATAGCAATTGTTTTGTTTAGTTTCAAAATTATTGATTTGAAATGAATTTTAATGTAATGAAGAATGATAGTTAAAGGGGTTTTCTCCGCTTTGTGAATGCTTATGTTAGATTGTTGCGCGGTGCGCATTATATTGACACATTCTTGGTGTGGTGTAGCGTGAGGGGATATGATGTCAAATTGTGTTTAGTTTCAGAATTAATTATTTAAATCGACTTGTAATGTAATCTATAATGATTTCCCTTGATAAAAAATCGGAAATTCTTTGTTTGAAATTGCGTTTAAATACTCATTCGAGTTTTTATTACTTGTTTGTAACTGAGACGTTTCTGTAAGTAACTAGGCATATCTATTTTATAACACAAACAAAATAATTTGGGACCTGGATTCGAAGGATGGCCGAATGTTTTAACACTCGATCGTGTTTATGCCGTTAACATGTTTATTCTGAACTCAAAATGGGAGCGATTACTCTATTATTGGATGATATTGTGAAATTGACGTAATATGAATTTCTATATCTATGTTAAATGGTTTAAACTAGTGCTCACAAGTGTAACAAAGTTAATCGTTGAGAACTCTGTCACGTGTCCAACTAAATGGTTTAAACTAGTGCTCACAAGTGTAACAAAGTTAAACGTTGAGAACTCACTCACGTGTCTAGCTAAAACTCACATAAATTAAGTAGGCAACTCTTCGGTCAGAAGACAGAAAAAACATGTAGTAACAGAACATAAAAATATGAAGTAGATATAAAATAGTAAAATCTCCTCTTCACCAAAATACAAGTAAAACTTCGGGGCCGGATTTAGCCTATGAACCGCTCCGTCCAAAATTAAACATTTGCGCCCTTATGTAATTACAACGTGCGTAATCTAATACAAAGTATATGGTTGTATTTTTAATATATATTTTATCGTACGTCCAAAAAAACAAACAACAAAAACAAAAACAACACTGAAATTTAGATATTAACCCAAATACTTGTATCAACTTTCTACTTAAAATACTCCATTAAAAACAGTTAACATGAATATAATGCAGACAATTTTTTTGCAAAGGTACACATTTCACATTTTTATTATTATTTAAAAAAAAAGATTGCGAATTTGAAGATCGCATGTCAAGTATAAAGCAAGCCTATGTGAACATCTGCTAAAATATGTTGAAAATGGCGGAAATGTATACTATTGTCATTTCCGGGGGTGGGGGAAGGAGTGAATTTCTTATTATAGGCATATCAAAATGAAACTCAAAATTCTTTTCTGAGAAAATGAGGAGTGGGGTTACACTCATGAATGACTGAACCTTTAGTATAGCTTAAAACTTAAAATAAATTCATTTTTTAATAATTTTATAGTACATAGTTATTATTGATATTAGACTTTGTTTAGTTCTGCTATACAGTTTCATTATGTTTCAGTAATATTTATAAAAACATGTTTGGCCTATTGTGAACAAAACGTAATTAATTGTTAAAAGGTTTATTAAGTAAACAGAGATAGCATACTGAAAACTACTTGCAAGTACAATACTAGCTTACAGTCTCTAACAGTAAGAACAACTAAACATTAGATCAATGCCAATTCTTTTGTGGGAGTGTGTGAATGACAAAAAGTATAATTTTTTATCAAAATAATAAACTAATTGGCAATATAAACCCTTTACAATGAAAACCATACAGGAAAAATCCCGCACATTGTACTTCACAGGAAATGTCTTCTATTTCAATATTGTCTAGGTCAGTGGTTCTTAACCTTTTGGGGTCCATGTACCCTTTCAGATGCCCAAAAAAGTTCATGCACCCCCTCGTGAAACTTGCAGAAAATGCATAATATACTATGTTTATTTTAGGAACACAACAGTTTTGACAATAGGCAACAGGGAATTTAGTGAGAGATCTGCTGATTCTTATGATCAATCAGCGATTAAAATCTGTGGACTGTTTTGGACAAATGAACTCTAATGTCATCCTCTGCATTCAACTTATTCCTTTCCTTGGTTTTAATCGTCAAAGGTGTGGAGAATCCTGCATCACAGAGATAGGTTGTGGCAAATGGAAGGAGAGTCAGTACTGCCCTCTTGGCTAGTTGTGGGTAGGAATCTAGCTGGGCGCACCAAAATTCAATCAAGGTATTGCAACTTAAAGGCACTCCTCAGTACTTCTCTGGTTCTCAAATCAATCAGGTCATCTTTAGCAAGGTCACTGTCACCAATGTTGTCCAAGTCACAGAGAAAAGGATTTCTAATCCAAAGGTCTTTCCTAGCAATTTCTTGAAAAAATACCCATCAAAGGACCTTTGCAATGTTGAAAGGTGTTCTGAAATTTCCCCTTTGATGTTGTCAGGCAGTGATCTCTCAGTGTTTCCTTCTGCACCAGATATTACTACTTCATCCGAAAGTGGAACGTTGGTCAAGTTGGACTTTTCTAGTCGTTGTTGGAATAGTGGCAGTTTGTTAAGGAAGGCTTGCAATCTCTCAGTAGCATCCATTACAGTCACAGCAGGTCCTTGGAGAGATGTATTCAACTCATTCAAGATCGAGAAGATGTCAGCCAAGTATGCCAAGTAATGAATGAAATTTGGACAGTCAAACTTGTCAGCAAGGCCACTTTGTTTTTCTCGCAAGAAAATGGCAAGCGCCACTCTCAGTTCTACTAACCCAGAAAGTATCCTGCTCAGAGCCCACCTCCTGACAGAACAAGTTCAAGAGGCATGTGAGCGGATACAATTTACAACTTGGACTGCAATAGAAAGAACGTTAATTTATTAACGATTTTGAGGGGGTGATGATAATCAGAAAGTCGTACCAGTCACAGGCAAATTTTTAACTGACGAAGTTGATTTTTTTAATGACCGGAATGGGATGCTCAACTCAAGATTTAAGGTTTCAATGACTAATATTGGCTTACAGTTACGTTTTTAAGACCTTTCCAACGTACCGAGCAATAAAAGTGAAGGAAAAAAATCCCAACGTTTATATCCGCTCAAAACAGTGAGAGGGTCACCAGAAGCCATATATCTGACGTATTTGATGACAAATTAAATTATTAAAAAAAACTGTGACGTAAAGCACGAAATTCCGAGGAACACGTAGAGCGAACCGTTCATTTTGCAAAAATGTTTTCCCGTCAATTTTCAACATGCACAGAACGTAAATGGACGCCCTTTGACGCGGCAAGCCTTGCTTATGGTTTATATTTTCATTATCAGTTTTTTTTTCTTTTCCTTCTAATTTTTTTTTCTTTCTCTTTTTCTTTTTTTTCTCTGAATCGGTCACGAACCCCATGGAACCTGTTCATGCACACCTTGGGGGTGCATTTACCACTGGTTAGGAACCCCTGGTCTAGGTCTATAAGTGGCTAAGAGATAAATCACTAAAAGCAGCATCAGCATGCCAGGGCCACATAAGTTTCAGGCAGTTTTTGGGGACGAGAGTACTGATAAGTTCAGCGAATATTTTGATCTCTATAATACAGAATTAAATAAAACCAAACCGAGTAAAATATCAAATAACTTACCTGTTATTTTTTGCTTTTCAATGAGGCAGTACTTTAAAGTGACGTCAGGACATAAAGGGTTAAACATGTTTGTGCTGGGCGCCAGTGGGAGTCGTAACAATATGGGGAAATGGGGTGTATAGACCCCGGGCGCCAATGTACAAGGGCTAAAAAATGAGGCTAACAAAGGTAATATAATGACATTTGATTAAATGGTAAGGATCGGTGCGTAATTTATTGGTTTTTTAAAAATATTTTGTCCCTGGCTGCTAAATATCCTAATTACACCACTGGTGTCGGAGACCGAACTGTATGGGGGCCTAACCTCTCACCGTGAAAATCACAGCGGCTCGGCTTTTGACTGAATGTTTTCTTTATACTATAATTTATATGTTTCTTATATTACTTATATTATTAAAAGGATAATTTTATAAAATTTAATATTATTACAATGATTTATGGATCCATTTTTGGGACTTGTTTTTCAAATTCTTTTTTTGTATCGTTCCTCGGCATTTCCATAAAATGAATATTACGCCCCTCGATTTTGTTTTAATCCGTTCCTGTGCACCGACTAACGTAGTGTTAGTCCGGTCCTGAAAACTCTTAACACAAAAATTTTATAACTGGAAAAAGGATGTTATTGATAATAACATCGCATCCTTTAGTCAAGTAGTCTATTAGGGGCTCTGACAGTCGCAGGTCCCGGTAGACGTGCGCCTCCCTCTCTCGTCTCGCCTCAGTTAGGGATATGCCACAACCCACTGGTCACTGGTTTCCTTTTAAATATTTTTCCAGATATCTGACCACCGCCGCAAAAAAAAACATTTTAGATTTACCGCGCCGCTAATTTGGTAAAATATTGAACAAATAAGGGATGCTGTGCAATTTTGCACACGTGTAATATTTTTTTTTGTGTTACTTTGCACTTGTACCAACGAACATTCGGAAGAATATTGCGCGACTTCCCTTGTTAGAGTATTCACCATGTTGACGTACACTGTCTGACCCTGTATCCAGCAAACACAACCCGTGCCCCCATACCGACCTCGCGCATATCCGCCTCCAGATGAATTAGTTGCAACTTGACGACCCGATTGACGTCACAAGACTACCCCCTCTCCCCACCTTTATACCTACATACCTTACGGTAATATTTCCCCATTTGAACTAAAGCCGCTACACGATCAGTCTCACATTCTTTCTTTAAAAGAAATATAATCCAGGAACGAAGAGTTCCCTGTCTATTGGGCTTTCATCTTATTGCCAAAAAGTGTAACACATATTGCATAGAAGATTGATAATAATATAGAGATAGACTTCACCATTCCTTACAAAAACTTTGAAAGATTACCCCTACGCCCCCCCACATACCAAATGCACTTCATCCAGTTTCCTTTCATCCAAATTTATCCCTAGTATTTAAACCCACTCGCTGGTAGCAAAAGTTGACTCTCATCACCCTATTCATCACAAGGAAAACCAGCGTCCATATAATTCACATTACAGCAAGTATCTGTATGTGGTGTAAGTTTTGAAATTTGTTCTGATTATCACAATCGTTACATATATATATATATATATATATATATATATATATATATATATATATATATATATATATATATATATATATATATTTATATATATATATATGTTAGGGCTGATAACGAATAATTTAAATTTAATCGGTAACTATTCCAAAATTAACAATTAATTAATCGTTAATTTCGATTAAAACAAAAAATTGAAGTTTATGGTGTCATAAGTAACATTTATTAAAATACTTGTCGAAAATCGAAATAACACTGGAATGTCTTCTTTATATGACATGTTTTAACCAACAACGCAAACAGACAAGTGTATCGACATTATTTTGTTCAAGTGATGAGCGTGCTTTTTGACAATATAACCAGCCGAGCTGAACAATCGTTCACATAGCTTTAGGTTTTCTCAGCTGAAGTTTCCGATACTGTATTGGATGTTTGGTTTGCAGGTGATATGCAAGCGAAGTGTTAGAACCATGGTAGCAATGGTCGCTTTAAGCAGCGCGGCTGCGCAGCTTATTTGACCGACGCCACGCAGGACATTTTGTAAAATATTGCACAAAAAATGGACGTTGTGCAACTTACTTTGCACACGGGTTTTTAAAAAAAAACTTTGCACACGGACCAACGAAGCCTAGACTTAGAGGGAACATTGCATGGTAGGCAAACGATTTATCTCAATGGACAAAATAACCTTTATCAACATTTTGAATATTCACGTCAGTCAATATTTTAAAACCAAAATTTTCGTGTAATCGTCCGGAAATTAGTTTATAAGAATCGGCCGAAATATTTAAAGGTTTGACTTCCAGTACATTTATAAGTGGTGGGTCGATTAATCGTTAACACAAATTTTAATCAAAAATATTTTAAACTATTAATCGAAAAAAATAATCGTTAATTTCCACAGCTCTAATATATATATATATATATATATATATATATATATATATATATATATATATATATATATATATATATATATATATATAGTTGACACATTATGAAAAACACTATTGCACATGCATATTCACACACATAATTTTAATATATATATATTTAAATATTATCCTTAGGGTTACCATGGATATGGAGATGTTCGTAACAATTGCACTGTTTATATGTACGATCGTTACTACAACAAAGGGTGGACCACTCTCGGGTAGGTTTTAAACACTATTGTTTAGTAAAATAGTTAATGCATTGTTTTAGAGAGAATTGGCAACAGGTCAACAAATGGATGACTCAAATTCCTTGTGCGATCTGATCAATGATATTATCTTAACGTTGAGTGTTTAAAATATATGAGTAGTACAAAAAGTTGTATGAAAGATATGAGTATTACAAAGAACAAAAGAAAAAAAGAAATTGCGCAATTCAACTCAATGAATATTAAAAGGAAGTTGTACCACAGCATGGGTATTGCGAGTAAGTTGTACCACAGCATGGGTATTGCGAGTAAGTTGTACCACAGCATGGGTATAACCAGGAAGTTGTACCACAGCATGGGTATTGCCAGGAAGTTGTACCACAGCATGGGTATTGTCAGGAAGTTGTACCACAGCATGGGTATTGCCAGGAAGTTGTACCACAGCATGGGTATTGCGAGGAAGTTGTACCACAGCATGGGTATTGCCAGGAAGTTGTACCACAGCATGGGTATTGCCAGGAAGTTGTACCACAGCATGGGTATTGCGAGGAAGTTGTACCAAAAAAAAGTTAATTACAAGAAATTATTAGAAATTCGTTCAAATAATTATTATTAAAAGGAGGTTGTGCCCAAAAATAAACATGGTTATTACAAAAAGGTAGGTCTTTTTTTACAACAAATAAACATGGGTTTTACAAGGAAGTATAACTTTTTGCAACAAAACATATGTTTTAAAAGGAATATGTAGCAATGGTACGTACTGCACCAAAGACGAATTTCGCCAACACATTGATAGTTCAAATTGAATTATAACACAGACTATTTCTTTGAGAGTACCTTTATTAGGTATTTGTTTTATTTGCTGTTGGGCTTTATTTAATGATAATGCATTAAATTGAATAAACTAATACAGTATTTATTAAACGTTTACTTAAATCATCATGTCATTTAATTCAAGTTTTGTGCTGATAATAGAGTTTAAAAATTGAATAAATCACCGATAGCTTAAGTTTCAACCCAAATTAAATGTTAAATTATTTTTCACGTGACTCACTTTTCAAGTAAGGGGCCATCTTACATCTTCAAAAACTATCAAAATGTTAATAAAAATTGCTCAGTCGAAATTGAATAAGCACTAATGTGTTTATGGACAGAATTGGCGCAGTAGGTTTCTGATATATTTCCCCAAAATATTGCTATTTTCTGCAGATCGTAAAACTAATTAAGCAAAGTAACATAAGTATAAGATACTGAAGAATGACAATTCTAAAGGGTTAACAAGGCCCAACATCAAAACAAAAGAATACAATTTCTTTAATTTCTACTATATAAATATATCAATATCATCAATATACATAATTTGCTATACATGTCCCGTCAGTCCGTCCGTTCGTAACGCTACTAATTTTAGAAAGCAGCGCAGCTGGAACTAAATGAATAAAATAAAATAAATAAATGTTCTGTATTGCATTATTTTTTATTCTGATGAGTATTTTTTCAAAATTAATAGATTTCAGCTGAAATATATTTACTTTGAAAACTTCCGTCATTTTTGACGGGATATACACTAGTATATATATGTATATACACACACCCGATAGTAAAAAGATACATTTAATACCATCTTACTGAGATCCATTCATTTGATATATTTAAATTTATGCAAAGGCTGGAGTCGGTCTATTATCAAAGGAGAAGAAAGGAAGGGGAGGGAATATCCCTCTCTCTCTCTCTCACACACATACACGCACGCACACACACACACACACTCACTCACAAACACACACACACACTCACACATATAGTGTGTGTGTTTGTGTTTGTAAGGAATTAAGGACAATCACAATTTAAATTTAACACTTTTCGCTTTTTGTGTTATTTACAGTTCCCAAATTAAATGAGATATACCACCTCACATTTCAGAAGATTTCCTTCAAAAAGATGCGCTGCAGCATATCCTCCAAGATCCTAGATTGACGGACGAGCTACAACGAAGCCCAGACATCTTGGAGTTCTTCAGGCCAGGGGAGCACGACATTAGACTCCGTGAATTTCTAGCCTATGTACAAGACAACACGCCCTCGAAGCTAATGAGCGAAACGCTCTATTCCCAGGGTCCGTCTTCTCCACACCATAGAGTTATCATCGACATTCTGAGGGAATTTTGTCTAAGACTTTATTTGAGTGGTTCCAAGAATATCCCTGTGTTCTGTAATCAAGTCTTCAGTACAAGGAGGTGACAGTTATCATGTGAAGAATATTTTTAAAAGGATCATAAAGTTTGACAGTTTTTTTAAACAAAAAAAAAGAGTGTGTGTGTGGGGAGCTTTGGGAGGGGGGTAGGGGGAGAGGCAAGTCAAATAATTTGAGGCCTACAATTACACTTGCATATAACTATGATTTGTAAGGAACATAATAAAGAAACCCCTAATTAGTAATAGTTTCAAAATATATTTGTCGAAGTTTATGGCTATATACAGTATTGTATGGTTAAGTACCTCTGCTTTGTGACCTGGGTCCATGAAATTACCTAATAAAACTAAGAAAAAATAGAAAACAATTAATGAACTCGACTATATTTACTGTTTAAATGCATTACGAATGTCTGAAACAAAAAAATGTAATTCTTTTTTATTTCCTTTTTTTATTTTTTAAATCTTGAAAGTTGTTATTGGGGAACACATTTCTTTCTCTAGATGTTGGGTGGTTCGTTTGCAAAGGGGCCGTCCATTAATTACGTCACGCGATTTTTGCCGATTTTTTACCCCCCCCCCTCGTCACGCGTCGTCACAAAAACTTAGACCCCCTCCCTCTAAAAATACGTCACAAATCTTTGACCCCCCCCCTAACAAAAAAAAACAACAAAAAAAACAACAAAAAAAAACAACCCCCACTAAATACCAAAAAAAACCAAAAACAAACAAATTTATTTTCTATTTGAAAATAAGTATGTTTCAAAACACGTTTATTGTCATTTAAGTATTTATTATTTATTTAGTAAAGATCTACATTGTAATATCGTAACCCATGTGAAGCATTTTAAAAAAACGTTAACCGGCCTTCAGAAAACGAACTGTGTTAACATCCTTAGATTATATTTTATTTTAATACATACAAATTAAACATTGACTATTAATCATCACGGTTTACGTCTTTGTTTAGATTTTTTTTAAAAAATAACATTTTTTAAATGTATTTTTAAAAATCCCTCAATTGACTGACGGGCAACCCGTAAGAAAGAGGTCGGCGAACAGACGTTAATATCCTCATCTTGGGTCAAAAAGAGAATTCTTGTGGGTAATGCAGACTCATTTGGGACATATAACATCAACTACAATCCACTAGATATATTAAAATACGTCATGTGTACGTGAACGCTTGGAACATATGCCCATTATTGAACCGGTTCCTTCCAGAAAATGCATTTTTTAAAAATTTGACAACTATGTAGATTTCTAACCTACGTACTATACGAAGACACCTAAATCTACCCTACTTTCATTTATATTGACACGAATGACACTAATCTTAATCCACATCATTTGTCTGTATCACGTATCCTTTCTGTGATATTTAAAATTAATGCTTTAAAAACTGAGCAAAGAAGAAAAGTTGTTTTGTGCTCCTCTCGAATTGCGATGTCAAGAATTGATGCATTCAATAAAGTTCATGAATACTTGACTAATTTTAAATGGGCTCATTTACCATTATATCTAGATTCTATAAGACTAGAATGGCCAGGGGCGTTTGACCAAAAACCAAACCAATCGAACAATTATATCAAACTTAAAGCGTTTTAATTCTATCAAATAGATCCCCCCTCTCCTTTTAAAGAAAAAGGATAATCCGTGTCGTTTTGAATTTAAATATCTATATACACATAATCCTATTCAGATCATTTTTAGACACTTGTCATGCTTGTAAAACTCACCAGTTTTTTTTTGCTAACGACGCTCCCCCAAATCAACGAGTCATGTGAGCAGGACCTAGAGTCTGGAGGGGGGGGGTAACGCACACATAAACTTGTATATTTTGGGGTAACGGGCAAAAACGTTCGACTCCTGCCATGAGATAACCAAACGGAGCTGCGGTTACATCGCAAATGCTTTGATGTCAACATCAAACGACGCAGTGGAACAATTTCATACATTATCTTGTGGATTCTCAAACTAAAGGATTATAATTAGATTTAATTTTCGTGTCTTGATAGCTTACGCCAACCAGCGTCTGATGGCATACCGACCGGCACATTGAGAAAAAAAAAGAAACAAAAAGAAACAAAAAGTCATTAAATAAATTGTAAGCGACCAAATATTTCAGTGGAATTTTTATTTAAAGTTACCCTTTTCATGTGACGTCACATTTCTTCAACCCCCCTCCTTCCCCCTCGTGACGCATTGTCACAAAAGTGTGACCCCCTCCCCCTAGGTGCATGACGTCATTTATGGACGGCCCCAAACTAATGATCTAGTGTGCAAAGCCATTCGTTTCACTTTGTTTGTGGTCAAAATTCTATACCACACAAAGACCCATGTATATTTAGACGATATCACTTTAATATGGAATACATTTTTTTTTAAAACAGTCATAAACAAAAGTTACATTAGTTCATCCAAACCGATGTCAATTTCTGTGATGTATCAACTCCAACATATAAATAACCGATGTCAATTTCTGTGATGTATCAACTCCAACATCTAAATAACCGATGTCAATTTCTGTGATGTATCAACTCCAACATATAAATAACCGATGTCAATTTCTGTGATGTATCAACTCCAACATATAAATAACCGATGTCAATTTCTGTGATGTATCAACTCCAACATATAAATAACCGATGTCAATTTCTTTGATGTATCAACTCCAACATATAAATAACCGATGTCAATTTCTTTGATGTATCAACTCCAACATATAAATAACCGATGTCAATTTCTGTGATGTATCAACTCCAACATATAAATAACCGATGTCAATTTCTTTGATGTATCAACTCCAACATATAAATAACCGATGTCAATTTCTGTGATGTATCAACTCCAACATATAAATAACCGATGTCAATTTCTGTGATGTATCAACTCCAACATATAAATAACCGATGTCAATTTCTGTGATGTATCAACTCAAACATATAAATAACCGATGTCAATTTCTGTGATGTATCAACTCCAACATCTAAATAACCGATGTCAATTTCTGTGATGTATCAACTCCAACATCTAAATAACCGATGTCAATTTCTGTGATGTATCAACTCCAACATCTAAATAACCGATGTCAATTTCTGTGATGTATCAACTCCAACATATAAATAACCGATGTCAATTTCTGTGATGTATCAACTCCAACATATAAATAACCGATGTCAATTTCTGTGATGTATCAACTCCAACATCTAAATAACCGATGTCAATTTCTGTGATGTATCAACTCCAACATCTAAATAACCGATGTCAATTTCTGTGATGTATCAACTCCAACATCTAAATAACCGATGTCAATTTCTGTGATGTATCAACTCCAACAAATAACTAACCGATGTCAATTTCTGTGATGTATCAACTCCAACAAATAACTAACCGATGTCAATTTCTGTGATGTATCAACTCCAACAAATAACTAACCGATGTCAATTTCTGTGATGTATCAACTCCAAAATCTAACAAACCGATGTCAATTTCTGTGATGTATCAACTCCAACATATAAATAACCGATGTCAATTTCTGTGATGTATCAACTCCAACAAATAACTAACCGATGTCAATTTCTGTGATGTATCAACTCCAACAAATAACTAACCGATGTCAATTTCTGTGATGTATCAACTCCAACAAATAACTAACCGATGTCAATTTCTGTGATGTATCAACTCCAACAAATAACTAACCGATGTCAATTTCTGTGATGTATCAACTCCAAAATCTAACTAACCGATGTCAATTTCTGTGATGTATCAACTCCAAAATCTAACTAACCGATGTCAATTTCTGTGATGTATCAACTCCAACAAATAACTAACCGATGTCAATTTCTGTGATGTATCAACTCCAACAAATAACTAACCGATGTCAATTTCTGTGATGTATCAACTCCAAAATCTAACAAACCGATGTCAATTTCTGTGATGTATCAACTCCAAAATCTAAATAACCGATGTCAATTTCTGTGATGTATCAACTCCAACATCTAAATAACCGATGTCAATTTCTGTGATGTATCAACTCCAACAAATAACTAACCGATGTCAATTTCTGTGATGTATCAACTCCAACAAATAACTAACCGATGTCAATTTCTGTGATGTATCAACTCCAACAAATAACTAACCGATGTCAATTTCTGTGATGTATCAACTCCAACAAATAACTAACCGATGTCAATTTCTGTGATGTATCAACTCCAACAAATAACTAACCGATGTCAATTTCTGTGATGTATCAACTCCAAAATCTAACTAACCGATGTCAATTTCTGTGATGTATCAACTCCAACAAATAACTAACCGATGTCAATTTCTGTGATGTATCAACTCCAACAAATAACTAACCGATGTCAATTTCTGTGATGTATCAACTCCAACAAATAACTAACCGATGTCAATTTCTGTGATGTATCAACTCCAAAATCTAACAAACCGATGTCAATTTCTGTGATGTATCAACTCCAACATCTAAATAACCGATGTCAATTTCTGTGATGTATCAACTCCAACAAATAACTAACCGATGTCAATTTCTGTGATGTATCAACTCCAACAAATAACTAACCGATGTCAATTTCTGTGATGTATCAACTCCAACAAATAACTAACCGATGTCAATTTCTGTGATGTATCAACTCCAACAAATAACTAACCGATGTCAATTTCTGTGATGTATCAACTCCAACAAATAACTAACCGATGTCAATTTCTGTGATGTATCAACTCCAAAATCTAACAAACCGATGTCAATTTCTGTGATGTATCAACTCCAAAATCTAACTAACCGATGTCAATTTCTGTGATGTATCAACTCCAAAATCTAACTAACCGATGTCAATTTCTGTGATGTATCAACTCCAACAAATAACTAACCGATGTCAATTTCTGTGATGTATCAACTCCAAAATCTAACAAACCGATGTCAATTTCTGTGATGTATCAACTCCAAAATCTAACTAACCGATGTCAATTTCTGTGATGTATCAACTCCAACATCTAAATAACCGATGTCAATTTCTGTGATGTATCAACTCCAACAAATAACTAACCGATGTCAATTTCTGTGATGTATCAACTCCAACAAATAACTAACCGATGTCAATTTCTGTGATGTATCAACTCCAACAAATAACTAACCGATGTCAATTTCTGTGATGTATCAACTCCAAAATCTAACTAACCGATGTCAATTTCTGTGATGTATCAACTCCAAAATCTAACTAACCGATGTCAATTTCTGTGATGTATCAACTCCAACATCTAAATAACCGATGTCAATTTCTGTGATGTATCAACTCCAACAAATAACTAACCGATGTCAATTTCTGTGATGTATCAACTCCAACAAATAACTAACCGATGTCAATTTCTGTGATGTATCAACTCCAAAATCTAACTAACCGATGTCAATTTCTGTGATGTATCAACTCCAAAATCTAACTAACCGATGTCAATTTCTGTGATGTATCAACTCCAACATCTAAATAACCGATGTCAATTTCTGTGATGTATCAACTCCAACAAATAACTAACCGATGTCAATTTCTGTGATGTATCAACTCCAACAAATAACTAACCGATGTCAATTTCTGTGATGTATCAACTCCAACAAATAACTAACCGATGTCAATTTCTGTGATGTATCAACTCCAACAAATAACTAACCGATGTCAATTTCTGTGATGTATCAACTCCAACAAATAACTAACCGATGTCAATTTCTGTGATGTATCAACTCCAACAAATAACTAACCGATGTCAATTTCTGTGATGTATCAACTCCAACAAATAACTAACCGATGTCAATTTCTGTGATGTATCAACTCCAAAATCTAACAAACCGATGTCAATTTCTGTGATGTATCAACTCCAAAATCTAAATAACCGATGTCAATTTCTGTGATGTATCAACTCCAACAAATAACTAACCGATGTCAATTTCTGTGATGTATCAACTCCAACAAATAACTAACCGATGTCAATTTCTGTGATGTATCAACTCCAACAAATAACTAACCGATGTCAATTTCTGTGATGTATCAACTCCAACAAATAACTAACCGATGTCAATTTCTGTGATGTATCAACTCCAACAAATAACTAACCGATGTCAATTTCTGTGATGTATCAACTCCAACAAATAACTAACCGATGTCAATTTCTGTGATGTATCAACTCCAAAATCTAACTAACCGATGTCAATTTCTGTGATGTATCAACTCCAAAATCTAACTAACCGATGTCAATTTCTGTGATGTATCAACTCCAACAAATAACTAACCGATGTCAATTTCTGTGATGTATCAACTCCAACAAATAACTAACCGATGTCAATTTCTGTGATGTATCAACTCCAACAAATAACTAACCGATGTCAATTTTGTGATGTATCAACTCCAACAAATAACTAACCGATGTCAATTTCTGTGATGTATCAACTCCAACAAATAACTAACCGATGTCAATTTCTGTGATGTATCAACTCCAAAATCTAACTAACCGATGTCAATTTCTGTGATGTATCAACTCCAAAATCTAACTAACCGATGTCAATTTCTGTGATGTATCAACTCCAAAATCTAACTAACCGATGTCAATTTCTGTGATGTATCAACTCCAAAATCTAACTAACCGATGTCAATTTCTGTGATGTATCAACTCCAACAAATAACTAACCGATGTCAATTTCTGTGATGTATCAACTCCAAAATCTAACAAACCGATGTCAATTTCTGTGATGTATCAACTCCAAAATCTAAATAACCGATGTCAATTTCTGTGATGTATCAACTCCAACAAATAACTAACCGATGTCAATTTCTGTGATGTATCAACTCCAAAATCTAACAAACCGATGTCAATTTCTGTGATGTATCAACTCCAAAATCTAACTAACCGATGTCAATTTCTGTGATGTATCAACTCCAACAAATAACTAACCGATGTCAATTTCTGTGATGTATCAACTCCAAAATCTAACTAACCGATGTCAATTTCTGTGATGTATCAACTCCAAAATCTAACAAACCGATGTCAATTTCTGTGATGTATCAACTCCAAAATCTAACTAACCGATGTCAATTTCTGTGATGTATCAACTCCAACAAATAACTAACCGATGTCAATTTCTGTGATGTATCAACTCCAAAATCTAACTAACCGATGTCAATTTCTGTGATGTATCAACTCCAACAAATAACTAACCGATGTCAATTTCTGTGATGTATCAACTCCAAAATCTAACTAACCGATGTCAATTTCTGTGATGTATCAACTCCAACATATAACTAACCGATGTCAATTTCTGTGATGTATCAACTCCAACAAATAACTAACCGATGTCAATTTCTGTGATGTATCAACTCCAAAATCTAACTAACCGATGTCAATTTCTGTGATGTATCAACTCCAACAAATAACTAACCGATGTCAATTTCTGTGATGTATCAACTCCAACAAATAACTAACCGATGTCAATTTCTGTGATGTATCAACTCCAACAAATAACTAACCGATGTCAATTTCTGTGATGTATCAACTCCAAAATCTAACAAACCGATGTCAATTTCTGTGATGTATCAACTCCAACAAATAACTAACCGATGTCAATTTCTGTGATGTATCAACTCCAACAAATAACTAACCGATGTCAATTTCTGTGATGTATCAACTCCAACAAATAACTAACCGATGTCAATTTCTGTGATGTATCAACTCCAACAAATAACTAACCGATGTCAATTTCTGTGATGTATCAACTCCAACAAATAACTAACCGATGTCAATTTCTGTGATGTATCAACTCCAAAATCTAACTAACCGATGTCAATTTCTGTGATGTATCAACTCCAAAATCTAACTAACCGATGTCAATTTCTGTGATGTATCAACTCCAACATCTAACTAACCGATGTCAATTTCTGTGATGTATCAACTCCAACAAATAACTAACCGATGTCAATTTCTGTGATGTATCAACTCCAAAATCTAAATAACCGATGTCAATTTCTGTGATGTAGCAACTCCAACAAATAACTAACCGATGTCAATTTCTGTGATGTATCAACTCCAAAATCTAACTAACCGATGTCAATTTCTGTGATGTATCAACTCCAACATATAAATAACCGATGTCAATTTCTGTGATGTATCAACTCCAACATATAACTAACCGATGTCAATTTCTGTGATGTATCAACTCCAAAATCTAACTAACCGATGTCAATTTCTGTGATGTATCAACTCCAACATATAAATAACCGATGTCAATTTCTGTGATGTAGCAACTCCAACATATAAATAACCGATGTCAATTTCTGTGATGTATCAACTCCAACATATAAATGCCAACACACCAACTACCAACGGTCGCTAGTCATTTTCAGAAGTACCCTGGAGCCTGCCTTTCAAGTATACTCATCTTTTATACCCATCGTCAAGGTTCATCTGTTGTACATTATTCTGATTTTATCACCATAAACATGTCTAAATGTAACTCTTCCAGCATATTTCAGTATTTTTACCGTTTTAGTGTTATTATGCTTAAACCACGTGCACAGTTAGTATTTTATGAACAATTAAAAGTAGCACAAATAAGCAATGGAATGCCTATGTTTCCGAATTGTTCTAAATTAATTAATGTCAAACGAACATGTCTAAAGCATGCACCAAGCAATATATCATCAAACTTTAAGTTTAGAAACTCATCTTCAAAAAATTTATGAAAGATAATAAACTTTCAAGGCTCGCACTATGACGCAGATCCATAAGTTTCGTCAGAATATCACCACAACTTACACGTTTCTAGAAACCAGCTGTGTTTGTTACTCTAAGATGACATAGATCTGTGAAGCTTCGTTTAACGATGAAATCTCAAATATTCGCAATAGCATCAACTCGGGTCTATTGACTAAAGGAAGTAGCTAGCAGGCACGCATAGAGTCAATAGCTAGCAGGCAGGTGTAGAGTCAATAGCTAGCAGGCAGGTGTAGAGTCAGTAGCTAGCAGGCAGGTGTAGAGTCAGTAGCTAGAAGGCAGGTATAGAGTCAATAGCTAGCAGGCAGGCGTAGAGGCATGGTTTGATGGAGTGGGAAGCCTGAAGGACAATAGTTTGTTTTGGAAGTACTTTCCAAGATCTCGTGCTTATGTACATATAGTTCTTTGGCTACATTTGTTAGCTGAACTCACATTGCGAGAGGAATAAAATGAGGTAGTTTTAGATAAGATAAGAGTTTCATTAAATTAGCAGTTCTTGATAGTTTAATAGTCTAAAAACGAAAATCAGTTGCTTGTGCGGTCTGAGGCAAAATTTATACCCCAGACAATGACTTCTTACAGATAAAACCTTGCAATATCTGTCAGCTCGTTAAGCTAAGAGAATTATGCTCAATATGGTTAGTGCTGCTAAGAAAAATGAAACATAAATTTCAACATACCCCCCCCTCCAAAAACATGTTATTCTTTACTATGCTTGTGTTATGAAATTGTACCCAACCTTTTTCTAGTCGTCGCTTCATTATTTTTTCCATGGTACTGAAGATGATATATGATAGTTAATTAAAACACATTTATCTATTCATTTGTTCTGATGAGGGTATTTGCCGAAACGTCTACACCGGCATTTCGCACCATCAGAATAACAAGGTTCTATGTAAACTTTTGGTGGAACAGAAATATTCGCGTTTGACAATTTTATGTTAAGTAGGCCTATATAGAGTTAGAACCTTATTATTCTGTACTTCCTACAACATTTTCTCACAATACAGCTTTCTTATTTTTTTTACCATGATAGATTGATACATGGAACATAAACCGGTTGCAATAACAACCCCCCCCCACAAATTCCACTTATAGCCGTGTTATTCTAAGGTGGTGATTTGTCTATCCACAAATCTTAAAACCTATTGTTTTTTCACACACATTTTTGTGTATCTTTTATTCTATGTACAGCTTTATTGCAGTCCAAATTTATTCAAATGAAATGTACATGATTATGCTTATTTGCCAAAACATTCACCTGAAAGCGTTTAAAATTAAGTGTAACACTTGAAACAATTATTTCCAGTTCAGAGAACTGTTACTTATTGCCCCCAAAACAATACTCCACAGTCAGTGCCCCGTCAAGCTTGAACAGTGTCTGCATCCTTTGTGCGATATCCTAAGTACTATATCTAAAAGTAAATGCATCCCACATTACCAAAGTCAGCTCAACAACACACGATATGCTTGAATACATACATTTTTTAATTTTAAGAATATATCATTAAAAGTAATATCACAGTAGACACAGTAGATTGCTCAAAAATCATTTTTCTATCAATTTTAGAATGATAAAATATTTGTGGATGATATTGGATTCCTACTCATGTGCATCCTTATATGTCAGAATCATTGTTTGAACGCACGCATGAAAAAATGAGCTTGAAAATAATGTAGATATAAATTAAAAAAATGTAGACATAAATTGACGCGGGCCCCTTAAAAATGTTTGACATTTCACTAGTACATTTAGCTGCGGTCATTGCATAGTTTGATGTGAACATAACTAGTTATCACCAATGACATCTCAATTCATACATGCTGCTTTAAAGACCTCTTTGTGGTGTTGGTATTGCATGATTTCACATTGTGTTAACATATTTATAGTGATATCTGGTGCCGTGTGTGTTGTATATATATGTTGTATGTCCGAGTTTAAGATAAAAAAGACTATTGACATAAAAAGTTACATGCATTTGTACATTAACAATAATTTTAAGACGTTTAATGGAATGAAAGGCACCCCGTGTAAACCCCTCCCCCCTTAAAATAATATTTAAACATGCAACAATATTTCATATTTGATAAAACAGTTTCCCAAATACTTATATTTGGCTAATAGTACGTAAAAGTAGTTATAAAATATCCATTAGTTTAATAGATAAATAGAAACCAAAACTTGTAAAAAGAAAAAAATAACATATGATTGAAATATGATACTTTAAGTTATTTATATTGAATTTCTCTAAACTATGAGATGAACATAACATTATTTGTTATCTAATACCATGATTTGTTAGCGTCCTAAAATATCACTATTTAAAGGTGAATTACATGATCAAACTTTCACTACATATGTAAAACAATTGTCGTGAGTCGGAATATTGTAATACAAAGTTTTAAAGTAAACTCTAACATTTTTTCTCGTCTTTTAATAAGGAAAGTAGAATGTAAAAAATATTCTTGACACATGTTATGATTACACAAAAGTTACTTTGAAATTGTGACAACCCCTAAATAAGTTATAGATTTCAATAATGACCAGGCTAAGGGCTAAGTTAACGTAAAGCCAATACAATTTGCCTTTTCAAGTCTCAACTTAAATATTTAGAAGTGAAGAATATTTTATGAATGAAGCACAAACAATATTTTAATAATGCTAAAAATTTGTACAATAAACATGAAATGCTCTTAGCTTATGATATTTAAGGAAGGGAGTGGGAAATCTGTTTTATTTCAGTGGCAGATTCGATGTTATGATTGTTCACCTGTAAATCAAAATTATGTATTACGTTTAAAGAAAAGATCCACTGCTCTTACAGTAGGTATTGCTAAAAGGGCGGGAACTTTATGACTCCAAACATAACGAGCAACATATATATATAGATATATGACACAGTGATTAGACAGATGTTTATGTAACTATCATCCAAGCACAGCTGATAAATTATGATTGACATAATAATTTTCGTCTGCTTTGTTTCAGCAGAAATTTGATAAATAGAAATCGACAAAACATTACTCTCATGCATATTTCTGGACTAAGTGGGCAACAGAGATGAGGAGTATTATCTTAATTGAGCAACTGAACTTTCAAAAAATTATGCAATTTTTAGAAAATACGCACGAAAAAACTTTTCGCTGTTAGCAATAAATTAATTTAAGAGTTTGCACCAGAGACGCACTCAAGTCAAAATTTTGATTTAAATACTAAAAACAAAATTAAGTTTAAAAATATTTAAATTTCAATATATTTCATAATTTAGAGAAATTCTAAAATCAAAATTAGGCACGAATCAATATAAAGTAAGAGGACCAGGGATACGGTGTGAGCAATTATAAAGCATCCCAGGAAATAACACGAATAATAATTAAATACATCGCATTGATTACCGCTAGTCACTTATGGATTATGCTGAACATCCTTTTCGAATAAAATAGAAAGTTTAGATTTTATAACTGTTATTTAAGTTTTAAATTCAGATTTGATGAATAATTTAGACAGTCTGATTGAATTACAATTTAAAAAAAAACTTTGATAATCATTTCATAATGGAATGACGTTTACTTTGTTGAAGTTTTTAAATAGTAAATTGTCAGTAAATATTGGCTGCTTTGCCAACATCTTAAGAATGGTTACGTGGACTAATACAATATTTAAAACATGTTAAAATATGACTTGTTGATTAATATTTTAGACTAACTACTGATATATAAAGAACATTGAAGCAAAAAGAAAATCTTGATTATGTAAAATATTATGGCTTTTTTATGTCTTTTCGGATTGAGGTACAATTGTTTGCAAAAAGTTCTTATGCAAAGACATTTCATGTGATTTTAAAATTAAAAAATAAGAAAAGACAAACAAATGTAGATTTGAAGTTCCCTCTGTTGCACACTGTATATGGGTGAATAAAGCCCTTTCTAGTGAATTAATTCCTATTCTCACTATAAAGAAAAATGTCCTTGTTGATTTCACTTCCCTTTCCAATTTGTTTCCAGAACGGTTACCTTTTGTAACTTGTAACAATTACAGAATTGGATAACTAGGAATAACCTTTATCGTGCAATTGTCATTCGCCTTTATACAAATCAAGGTTCCCTTTTATGATAACTTTAAGTTTTGTCATATAATTTTTTAATAATACGTTGATTTCTCGTATTTTCTAGAACTTTACAAAGAAATTAGACTTTGATAGTGACAGATGTGTCGAAATAGAGGAAATTTAAAGCAACTCATGACTATTTATTCTTCTTGAAAAGGTTTACAAACATGTTAATGTTAGAGGAAAAGAGTCAAAGACAATATTCAATATTTTGCCCTTGTTGAATTCAGTTTAATAACACATTATATTTTCATTATTTCTATGGAACTTGAACTAATCAGATATTATTGTTCTAAGCAGAAACCTTGTTGAAAGTTAATTGATTATATTTCTGAATCCACGGAAAGTTTCTAAAGATTTCGCAAATAAAAAAATTAAATTAAATTTTAAAAAAAGAATGGAAAATCCTGTATTGAGTGTATTGACACTTCTCCTCTTTATAAATATGTTATTAAGAAGTTACAAAAATCAAAGTGTTATGGACAAATATAATGTCGACCACAAATTCAATGTGTCATGTACAAATGATACGTCAATCAAGGACTAATCCCACAGGGTAAATCACAGCAACCCATATTAAAATTATTTTACTTGTTTTCTTATCTGTCTGCGTGGTATAACCCCAGTAATGAAAATAAACGTGTGCTCAAAATTTCTTGAACATTTCCAAATTTTTTAATTAAAATTACTTTCTACTTACAATACAATGAGCAGAATATGACATGTTGCAGAACATAGATTAACCTTTGATTGAGGTGGAAAATTAACAGTGAAGCCCCCTTTTCCGTAAGTTCCTTTAATTGGTTGCAGTAACCGTCTCATTTGCCTACATGTATGATTCACATTATTTAAATTTCTGGTAATTATCACAAATAATGAAAGATTTAAAAAAATACAATAATTACAATGGTGTCAGCTGTACTTTTTTTGCTGTCCATCGTCTACTCTAGGTGCGTATTATCAGGAGCAATCTGAAAGACACAGATATCAATCCATCATTTTACTTATAAGACAGGGAGCATTTTCATTCGCTTGTAAGATTTGTATAACGCTATTCAAAACATAATTTAAAAAAAAATTACTTTTTCAAAAAATAATTTTTTAAAATTTTAAAGTAACTTCGAGAAGAAGGGCAATTAAACTAAAACACAAAAATCTATAAATTGTGAACCAAAAATGATTTAAATGTAATGGAAATTATAATATATTTACTTGACCACTGATTGGCGGGATTTGTGGTCCAGGAGCAGTCCTGTTGAGGAAATAATAGAATCGCACATTATATAAATACATTTCATTGAATTTTGCGTTTCTTTGTTCTATAAATCTGAATCTTAATACCTATAAAGATGTTTCCAAACGCTAAAATTATCCATGTCAAACATTCGAATTAATGGTCTAAAATGTCTTTAAAAAAAAAGAAATAAATGAATTCACTAATGTCAAAATATAAGTTTAAAACCCAATTGTGCAAGATTAAAAAAAAACAAAAAAAAATTAAAAAAAAACAACGTAAGAAATGTATTAAAATTTCCTACCGTTGGCACGGGGACCGACAGTATGAGTCAAAATGAATTAGATACATGCCCCCCCCCTTTCAATTACTTGTAAAATAATAAATATTGCTATTTAAGTACCATTGCTCCTTACAATATTACAATTAATATTTGCATTATTTAGCCATAAAATGACATAATTGATATAGTAAAAAATGAAATTTCTTTACATAGAGCATGCATTTGCTACGAATAGCTATAAATTGACATTACCACTATTTATGTTTGATTGTAATACTATTATTTATTTTAAATATAAGGTCTCAGCCATTCTTAAAGACATTGTTTATGTATCTGATCTTTATGAAATTAAAATTTATCTTTTAATTCAGATTTACCTACTTCAGATTTACCACCAGATAGTATTAAGCAATATAATTTGCAATTGTCACGCAAGTAGTGTCTGTCAGTCCTACGCTATGTGAGGTAACTCCCGATAAAAAAAATAAAAATGTTGCTTTCGAGATTATAACAAAATGTGTTGCTCACTTTTATTAATGTGTGAAGGGAACGAAGTAAAAAGAGCAATGTTTTATTTGATGTGATTAATATTATAATTATTTTTTTGCATTACATATCCGTTTGTGTGTATGTGTCCATGTCAATATTACGCATGTAATTATAAATTTAATTTTCTATATTAATATATAACATTCGTTTTGCGGTTTATGAAATACATATATTGTTGCCGTTCGGTTGTCAAGTTTCGATGCTTTTTGAACTACAAAGCCATTATTTATTACTGCAAATGAAATTTGTCAACTTATGCTTCAGTTTAGCGTTTGTTTTTCTTTTATACACTTTGAGATTGCATATTTGTATGTTTAAAAAATTAACATATTTAAAAATCGGACTCCTCCCCACAATAGTTTTTTAAAATTGTTATTTACATGTAATATTTTAATGCGTCTTAGACTAATTTTTGATAATAAATCTTTGCTTTTAATATAGAACAGGAAGGTGTGCTGACTTTACAATACTGAAAACGTTTATTAGAATTCCTAAAACGTGTATATTAAAGTTGATACTTTAATATTTTCTTTAATCCAGTGCTTAACTTTACTTCAAAGGTTTCATACAAAATAAATATTTTCGTTGTTATTCATATTTGTGAATAGTTACAATTTTTATTTTACATGTTTTTGATAATGTAAAGGTAGTCATGTAGGGACCAATGGGTGCATAAACTGACAAGTCATAATAGATCTTGAAAAGGTGCTGACTTGACAATAATAAAAACGTTTATGTGAATTACTAACACGTGTATATTAAATTGAAAATATGATTAACAGTTGATAAGTAAATCTTTTCTGTTATCCTGTGACAAACTTTGCTTACTACGCTTCATGCAAAATAAATAGTTATTAACATGCGTAAAATTACAGTTTATTTTTTACATGTTTTGATAATGTGGTAATAATGTATGGACAAATGGGCGAATAAACTGACAAGTCATAATCATCGATGAAGCTTAAACGGCTTCAAATCACAGATATGCGTGATGTGGATCACATTACAGTCACATAATTTATTTTTAACGCACTGTGCTGTATTATTGGTGCACTCATAATTGGTGCGCACTATTCAATGCCGCAAGTTAACGTCCGGCTGACTCCTCAGCAATATTTGTTAATACGTCGAACTTCAAAATTCTTTGCCACAGAATCACTTTATGCTGTGTGTAGTTCACTATGCATTTACTATTATCATGATTATATCATTATTATTCATGCAAACTTATATAACGCGAAGCCTAAGCTTGGAGGTTTTCTCATAACACATATATTCTTATATATAATCAAAATATATACTCTGCTATGTCCGTTCGTAACGCTAGATTTTAGAAAGCCCACCGCTAAAAAAAATAACCTTGAAAAATATATTGCAAGCAACCCAACCCCCCACCCCCCCACTATTTTCAAACGTCCGCATAAAATTGTTCAATATGGAAAAGAGATTTAATTTTTCTCTCTTGGTCTCTACATTTTCTGATTATTTACTATGCGGCTTTCAGGCAGAAGGGACAATTACAAAAACTGAAATATATCCATTTTGAAAACTCCCGTCATTTTTGACGGGTAATACACTAGTATTTATCAATATTTATTGAGAGTGGGCGAGTACGGTAAAATTATACTGAGTGATATAATAGTATGTCGAGTTGTACTGAGTGATATAATAGTATGTCGAGTTGTACTGAGTGATATAATAGTATGTCGAATTTTACTGAGTGATATAATATTAATAGTATGTCGAGTTGGTATACTGAGTGATATAATAGTATGTCGAGTTGGCTGAGTGATATAATAGTATTAGTATGTCGAGTTGTACTGAGTGATATAATAGTATGCGAGTTGTACTAGACAGTGATGAACAAAGTGGGTATAGAGGTATTGGACATGTGACAGACAGTGTGGGAGACTTTTTGAGAGTACTACTAGTGAGCCTGTATTTCTAAAAGTTAAGTTTGTTGTGTTCTAGGAAGTACTCCCAGGTTGTATAGCGGAATAAACACAGGAATTGTTTGATATCATTGTGTCACTTATTTGTGTACGAGCGAGAGACGGAAAGCAAGGCGATAATTATAAACTAGAGACTTAACAATGTATTTCCTTTAATTATCGCCAGTGACGAAAAAACATAAATTTAGTATGCGTGTAATATTTGATAGAAATGTACAAATTTTAAGTAAAAATTGAAATAGCCGTCTTCTTAAAGTATGACATTTGATAAGTGCCACAAATGTGGCACAAATGTGGCACAAATGTGGCACAAATGTGGCACAAATGTGGCACAAATGTGGCACAAATGTGGCACAAATGTGGCACAAATGTGGCACAAATGTGGCACAAATGTGGCACAAATGTGGCACAAATGTGGCACAAATGTGGCACAAATGTGGCACAAATGTTCATGCGTGTTTATTATCGGTGGGAAGGGCGGAATTTACGCCAGACAAGGTTTTACTATTCACATACTTTTTATCAGGAATCTTTTCTCTACTGTTTTCTTTGAGCATCTCCAACATATTGAGATTTTAAATATTAAAATAAGAATGGATTAATAAAAATATATTTATAAAAATCGGATGAAAATGTTATTGGATTTTCATTTGATGTAGTTTCCATTGTATGCCAAGCTTCAGTCCTGTTCAACGGAATAGCTTTAACACTGGAGTTCACGATTATTAGCTTATTATCCAATGGGGGTAACACCCTTTGTAGGCGTTTGATGATCCCCCGCCCAGCGGCAGTCCTTAGCCACAGAGACTCGTATGCTGAGCCGGGCTGGCGCCGAGGTTGTAGCGAGTCCAAGTAGGAAATTCCACCCCTCCTTGTGACATTTTCGACCATGTCCTGCATGCCCAGGCGGCGCTTCAGAAGCGACCGTTCCAGCGGGGTCCCCAGCGGTAAGGTTCCCCCCCCCCGGTCGACATAGTTGCTAGGAGGGTTTTCCGGGAAGATCCACGAAGAGCACTAGGCTCGGGTCTGCTGACTTTCTTCCACGTGTATGTTCATTATCTTAGTTTTGTTTGACGTATGCCTATTTTCAAGTTTTATATGTGAAAATAATTGTTGTGCTAAAAATGATCAAAACGTGTTGTCCTTATCTTTTCTTAATGACCAATTGACCACATTCACAAGATAATGGTGTGCAAATTTTCACAGCGTCAATTTTTGTACAATATTTTAAGAAATTTTCTGCGCTGTAATTCTAAATTACTGCGCAGCGTCTGTCAGATATCTGCGCAACCGCTCAGCTTATAGTGAAGACCGTCTTTGTTGTATGATTATGAGTTTGGCTATCTGTTCAGACCACGATAGTCATATTTTAAAACCGATCCGTTCTTCCCTTAAGGGCAATTAAAAACCTCTTTAAATTTTGTGCAAATATTTCTATCAAATGCCGTGTCCATTAAATTGTGGTATTTTTCCGATCTTTGGTATTTTCCTAAATAGTTGGTTACAACTTTCAACTACATCGTTTTAATTTTTTTTAAAAATTGTAATTCATGTGTTTTTGTCGATTATGTCCGCTTTGAATGATTTAACCCCTGTCAGAGTTCTTATTTTACTGTTCCATTAAAATTCTTCCCTAAGAGTGAGCAATTGTTACCATCCAAATTAAAGTTTCTCTACATAAATTTACTGTAGTTTTGCGTATTCCAACATCGTCATCCATTAAATGTTTTGAACAAATCAACACCCCCCCCCTTTTATTACAGCCTTCTTTAAAAACGGTTGAAATGAGTACTTTATATGTTTTGATTGAAGATTTTATCTTACAAATGAATAGTTCTGTCAATTTCAACTACTGGTTCGATCATATTTTCCAAAGTTAATGTTTATATTAAAAGTGTGAATCGGGAAAAGTCGGATATTGACTTGTGACATTTGAGTGCGTCACAATTCGAAACTAGGAGAAAAAAAACCATGTTTACATTCATTTACGATTTGGGAAAAATGTTTTAAAATAGATGAAAGTATGCTCTGAATGTTTAAAAAAAATATAAATTACAGCAAAAAGTATAACATAATAGTAAATGATTAAAGTTCGTGTTATGTGAGTAAATTATACCGCATGTATTTATTAAACATTGAGGAATGCGCTCCAATATTTGTTCAACGAGTTTAAATCTTGTATTCGCCTGCTAGCTCACCTTCTCTTCAAGAGCCTCTTGGCTAATATGACCGATAACACAATGAACACCACAAGGAGCAGCACAGCTATACCAACAAAGAGACCAATGTTTTCATTGGACCATTCTTCACCTGCGTAAAAAAAAAGAAGCACGTTGTGTAAAAGTCTCATAAATTTTGAGACTATGAGACTAATTTTTGAAATATGGAGCAATCGTTCCAGAAAAAAAATCATGTAAACTATTTAAGCACTGAAGAAAAATAAATCTCCCATCTAAGAATCACTGGCATTGCTTTCATCACTAATCACTTGCTTCATGCATGTTTATCTTAATTTATGCAAAAAGAATATTAACAGTGGCTAAGCTATAGTGTTTGGTATCTGGTTTCATTCATGTGCTCTCTTTCTCTGATGCATTGAATACATTATTAGTATTTGATTATTTATATATAACTAACTTTTAAAATGTCAAATACATAAAGTATTTACATTCAGCATATAACGGATATAACGAAAAGTGGTAAAATGATACTGTGTATTTGAAAATAAAGAAAACATTAGTATATAAATATTGTTAAAATATTACGCAAAAAACCCCCCCCAAAAACAGTGACTATGGTTTGTAAACAAAACTTTAGTTAGATTAACGTTGAACATAAATGTAAACATCTGGAGAAACATCAAAGCAAATACATTTTTCGAAAGGCTGATTAAAATACATGTACATCTCGAAAATACTCAAAGAAAACCGTGTAAAGATGTAATTTGCTAATTAATATTAATTCAGTATTTTTTTAAAAAAGCATATATACGTAGTTTTGTTAGAGACGCAACATTATCATACATAAAAATAAACCGTTTCATCACATTTAGTTCACAACAAAAACACACACACAAACACACTGATTCACACACGTGCACACACATACATAAACACACACAGATGGATAGCACTATTAAAAAAATCACATTAAAATAACCGCGGCTCTTTTTACCTTTTTTCCTTTTTACAAATTAAATGAGCTTAAACTGTGACGTCACGTCATAATATTTTATGGCGAGAAACGCCGTCTTGTTAATCTCGACAGCAAAATGTTTATTATTTTACGTCTTAATTTACAATAATTTATATTATTTTAGGGAGTTACCCCGCATAGCGAGCACCCACACTCCCACACACACTCAGACGCGCTAAGGCGCAATATATATAGGGACGAGAGCAATGCCCGTGCGATGCTACGGGATAGGCACAATGAAAATAACTTTATTTGGATTTGAGTTTCACATTCCCACTTAATAATGAGTGTAAACGTTTCAGGAAATTAGGGTAGTGATAAATCAAACCCCTTCTTTATAAAAATCACGATATGTGTGTCTAGAAAATAGAAAGTATGATGAATTTAAATATTACACATCAATTTTGGTATTTCTGCTTTAACAACGCACGCTTTTGTCTATATACTTTACCAGAATAACAAAGGTCCTTAACAGTTACAAAAATCTAATGGGCAGGCTGAATTTCTTTTTCCATGAATCAAAAAATGAAAACAATATCTTTGATTCCTATGGTTCTAGGAAAAAGCTCTTAAAATCACCCACTCCATTTTATAAGCTAAGTATGAAATTAGTTCAAGACGATTAGGATATTTTTTTAACATAGTAACAAAGCAATAAATTGGCAGATACTTGTTTCACTTAAATAACGGATTATTTTTCTTTCTATTTATTTTCAAGCCTTTTTTCATTACAGCTTTTTTAGCTTATAAAATGACATATAAATTAAGGCTTAATATATAAAATATAATATGTAGGCATTTGATTTTAAAACAGAATAATTTTTAAAAAATCAGTCTGTTTATAAAACTTTATCCTCGTATAATATTGCTCAAATAAAATCAAGTTGTTATGTCACAATATCAGTTGCTGTTAGTGTATTTTTTGCCAGAACAGGGGTAGGCACAATTAAAAAATAACTTTATTTGGTTTTGGGTCTCAAATTTCCCTTAAAAATGAATGCAAATGCATCATGAAATTAGGGTAGTGATAAATCAAACCACTTCTTATAAAATTCACGATATGTGTGTCGAGAAAATAGAAAGTATGATGAATTTAAATATTAACCATCAATTTTGGTATGTCTGCTTTAATAACGCATCCTTTTCGCTATATAATATACTCCTACAGAATATGAAAGGTACTTAACAGTAATTATAAAAATCTAATCGGAAAGGCTCAATTTCTTTTCACATGAAAAAAATAAAATAAAAATATATTTCCATATGATTCCTTTGGTTCTAGGAAAATGCTCTGAAAAACACCAATTCCATTGTATAGTTTAAACATGAAATTAGTTTAAGATGAATGGAGTATTATTGGAGCCCGATAATATTTATTTGAATTTATATGCTTAGTGGAGGGTGGAAATATGGTTCATGGGTTTAAAATACATATTTTCTTTTCACACGAATATTAACATAAAAACAATGTTTTTAGTTTTTAAATTCCTAGAGATTGATTTTCGAATAAATTATGTTATTTTGAAAGGACTTCCCACTCTTTTCTTCTAGTATTAACAAAGCAAAAAATTGGCAGATACTTGTTCCACAAAAATAAAGGATTACTTTTCGTTGTATTTGTATTTAAGCCTTTTTTCCCTTGTAGTACTTGTAGCTTTTTTTAGCTTATAAAATGGCATATTTGGTAATGGTCTTAATATATAACATATATTTGTAGGCATTTAATATTAAAGCAGAAAAATTTTAAAAGATTTTTTTCAAGAAAGTGTATACAGCTTGAAAGAAAACTGCCATTTAGTAAACCACATGATCTGCCTTTGAAATCAATCTTTATAAAAAACTTTGTCCTCGTTGCATAATATTGCTCAAATAAAATCAAGCTGTTATGTCTAAATATCAGTTGCTGTAAGTGTATTTTTTCGCTTGAGCACGCACTTTCTGAAGCTAGAACCTATATATGAGTCGTAATACCCGCGATATGTCTTTACACTAAATATATGTATACCTTAAAGAACCGTACAGTTTATAGCCGAAGTGTGTTCTAAAAATGTAACTATTTTTTTTAATGAATGTTTTAGTTTTGTTAGCTCTTAAATACCTTTCTTAGTAATGATTTTTTATGGGAAAAGCATATTATTATTAATGTGAATTTTGATGCTTAAGTAAGGTGTGCATGGGTTTTATTTGTTTTAAAGAAACATTTTGAATCGCAAGGTCTGGGCTTAAAATTTACCCTGCTGATTTAGTTTAATCTATGCAAAAAGTATAAAAACAGTTGCTAAGCTATAGTGTTTATGTCATCCAGGGTTGGGCGATATTATTGACTCTTACCCCACCAATAAGTGGTACATTTCAAAAGGTCATAAAGTTGTACTAAATGTAAAAATAGCTGTTCCACTTATTACCCACACTCATTGGTCCGTGCATATAACTCCTTTATATAATCCATTTTCGTCTATAACAGTACCTATTTTTTTTCATTCCTTCTATTTCCTTGGGGCAGTTTATGGAGCAATCGTTCCAGAAAAAAAAATCGTGTAATCTATTTAAGCACCGAAGGAAAATAAATCTCCTACCTAAGAATCATTGGCATTGCTTTCATCACTAATCACTTGCTTCATGCATTTTTTTATTTATAAATATAACTGACCTAGCATGTTTAACTTAATTTAGGCAAAAAAGAATATTAACAGTGGCTAAGCTATAGTGTTTGGTAGCTGGTTTCACTCATGTGCTTTCTTTCTCTAATGCATTGAATACATTGATAGTATTAGATTATTTATAACTTATAACTAACTTTTAAAATGTCAAATACATTAAGTGTTTAAATTAAACATATAAAAGATATATAGAAAAGTGTTAAAATGATACTGTGTATTTGATAATAAAGAAAATAAGAGTATATAAATATTGTTAAAATATTACGCTAAAAAAACAATGACTATGGCTTGTAAACAAAAATGTTAGGTAGATTAACGTTGAACATAAATTTAGACATCTGGAGAAAGACCAAAGCAAATAAATTTTTCGAACGGCTGGATAAAATACACCTCGAAATACATAAAGGAAACAGTGTAAAGATGTAATTTGCAAACAAATATTAATTCTGTATTTTTTTTACAAAAAATTTATACGTAGTCTTGTTAGAGGCGCAACATTACCAGACATAATAAAATATTAAAAAAATCTTTTTTTAAAAGGACACGCTTTTATTTACATATAGAAAGTGCACTAAAAAGAAGAAAATAAAAATTTTCAATCCGTGAACCTATCGACTGCACATAAAAGCGTGGGGCGCCCATCACAACTCATTTCTTATTGCAACTACTCTTTTGCATATAGATAAATTTTTCTAATTAATATGATAGTAGCATTTATATGATCAAAGTTGTGAAACTTTAAATGTTTATTAATATTCATATAAATTTGTATTTATGTTTCGCAGCTTTGTACATGATTGCGAGTTGTGATGAGGGCCCCACGCTTTTATGTGCAGTCGATAGGTTCACGGATTGAAAATTTTTATTTTCTTCTTTTTAGTGCACTTTCTATATGTAAATAAAAGCGTGTCCTTTTAAAAAAAGATTTTAAATATTTTATTTTCTACTTTTTAGTAACACAATTTTTTAATAAATTTTTTGACATAATCAACTCAATTTCATTAGTCAAACTTCGTTGTCTATAACTTAAATGTGATAGTGGTAAAAAGATAGATTATTAATTACAAATTTATGTATTTAAAAAAATTACAGTTTCCCGAACTGAAAATTGAACCCAGTACCTCCTGGTCGAAAATCCATTAAGCTAACAATTGGGCCAACTAGGCTACACAAATACCAGTTGTTCCTCTTGTATTATCATGTCAATTTAGATTTAGTTTCGAAATACTGAGCTGTTTAACACCTGGAATGTCGTCATCCATGGCTGGTTGTGAACTCCGGTGACATTCACGTGAAAGTCAAGAATAGCACGGATACAGATTATATATAAAGATAAACGTAAAAATGCATTTATTTAATTACGGTACATTCGATCGATCTGAAATTTTGATACAATGTATTGTCATCCAAGATCTATCTGTGGTAAAATTTTGAGATCTCTAGGACCATCAGAAGTGGTTTAATTTTACGTTACAAGATTTGACGGATACAACATACATGTGAGTTAAATAAAAGCTTGTAAAAATAAACCGTTTCATCACATTTAGTTCACAACAAAACACACACACACAAACACTCACTAATTCACACACGTGCACACACAACGATAAACACACACACAGATAGATAGTACCATTAAAAAAATCACATTGAAATAACCGCGGCTCTTTTTACCTTGTTTCCTTTTTACAAATTAATATTAGCTTAAACTTAAACTATGACGTAAAAGTCACAATATTTTATGGCGAGAAACGCCGTCTTGTTATTCTCGACACCAAAACTTTTATTATTTCACGTCTTAATTTTCAATAATTTATTTCATTTTCGGGAGTTACCCCGCATAGCGAGCACCCACACACACACGCGGCTTCAGACGCGCTTAGGCGCAATATATATAGGGATATTATACTTACTTTCAAATGCAGCTGCTTCTGTAGCTGTCGTTGGAGACGTGAGATAACTCCCTGTATGATTTGTCCCAGTTGTTGTAGAGAACGTGGTCAAGGTGGATGTCACAGGGGGTGTATGAAATAATTCTGAGCACACACAAAATAAATATATAAATAAATCATCGGCCTGTTATTAAATACGGTATCCGATTTGGATAATGGTTAGTTTTCTTTCTTTTTATTTGCACTTAAATAATGAGTATTTAAGTTATCAAATATTAATTTTTAAAATGTTAATAAGCAGATGTCTCTAAAAAAAATTAATTTTATCGCAATTTTAAAGCAAATTTATATAGTTAAGTTCGTGTTAGTAACACAACATCCAAGTATAAGTGATTTGGATTATTTTATGTGGATAGAAAGTCTCCAAACAAAATCAGCACACGGCTAAAACAAAGAAAGTAAAACTTAGAATATTTAATTTCTTTTAGGTCTCAGTAATACAACATACAATTACTCACACATAGATGCATACAGGGCCGACTTAGCAATTACGGGGCCCTATGCGGCTGAGTATGAGAAACGGTTTGCACGGGGCCCAGTTTGGCAACGGATAATCAATTAATAAGGATAATAAATGCAAATTAAGATAGGCGGGGCCTATGAAAGCGCGTAGCCGCATAGGTTGCAGTAGCCTAAGATCGGCACTGGGTGTATATATAATTATATGTAATTTTTATGTCGTTTAAAAGCAATAGTTTGTTTTATTTTGATATCTTAATGTAAAAGTTAACGGTTAATTTTTGAAATGCATGCATTAAATATGTATATTATTCATTAATATTATTCAAAGAATGCCGACAGCTTTTATGGAAAGTATGGTCTAACTTGTTTCTGTGATTACTTTGACTGTATCTTCTTATATTAGCTATACAGACGCTCCTTCTGTATAGAAGATAATTGCATCCACAGACCATGACGGATGATCTGTTGGCAAGTGATGAAGCGTTCACAGACCACGGCTTTGATGTTTCCACGCATTACCCAGCCGCCTAACTAGTGTTAGGTACCCATTCGGATGTGGGTGACTCAGGGACGCCCTATGCCCCGGGAACAAATCCTTGCCTCAAATCCTTTGAACCCGTGAACATCGGTACGCCAGTCGAGCGCGCTGCCACTCGAACACCGTGTCCCCCATATAGGCAGTAGGCAGTATATATATACTCCAGGCAAAGTGGGAAAAAGCGCAAGAACATTTTCTTATTGTCAGAACACATTTAAAAACTAAAAAAGAAATAGGAAATACTTCTAGAGCTCTCTTAATAACCAAACCCGTTAAGAAAATTAGGGATCATGCTACTTATTGCAGAAAGCAAATTTAGAGTGGCATATTGAATAGCCCTTAATTTTCGTTCTACACAAATGCGCTTCACGATTTGGCACTTAGTCTTGCGCTTACATCTCACCGATCCTTGACCACCTCTAGTCAACTGAAAGATAGTGCCATATGAGAGAGGTATTTTATGGTCAGGGACGTCTTCAACTTTCAGTAAATATTTTAGAAAGTGAGCTTTGATATCCCATACAGTAGTTTCAAGATACCTAGTGCATTTCAAAGTAGGAAAAAATTTGTCTTTTCTTACAATCATTTAAAACTTTCAAAAGATTCCGTGAGTCACTTGTCCCTCGTCAAGGTCAGGTTTAGGAACTCGCTCAGTGGCTTCCACAGATGCAGGAGGGAATTTTCGTCGGATTTCTTTTTTTTTGCCTGAATTTCAAGGTTTGTTAATATTCCTTTTTAGTAGGGCTGCGGAAATTAACCATGAATATCTCGATTAATCGTTATGAAATTGTAACGATTAAATAATTTAATCCATTTATAGACACATCACTTACAAATTATTGGAAGTCAAAAGTATAGCGTCAGATAGATTCTAACAAATTTCCTGACGATTACACGAACATTTTGGTTTGAAACTATTGACTGACGGGAATGTTCCAAATGTCGATAAAGTTCGCCTACCATGGTTCTAACACTTCGCCTATACTTATCAAACCAAATGAAAAGCGTATTACGCTAATGGCAGTAATGGAGTCTGACTCAGAGACAGAAAATGACGAAAGCTCTTCTGATGAATTACTGCGTTACAAAATGGTGATGAAAGTTCCTGAATCCATTAACCCTCTACAATGGTGTAAACTTAATTTACACCGATATCCAATAATGTCATTCCTTGCCAAAACCGTTTTGTGCATACCAGTTACCTCAATTCCATGTGAATGATTGTTCAGCTCGGCTGGTTATATTGTCCATTAGATCCGCTCATCACTTGAACCAAATAATGTCAACACACTTGTATTTTTGCGTAGTTGGTTAAGATATGACATATAAATGAGACATTCCAGTGTTATATAGATTTTTAAAAGAGCGTTTAATAAGTGTTACTTACGACATCATACATTTTAATTTTTGGCTTTTATCGAAATTAACGATTAAACAATCGTTATTTTTTCAAAAGTTAACTATTACATTCAGAGGCGTCACTAGGGTTGGTGTCACCTGGGGCGGTAGCTCATGGTGTCACCCCATCACGACTGAATGGGCCGTCCATAAATGACGTCACGCGAGGATGCCGATTTTTAACCCATCATCCCCCAGCTTCATACTTATATCCCAACCCCTTTTTCACGGTATGACGTCACAAAGCTTTGACACCCCCAAGCCGTATTTTCTAAATAAAAATTAGCATGTTGCAAATTATTTTTTGTCATTTAAATATGTATTTAGGGTAAGTCTGCGCTCTGATGTCGTAACACGCGTGAAGCCATCGAAAACGTAAATAAATAAACGTTAAATAATCAAATATTTAAGTTGAACTTTTATTTGAAGTTGCGCGTTTTTTATGTGACGTCACATTTTTTAACCCCACTCCCTCGTCACACATCGTCACCGATGCGTGACCCCCACACCCTATTAAGGATTAAAAGGGGGGGGGTGCTGAACGGGCTAAAGGCAAGGGCCACCAATAATTTAAGGTACTCCAAACTTATTATAGTGTATAATAAAGATGCAGACAAATCTTTGTATGAATCCCTGAAAATGCCTTGGACATTCATACGGCAATGCTGCAAATATGAGTAGGAAGTATCTTATCTTATCAATACAGACGCTCCTTCTATGCAGAAGATGATTTTGTCCACAGACCATGACGGATGAACAGTTGGCAAGTGATGCAGCGTTCACAGGCCAAGGCTATGAGGGTTCCACGCATCACCCAGCCGCCTTACTGGTGTTAGGTACCCATTCGGAGCTGGGAGACTCGGGACGCCCTAGGCCCCGGGAACAAATCGTTGCCTTCGCATGGATTCGCACCCGTGACCATCGGTCACACGCTGCCACTCGACCACCCTTTTATAACGGAAACTAGGCTATTCTTCGTGAGAAGTGCAGTGTTGCTCGTTATGTGCCGTGCACAGCTCATTCCCCTAATTTGGTTGGGAAAAGTGCAGAAGGTTGTCCTGATGCAGTCAGATTTTTTGTCTTCTGCAAAATCTTTATACCCGGCTTGTTGCGTCTACTCATCGTTGACAGGTACTTTAAAAACACATGAAATTGATACATGTTAACAAAGCCTTGTGTGACACAAGATGGTCAGCCTGACATGATGCAGTAAGGTCTGTTAATAACTTATACCATGCGAATATCGCAGCACTGGAAGAACTAGCAACAAACGAAAATCATCCACGTGATTGTCTGCTTGAAGCAGAAGTATTTCTAAAGGAACCTGAAAAACTGGAAGTCGCTATTTTACTTGAAATTCGGGAAACATTTTTAGAAAGGAAGTCTCTCATTGAGTTTGTTAAAAGACAGCATTCTTAATTTGATTCATTTGAAGACAAAGGAAAGGACAAGTCCGTGGTAAAAAAATAGTATCAACAATCTTCAATGCCATCAACAACAACAAACACAAAAAAAAGGGTGTCAGGTGTTAGTTTGATAAAGGGACATCACCAAAACAGTATTCTCCCCGAGACAAACGTTTAAAGGTTGAGGTATTTCTGGTAATAATTGACAAACTTTCATGAGCCCTGCAACATCGGTTAGGCCCATATAAAGTCATCCATGAGAAATTTGGCTTTCTTACAAACCTATCTGAGCTCAGCAATTTCGCCATCCGATGGGCAGCAGCCAAGGTAATGGAAGAATATTCAAGTGATTTCGAAGACTGCTTACCTTCAGAATTAGTCCAATTTTCAAAACTCTTTTAAAAAGGTATTGTCCAGGCTCAGGGTAAGGAAAAGGAAGTACCCCAATGCCAAACTCAAAACACGTGCACAGAGCTAAACATTTTGCTGCTTTTGAATGAGCTAAATTTCACACAGCTCTTTACAAATGTACACATCGCACTTCTCATCTATCTCTCAATGATGACATCAAACTACAACTGAGAGCAATCCTTTTCAAAGTTGAAAAGAATATAAAATGAGTTAGAATTTGCATGGGACAACAAAGACTGAATATGCTCTCTCTAATGAGCATTGAAAAGGAACTTACTTGTAAGCTTTTTTTTAGCTTTACTGACTTGATTGATAACTTCACCATGAGAAAAATATTCGCAAACAAAAGTTGTAGGTTCAAATAATAATAATACATATTTTTCAATAAATTTTTTATTTCAAATAGAGAAAATAATTCGTTAACCCATGAAAAAAAAAGTTTAAAAATAAGAAAAACCCGTAAAAAACCAAGTTTTTGACTATAAATCCTTTACGTATGAGACGTAACTAAAAGAATGTTCATTATAACACGCAGCGCAAGACCATCCAAAAATACAAAATTGGAGTTGTGTCGTAAAACGTGTTTAATATAATGCGCACCGATCAGGAATAGGTTTATAAAAAGTGTTGTCAGTAAAATACGCACCTTATTGCGCGACAGAAAGGTTGTTCAATATAATACGCACCGCGACGCTCTATCTCAAAAAATAGCATGATACATAGGAATAAATAAAATAATCTAAAAAATCAATAATTTAATTACGGTACAAGCGATCGATCTGAAATTTTGATACATTGTTTTTATCATCGGTACAAAACTGCCTGCAAAATTTCAGCTCGCTATCTTGCGAGCAAGGGGGTTAAAAATTGATCAAAAGTTTTGGCGACAAGCAAGCAAGCAAGGTCGGCCGCAGACACCACGAGTTAATATAAAGGATTTTAATAAGAAAAACCCGTAAAAAACCAAGTTTTTGACTATAAATCCTTTACGTATGAGACGTAACTAAAAGAATGTTCATTATAACACGCAGCGCAAGACCATCCAAAAATACAAAATTGCAGTTGTGTCGTAAAACGTGTTTAATATAATGCGCACCGATCAGGAATAGGTTTATAAAAAGTGTTGTCAGTAAAATACGCACCTTATTGCGCGACAGAAAGGTTGTTCAATATAATACGCACCGCGACGCTCTATCTCAAAAAATAGCATGATACATAGGAATAAATAAAATAATCTAAAAAATCAATAATTTAATTACGGTACATGCGATCGATCTGAAATTTTGATACATTGTTTTTATCATTGGTACGAAACTGCCTGCAAAATTTCAGCTCGCTATCTTGCGAGCAAGTGGGTTAAAAATCGATCAAAAGTTTTGGCGACAAGCAAGCAAGCAAGCAAGGTCGGCCGCAGACACCACGAGTTAATATAAAGGATTTAAAAATTTAATAAGAAAAACCCGTAAAAAAAAACAACCCGTAAAAAACCAAAGTTTTTGACTATAAATCCTTTACGTATGGGACGTAACTAAAAGAATGTTCATTATAACACGCAGCGCAAGACCATCCAAAAATACAAAATTGCAGTTGTGTCGTAAAACGTGTTTAATATAATGCGCACCGATCAGGAATAGGTTTATAAAAAGTGTTGTCAGTAAAATACGCACCTTATTGCGCGACAGAAAGGTTGTTCAATATAATACGCACCGCGACGCTCTATCTCAAAAAATAGCATGATACATAGGAATAAATAAAATAATCTAAAAAATCAATAATTTAATTACGGTACATGCGATCGATCTGAAAGTTTTGATACATTGTTTTTATCATCGGTACGAAACTGCCTGCAAAATTTCAGCTCGCTATCTTGCGAGCAAGTGGGTTAAAAATCGATCAAAAGTTTTGGCGACAACCAAGCAAGCAAGGTCGGTCGGTCGGCCGCAGACACCACGAGTTAATATAAAGGATTTAAAAAACCAAGTTTTTGACTATAAATCCTTTACGTATGAGACGTAACTAAAAGAATGTTCATTATAACACGCAGCGCAAGACCATCCAAAAATACAAAATTGCAGTTGTGTCGTAAAACGTGTTTAATATAATGCGCACCGATCAGGAATATGTTTATAAAAAGTGTTGTCAGTAAAATACGCACCCTATTGCGCGACAGAAAGGTTGTTCAATATAATACGCACCGCGACGCTCTATCTCAAAAAATAGCATGATACATAGGAATAAATAAAATAATCTAAAAAATCAATAATTTAATTACGGTACATGCGATCGATCTGAAATTTTGATACATTGTTTTTATCATCGGTACAAAACTGCCTGCAAAATTTCAGCTCGCTATCTTGCGAGCAAGTGGGTTAAAAATCGATCAAAAGTTTTGGCGACAAGCAAGCAAGCAAGCAAGGTCGGCCGCAGACACCACGAGTTAATATAAAGGATTTAATAATAAGAAAAACCCGTAAAAAACCAAGTTTTTTACTATAAATCCTTTATGTACGAGAAGTAACTAAAAGAATGTTCATTATAATACGCAGCGCCAGACCATCCAGAAATACAAAATTGCAGTTGAGTCGTAAAACATGTTTAATATAATGCGCACCGATCAGAAATATGTTTATAAAAAGAGCTGTCAATAAAATACGCACCTTGTTGCGCGACAGAAAGGTTGTTCAATATAATACGCACCGCGACGCTCTATCTCAAAAAATAGCATGATACATAGGAATAAATAAAATAATCTAAAAAATCAATAATTTAATTACGGTACATGCGATCGATCTGAAATTTTGATACATTGTTTTTATCATCGGTACGAAACTGCCTGCAAAATTTCAGCTCGCTATCTTGCGAGCAAGTGGGTTAAAAATCGATCAAAAGTTTTGGCGACAAGCAAGCAAGCAAGCAAGGTCCGCCGCAGACACCACGAGTTAATATAAAGGATTTAATAAGAAAAACCCGTAAAAAACCAAGTTTTTGACTATAAATCCTTTATGTACGAGAAGTAACTAAAAGAATGTTCATTATAATACGCAGCGCCAGACCATCCAGAAATACAAAATTGAAGTTGTGTCGTAAAACATGTTTAATATAATACGCACCGATCAGGAATATGTTTATAAAAAGAGCTGTCAATAAAATACGCACCTTATTGCGCGACAGAAAGGTTGTTCAATATAATACGCACCGCGACGCTCTATCTCAAAAAATAGCATGATACATAGGAATAAAAAAAATAATCTAAAAAATCAATAATTTAATTACGGTACATGCGATCGATCTGAAATTTTGATACATTGTTTTTATCATCGGTACGAAAACTGCCTGCAAAATTTCAGCTCGCTATCTTGCGAGCAAGTGGGTTAAAAATCGATCAAAAGTTTTGGCGACAAGCAAGCAAGCAAGCAAGCAAGCAAGCAAGCAGGTCCGCCGCAGACACCACGAGTTAATATAAAGGATTTAAAAATACGGAATAACGCGTAATATTATTCTTTATGGGAGAGCGTTCGTAACCACCAAACAGCGTAAGTCGGGATGGGAACGTCGTAACCGGGGGACTACCTGTATATAAACATGCATATCACGCTTTTAATATATATATATATATATATATATATATATATATATATATATATATATATATATATATATAAATATATATATATATATATATATATATAAAACAAAATATTAACTCAAAGACATTGCATTCACAATTTTCGTCT